>JAENPR010000030.1:1200000-1800000 GCA_018135685.1 Themeda triandra | reverse complement strand
CGGCTTGAAGTTCACCAGTACCACGAACTGCGGTGTCTTAGTTTGTTGCGAAGGAGATTTTCAAGTTGTACACTTCTCAATACGAATTTAGCAACACAAAAGTGTAATTAAGGACGCATGCCTTTAAGGGCACACATTTAACAACTTTCTCTAGGAATGATGTTTGCACAAGTAAATAAACAGGTTGAAAGCAGTAGTCTAGCGTCACACAAACAGGTGTCCCAAGGGCAAGGCCAAGCACAACACAACGACGAAGCCGGCATTAACACAACGACACAATTGCACAATTATTCCACAGATAGCTTAGGCTCTTTTAGCATTCACTTGGTGGGGCCAATTCCGCAGAACTCCTGCAGCGCGCTGTTCAATCCGGGCCTGTCCTGACCGAAACGGAACCTGACATACTCGTCGAAGTCGCAGGGCCTGAAACGCAGAGGGTGCTGGTCGTGGCCCACGAGTTCCTCCAGCGCGCTCACCACGACGCCGTGCCTCGGCGCCGACTCGAACAGCACCGACATCCTCTCGCGATTGCTCGGCGTCCGAACGCGGTGGACGCAGGCAGGCACCCTACCGTTCGTCAGGACCTGCATGCATACAAAGCGTTGAGTTGGTGGCTCTGGTTTCTTCATCGGCTGAGATGGAGCTAGCTAGGGATCAGAGCGAGAGATCAAGCATCTGCTTACCGTGAGCATCTCGCCGGCGCTGACAGCGAACGTGCCGGGCTCAGGGGCCACGCTGATCCAGGTGCCGTCCCTGGCCTGCACCTCCAGACCCTCCACCTCGTGCTGCGCGACGATGGTCACCGTGCTGCAGTCCAAGTGCGTAGCCGCGGACAACGCTTCCCCGCCGGCAGTCGGAGGCAGGGGCCCGTAGTGGGACATCCGCACGTTGTAGACGAGCGACGCGAGGTGCGAGTCGACGTGCTCCTTCCGGACGCCCGGCCTTCCAGGAGCATCTTGTGCACCGCCTGGTCCAACTCCTGCATGCCCTTGGCACACGCTTCTATCGTGTCGCTGCAAGCAACATCGATCGCCATAGCAGGAAAAACCATGACAACGAATCGAAATCATATTCTGCAGCAGGTGGCGTGGCATATATTCTTCTGCAAGAGCATACGGTGTATACGTATATACTCAACAGTCAACACACTAGCAGCTAGCTCAGCAGAATATTGCGTACCAGAAGGCAGCGTTTCCATCGGGCCAAAGGAGATTGGTGAAGGCGTCGACTTTGCCGGCGTCCGTGGTTTCGTTGATGCGCAGGCTCTCGAGGCTAGGGGCCTTTACAGGATTAGGCCCGATGTAGCCGCCGATAAAGCTACCACACAGTGTCCCCTGCTTCACCGCCAGAGGGAGGGCGAAGAGCTCCGGCATCGCGCGCCCGAACAGGTCTCGCCGGAGCTCGCCGTCCAGCGCGCCGTGGGCGACCACGACGCAGCCGAGCTCTTCCATGGATGCAGCCATGGCAGCGCAGGCTTCCACCCAACCAGGCTTTCCCGGTTGGAGGCCGCGTAGGTCGACCCTACGCAGCCCTGCCCGCCACGGCTGCTCGGCCATCTTGCCAGCGTCCATGCTCTCTCGACCACCGTCTAGCTATGCGCGCTGTGGCCTGTGGTTCAGCAGCGTGTGCAATGATCGAGGTCAACACACCCCACAACCACATCCTACAAATAGTATGCATAATATACCCTTACGGGGCAGCTCCAGTGTTGCTGTCGAACCATGTCATTCGACTAAGGCCTTGTTTAGTTACCACCAACTTTGCATAGTAGATGTCCTGTCACACTGTAGCATTTTTATTTTTATTTGATAATAATTGTCCAAACACTGATTAATTAGGCTTAAAATGTTCGTCTCGCAAAGTACAACAAAACTTTGTAATTAGTTTTTTATTTCATCTATATTTAATACTTCATATATGTGTCGGCATTTTGATGTGACGGAAATTTTCTTTTTATATAGTGGAATTTGTAGGTAAAATCTGGAATTTAAACAAGCCTAAGCCGAATCATATGTAGCAGAGTTTGCTCTATCTAGCTTGAGCACCGGCTAGTGGGACCAACATAGCATTAAAGAATTGTTTTTTACTTCAGAGTTGTTTGGTTGTATAGCATGCGCAGAGACAAGAGCTGGCGTCCGAATTTTTTTTCTTTTAGTTTTTTCTAATGCCCTGAGTACAAACCGTCTGCGAAGTTCGCTTTTGGTTCTGACAAACAACATTCACATGCTGTAGTATGCTCAGTTAGTTTGCACGTCCATGTCTACTTCCTTTTAGCCCTTGTTTGGATTGCATCAAAAAGTTGGAATTTTTTCACTCTCTCTCCATCACATCAATCTTTACATGCATGCATGAAGCACTAAATATAGATAAAAAATAACTAATTACACAGTTTAGTTATAAATCACGAGACGAATCTTTTAAGCCTAGTTAGCCCATGATTGGACACTAATTGTCAAATACAAACGAAATGCTACAGTTGTAAATTTTTCTAACATTTTGAAACAAACAAGCCCTAAGCCCTAAGTATTGTTCAAATTGTGCTTTAACTTTTCAAATTATATAGTTTGGGTTACGTGGCAAGATATACAGCTCAACCTAACACAGCCGACGTTACCATTTTTTTAAGAACATGCTTATACGCGCATTGTTTTAAGGGAAAACGGAGTTTGTTATATGGCTTGACGTCTTCATAGGCGAGATGCCATGGAACACGCCAAGCAAACACATTGCAGAGAACACCGGCTCGAACAGTCGAGTAAGTGGGGTGTACTCGGGATCGTCGTCGGCTATGAGATTGCCGTGAACAATGGGGAGCTAGCTTGCTGAACCCCGCCACGATCCACTCCTCTCCTTCTTCCTTGATCAAACTGAGGATCGTCGGCGTGTTGGAGCAGATGTCGTCGAATGTCCTTCGGTTGCGCTCCTTCCAGATGGCCCATGAGACTAGCAAGACGAGGGAGTCTAAGCCTAAGCCTTGCCGAAAGATGGCCGGCACCAAAGTCCTCGTCCGCAGCCACCAGTCGGTGACGTTTGTAGCACCATGCGGAGCTAGATACTAGAGGCCAAAGAGGCTGAGGAGGCGGTGCCAGATCTCCCTGATGACGACACAAGAGGCTAGTAGGTGGCCGTGAGTCTGGTCATCTTGGCCGCAGAGTGAGCAGTCCACAGTCGGTTGTAGGCCATGTCTTCTGCGACGTTCAGCCATCCAAAACCTCCCGTGCAAAGCGAGCCAGAAGAAGAACTTCACTTGGGGGGTGCGGTGCACGCCCTCCAAACCTCATTCACGCCAGGAAGCGTCACGTTCCCGATGAAAAAGTTGTGGTATGTCGTGGTGGTGGAGTACGCCCCCCCCCCCCAATGGTCCAGTTCCAGATGAAACAATCCAGGGCGCCAGGTAATAGTTGAACGGTGGCAAGGATGTCCCGGAGCTCGGCGCACTCGGCCAGGACCGCAGTAGTGCGAGCTCGGTGCGGATTCGGCGGCCGGAGTCGGAGGCGGCGAGGTTGCTGGTGGAGTCCGCGGAACCGCCTCAGCGCTGGATCCGGCGAAGGCCACGGAGACTGCTGCGTCGGCGTCCCCCGACGGCGGCGCGGCGCATGAGGCGGCTCATAGAGGCGACGCGAAGTCGGATCCAGTGGGAGGAAGCTTAGAGGTGGCCGCGACGACGACTTCCGTCGTCAAGGACGACGCGGGCGTGTCTGGGCAGAGGTGCGGATCGGGATGTTGGGGAGCACGGGAGAGTAGGGGAGGGGAGAGGAGCAGTGGGGGCGGGGGAGGGGGAGGAGCTGGCGGAGTGCGCCGGCGGCGGAGGGACGGACTCGTGGCTAGGGATGGGTGGAGCAACGGCTCTTTTCCCCAAGGGTCTTTTGAGGCTCATACGCGGTCAAATATATAACCATTTATAAAGTTTGCAATGAAGAAAACGTTTTTCTAAGAATGAATCAGTTTAGCTTAACCAAATCGATTAACGAATAATTGCAGCTTCAAACAGATACAGAAGAGGCTGTAGATCTTTTCTAAATCCTCATAACCAACTCCTATGGTGCTCTTGGGCTGTTCTTTCGACGTTTACCTCGACGACGCGGACATCAGTTCAGCAATATTTGTCTATAGTGCCAAAAAGCCAGAACCAGCACCAGGTCAATCATAGGAAGATGGTATGGTCGAGGCCACGTGGCAGACCTGTGCAAAAGGTATGCGGGAGCTGAGTGGAAGTGGAATGGTGAGTTTGGCCAGAAGTTAACAGACGCCGCGAACTAAGGTGTCTTAGTCTAGCGTGATAGAGATTTCAAGTTGTACACTTCTCGATACGAATCTAATAACAATGTATAAGGGCGTATGTCTTTAAAAGCACATTTAACTTTCTTCAGAGACGGTGCTTGCATATTTTTGGAAAGTAAATAAACAGGTCGAAAGCCATAGTCGAGCATCACACGAACAAGTGTCCCAAGGCCAAGCACAACAGAATGACGAAGCCGGCCGACTGCATCAGAGACATGTATGGTGTACAGAATACGTGCACGATTGACGACAACACAATTGCACAGTTCGGCAGATAGCTTAGGCACTTAGCATTCACTTGGTGGGGCCAATTCCGCAGAATTCCTCCAACGCGCTGTTCAATGCGGGCCTGTCCTGACCGAAGCGGAACCTGACGTACTCGTCGAAGTCGCAGGGCCTGAAACGCAGGGGGTGCCCGTCGTGGTCCACGAGCTCCTCCAGCGCGCTCACCACGACGCCGCGCCTCGGCGCCGACCCAAACAGCGCCGACAGCCTCTCACGTTTGCTCGGCGTCCTCACGCGGTGGACGCAGGCAGGTACCCTCCCGTTCGTCAGCACCTGCATATATGCGAGCGTTGAGATGTTGGGTTTGGTTGTTTGTTTGATTGCGATCGAAGAACTAGCATCCGTTTACCGTGAGCATCTCGCCAGCGACGACAGCGAACGTGCCGGGCTCAGGGTCCACGCTGATCCAGGCGCCGTCCCTGGCCTGCACCTGCAGGCCCTCCACCTCGTGCTGCGCGATGGTGGTCACCATGGTGCTGTCCTTGTGCGCAACCGCGTACATGGCTTCGTCGTCGTCGCCGGCGGCAGTCGGAGGCAAGGCCCCGTAGTGGGACAGCCGGACGTGGTAGACGAGCGACGCGAGGTGCGAGTCGACGTGCTCCTTCCGCACGCCCAGGCTCTCCAGAACCATCCTCTGCACCGCGTACTCCAACTCCAGCATGCCCTTGGCAAACGCTTCAATCGTGTTGCTGCAAATATCCATCGATCGCCATATATAGCAGGCAGCACGATGACAGCTAAATTCATATATATATCCTGCAAGAGCATACGGTACATCCTTAACACTTCGCTTACCAGAAGGCAGTGTTTCCATGGGGCCAAACGAGATCGGTGAAGACGTGGACTTTGCCGGCGTCCGTGGCTTCCGAGATGCGCAGGCTCTCGAGGCTAGGGGCCCTCACGGGATCAGGCCCGACGTAGCCACCGATAGGGCTACCAGACAGTGTTCCCTGCTTCACCGCCAGAGGGAGGGCGAAGAGCTCGGGCATCGCGCGCCCGAACAGGTCCCGCCGGAGCTCGCCGTCCAGCGCGCCGTGGGCGACCACGACGCAGCCGAGCTCTTCCATCGACGCGGCCACCGCAGCGCAGGCTTCCAGCCAACCAGGCCCTCCCGGTCGGAGGCCGCGGAGGTCGACACGGCGCAGCTCTGCGCGCCACGGCTGCTCGGCCATCTTGCCAGCGTCCATGCTCTCTCGACCACCGTCTAGCTCTGGGCTGTGGTACGTTCAGCACTATGGTCGAGGTCATCAACACACCCCTCAACCACGTCCTACCCTTAGGGTAGGTCTGGCGTTGCTGTCCAACCATGTAGTTCGGTGAAGCCGAACCATAGCAGAGTCGCTCTCTGCACCGGCTAGTGGAACTCTGACGTAGCATGTGCAGGGACCAGCGTTGGTCTAAAAACATTTTTAACGCCATGAATTTTGGTTCTGACAAACAATGTCCGCATGCTGCTCGGTTTATTTGCACGTCCACGTTCACCTCCTTTGGTATTGATCAAATTATACATGTTTTGACTTTTCAAAATATATAGTTGGGTTACGTACGTGGGCTCAACGCCTCAACCTAACACAGCCGACGTTAACGTGTTCAGTATTCGATTGTCCCGTAGCCGCAGACAAGCTGTGTTTTGTAAGGTCATCTCGTCTATAATTGTTCCTAAGCTATCTCTGCTTAACACATCATGCACTATATGAAAAGACTTAAAGCCTGACTGCCTAAGGTAACAGGTGACAGACCAGCCGAGCTAAAGTGGCTAACAACTAACGTCATCCAGAACTTGCAGTCTTGCGGCGTGCGGGTTTCCCATTCTGTGAGGAGGGCTGGGGATTCCCATCCCAGCAAATATAAAAGCAATTTTTTAGTACAAGTGTACGGTTGATGCACTACAGTGTACACATACTCTAACAGAGTACACATAAAAACTTTTTTTTTTTTTTTACGATCACGCCTAGGCGCGTTTTTCAGAATACACATAAAACTGAACACTAAACAACAATTACATCGCAAATTCCAATGATATGTAAGAGATATATGATAAACAGTGTGGGGATTGGAGATGAGGGATAGAGGACCTTCCCTATCCCCGCCAATCCGCCCAATCAGAATGTCTTTCGTTTAAATTCCAATGGAGGAGAATAAGCCCCGTCTCCTAACCTAATAGATGAATTCTCATGAGGGATTGGGACCTTATTGACATCCCTCAGGCCTCAGCCAATCTTACTATTACTAATTGGAGGCTCCAACGAAAGCTCCACGTTAACTCTCACCAGATGCGTTAAGAAAAAAAAAAAAATTCTAGAAATTCCCACGTTAATCAGAAACATCTGGCCTTTAAATCAAAAGTCTATAGTCAACCATGACCATTGGATCTATTTTGTTATCTAAGAAATTACCCACCTCTGCCATTATATGTATATTAATAAAAACAAAGATCTTTTTTCAGGATAAAAACAAAAGATGCATCTAGCGAGTATCGAGAACTGTACCAATTGCTGACGTAACAAAAATTTGTTCTCTCCGTAAAAAAGTTGGAGGCTAACTAATCCAAATTATCTACGGCTCCTTTTTTCGGCAGAAAAATAAAGCTAATACTTTGGAATCTACGTATGATTTTTCCACGAGTCCGCAGCGCATCTGTTTCCTCCTCTCCGCCACCGCCCCATATATACAAACTGCTAGCACGATCATAGAGCCGGCATCCGAACCCCAGCGCTACGTACTCTGGTGGATCTCTCCTTCATCTGCCTTCCTCTACGTTGGAGAATCTCACAGCAGGGCACAGACTCCTTCGCTGGATTTGTCTTCGGTCCCGGGCACAACTACCACGATCGAGCCTGAAAGGGTCCATGAGAGATATCCATCTGTAAGGGATTCTTGCAGATTTTCAGATCACGTGCCTAAGGAGATTTTCAATCGCGGAGAGAAAAAAAAAAGACGGTGCCATCTCTGGACGGCTCCAGGCGGCACCTGACGTTGGGCAGCTGTCATGTGGTCGCCAACCAAGAGGAGGATGCCAACACAGCGTAGCCATGTACATCTACAGTGGTGCCCACACGCTGAATCCTTCATCTTAGAGGCATCCTATGTCCCCGACGTGTACTGACATCAGGTCGATGCTGCACTCCTATTTTCTTTGTTAAACTGCTTGCAGCTCAAAGTAACAAGGAGAGTTTTGTGGTGTGACCGTGTTAACCAATGTCAGGTGTTGCTATGTTTTTTTGTTGATTGAATCGTTTGCATAATTAATCTAATCTGGAGATACAGTCATACACGGTTACATGTTTCTGATATTAATTTTGATCACTTTTACATGATATGATACTTATTAAGCATTACGTATAATTTTAATTTTAACATCCTTGAATTACTATGCATAAATAAATTTGGATATAATCAACATCACATATATTTTGTTATTAACTTAATAATAATGTTTTTTCAATCATTGGCAGGGGAGTCACTTACATTTTGTTATCTCAAGGGATCTCAACCCCGGGTGCAAGAGGAATTGAGCGTCTCATCTGATGTTGATGCAAAAAAGTGTTTCTGGATATTTGATCAGCATAGATGCACACAAACCGACTACATGGGAAACCCTAGGCCTCAACACTCTATCAATGGTGTGCAGAGATTGCTGGGCAGCCGTGGAAGATTGGGCGATGAATTTATTAGCAATACCAATTGCAACTTGGGCAGAGGTTGTACGCGAGCTAGACGGGCATGGACGATTTGTTCAACGGCTTCATGATCAATACCTCTTTCATCGCTTAACATCTAAAGCTCACATGGATCATCCCATGGTCAGTGTCGTCTGCAGGAGATCGATGTTCTAGAAGCGAGGAGGCTGATGGCGTGCAGATTGTCCTCCATAGGTGACAAACTAAACTTGATGTTTTATCTAATCTTGCATATCTCCATGTATGTTGGCTGGTATTGTCTAGATGCTTGGAGTTGGTAAGAACGACATCGAGAATGGCCCCACACCTATGTCAATGACACCACCGCGCCGAGCGACGTCGAGACGAGTACGAACGACATCTACAATTACAATGGCCCCTACCCAAATGATGCCATTGCACAGATTGGACGACGTTGCACTACGGGCCAACACCAACGAGGCAAGCGATGCTACACCGGCTTTATTAATTTTAAGCATTTTGTTTTTCTAAAATAATAATAATACGATACAATATACTAAGAATCTAGAGTGACATAGTGCATGCTAAAACAAATATTTATGATATTATCAAAACTGAGAGGGTAGCCTAGAATCTAATATATTCTTTTAATAAAATAAAAGATAAATTTATTGAATAAATGATGCAGTAAGCATTAGAATACCAAACTAATACATGTAAAATATATAAAGTTAAAGGTTAAAGTATAGACTTTCATGATATCACATAAATCGGTGAAATAAAAGTTTATACACGTCAAATTTATTTATGTTTCAACTAGATACATATGGTGCTAAAAAGTATTATGCATACAAATTAGTATTCATGAGAACAGTAGAAATAAGTGATAGATCCTAAAGTTCTTACATAAATCTAAAATATTTTGCTATCAATTCGGTAGAATATGATTAACATTGTAAATAATAGCTATTATATAGAACAAATAAGCTTAAAATTCAAGGAAAAAAATCAAAATTTAGGTTCATATCATCAAAATAGACATTTTAGCTAAAACTATCATAGTTTAAACAAATGTTTCAACTAAATTTATATTAGAAATCCAAGTAGGTTTTATAAAAAACTATGAATATGGATGAAAAAAGCATATAGAATAATATTTGATAGATTATCATAACTGAATATATAGACTTTAGAATGCCTAATTATAGCTATTGTTTAAGAATATTAGTAAAGAGAAAAAAGATATTTAATAAAAGTAATTCATTTTAGTTGTCTCTTAAGATTCTAACCCGTGCGAGAGCACGGGTTGATGAACTAGTCATCTTAATTAAGATACGTTTCATGTGACCTCCTTAGTTATTCCGAAAGTCTGATTTACCTCGGTCAAGGGGAAAACTAGAAATCTGAATTCATAACTTTTGAAACCATCTGATTTACCTTGCAAAGCGTTTTTGAAAATGGTTTAGTTGACGTGGTAGATGGTACCATATTAGCCGTTCTATAGATGGCATCCCATTAGTCTCACTTTGAAATTGAACTTTCATGACAACTCAAGTGATCAATTACATAAACAATAGCTAAAATTAATTTTTTAAAAATTATGCCAAAAAATCTAGGGATAGTATGCATTTAAAAATACTAAAATCTGATTTGTGCATATATTTCTAAAAGTATTTTGACGGTTCTTTAAAAATTTATTTCTACAGTTTCGAAAGAGTCTAATTTACTCACAGAACTATCACGGAAACTCATTTTAGCTTCCGTGTGGTTGACATGAACCGTTTTCAAAGTCTTTCGGGCGAAAAAAGATAGAATAAAAAATAAGGACTCTAAAAATCATATTTGAAATTGAGAAGAACAAATTGGACTTGAGCAAAAAAAGCTACAAAAATAAAATGAGTAAAACTTATCCAAAAAATTCTAGGAATAGTATTTCTTAAAAAATACTAAAATCTAAAATAATATTATAAATAAGGTTAAATCAGATTTTAGCATTTTTATATAATACTTTTCCAGAAATATATTTGGATAGTTTTTTGAAAAACCATTTTCACATTTGTTTATATATAAAGTCTAGTTTACTTACGAACTATCACGAAAATCCAATTCACGGTTCTCTCTTGTGGTTGTCGTGGAGTCATATCAACCAAAAGCATTTACAAAATCATTCAAAAAGAAAATTCAAACGGCTTGAAAAATCAAAGAGCCTAAAAGTTTAATTTTGAAATTAAGAAAGACAAATCAGACTTTTATTAGTTTAACTTTTCCTTGAAAAAAACTTGTGAGTCCAGAGGGAGGTCGGCCACATGAGTCCGAGGCATGCGGATAATCCTCGGTCCATTCCACCGCGCTGGCACAGCCCGGCGACTCTGCCACCATCACATCACAATTCACAAGCAAAGCCGATAACGGTCAGAAAAAGTCTACTTTTATACGTCACAACTATCATCAAAGTTTGTTTTTAATCCTTGAACTTTAAAACCGAAAAAAATACATCCCTCAACTTTTGAAACGGTGGAAATTTTTACTCCAACTTAAGTATACAATAAAATTAGCCTATCATACAAATTTTACTACAATTGGACAATAGAAACTATGCCTATGAATTATTCTAATTAATTATAGAAAACCATACATCTAAAGCTACATCAAAAGCTTAGAAACTATGCCTATGAATTATTCTAATTAATTATAGAAAACCATACATCTAAAGCTACATCAAAAGCTTTATAGAAAACCATACAATAATTGGCCTTCCATACAAAATTTACTACAATTGTTCATTGTGTAGATCTACTTATCTGGAGTCCAATAAAGTTAGATTTTTTATTTTTTTATTTTTATGTGATTTATTATGATTTGTCAAAGATTTAACCAAAAAAATAAAAAAGAAAAGGACAAAACCGCCTTCAAAACCATTCATAACCAGGTCAGGGACGCAATTTGCATTGTTTCAAAAGTTAAGCAATGTGTTTTGTCCATTTTTGAAATTTAGGGATCAAAAGTGAACTTTTGCGATAGGACCAAAAGTAGACTTTTTTCATATCTGCCACATGTCGACATTGCCGCCGACATTCGTATATATTTTTCTTATATATATTTGGTTAAAGCTGAAAATATAGACTTCTCAAAAAGTGAGAATGACACTTTATTGTATTAGATGAAAGAGTTAGAAGTTATTAATAGGCATATATGACAATAATTATGTTACATTCTACTAAATAAAAAATATAAGATTATACTAGTAACATATTTTGTTATCACTATATATGTGCTTGGCATGGGTCCGTGAATTTTTGTCCGTATATATCTATACTACTGAAAAAGGTTTGATCATT
This sequence comes from Themeda triandra, assembly GCA_018135685.1. Lineage (NCBI taxonomy): Eukaryota > Viridiplantae > Streptophyta > Magnoliopsida > Poales > Poaceae > Themeda > Themeda triandra. The sequence goes on along the minus strand of JAENPR010000030.1, from coordinate 1,788,455 downwards.
TTGAAAATAATAAAAAACCATTAAATGATTTTGCACTAGGAACTTAAACTATTTCAAATGCATTTAGGCTTTTTTATCATATTCAAAGTAATTCACATGTATGCCAATTCTTTTGTTCCAAACGATCTCTTCCGGTCCGCACATGCATACTTATATGAGTTGACAATTTTTAGGCTTTTCAGACTAACTTTTGAGAACTCTAAAGTCTAGGTAAATCAAAAGAGAGAGTGACCTAGCGCAAGCATTCTACGATCGAACGACACACATCTTGAAGTAGTTTTTTCGGTTGCATCGAGAGAACACAGCTAGTTGATGTGATTCTCATTGAGATACCACATTAGGATGGGACGAGCGGAGCGGCATGAGACAATAGTATTGGATATTCTTTAGTTGTAAGAAAAAATATGTTTGGGGGCCATGCCCCCCCCCCCCCCCCCCCCCCAAAGGCCCTGTCTCTGTCTGTGACATCCTATTAGTCTCACCTCGAAATCAAACTTTCATGTTAACTCAAGTGGTGATCACTTATCAACAACTACCAGAAATGTATATTTTAGAACTTAAATCCAAATTAAGATTTTGATAGGAATAGTATGCATTTAATAACTACTTAAATCTTAGATTTTTTACTATTTGTTAAATGCATATTTTTCTTAAGAATATTTAGATAGTTTTTAAAAATCATTTCAATAACTATTTTATATAGCCCGATTTACTCACATAAATGCGAGGAAATCCAGTTTAGTTCTCTTGTGGTTGCCCTGGAGTCACATCAACCAAAACCGTTTTCAAATTCATTCAGGAAGAAATATCAAACAGTTTGAAAAATGATGGAGTCCAAAAGTTCTTTTTGTAATTAAAAAAGACAAACCAGACTTTTACTAGTCGATTGATTGAGCTCAAATTGAACTTTTCCTTGAAAAAAAAAAAAACTTGCGAGCCCACGGGCAGGTCAGCCGCACAGGCCCATCACGCCTGGTCCATTCCGCTGCGCCGGCGCGGCCCAGCGACTCTGCCGCGACCACATCACACAATTCGCAAGCAAAGTCTGCGATCTCTGCCACATGCCGCCGACCCGTCCCCATCGAAATCGCGATAGTTTCCGATCCGCGTCCCTGTCCACTTTCCCCGCTTTTCTTCTTCCCACCTCCACCACGCGTCCGTGCGTCGCAGGCAGCCCGCAGCTCAGCTCCCAGAGCTCACCCGCGGCCACCCAGCCAGCCGTCCGTACGGCGCAAACCCCCATAAAAAACCCTCGCCAACCCTCGAAATCCCGACCGCAGTCCGCAGCCCCCTTCCCCCAACTCCCTCCTCCCGCTCCCCTGCCCATCGCGCGCGCTGCTGACGAGCGAGCGAGATGCGGGGGCCGGCGGCGGTGAAGGCGGGGAGCCGGCCGCCGTGGCTGGGGCTGGGCGCGGCGGCGTGGGTGCAGGTGGCGGGGGGCGCCAGCTCCACGTTCGCGCTCTACTCGCACGCGCTCAAGGCCTCCCTCGGCGCCGACCAGAGCCGCCTCGCGCTGCTCGGGGTCGCCTGCGACGTCGGCGACAACCTGGGCCTCCTCCCGGGCGTGCTCTGCAACCGCCTCCACCCGGCGCTCCTCCTCCTCGTCGGCGCCGGCGCGTGCCTCCTCGGGTACGGCGCCGTCTGGCTCCTCGTCTCCGGCGTCGCCCCCGCGCTGCCCTACTGGCTGGTGAGTGAGTGAGCTCCGCTTCGCTTTGCTAGCTAGTGCTTCTCGTCGATTCTTGGTTTTCGGAAGACATTGCTGATTGATCGAGTTTTAAGATCCAGCTTATGATGCGTCAGTAGTAGTAGGCCGTGAAACGGAAGTTGAGTTACTACTCTGTTGATGGGTGTGCAAGTTTTTCGTGGAAGGAAGGCATTGTTTCGTGGCAAGTGGTCGCTTTTTTGGCACTTTTGAGCTGTGCAAGTAATTAAACATAATATATGGATCATTATTATGCTGATGTTGCGATTTATTCTCCATTATTGCCCTATAAAAATGCTTGAACATAAGCTCGAGGGAAAAAAGACGTCTCTTTCTGAGATTTTCCATAAACAAAAGGGGACAGTCTACGTGCCATACATCTTGTGGTGTAAGCTTGAGGGAAAGGGGATATCTCTTTCTGAGATTCCATAAACTAAAGGGGACAGGCTGCGTGCCATACACTATCAAACAAGTTTTGATTACAACTTGGCTCAATAAAATTGCAGCATTTCACTTAATTTACCTGCAATATGCACGTATTTAGGACTTCTATACGCCAGATTTTACTGGAGGATCGGGTGTTCTGGAATTAGCACCACTCTTCTTTCCCCTTTAAGGCTTTAAGTGAGGTTAGCAGCTTTTTGCTAGCTTCAACTTGACAAGCTTTTTCACCTACTCTAAAGCAGTGTATTTCCGTCCGGGATTTATTTTATTGTATCCAGTGTAAATTGACTAATGACCCGACTTGCAGATATGGTTTGCGTTATGTCTTGCAACCAATGGTGGTGCATGGGTGGCGACTGCTGTTCTAGTGACCAACATGAGGAACTTCCCGCTCAGCAGAGGCGCTGTTTCTGGCATTCTGAAAGGTTACTCGGGTTTAAGCGCCGCTGTTTACACTGAAATATACACTGGAGTGCTCGGTGATTCACCCATCAAACTTTTGCTCCTTCTCACTCTGGGAATTCCTGCCGTGTGCCTTCTGGCAATGTACTTTGTTCAGCCTTGTGAACCCTCTCTGGTGGAGACGAATGCAGAGCAAGTCCATTTTCTATTTGCACAAATGGCGAGCATTCTTCTTGGGGTTTATCTGATTGGGGCTACGATATTGGACCATGTCGTGAATCTCAATGACATTATGAACTATTCTCTGCTTGCCATTATGGTTCTTCTCATTTTTGCTCCCTTGGCAATACCATTGAAGATGACTTTATTCCCGAAGAAAAAACGCCCATCAGATTCACACTCTCCAACAAATGATAATGATCACACAGAAGCACTTTTGCCTTCTTCCTCTGAATCAAACCTTGGTAATTTTGAAGAAGAAGATTCTTTTGACATTGATATTCTCTTAGCTGAGGGTGAAGGTGCTATAAAGCCGAACAGAAGAAGACCAAGAAGGGGAGAAGATTTCAGGTTTCGTGAAGCAATACTGAAGGCCGATTTCTGGCTTCTCTTTGCAATATGCTTTGTTGGAATGGGATCTGGAATCACTGTTATTAATAATCTAGCACAAATAGGAATTGCTGCAGGTGCTGTCGACACAACCATCTCACTCTCTGTCTTCAGTTTCTGCAATTTTTTTGGACGGCTGGGAGGTGGTGCTGTTTCTGAGTATCTTGTCAGGTAACAGAATACATCTTACATTTACTCAGTTATTTACTCTTTGATGAAATAATTGTTTATATATGATGGGCCATTCTTGGCTTTAATAGCTCTATCAATTTCACTTTGTTTTTGGCCTAGTGGGCACTGGCTACCGAGAGATATCTGGTAGTGAACCAATGTGTCTTTATAGCTCCTAACTGCCCAAATTTATTAACCATGTTAAGCCCTCTTGAATTATTAGAAAACTTCATGGCAGTCTCAAGTTTTGAACCTCTGTCCTGAGGAAAAGTTCTGTTGCAGCCCTGTTTATCTTTTAATGCATCTCCTCTCATGTTAGTCAATAGCTTGGGTAAAAATTGTGAATAGAGAACATGAAACCCTGATAAACTAAAGACGGGTCCATTTTTAAGACAAACAGTAAGGAAAATCCAGAATCCCATGTGTAGAAACATGTAGGGAACAGCTTTCTTGTTTGTGAGTGATAGACATGAGTTTGTTGAGATTCAAAATTGTTGACATTGCATCCTATGGTTAACTTAAAATCTTCTTTTGCAGGTCAAGGACACTTCCACGAAGTGTTCTGATCTTATGCACCCAAGTAGTGATGATAATTACATACCTGCTCTTTGCATTGGGTCAGCTTGCCACACTTTATGTCTCTATCGCCTTACTCGGGATATGTTATGGTGTCTTGTTCTGCGTGCTGATCTCGACCACATCGGAGCTTTTCGGACTAAAGCACTGGGGAAAGATATTCAACTTCATCACACTTGCAAATCCAGTAGGCGCATACCTGTTTAACACCCTTGCGGGATATGTCTACGATCTCGAAGTGCAGAAGCAGCATGCCACAACATCAGGGTCGGATATTGCATGCCATGGCCCTAATTGCTTCAGACTCACGTTCTTTGTCCTCTCCGGCATGGCTTGCTTGGGCACACTGCTGAGCGTGGTTCTCACGGTGAGGGTCCGGCCAGTGTATCAGATGCTCTATGCGGGGGGATCCTTCAGCCAGCCCAGGAACTCTGGACACTGAACGAGACACCAATACAAGATGCAGTGTTTTCTGCATCTACAATAAACCCAGTATGAGGTCTGAGTGGCTTCGGAAATGATCTATTGTAATTCATGAGCACACCTTATTTGTGTGCTCCTTGTAATTTTGGGTCTTTTTTTGGTCTAATATGAGGAGGGAGCAATGGTTTCATGCAGCTACTTGTACCAGATGCTCGTGCTGTTGCTCCATGTTAACGTGCTGAGGCCCGAATTTTAGGTGCGCATAATTGAAATTGAAATCCCTACTTATGTAGAACGATGGTGTTTGTACATGACATGGTTATAGGACATTTTTGCGGATTTCTTGATATTGAGGACCTGCATCTTTTTTTTCTCTCTCCAAAAATGTCAAAGAAACTGCGTCTCAGGTCTCAATCATGGTGTCTCTAAAATTTAGTTTACCGGCAGGTTAACAGGTCCTCTTCAAGCCCTGGGCAGGCCACGGCAGCATCAGCAGTTGATGAATACTGAATTTTTTGAACAGGTGGTACTACTCAGGTAGTGGTTGAGATCTGCCCAGAGTTGGCCAGCTAAACTTTGCTGAATCCGACAGATCTATTTCCGTGCATCCCAGACGCCATGTCCCCAGTTTGAATCGTTGAGTGGAGCGGCGACTGTCAGTTCAGATCTGGATACCTTGGCTCGTTTTGGCGCCACGCTTTGTTTTTGTCTCTGTTTGGGAACATGGCCCTCTATCTATTCCATCCCGTTGTCAGTGCTCTACACTAACGACAGACGAGTAGTAGCCCTTAAAATATTTTTCAATTTTTGATCGTCATGAACTCATGATCCCATCGCACAAGGAACCAGATCCTACAAGGTCCATGTGTGCGTGAACACTGAACATGGATTGATACGATACTCAAATTTTCAGAGAATGACACATGGCATTATTTTTCAGAATGACACATGGCATTATTTTTCACACTCATTTACACAGACAGTTGCAATAACAGACCCTCAGACAGCAGGTAACTAGAAGTGACCAGTTGACCACTGAGCACTGACCATCATGCACGTTGTCTTCGCTGTACGAACACGGTTGGATGACGGCAGGTACGCACCGGCCGGCAGCGGCAGGTCACAGGTGCAGGGCGCACTCGGCACGCGAGCGCGTGCCGGCTAGGTGGGCTTGAGATCCTGGAACATGGACTCCCACCGCATCTCCTCCTCGCCGCCGTCCACCACCACTACCTCCACGTCGCTGCCGCTGCTGTCCCCCTCCTCGTCTTCGTCGCAGTTGAAGACATCCGAGGTGTTCATGAGGCAGGCGGCGGCTATGGACCCAGCGGGCGCGGGCAGCGCCTTGACCGCCGCGCCAGTGCTCTTGCTCCACCACTTGTCGGCGCAGCTGTTGGTCAGCAGGACGGGCTTGCCGACGCCGTGCGTCAGCATCGGCAGCGACGGAACCGGCAGCGGCAGCTTCCCGCCGGCACGGGCCGCCACGGGCGACGACGCCGCGATCTTGGTCCAGCTGCTGTGCGCGACCCTCCCGGCGCGGTACCGCAGCAGAGGCAGGCGCGGCGTGGCGAGGACGGCCGACGCCTTGCCGCGGTCCCGGTCCCGGGCGCGCGACGACGACACCGAGGCGCGGAGGCGGCCGAGCGCCGAGCGAGCGGACCGGTGCACGGCCGCGGCGAGCAGCCTGGTGGCGCGCCACGGCAGGACGGTGATGGCGGCCGCGGCGACCACGGCGGCCCTACCACCGTTGGAGGGCAACGAGTCCTTCCTGGCGAGCTTGAGGATCTCGAGGCGGTGCTTGGCGACGGCGACGCCCATGCTGAGGAGGAACTCGTGGTCCAGGTGGCGCACGTCGGCGGCGCCCAGCTCGTTGCGCGCGAAGAGGAGCGCGTACTCGAACGCCACGTCCGGGTGCAGCCCCGCCCTGCACAGCCACGCGTACCAGTCCATCGCCGGAGCGGCGACCGGCGGCCGCAGCGGCAGCAGGTGCAAGTGAGGCTCCCGCGCGCGGTGGCAGTGCAGGCGCGCGTTCTGGATTCTGCTGTGTAGCAGAGCAGCAACACTGGCCGTTGGGCGGGCGGGCCGGGCGGCGTCACGTGAAGCCGATTATAAGAAACGGACGAGAGCCGAGAGGTTGTTGGCGTCAGTTGGCTGGAGGGTGGCGGTGATGGTGGCAGACTGAGACTGGTGCGGTACACCGTGCACGGAGCGGTGGGCCGCCCACCCGCGGAAGACGGGGTGTGCGTGCGTGCGCCCGCTCACTTCATGGGATCGGGACATCAGGTGGCAGATGCGTGCGCGAACGAGCCGGATCATCGGAGTATCTGAGACGCCGCCGGGCACGCCGGTGGTGCGCGGCACCGGCAGCGGCACTGGTTCGTCCGCTGCTCCGCATCATGTGCAGCCCGGGCGGACGGATCGCAAACGGCGGATCCGCACGAAAGCGGAAGCGCCTCGGGCCTCCAGTCCACCAGGCAGAGCCTGTGACCAGCACCACGCGGTTGCCGAATTTAGGCCTTGGGCCGGACCGAAACACAGCGCGGCCGGCCCAAACAATCGAGTTCCGATTGCAGAGAGCCGCGAGCCCACGGCGAGGACGAGCTGCGTTTCGGCATCGAGCCATCGTCGATGCACCCGCTCTAGGAAGGACCGAAGGATGCGCACGCAGAAGTGAAAGGAACACTATGAATGAGCGGATCGTTTCGAGGTGACCGCCGTTTTGTCCAGAGTATAGGGTTGTTGTCCCTGAACTTTCTCGTTTTGCCGTTCTGGTGTTGTTACCGGTAACGACTCGTGTCACTATCTGAATCGATGGAGGTTGAAATATCAAGATTTTGGAACTTGCTCCTAATCAACGTCGACGAAACATCAAATTTTGGGTAGCCCCTCAACATATATGCTAATATATTTATTCAAGAATCAACAGATTATGCAATTGAACAAAAACAGACTAAAAGTAAGGAATAATGAGAAACACAACTGCATCTCCTCTTTCAGTCTTTTGTCCTGTTCTTTTGTACTCTCTGTGCTTGTGTTTGTGAGAAAACAATATAAACAACAAATGAAAGAAAGAGATGGACTGAAAAGAATAAAGTGAATCAGAAAACTTGGCACAAGTACAATGCAACGGAATTCACCCAATCCATTCTATGATCTTTGCTGACCGGTTGGGATGGCCACGTCGCTCCGAATTCTACGACTGCATTCTATGATCTTTGCTGACCGGTTGGGATGGCCACGTCGCTCCGAATTCTACGACTGCATCCACGTCGCTCCAAAATATTTTCCAAAGAACCGCTTCTCGTTCTCCATAAACACGTCTTCCCTCGCTCGGGTCCCTCGTTGCGCGTTCGGCGTTGTGCCTTTTCCCGGTATGGACCCCGTAAAACGGAAACCCCTCGCTCTAAGAAGACGAAATTGGGGGAAACTGGTCATCTTACGTTTGCCCCCCGCCGTCGTGCGCTTGGCCCCGGCCATTCCTGTCCACACCTTTCGCCGCTCCACTCCACTCCACTCCTGTCTGCTTCCCTATCTTCTCGCGCGTCGGTCGCCTTCTTTCCCCATTCTTCGCGTTGCTTTCGCCGCCGTTGTCGCGCCGTCGTCGTCCGGTAACGCTGCTCCTGCCTCCCTTCTGCTGGTACTTTTTCGCGCGCTTGCTTCCTGCGCTGGCCTGCTGCCCGCCGCTGCTCGGAGGCTGCCGCCTGCTGGCCCGGCGCTGCGCTGCCTCGGCTGCTCGCGCGGCGCGGCCGCCGCCGACTGCCGTCGCCGTGTCGGCCTCTGTCTTCTGCTTCCGGCGCGGCGGACTGCGCCCTGCTGCTTTCGCTGCTTACTGTCGTCCTCTGCTACCCGTCCTTGTCTGGTCCGCCAGATCTGCGTCCGTTCTAGGGTTACGGCTTGGGGGATGACGTCTCCGTGTTGCCGTCGTCTTTCTTTGCTCTACTGTCTTGGTTCGTCGATTCGTTTCGCTAGGATGCTGTCCTCCGCGTTACTGCCTCAACCCCTGTTTGCTGGCTTCCTGCTCGGCTGACTGCATCTGTGTTGCTGGGTTCTAACTTTCCTGCTTCTCTTCTGCAGATCACCGTCGGTCTCCGTAGCCTGGTTCCTCTGCTTCATCGTCACCGACGTCCGCCTCGGCCTCCCTGCTGTCTCTTCTGCAGGTATTGGCCTCCTGCCTTGGTTCACACCGACCACTGCTTCCTTCCGTATTACTATCATTTAATTGTTGATTGCGGTGTCATATGTTGCGTAAGTTATAAGTTATTCGACTAAAGAATCTCATCTTTGTTTTTCCTTCCTTTTTTTCTTCCTTTTCTTTCAAAAACAAAAAATACAGCTTCCTGTTTGGATTACCGCACGCCTTCCCGGTTCCTGCTGCGCACTGCGGCTTTTACGCCTTCCTTACATGCAGTTCCTATCCCACGCGTGACTTAGGCCTTCTTTTGGTGTTCTGCGTTTTGTTGTCTACTTGGTTCATCTCTGTGCCATGTTTACAGTTAGGGTATCCTCCTTGTCCATACTGCGTGTTGTTGCGCAGCGTTGTTCCCTGCCTTTCGTGGGGACAATCACTGAGGTCATGGAAGATGCTGATGTTCTGCATGGTATAGAGGTTGAGCTGCCTAGGTTGTTTTCTACTGATGTGCCGCGTCGTGTGTTGTTCTGGTCCGCCTCTGCGGATGATGAGTTCGGTCCCTATGAAGATGCTGCTTTTTAAGCGGTCACGTTTCTTCAGGGTGTCTATGGGTTTGTTGTGGCGGATTATAATTATGACCTGCTCCTTCAGCAGCGGACTCTGTTCCGTCATTTGTTTGTTGTTGCCAACACCGGTGCTCGTCTAGCACGGTCTGTTGTAGCGGCGTCAGAAGACCATGGTCTTCTGATTCCAAAGGTCGCACAATGTGCCCGCCAGGTGTTGGAGGAGCTAGCCTACATGGTCGACGCTCCTATCCCGTAGCTTGTGTCCACACATTGTGCCTGCGTTGTGTTCGGGTTTGCGATGCCTATGAAATGAGGTGATGTTCCCTCTTTCGGTCAACCTTTTCCACATTACTTCCCTTGCCAGTCTGCAGCTACCTCGAGACTTCCTGAGTTGTGTGTTACCCGCGTTTTGTTTACATAATGTTTGTTCCTGGTTTGCCTGTGTGTTGGTATGCGCTACTGCCTCCTTCCACGTCGTTCTCTGCCTTCCTGCCTTCTGCTCTTCAGCCCTCTTATGGATGGCTCCATTGGGGCACCAGGTTCGTGTGTGCCCTTTGTCTACAGACATTTTCCTTACTGTCATTTTCTATCGTGATCCTTGTGCATTCTTCTGTATTCGAGGTTCCTGCATTAACTGCTGCCTTTTTCGTGTATTATTGCATATGACAATGGTTTGTTGCCTATATTGGCCGTTATGGCACTCCGTTTAGTGGCAGCTCCGCCTGGTACGCCACCACAGCCCCATACGCCGGGCGACTTGTGCTCTCCTCGTTTGGTCTCCTGTACGTGTTCCATTCCCTCCCTGGTAGTCTTTCCTCATCTCCAAATCTTTTCCTGCCTCTCACTACTCGATGATGCTGAAAAACGGTAGGTGTGACTGATCGCCATGCCGTTTCACCTCCTGCTGCGACCTCTGCGCGTAGAGCCCGAAAACGACGGAGGATTGACATTCCGCCCCCTTGTGTGGAACCTGCCGTGCTCGGTTCTGCAGGTTCGGCTCCAGCAACATGTGCTTCCTACTCTACCTATCCATGTCTTTGCTCCATGTGCTCCTTCCGGTTCATGGTTTCATTTTATCCTTCTATCCCCCAGATAGCGGACAAACCAGTGCTGCTGTAAACTCCCGTCTTGTTTCCAAATGGGGTCCGCATTTTACTCCTGATCGACATGAGGTCACCAGTGCAGCATCTGCTGTGGCGCGACAAAAGCGAGCTAGGAAGTTGTCGCAGCGGACTGTCGCGCGTGCAGGTCTGTGCATCTGTTCCCATTCTACGTGACGCTATGTCGCGTACACCTTCCTGGGCTCATACCTCATAGCTTCGTATGCCTCATATGACACCTATTCCTCCATGTCTTCCTTCTTTCAGGCCTGCCGAACGCGTCGCAAGGCCCTCTGTCTTGTGGTCATTTTGATCCGGCTTTTGTTGAAGCCCTAAAAGGTACGCTGTTGCCTGCTTTCACTTGGCTGCCTTATGTCTTCGATGTGTGTCGCCCGTTCCTCATGGCTTGTCTCCTCTTGTGCTGCCTCTTCCTGCAGTGTCGCATCCAGGCCGATCCTATCTTGGGGCACCCGAGCTGACCTGCCCACATTGCGGTGCAATTTTTTGGCACGTAGAGAGGATAAATTGTGATGCTCCTTTTCGCAGAGACCGGGTCCAGTACAACCTGTGCTGCAAGAATGGAAAGGTGAAGATACCAAGGTTTGCTCCATGGCGTGAGCCGTTAGCTTCTTTGGCAAGGTTTGATGGTGATGCAGCGTCCAGAAAGTTCATGAAGAACATCAGGCAATATAACTGTCTGTTTGCATTCACCTCTATGGGGGCAGATATAGACCGATCCATGAATGATGGTCACGGCCCCCCTGTTTTCAAGATATGTGGCCAGGTTCACCACCGTGTGGGGTCCCTGTTGCCTCCTGATGGTGCCCCTCCAAAGTTTATACAGCTGTATATTTATGATACAGCCAACGAGGTAGCCAATCGGGTGTCCGCCTTGCATCCGTCTGAGTCGCGGCAAAGCGGTCTAGACGTGTCCATCATAGAGGCCCTCACAAAGATGCTTGATGATCATAACCCTTTGGCCAAGCAGTTCCGCATTGCAAAGAGATAGGCTCAGCGACAACAGCGAAGATGAATTCACCATCCGAATAATCGGAGCAAGAGAGGGGGACCCTGTGCAGTACAGCTTACCAGCAACTGAACAGCTTGCGCTACTGGTCGTTGGTGATTTCTCGCTTGATACTTTCCAGCGAGATATACTCATCCAGACTCGCTCGGGAGATCTTCACCGTATCACAGCCCTTCATCCTGCCTTCATGGCGCTCCAATATCCACTCCTATTTCCATTTGGTGACCGAGGTTTCCAGGTCGGTGTTCTCTATAATGGTGTTCAGCCTACAAGTGAGAATAAACGGACTAAGGTCACAATGTAGGACTACTTTCGATACATGTTCCACTACAGGCCACACCAACCGAACCCATATCTCTGCTATGGTGCTCTGTCGAGCCAAATAATGGTGGATGCCCGGGCCTGCATTGATGAGAGCAGGCTTCAGTATATTCTTGATCATCAAGGTGACATCAGGACCGAGAGTATACAGGGTATAACAGATGCTCTAGGCCGAGGCTGCCTCTTTGGTGATGAGATGGGCAAGCTCACTATTTTACCTGCATCATTCACTGGTGGCCGTAGATACATGATACAAAATTACCATGATGCCATGGCGGTCTGCAGAGAATATGGTGCGCCCGATTTCTTCGTCACTTTCACGTGCAATCCTAAGTGGCCCAAGATTGCTGAAGGTATTCTTGAGGCAGGCCAGCGATCAAGTGATAGATCAGATGTTGCTATTAGGGTCTTCAACATGAAGCTTGAGGAACTCCTCACCGATATACGCAAGGGTCGTGCTTTTGGAAAATGCAATGCAGGTACGTCCGCACTGCATATCTTTCCTTGCTTGTCCTTCGGCTACAGCTTCAAAGCCTGTATGATTCCTCAATGTACAAATCTGCAGTCATTTCGCCCCTCTAATACTTGCCGTTTGCTCCTAAACAGAGCTCCACACGGTAGAGTTCCAGAAGCGTGGCTTGCCGCACGCTCATATCATCCTTTGGATCTCTGCTGACACCGCCAACCCAACACCGAGCCTTATTGACTCATTTGTCAGTGCTGAGATACCTGATCCTGTTACTGACCCACTTGGCTATGCTCTTGTAGCCGAACATATGATGCATGGTCCCTGCGGTCAGTTAAACCCTAACTGTCCTTGTATGAAAGAGCGCAAGTGTTCAAAATACTACCCAAAAAGTTTCCAGGAAGAGACGGCTGTCGACGCTGAAGGCTTTGCCGTCTACAGACGGCGTGAGAATGGCTTGTTCATTGAGAAAGGAGGACACCGCCTTGACAATAGATCGGTCATGCCGTTCAACAATTCCTTGCTCAAGAAGTATCAGGCTCATATGAACGTGGAGTGGTGCAACAAGACCATCTTTGTAAAATATCTTTTCAAGTATGTTACGAAAGGTGCTGACTGCAGTAAGGCTTACCTACAAAGAGTCCGTGCTCGCCACACAGTTCCATATGATTCAGAGACACAGACTATAAATGAAGTAAAAGAATATCTCAACTGTCGTTACATCTGTGGCCAGGATGCTTGTTGGCGTGTCTTTGGATACGACATCCACAGGCACTTCCCTACTGTCGAACGGATGCCTGTGCATCTGCCTAACGACAATTTCATCACATACAGTGCTAGGGCTAAAATGGACAAGCTCTTGAATGTTGCATTCCTTCGGAAAACAATGCTCACTCAGTGGTTCAATGCGAACCTAAACCATCCAAGTGCCAGAAATCTGACGTACCTTCAGTTTCCATCCAAATGGAGGTGGAACACAAAAACAAGAGAGTGGGATGCACGTCGAGAAAAAAGGCCAAAGATTGGACGCCTACACTTTGTTCACCCTTCAGCTGGTGAACGGTACTACCTCAGGCTATTACTGCTTTCTGTTAGGGGTGCACTTAGCTTCTATGATCTCAAATTGCACAATGGTGTTCAGCACCCAATGTTCAAAGAGGCCTGCAGGTCTCGTGGACTCATTGGGGATGATCAAGAGTGGTATGAAACATTTGATGAGGCGGCAGCTTGGGCCACATAGTCCCAGCTACGAAGCATGTTCGTTACCATGCTCCTCTTTTGTGAAGTCGGAGATGAGTTTGCCTTGTTTGACAAGGTGTGGCGGCTGATGGCTGACGACATACAATACCAGTACAGAGACATCCTGCGGAGCGGAGCCTACTGTGTCAGTGATGATGACCTCATGGACTCTGTGCTTGACGAGCTCGCCATCCTGTTTGCTCAAAGTGGCTGCAACATCCGAGATTTCAATCTGCCACAGCGTCTTGAGGTTTCTTCATGTCCTATATCCAACCGCCTTATTGAGGAACAGTTATCCTACTTCTCCATGCGTGAGCCAGCCCGGCGGGACTTGGTTTTGACCTTAAATTTGGGACAGCTCCAAGCATTCAATTCCATTGTGACCTCGGTCCTTGCCAATTCCCCTGGCTTTTTCTTTGTTTCGGGCTACGGAGGCACCGAAAAAACCTACCTATGGAATTGTATTGTTGAACATCTTCGAGCTCACAAAAGGATAGTCCTCACTGTTGCTTCTTCAGGGGTTGCATCTCTGCTGCTCCCGGCTGGCCGTACGGCACACTCAAGATTCAAAATACCATGTGAGCTTGATGAGGCAACGATCTGTGATATTAAACGAGGAACAATCCTTGCTGAGCTCATACAACTGACATCATTGATAATATGGGATGAGGCCTTAATGACAAGCAGAAAAGCTTTTGAGGCTCTGGATAGAAGCCTCCGTGATATTCAATCTGCAGATTGCCTTGACCTAGCCCATGTCCCCTTTGGTGGGAAAGTTGTGGTGCTAGGTGGAGATCTAAGGCAGATATTACCAGTTATTGAGGGTGGCAGCAGGCAGGACATAGTCAACGCTACCATAGTTAATTTGCCTCTTTGGGCCAGTGTTACTGTCCTGCAACTAAGCCAAAACATGCGTCTTGCAGCATGTCTCGATGATGACCAAGCACAACAAGAAATAGCTGAATTCAGCAACTGGCTGCTTGACGTAGGTGAAGGTAGGATTCAATGTACTGCTAGAGATGGAGAGGCTGAACCATCGTGGATCACAATACCCGAGGACCTCCTGCTTCATACTGAGGAAGATACAGTATCGTGCATAGTTGATGCTATATACCCAGATTTATTAAACAAGTACCAAGACCAGCAGTACTTAAAAGATAGAGCTATACTAACTCCCACCAACGAAGTCGCTGAGGCTATTAATGATCACATTGTGTCCCTCATACCCGGAGACTCCAAGGAGTACCTCAGCTGTGATAGCATTTCCAAGGCTGAAGGTTCACACGAATCCTATCAAGTGTTGTACCCTGTTGAGTTCTTGAACTCATTGAGTGGCAATAATTTTCCTCAGCATGTGCTGAGTCTGAAACCAGGTGTTCCCGTGATGTTGCTGAGAAATTTAAACCAACCAGGTGGCCTTTGTGGTACCAGGCTGATTGTTAAAAAACTTGGTGACCGAGTCATACAGGCCGTAATAATGACTGGGACCCATGTTGGAGAAACGGTTTTCATCCCTCGGATTTCACTAATACTGAAATCCACCAAATGGCCATTCCTACTGGAACGACGCTAATTTTCGATCAAAGTTTGCTACGGCATGACAATAAACAAGAGTCAGGGCCAGACCTTAGCCTATGTTGGTGTGTACCTAAAGAAGCCCGTATTCTCACACGGACAACTATATGTTGCTATGTCCCGTGTTAGCTCCAGAAAAGGGCTCAAAGTGCTTATTGAAGATGATGATGGAAAGACTACCAATGAAACAAGAAACATTGTTTACAAGGAAGTTTTCGCTTCATTTACGGCTGTGAAACCAACAGTGTAGCTGTGTTTTTACCGTCCACAATGAGTTACCATTGTGCTTCCTGCTGCAGATCTGCAGTAGGCATAAAAAATTATTTTGTTACAGAATAGCAGCCTCTTTTGTTGCAGGAATTTATGTAATCTCATAGTATGTACTCCTATATTGTTAAACTCTACTCTTTCAAGGACAGCTGCTGCTTCTATTTCACCACCTTCCTTTTCATACTGCCAAGGCAGGGTTCATTGATAAACTATGATGTTATACTAAAGTGTTTACGGCGTTAATGCGTGCCGATGTCTGTTGACTTCCTTGTGCTCGATGCTTGTGCTTTGATGATTGTGTTACTTTCAATTACTTTCGCCATTCATGGTGTGGTCCATTATGTGATCCTCCTGTACACTAAATAGAATGTACATGCTGCTATTGTAACTGGTCTTCTCTAACCTGTTGTAACATGTTCTTTTCCAATACAGGACACAATATACAGCAAGCCACTCCCAGGAAATTGCACCTTGCAGACCTGTCAGTCAAGCCAGTTGCCTCAGCCATTTGTGTTCGTGTTATGAGAAAATGGACCTACAATGGCAACCAACCTGGTGCTCCGATCCGTTACATAGGCCTCATCTTTGCTGATGAGAAGGTATGACTTCTTAGAGCTCTTACTAAACTTCCTACTCGCTTTCCTACGCCGTTTATGGTAACATAAAAGCTGTGTTATGCCTTCCAGGGAGAGGCTATGTATGCACAGATATTGTAGCAGGATGTTGAGGCTATAGGCCCCCAGCTGCAGGTAGACAAGGTCTACATGGTTGCCAACTTCAATGTTAGAGTCTCGAAGACAAACTATGTGCCTTTTGATAAAAAACTCATGATTGAGCTGTGCAAATACACTGAAATAAAACTGGTGAAGGATCCTCCACAGACTTTCCCAACTATGGTTTGCAATATTACACCATACAGGAATATTATGCCTGTTGGCCAGGCTCAGCATAAGCTCTATGGTAACATCCTATTACATTGATGCCTTACGATGTCCACACTGATGTACTGCATACTGTTTAACTCCTCGTTCTTCTTTCATACAGATGTCCTAGGTATTATTACTTCGGTTGGAAATCCGGAGCCTAAACACCTTATGCAGCAAGATCGTGTTGCTACCATCAGAGAGGTCTTTCTTGTTGACGCAGAGTATGTTCCTCACACTCATACTTATTTCAGACACTACATGCAACCTCCATACTACACAGCTCTGAATAACAGCATTGTTTACATACTTATATTCAGTCAGCAAAAGTTCAAGGTTACTCTATGGGATGATTGTGCGCTGGAGTTCACACTGCCAGCTGATTCTACTTCTGATGCTGCACATTCTCTTGTCGTCCTCTTTGTTGGATGTACGGCCAAACTGATAGCAAGTAAGTTCTGTACTCCTACCTCATCATATCTGTCATATACTACATATCACGCCCTCCCCAATTTCTGCTGCGTTTGGTACAGATGTCGTGCAAATCAGTGCAGGCGATTCCAGCCGTTGGTTTTTCAACCCAACATCAGAGAAGCACAAGCACTATATTCCAGGTACACCCTCCTACTGATTATGCAGACATACAGCCTGACTGGAGCCCTATAGTCTTGTTTAATCTAGCTCCCTTACATCCTCCTGCCCATTACACTAACATAACTTCCTTGCTTCATCTGGCTTCCTTACATCACAGGTTGTCGCTCAACCCTGTTGCTATACATCGACCTCCTCCACAGCTGGGAGCTCCAACTAGCCCACCTACTCCTACAAAATTACCTCACAAAATAGTTGCTGAGCTTGAAACTCTCAATCCTTTTGTTTTCTTGGTAATAGTTCTATATCAGAGGCTGTTTTAGCATCTTTCATGCACTCATACAAACATTACTATGATAGCTTATTCGCATTGATTCCATATTTCCTTCCAGCAAGGAGGCTTTAGGTGCACCGTCACCATAACATCTATTGATGAAAACAAACAGTGGCACTACCTTGGCTGTGCACGCTGCAAGAAAAGTATCGAGCATGAAACGGTGCCATTTATCTGTCCAAAGTGTGAATGGAAAGAACCCAAAGAGTTGTAAGTACCAGTATATTCCACGACATCCTATTGCCATCCATTACGTTTTGTCCAGTAAATTTCTGCTTATTCAAGCGGTGTTTGTACCTTCGAATCAAACTTGCAGGTTCAAGCTCAGTCTAACCACTGAAGATGAGACAGGATCAGCTTTGTTCTTCACCTACGATGAGAACTCGAGGAAAATTATCCGGAAGAATATTGAATATGTTCTCAGAGAGTTCAGAAGGACCGGTCAATGTCCACAATCAATTAGGGACTGCGTGTCTCGCAAATATACATTTTGGGTCAATGTGACGGAGGACACGCTGCGTGGCATCGGCCCAAAAACATACCTAATCAAAGGAGTACCTACAGATCATGAGGTGGAGGCGCTCAGAGACAGACAACTTAGATTGGCAAGGATAGGCGGCCCAACTTCTTCACCTTCCGCATCACCACTTCCTGCTCAAAGCACATCTCGGCTAGCGCTTGTGGGACCTCATCAGGTCATTACAACCGATGTTGGACAGATGTCTGGTGCAATGGTACGTATAGATGCTGATTTCATTGCTGAAAACAGAAAAAAGAATGAAATAAACAAACAAAGAGCAGAACAACAGAACTATCAAACCACCTGTATATAACAAGGTGCTTTTTCGTACAGAAAACACCTCCACCAGCGATCGCTGGTGAAGAGACACCCCTCAACATCTCCAGCAGGTCACCACCTGAGCATATGCTGGCTCCTAAACAACTCTTCCCAGACGAACCTTCGCCCGCTAAGGTACCTATGAAGCTTGCACTTCTACACTTGGTACAGTTGTTTCAGCTTGCAGCATGGAACTAAAACCTTTGTTTGTTTTGTGATCTAGAGCGCAGTGGACCAGCCACCAGTGATAGCTCTAGGCAGTGCTACGGAAGACACTTCTAAAGCACAAGGGTATGCATCAATGTATTAGTTATACCACTTCCTCATTTCTATCAGCCATAAACTGTTGGCATAACTCAGCAAACTGACGATGCTCCATCCTTGTAGACCTACAACCCTTGCCATCAAGACAACTGACGATGGTGATGACAGCAGCGGTACCTCACAGCATTCTGCCCTTAAGGTTTGGATGACCGGGCCTTTCCACATCACATTCTGTACATGCCGCGTACCTAAATGTCTCATTATTCTCGAATGACTTTTAGGAAGCTGATGTCAACTCTCCCGCTGCGGAGACTGTCGAACAGAAATGCGTAGACAACGAAGGAGAAGCTTCAGATGCTCAGCACAAAACCAAAAGGTAGACATCCTGTTCTTCTGATTGTCTGCGTAACACACAACCCTGCCTGCTGTGACAGCCATACACAACCTGATTGTAGGCCTAAAGTCCAATCATCCACTGAACGCGTCAAGGGCAGGGGTCGCAGGTCCGCAACAGATGGAGGCCACAATTGAAAGCCTGGTATGTTACTTACCATCTTCACTCTTAGTTACGTTGCTCACTAAAATACTATCGACCATCATACCGGTGATTTCACTTCTCATACAATGTATCTTCAAAATCCTGCAGAAGGGTTTCTCTCTGCAACAAGTTCATGCCATCCTCCACAGCTGCAGATGATGAACTTTTGTAGTCGAACTAATTATCGGTGAACAATACATGAGCCTCTTTTGTATGTACGTAGATGAACCCATCCTCGTTCGTTCCATCGTACCAGAGACATGTCCATCTGTAGGACTATATGCACACGATGGATATCCCATCGCTACTTCTTATCACCTTTGTTTGTACCAACCACTACTGCTTTAACCATCCGTCATCTGAGCATCAGTTGCCTCATATCTTCGCATATTTTCAGACAAGACAGAATGAATCCTGAAACGTATCATACTGACAGAGTTGGCGGACTATACCATACAATCATGGCCCAATACAGAACATATGAAACCCATCAGCACGGCCCAGAGTACGACACGCATAGTGTCCAACCTATATCGTTAGACCCAGACTGCAGCCCAGCTCGGCATCACAGCGGCCCATTATAGCGGCCCATCACAGCAAACCCATACAATATATCAACGGCCCATCGCACCGGCCCATCACGGCAGACCCATACACGATACACACCACGCATCGATTGGTGAACTAACTAGCGTACCTACCCGCACCTTATCTCATCACTGTCGTTCTCCCGAGCTCGTGGAAATTCCCCTTCTCGTCTGCTGCCTCTTGTACGACTCGCCGATGCTGCCGGTGCTACGACGAAGAAGGAACCAGGGACCAACCATCTCGCCGACCAGTCTCACCGAAAGAGGTCAGTGCACAGGAGCAAGCTATCTCCCTCTTTCTGACATTGTTCAGGTTCCTGTTAATCAAGTCAACTGCTTGATTCAGGCTCTATTGCGGTGCAGATCCGCCGATCCAGACTGCAGAAATACCCAAGCAAAATTATAGTTCAGGCTTTCTTCCGTGCCATACTACAGCACATATGCGCCCCGTGCCATGACTTAACGTTCTACTGCGGTTGACGTCTCCGTACGACCGGCGCCAGCGTCGCCATTGCTGCAGGCCATGGAAGGTAATCCTCCATATTCAGCCACATTATCTACAGAATACCTACTGACACAATTCATAAAAATATCCAGATGACATACATAATCATAGGTCTTGCATCGTAGGAAGAGTAAAGTTATCACAGATAACCGGCACCATGGTTCTCGAGGTGAAGGCAGACATCACTGGACACTATATCAACCATTTCAATAGTAATGACATGCGATATGTCCGGCCATATTTCATCATACAGCTGCAAAGCCCTGAATCACAGCACTATTTAGTGTCTCTCCGTATTTTGCGTGGAACTAAGTTCACAATGTATGTTGCGCCATGGTGTCCTGAATATGAGGCATGCCAGCTTCCTTGGATAGTACCCCAGAATCCTTTAGGTACACACATACACTCGGACCACCAAACTTATTACTCACCTCGTCTTCATCCAACATGTTTAAACATTACTATTTTCTTCATTGCAGAGGACCCAGCAATAGAATCCACCATATTTACCTCCTGTGATGCAGACCCGTTGGCCAGGGATCCTTTCAACACCAACCATGCTCGGCTAAGCTCCTATATAGGTACATTCTTTACTAAAAATAGACACATGCGCGCCACCTAATGTGATGAAACACGGACTTTGCATGTGTGAATTGTTGAACTAGGTATTGTTGAGCCACAAACACCGCCTCTTCAGCCAGACTATAGCTACTTGCTGATCGCCAACCTTCAGAATTTTTACAAGGCAAAAACCGTTGGTTTTCGAAAGTGCACAGCGTCGTGCATGGCGGTATGTGATGTCATCACTGAAGTTCATAAGAAGCTCCTTCACAGCGCTTATGCCATATACAACGAGACCGAAGCAGCTGATGCTCCACCTATTGATGGAGTAACCTTTGGAATGGCCAATTTTGTTGACAGCATTAGGTACAAACTGCGTTCCATAGACCGCAACCTCAACAGTATAACACACAGTTCAAGCATTGCTTACCACCGTGTCTGTCCAGCTATGAAACTTTGAAACTTCAACAAGATTACAGATCCGATTCAGGTAACTCCACGGCTCCTACTACACTTACACACTTATAATTGCGTAGAGATCACACTACTCCTATAATATTTCCTTCTGAACTAACAGAAAATAGACGTGTGCACATGACAGATACCTGACTCATCATCGTATGCAACACAACTTCGGTCCATTCTGCAGTCGGCAACTCAGAAGATATATAACACTGAGGCAACTGTTACAACCAACCTTGAAGAACAGAACGGGTATTATACAACTATTGTGTCCACCAAATTCGCAACATGTTTCACCGCTCCTATGGACTTCAACCTTCACCAGGTAGAGGCAGAAGCAATATATCAGTTCCTAAAACATATCACTAACACCATGGGCTACACCATTGTTGATGTCAATTACCAGGCACTGTCAAAATTAATGGAAGAGCTAGATCAGTGCAACCAAGACATCAATGATCTATACATCTGTGCTAGAGATGCAAGAGACACCCTACGGTGGCTCCATGAGGGTTTCTCAGGAATTCATGAAGAACTGTTCCAGTCTATTGACCAGACTACCATTCCATATCTACACTCGGTTAGCTCACAGCTTCTTGATTACCTTGCCGACCAACAAAAAAGTATGCAGACTACTTTTCAACGCTTCATTGAAACAAAGGTACTTACTGAATACTTATACGGTTTCTTCTCGATAAATAATGCGATGGGACATGAACCGTTGGAGTATAAAGAGACCCACCACATGGCATATATTCTGACATGGGCCATTTTCTGAGGAGCAATAGTAGGAAGCACGCCTATATCGGATCGATCAAGATTCAAGACTCAAGAGGCCCTACAATTCGCAACCAAGAATGCTCCGTGTTGATCATTGGGATCCGTCAGAGAGAGAGAGAGAAAAATCGGAGCCACCATGCATCCAGTTGATGAAGGAAAGGACATGACGCCCCCATGCTGTTGCTAATAAAGCCAGCCCCAAGCCACTGTCGGGCATCGGCCATTATGAGCCGTTTCGGGCCCACAAGGAAAGCGAGGGAAGCTGTGAGATTGGGTTACCCTTGTGTTGTGTGTAGTAGGTCCCTTCGATCTGGATTGGATGGGCAATCGGATGATGAATGGAGGTTTGAGGAGGATCATTGGAATTCCAGTGGTGCACTGCTACTGCACATTGGCCTTCCTAGATCTTTGCAAGTGTCCCCCCCCCCCTCTTATCCAGTCCCCGGGGGCTGAGAGGAGAGCAAGCGGGAGGAGTACGCTGCTGCTGCCCTGCCACCCACCCGCACCTCTGCTAAATGTCCCAGATTTTAAGAATTCAGGTAAAAAAAAGCTGATGTGTTTTATTGGATTACACGTACGTGTGTCAAAATAAAACATATAATGGTCGACAGCTTGCTGTCTATAAGTTCTTGAAATTTATGACATAGACAGCTCGTACAACCCATAGACAACAACTGTTTGTTTAGCTGTCTACAAATCATTTGATACATATATGTAACCATGATCAATCATGAATATCATTTCTATACACCATTGTGTTGCTAACTGAGTAAAAAATCCTTCAAGATAAATCATATGTAATATAATATATTTCAGATTCAAATATAACATATAATCTTTTTCCCCATAAATCAAATATAATCGAAACATTTATGTCTAATTTTACTCATTTCCACGGCAGCTTCAATTTAACATAACAGCAGGTTCAGTATTAGATAAACCACAGCAGGTATCAAAAGATAGGTTCCACAACAGTCCAGAAAGAAATCCACGAATACAGGTCCAAAGGCAGACTTTCTTTTTTAACCTCTCCCTTTTCCCTCCTTGTAGAAAATGGCTAGATATGCCAATTCCAGTGAACTGAACAAAGTAATCAGAAAACCGAACACATTCGGTAGCTAGAAAACATTCGGTTTTCTTTCTTTTTTACGGCAAAAACATTCAGTTTTCAGTATCTGAGAATTACAGAATAACAGAACTGCAATTCTGTTAGCTGTGCCTGCATCTTTGTTTCGCTCAGGACAGCAGATCTTAGATTTGTATCACCTGCACAAGATTCTTAGATCAAGACAAATGAATTAGATTTGGGAGCAGGTAACTGAAATAGAATTGCAGTCATACCTGACCTTGGCCGTGCAGGACTGAAAACATGAGGGCTCGTTTGGATCAAAGGATTCGTACAGGAATTTCACAGGAATAGGAATCGCAGGAATGAATCCAAGACTTGTCGTTTGGAACGCAGGAAATTATCCTTCCATTCCATAGGAAAGTTACCGATGCCTTCACAAAACACGGGAACTGGAAAATCCACTCCGATCCAAGGGAACGGAGGGAACGCAGCAGTCGCTCTTGACTCTGGGTGCTTGATTCGTCAAGGATGATGCTGCTGCTGCTTTCTTCTTCGGCCAGGATGCTGCAGGCGTCGGTTGCCATGTCGGAATCCGAGCAGCTCGGCCACCACGGCTCCGTCTCGGCGTCGTCCTCCCAGATCGGCGAGACACGCCCGCGGCCGTCCAGGCAAAGCTGCCTCTCGCCACTGCCGGGCGGGGCCGGGAGCGCCGCCTGGGGCTGAAGAGCGAGGACGACTTCACGGACTCGAGGAGGTAGAGCGAGAAGGAGGCTTGGTGGGCACGAAGTCGAGTGGGCTGTGCCATGATACTTCTCCAGAAGCGCGACCCAGCCGGCGTGTGTGCGTGGGATAGGAGATGAGGTGTGCTCTGAGGAGGTCACGTTCCTGCGCGCGGGATAGGAACTCGGTGGGCATGACGGAGTGGCTGGCGTGGAGAGCAGTGCGTCGGTAAAGGTCCAGCCCATCGTCTTCCCCGTGCTGCCCGGACACAAGCCTGCACGGTCGTCTGCCGAAGGGTGTCGCAATGCAGGTGTTCGATGTAATGCTTCAAAGAATGCATTAGCAGTTTCAGACAAGCGCAATGGCTAGAACGCACACTGTATCAGACCAGGAAGATTCCTGCGTTTCCTGCAATCCAAACGGTCTAAATTTTTCATTCCTATGATTTTCAATCCTGTAGTTTTCCGCTTTTCACTTTCCTCTATTCCTGCGTTTCCTACCGTTCCTTTGTTTTGTATTCCTGTGTTCCAAACAAGCCCTCAGTATTAGTTTCCATGGACTTGCTCACCAGTGAAGCTCATCCGCCATGTGCTTGCCTCGATGGGATGCTCCCTGCTCGCCCCACTCTGCCCTGGTGCCGGTGCCGCCGGCTCGCCATGGATCCGCTCTGCTCCGCCCCTCCCCAGTGCGGGCACCCTGTTCGCCCCGCTCTGCCCGATGTCGGCGCCGCTGGCACGCAGAGGAGCGCCTCTGCTGTCTACCCCATCCCGCTTTTGTGCCGGCACCCTGCTCGCCCTGCCTTGCCCCGGTGCGGGCACCCTGCCTTGCCGCATGCTCGTCGAGGAGCTTCTCTTCTCCGCCTCGCCGCTCACCCTCTGCATGAGGACAAAGGCACGAAGAAGACAGCTTCGGTGAGGATTTTTGGCGCGATATTCGCCCTCGCGCGCAGCTGGATCCTCACGGCGTCGCCTCAAGACGACGGCGCCGTACAACACGAAGCCAGCCGTCGAGTTTGCCTTGGAACACGAGCCCTCGCCGTCCTCACGACGCGACGGCTCCGTTCTCTCTCCAAGCGAACCAGGGGTTTTTTGCAAAATTACCATCCCGCGACGACGGCAAGAACGCCCGTTGCCCTTAGAATCTTGGAACCTTGTACTGAGGCCTTGTCTAGTTGGCCTGATTTGTCTAGTTGGCCTGATTTGGGAGGTGCAAAGTTTGCACAGTAGAAGATTCTCCACTGTAGCATTTCTATGTGCAACACCAGCCAACAGATGGAAACCCGTGCTCGGTGGGAGGAAGCGGCTGCCACAATCCCAAGGCAGCGACGGCGATACTTCAACGGGTTGGTGATTTACACGATGTAAAACATTGGAAACAAAGAGACATAAGGACATTTTCGAAAACAATGACATGGACGCAAGGAAGGTGACGTCAAAAAACCGAAGAAGACATTAATTTGCACTCACAGATCATTCACAGATACAAACCCGTGCTTGGTGGGAGGAAGCGGTTGCCAAGGCAGCGACGACGATACTTCAACGGGATGGTGATTTACACGATGTAAAACATTTGGAAAGAAAGAGACACAAGGATATTTTTGAAAACAATGACATGGACGCAAGGAAGATGACGTCGAAAACCAAAGAAGACATTGATTTTCACTCACGGATCTTTCACACCATAACTTAGCCCCCTCTTTCTGGGGCGTTTTAGGCCTTGGGCTTTCTTTTTACATAAACCTTTATCTTTTCTTAATTGAGTTTAAAAAAAAATCGGACGGAGTGATGGACATTGCGTCATTGCGAGCATCTCTGATGTGTCAATCCTAAATGCATTTTTTTCTCTTTCTTTTGTACTATTTTCCTGTGCTCTGCTCTGTTTGGAACATTGCGATCCACGCACCACTCTTCTCAAGAAGAATGCCAACAAAGCAGCAGACGCCTCCCATTGTCGATTTTCACCTTCACCAGGAGAGCAGATCCCAAGACCAATGGAGAAAAGACTACTGCCTGCTGCTCCAGCAAAGCAACGCACGGCCGCCGGCCGCCGGCCGGACGAGTAGGAAAGCGAGCACGGGACCGTGCCGTGTCATGCCATGCCATGCCGCGCCGTGCGACGCAGCCTCTGCAGCAACAAGACAACACGGCGGATGCTGCCCTGTCCTCACTCCTCAGTCCTCACCACCACTGCTGGCAACAGTGTTCACCACCACGGCGGCCGTGGCTCACCACCGACCCCAGAACCCCTGCCGGTCGCGCTCACCCCCGGTTAAAACCTGAGCTGTATCACTGTGCGTGGGAATTTCTGTGCGTGAGCTCACTCGCTCGCCCGCGCGCCAACCGCTAACGGAAACAACCGAATTCGCCGGCCCGACCGGCCGCCCGAGCTTACCGCATCACGCACCGTGCATGGACAGGACCCCGCGAGCTCGAAATGGTGGTCGGAGTCACCGTCGCCGCATCGCACGGTGGAGTGGAGGTCTCCCGCGCCCCGCGCTGTCAGTCTCTGATCCCGCGCTCCACTGGCTCGACTCGACTCTGCCGCATGCCACCATGCCTTGGCGCCTAGCATTTACTATTTAGCCGAGGAGCGGGTGGGCAGCAGCACCGTCCTCCTCCCGCGTGCTCTCCACTCCCAGCCCCCCACAGCCGCGACACTGCTCCGCTCTGCTCTCTGAAGGCATTGCCTGTCCGCCTGGTTTCTTGGCCCG
The DNA here is from genome assembly GCA_018135685.1 of Themeda triandra. Lineage (NCBI taxonomy): Eukaryota > Viridiplantae > Streptophyta > Magnoliopsida > Poales > Poaceae > Themeda > Themeda triandra. The sequence continues at coordinate 1,762,553 of JAENPR010000030.1, read as the reverse complement.
GCGCCGCCGGGGTCGGGTCTCGGTCTCGGTCCGCGAGTTGGCATGGCCGCCGCGGGGACGCAGCTGGGTCGGCTTCTTGGCGGTCTCTGGTTCTTGGCCGCGTTGCTGCTGCGGCCGGGCGGCGCTGCGGCGGCGGCCGGGCAGACGGCGGTGGCCACCGTCGATGCGCGGCACGCCGTCGCGGCCACCGGGGAGGACTTCGTGTGCGCGACATTGGACTGGTGGCCGCCGGACAAGTGCGACTACGGCACCTGCGCCTGGGGCCGCGCCGGCCTGCTCAACCTGGTAAGTGAGTGACAACTGACGGCACGGCCGCGCAATTAAGGCCCTGTTTGTCCGTGATCCAAGCCAAGGACACGTCGCGCGAGCTCAGCTGGCTGACGCGCGGTTTCTGTCTGTCCATTTCCATTTCGTGCAGGATCTCTCCAACAAGGTCCTGCTCAATGCCATCAAAGGTAGGCGACGACCGCCCGTGGCCGCTCCGCGTCCATTGAGGATTCTTTGCCAATGCGGCGGTGGATTTTGTTTGTTTCAGCCTTCTCGCCGCCGCTGGTGCTCCGCCTGGGAGGCTCGCTGCAGAACAAGGTGGTGTACGGCACGCCGGACCTCGGCGGGCGGCGGTGCGCGCCGTTCGCCAAGAACGCGTCGGAGATGCACGGCTTCACGCAGGGATGCCTGCCCCTGAGCCGGTGGGACGTCCTCAACGCCTTCTTCCAGAGATCTGGGTGAGTGAGTTTTCAGGGCTATTCCAGCCACTGAATTTTCAGTTCTGTGCTCCTCTTTGGGCTATGTGATGAGAAATTCATCGGGTGGTGTTGCGTTGTATTGCAGTGCCAAGATCGTGTTCGGGCTCAATGCGCTGAATGGCCGCGTTCAGTGGTCGGATGGATCCATGGGAGGGCCATGGAATTACACCAATGCTGCGTCACTGATTCGGTACACCGTGAACAAGGGCTACCAGATTCATGGGTGGGAGCTTGGTATGTCGTTTTAGTGTGCATTTTATCATGCTAGTCGTTTCGAAATGCCACTACTGTCTAGTCTGAATGTGAGATTTTTTTAATGATGTATAACTCGTTTCTGAAAGACACTTTTCATTGTCTATCTACTTGTAGAGAAAGGCTAGAGTTTTTCTGAAAGTCTCTTTTCATATGTCTGGTCTCAAAGTGAGAATTTTTAATGCGTAACTTGTTTCTGAAAGGCTCTTTTCACAGTATGTCTATCTATTTTCAGAGAAGGGAGTTTTTCTGAAAGTCTCTTTTCATATGTGTGGTCTCAAAGAATTTTTAATGCGTAATTTGTTTCTGAAAGGCTCTTTTCAGTATGTCAATGTCTGTCTATTTTCAGGGAAGGGGTAGAATTTCTGTCCAAACATCTTTTCAGTGTTGTCTAGTTTTCTGAAATTATTGATGTTGACATGTGGCATGTCTAATCTTTAGGATAGTAGCATGTGTGGTTAGGCTGCGAAATACCAATTTCTGAATTATCCACAGCTTTTATACCTAATAATAATAACATTTTGGGCCTGTAATTTTGAAGATAATTCTAAAAAAATAGAGTCACTAGCTACAATTTTCAATAAAAATGCAGGAAATGAACTCAGTGGTACTGGAGTTGGAACTCGAGTTGGCGCGGAGCAATATGCTGCAGATGTGATCGCCCTAAAAAAATTAGTCGACAACATATACCGAAGCAATCCATCAAAACCACTGGTGCTTGCCCCTGGAGGATTCTTTGACCAAGGCTGGTTTAGCGAACTGATTACCAAGACCAAGCCAAATCTACTGAATGTGATCACCCATCACATTTACAATTTAGGACCAGGTATGCTCACAAGTCACAAGTCACAGCTACTCGCAGGTAATTTGGTTGATGCATACAGAGACTGAAAAAGAATGTGCTGAACTGAACATCGCAGGAAGGGACACAAATCTGATTGACAAGATCCTCAATCCATCAATCCTCGACGGAATGATAGGCACATTCAGCAACCTTCAGGGGCTACTGAAATCTGCAGGAACATCGGCTGTCGCATGGGTTGGGGAAGCTGGAGGTGCTTACAACAGTGGCCGGCACCTTGTCACTGATGCATTTGTGTTCAGCTTCTGGTAAGGTACCAAGTTCTCCGGTGTCGAATTCTGTATATGTTCTTTTAGCTCGTTTTGATGATTTTTATTTTCAAGGTTTTTAGATCAGCTTGGGATGTCAGCAAAGTATGACACAAAGAGCTACTGCAGACAGTCTTTGATTGGTGGCAACTACGGCCTGTTAAATACCACAACCTTCCAACCAAACCCTGACTATTACAGGTAAAAATACACAATGTTCTTAATAGCTAAACAACAAGTAGAGTAGGTATAACACTTCACGAAAAAACTTAGCCTTGTACCGAGGAAAAGAACTTGTCTTGTGCTGGAGCACAAACAACATTCGATGCATTGAACAAGAAACAATCATATGTCCTAAATGCGTAGAACTACCCAAATTGGTAAAAGGGTTGATCTTGCCAAAAAAAAAAAAAAAAAAAAAAAAAAACCTCATTTTTTGTCATTTTATTCACAGAATTCCTCCAACTTTCTGTGCAGTGCTTTACTGTGGAATCGCCTCATGGGAACCAAAGTTCTAGCAACAACATTCAGCGGCACGAACAAGATCCGTGCATATGCGCACTGCGCAAGAGATTCAGTAAGCAGCTCACTAGCTTTCCATCAGCAACATCGCATCGGCAATAAAAAAGATAAAAATTCTTCATCTCCTAGATAATTCACGCTCACTCTTTACCCTATTTGCGCCCTCTTCGTCCAGTCAGGGATCACTCTACTGCTGATCAACCTCAGCGGCAACACGACAACCCATGTCTCAGTGACGGTGACGACCAAAGCGGCTGTGGCTGCGCACAAGCATGGCGCAAGGAAGCACGTCGGCGGCAGGAAGTTCGGGCACGTCCACGGACCCAGCTTCACCGGCGTCGACGATGCGGCCGGCGCCGTGAGAGAAGAGTACCATCTCACCCCCAAGGACGGCGACCTGAGGAGCCAGGTCATGCTGCTGAACGGCAAGGCGCTGGCCACCGACGCGGCGGGGAACATCCCGACACTGGAGGCTGTCAAGGTGGACGTGGCACAGCCCATCGCTGTGACGCCGTACTCCATCGTGTTCGCTCGCATTTCACATTTCAGTGCCCCGGCATGTAGTTAGAGTAGTGGTTAGATGGGGAGTAGATTCATAATGGGTTTGGCGTGATTGGTGATGATGATGGACAGCTAAGCTTTCCATCTGGTGAGATGAGGTGAAGTGAGGTACAAGGCATCTGTCGAAGGAAAAAGGATGCAATTCAAGGGTGAGTTTGTTTTCTTTTTGTTCTTAGAATTGTAAAAGATTGAAGAAATTATGATGATCAACGATGGGAAGGGGAAAAGCTTGTTCCCATTGTCTTTCAGTTCATGGTTGGAAACACCAGCGAAAGAGATTGTAGTCTTGTAGAGTGTTGTTGGCGAAATTTGCAAAGTTCAAGGAAAAGTACCAACTTTTCAAAAGCAAAAATTGAGAGCATCTAAGAACTTTGCTTGGAACCAAAGAATTCAATAAATATCTGAAGTTTTCAACTTTGTAATTCGCTACAACGTAATGAAATGCTGTTTTACCGGTTGTGAATAAAAATAAAGAAATTCCAGAATATTGTGGTGCACCAAGAAAAGGAGATTTTGATTTTTTTTTTTTTAACCTCAGGTTTCAGGTTCTTCTATAAACTTGTCGGCAGCAGCCATGACAGTACAAACAGCATATAACGCAGAGCATAACATTGGATGATTGGAATGGGCATCAACAAACTAAAAAAGAGCATGATTTACCACCAGTACAATGCAACAATCATGTATCATTGTTCAAAGATTTCAACATCATCGCCATCATCAAGGGACTGGGAAAATTTGCCAGACGCAGGACATCTGTTCTCTTCTACGTGGAGCTACAGGGAGTAAGAGTAAGGCTAACAGTAACGCCTCCGGAAGGCCCAAAGAGAATACAAATAGCAGCAACAATCCTGAAACAATGAGACCAAAAAAACAGCAGTGCAGCTAGGCGGCTAGTGCACAATACACAAGAACTGGCGATTTGGCAGGAGTTATTCGAGATGTCCAAGGTCGATTGTATACTTCTGCTGTGCTTGGTGTGGGCCTTACAGGTACTTGAACAGAATGCCACCTTGGGAGGCGAAGAAGGGGGCAAACACGAGGGACTCCACGGCCATGAGCTTGATGAGGATGTTGAGGGACGGGCCCGAGGTGTCCTTCAGGGGGTCACCAATGGTGTCGCCGATCACAGCAGCCTTGTGGCAGTCAGATCCCTTGGGGCCAAGGCTCCTTGCGTGGTCGCTGGCACCAGCCTGAAACAAGCAGGAAAAAGTTGAGGACAATTAGCACTGACCATAGATGACGAGACATGGTGTTCAACGAGAGTTTTTCAGAACATTCACCTCAATGTACTTCTTGGCATTGTCCCATGCACCACCGGTGTTAGAAGCAGAGATGGCAATCTGTCGAAAGCAGAAATCCATAAATCCTAGAACAAGCAAACACATTGAAGTGCACAAAAGAGAGAAGGCAAAGGACCCACCTGCACTCCAGAAACCAGGGCACCAGCAAGAACGCCAGAAAGAGTCTCAACACCAAAGAGGGTTCCAACAATGAGGGGAGTAAGCATGACCAGAGCACCTGGAGGAATCATCTCCTTGATGGAAGCATCAGTGGAGATCTTCACACAGGTTGCATAGTCGGGCTTGCCTGTTCCCTCCATCAACCCAGGAATGGTGTTGAATTGCCTGCGGACCTCCTCCACCATCTTAAGGGCGGCACTTCCAACACTCTTCATGGTCATGGCAGAGAACCAGTAGGGAAGCATGGCTCCAACAATCAAACCAATGAAAACCTTGGGGGAGAGGACATCGACAACTGTCACACCAGCCCTGCTGACAAAGGCACCAAAAAGCGCCAGGGACACAAGAGCAGCTGAACCAATGGCAAATCCCTGCAAAAGGATACAGATGAATTGAGTTACCAAGAGTACAGTCATTCTTTTGTTGCAGATCATCTAATACTACGTAGGGATACAGATGAATTAATTTACCAGATGAGTACAATGGTTCTTTTGTTGCATACTATCTACTACTACTACATTCTCATATGTTAAAATATTAAGGAATACATATAATCTACCAATAGTGCCAATAATGACAGTGACAAATGAACAAGTTGAGCCTACAAAAAGATAGAAAGCATCTTCACCTTTCCAATAGCAGCAGTCGTGTTGCCAGCAGCATCAAGAGCATCAGTTCTCTCACGGATTCTGTGGCTCATTCCAGCCATCTCAGCAATACCACCAGCATTGTCACTGATGGGACCATAAGCATCAATAGCAAGACCAGTTGCGATTGTGCTCAGCATACCAAGAGCAGCAACTGCGATGCCGTACATTGCAGCAATGGAGAAACTGACATAGATGCTAACAGCGATAGCAAAAATCGGGATGATAACTGACTTATATCCAAGAGCGAGACCAAAAATGACATTTGTGGCAGCACCAGTTCTGCATGAATCCGCAACATCTTGCACAGGGCTGCCACAGAATAATATTTTAGGATTAAAATACCAAAACAAAGAAATGATGACAAGAAAAACATAATTGAGACTGGCAGGATTCGAACCTGTATGCATTGCTAGTGTAGTATTCTGTGACAAAACCAATAATAAGACCAGCCCACAGACCAATTGCAACACAGAAGAACAAGCCCCTGTAAAGATATGGCAGTTGTCAAGATGATATATTCCTTTCTACAAATAAATGGCAACTGTTCAACTCAAAAAAAAAAAAAAAAAAAAAAAAAAAAAGCATACCAGTTGGAGACAGCCTTCTGAGTACCGAAGTTGTAGATGGTGAACTTAGCTGGAAGGGCCAACCAGGTGATTACAGCAATACCAACAGTCATCAGGGCAGTAGAGATGATGAGCTGCTTCTTAAGTGCAGGCTCGATTTCTTTCACAGCCTTGACCTCAAAGAAATCAGTAGCAAACAGGGTGGTGATCAAGCAGACGATGATACCAACAGAGCTAACAAGGAGTGGGTAGCACATCCCAGTGAAATCATGGTCAATTCCGAAAGATGAAATAGACGCAACAACAAGGGCAGCACAGGAAGACTCAGCATATGATCCAAAGAGATCAGATCCCATTCCAGCAATGTCACCAACATTGTCACCGACATTATCAGCAATCACCTGCAAAACAAGATTTAAAAGTTCAGGGGAAGAAATGCCATGTATTAATGATTGTATAACTCCTAGAATTATCCTAAAATGAACACGGTATGTCAAGAAAACTTACAGCTGGGTTCCTAGGATCATCCTCAGGAATGTTCCTCTCAACCTTTCCAACAAGATCAGCACCAACATCAGCAGCCTTTGTATAGATGCCTCCACCAACTCTTCCGAAGAGAGCCATGGATGACCCACCAAGGCCATAACCAGTGATGGACTCAAAAAGACCCTCCCAGTCATCACCATAATACAACTTAAATACATTAATGGTGATGTACAGAACCACAAGCCCACTTGATGCAAGCAGGAAACCCATAACAGCACCAGAGCGGAAAGCAGTGATAAAAGCCTTGCCAACACCCTTCCTAGCCTCCAGGGTAGTTCTGGCATTCGCATATGTGGCAATCTTCATGCCAAGGAAACCAGATACCAGAGAGGTGATGGCTCCAAGCAAGAAGGACACAGTGCTAAAGAGTGCAGTGAACAGTGCAGGCTTGCAGTACTTGTCCTTGCTGTAGGTGCAGGGCTGGCTCTTCGTGCTGAATCCCTCGACCGAACCAAGGAAGAGGAAGATCACAACAGCGAAGACAGACATGAAGATACCAACATACTGGTACTCAGTGAAAAGAAATGAAGTTGCTCCTGTTCATAAAAGAAAAAGACATTTTTAGATATCAATCATATGGTTAGGGTCACTAGGATGTAAATATTGTCCACACAAGGTTATACTGCACTGCATATGCAAACTATGTACAATACAGTAGCAAACTAGTCAAGCAAAATCAGAAAGAACACCAAAACTATTTGTCCAATTTTTATCTTTCTAGTATCAGCAAATAAATAACTAGTGCCTAATAGAGGCTGACACATCCAGCATCCATTTGTCAACCACACAAGGAAGTAACAAACTCATGGCCCCCAACCAGATAACTCCAAAAGTATTCATTTTCCTGTGTCCCCGTCTCAATCATAGAAAATAACACATACGGTCAAAGATTGGTGACACGCTTAAAACAAAAGCCCACATATGGGGCATGTATCTGATAAGCATCAGGCCATCCATGCTGATCTAAATTGGAAGCTCAGAGGTCAGTGAACAAACAACACGTGGGTGACAGATGGCAGATAATTACCCAGGAACTTCCAGGTCCAGATCTACCTAGCACTAGAGACATTGTTGCCCATGTATTGATTAATGGTAGCTTAAGTCAGTCAACTGGTGCTCTACCTAACTTGCTACGTGTGTACATATTCAATTTTGTCACAGATCCGTCACGCACCTTCCACCATGACCAAGTTTTGGTCCAGAAGAAAGGCGCCAGGCCAGATCAGACCATGTCAACCGAAAGCTACTCGTACATCTTTACTGCAGCACCGACACAGGCCAAGAACACCGCCAGGCATTAAAGAACACTTAGACAAAACCTAGATCCACCAGCCACTACAAGCATCCAAAGCCAAAGCCCAGATTCACACTTCCAAGGGGCGAGCACAAAGGAATTATTTGCCAGCCCCACTTGGGACCCGTGAACCGAATACTAGCAAAACAACAGTAACACATCACATGAGCCCCCCACTTGAAAAAAAACCACATCTGGGACAGGTGCCGGTAGTGAACAAAATTATCATAAAAAAGTACATAGTTTGGACTCTGGAAGGGGGGAAGGGGTACAGCAATTTGCAGCCCCCACAACACCCCCCACATAGATATTTGTCTTCCATTCCGTAAAAAACATGGCAGTCTGAAACTCGTTCCAGTCCAAAGACAATCATCGTTTTGTGATGTCTAGCCAGTAAGCTATGGTCCTCGAACAGGGTAAAAATAGAATGGCATTTGAGCTCACCCAGGCACCCATCCTAATATTAGCAGCTTCACCGCCAGATCAGCGTGAAATCCACTAAATAAACGAACGGATAACAAACCTTTTACCCCCGCAAAGATCTCTCACTTTCTCTGAGAAACGCGTGTTCCCACTAATATTATCCTCTAATAAACGAGGAATATGCTAAAAAAAACGTAATCCACGGTTGGCAAACGCGCCAGAGCAGCGCAAAATGCGCGGATCTAAGCGGGGCAGCAGCCAGATCTGAGGGAATCACAGGGGGGTCTCACCTTCCGAGATGGCCTGCTGGATCTCGGCGCACTTCTCGACGACGTTGTGGTCGTTGAGCCCCTCCTCCTCCTCGATGAGGGAGTCGCCGTAGCCGTTCTTCCCGCCGCCGGCGGCGCCGCCCGCCGCGCCCGGGGAGAGCTTGACCTGCGACACGAGCACCCACTGCACGACGGCGAAGGCGATGCCGATGACGCCGGCGACCGGGATGAACACCTCGGTGGCGAGCGCCGAGAGGATCGCCATGGCGCGCGCGCGCGGCGACCGCAAACCTAACCCTAGAACGAACGAACGCACGGACGCGCGGCGGCGGCGGGGAGGCGACGGGACGGACGGACGGACGGGGCTGGCTCTGCGCGCTCTCCCCCGTGCTCGGGCCGCGTGTGGTTATATAGCGGGGAAGGTGTGGAGTGTGGAACGGATGGAGGTGGCAAGGAGAGAGAAGAAGACGGGGTGGGTTGTGAATTGGGTGGACTCGGAGGGGGTAGGTGGAAAAGTTGCAGGGCCGGGTTTGTTGGTGTGGTGGGCTGGATTTTTTGCGCGCTTTTCGTGGTCCGGGATGGCGGGTGGGCCCGGGAGATTAAATATCTTTATCTTATCGGTTCTTTCTTCGGTGTACGAGTAGGCGGGAAAAGATCTGGATCAAGATGAAGGGTGAGGGAGTGAGCTTGCACTGACGTGTCGTTTGCTTGGATAAGCAAATGATCTGCATTGGCAATGTGTTTACTCCGTCTTCTTTGGGCATCAGCAAGAAGAAGGCATCCTTTTTTTTCTTTTAAAACGAGCTAGGCACAATAATAACCATGTAGACTAAACCTAGGGAGAAATAAAACAAAACAAACTAAAAAACAGCATCAACCATCACAACAACAAAAAAAAACCTCAGACAAGCGTTGCCAAACCCGCTGCAAAAACCCATCTTAATTGCTTAGAGCAACACCAAGCCGCACCTCTGGTTTCTCAATCACTATAAGTTTATGTGTAATTTTGGAGCTTAATTTTATTTCCTTCTTTGTCTCCTTTTTGCATTTTAATAAAGCACAGCAGGGGGAGCACCTCCTCCCGTTTTTTTTTTTTTTTTTGAAAAAAAAAAAGAGCAACTTTAAGAGACTCTCTACATCCTTTCGTGGCTGTTGCGAATAGAAATTTTAGTGGAAAAATGGGATTTATTTCTAATTAACTTAAGGCGGAGAATGGGATTGTATTTTGCACAAGATATAGAAAAGTTATGGTCCTGTTCAGCCGGTAAAACGCCAGCAAATTTGGGCAGAAATTGGCAGAATTTATCTCACAAACCACCTTTAAATCTGCCAAAATCTACCAGTTTTTCGATTGCCGAATAGGACCATTGGAGACTGTAAAAATATATAAATTCAAATGACTCCCAATGATTATGAGAGTGACTTCTAGATAGACTCGAGCGATGCTCTTAGACCCTACCTAGTGTTAGTATGTAGCGAAGCTTGAAATAGAGAGAGCACACTGCAATAAGTGAGGTTGGCGCCACAAATTTTAGGACCGAGGCAAGTATTTGCTTTGATGTTAATATGTGCAGAATTTGTTTTACTGTGTGAGACATCTCAAACCATGAACGCCTTATGGTTTCTGATGAGAATTGTACTCGAGCTATTTGGCTATTTTGAAACATGAATGGTTAAAATACTTATATATAGATCTTAGTATAATTTTCTATGTTCCAAACAGTGAACTCGTGAGGCTTATTCTTGCTATATTTAACCACAATGTGTGTCTTCCCTACCTTTAGACAACAATGCAACGAAAATTGGTTGTAAGATGAGGCTAAAAAAAGGTTTTCTTGGGAGCGAGCCGTACCTCAGATGGCATTCGCTCTGGTAGAGGAGCGTCCGCTTGCTCGACTCACGTTTTCCATCAGGTTTTTCCACCAATATTTTTAGGATGTTAGACGCCCTTGCATGGATGGACCATAACTATCATATCTCATAGTCATGTTCTTTGAGACTTAGATATAGATTGTACATCTAGCACGTGTGTATATGATGTGAGTTGTTGTGCAAGAGTTTAGACACTACAACTTGTATTTGTAGGCTGAGGCAATAAAAAGAAGGTCTTCTTGACGACTGCATTTATAACCGCAACCACAAGATGAGTAGCCCTTCTTCCTTTTGGTTTTTGTTCGAAACAACTCGAACTTGTGTGTGGATTCTCTTGACTGCACAAGATGAGTACTGCTATTGTGTTACTATGAAACGGTGGTAGCAGTGATGAAGACCTTGCAATTAACAGGTCGTTGCTGATTCATGGACAGGAGGACAGCTGCTGTCAAGTTTTTTTTTTAAGACAGCTGCTCTCAACCTTTTTCACCACTTTGCATGCACCTAATATAGGTATTTCCACCTATCTTGTGTGAATTATTACTGAATCTGTTTTTGCGCTTTTACTTCAATCCTTTATCTTACTACTAAAAAGCCCCAAAAGGTATCGTAGCCACGCTATAATCGGCTCGCCTCCGTAATCCCGCTCCCGGTTCTGAACCCACCCTCCCGTAACCCCCTCCCCGTCCCCGTAATAATCGCCCCCTCTCCATAATCCACCTCCCTCCCCGCTCCCGACCTCCGCGAACCGCCCACTCGCCCCCATCTCCGCCGCCCAGCTCTCCAAGGGCGCCACCACTTGCGCCCGCCGCTCGGCCGCCCGGCGCTCGGCTCCGCCCCGGTCCGCCGCGCAAGCCGACCGGCCGCCCGCCGGCTTCGCCGCCGCCCGCCGAGGGCCCGCCGCTCGGCCATCCGGCGTCTCGCTCCGCCCCGATCCGTCGCGTACGCCGACCGGCCGCCCGCTCCGGCCTCTCCGTCATCGCCGGCCCGGCTCCGCTCCCGCTCCCGCCTCTCCATCATCGCCGCACGCACGTCGTGCCGCCGCCGCTGCCGCGCCGCTCCCCGTCGCCGCAGCCGCCTTCGCTTCGCCGCATCCGCCTCCGTTCGCGCCCGGGGGATGCAGAGGGAAGGGGAGGAGCACGGCGAGGGAGGCGAGGGCGGCGGGCGGCGGGGGACGACGACGCCCGTCGTGCCCGTCCGGCCACCGGAGCCGCGGAGAGGGGGAGGGAGCCGCGGCCACCGCGCAAGTAGGGGAGGAGCAGGCCGGAGCGCCCACCTCGGCCTCGCCCACGCGGAGGAGGAGACGCCGACGTACCCGCGCCCGTGCGCGTGGCCGAGCGGCTTGGAGGTCCTCGTCCGCTTGCGGATTCCCAACGAAGAAAACCGCCCGACAGGTTTCGCAACAAGCGCCCCGCCGCGCCGGGTCCCCGCCTCGCCGCGCCGCCACAGTCCGCGCGCGCCTACCCCGGCCGCAGCCGGCGCGCCGATGCGGCGATGCCAAACCGTGGCCGGCCGCCACCGCGAAGCCTTGGGCCTCGATCGGAACCCTAGGGCCCGCTCGGCCTCGCCTCGGCCAACTCGTCGGAGCTCCGGGGCCGCCGGCGAGGAGCACGCGTCGGTGAGCTCGCGGAGACCCCACCCCGGCGAACTTCACGACGACGACCTCCATGGCTCCTCCAATCCACTCCGAGCCGGCGAGCTCCGCAACTCCGCGAGCCCCGGCCCCCGTGCGATGGGCGAGCTCCTCCTCGATTCCCTTCATCGCACCGAGCTCCACACGTATGTACTCGTATTGGGATCTTGTTTTGTGTTGTGAAAATACCATGTGGAATTGTGTGTCAAATTCCAATATCCAGTGCCAAAACATCCAAACGGGTGTTATTGAATTGAAGTTATACAATTCCAGCTTCTTAGAAGGCACTTTCCCCATCTTGTTATTGCTGTAGCCTGTATGTGTATGCTATATGCAATCTTATCATTGTTCCAGAATAATTATTTTATCCCTATTGGCTGTCACAAACTTAATCATTTCTATCACTTATCTCGTATTCACCTTTTTTGTAACATTTTTTGAATCAAAACTGATTATAAAAAACAAATATCAAATACAAGGTTTTGGTATAATGGTATAACCCACTTGAGTTTGCCAATTATTATTCGGTGCTTTGTGTGATGCTATTTCAGTACTCTTTGTCAGCAGGTTTCAATTCAGTGGTTTGTAAACCGCCGTCACTCACCTGAAATTATCAGTGAACTTAAGTTGGGTACAATACTATAGTCAATCTTAGTTAAGGAGAATCTGTGTGGCCCATATGCATTCAGAGTTTATAGTAGACAGTTAGCTAGCTGAATGCTGCAAAGTGGATGCAACCGTCATCACATACCAGCATAATTGAAGGTATTTGATTTTATTTATCAGGTTGGTTGCCGAGAAAACTAAAACAATCATATTGTTTGTTGCCTGAGAAATTGAGATGGCCAGAGAAAAAATGTAAGAAATAACAAGGTTCTGAATTTTGAAAACAAAGAGTATTTTGAAAAGGCATTAGAAAAGCACGATGCATATGAACAACTTACAATGGTGGGTCATTGACAAGTAGGATATTGCAATACAACTTACAATGGTGGGTCATTGACAAGTCGGATATTGCAATGCTTTCCTGCTTTCCTTTCATGCTCATGACAATATGTCGTGCATTACATACAATTTGATACACTTTAGAAGCTCTACTAATGCTTAGTTAGTAGAGCTTCTAAAGTGTGTCAAACTGTATGCTCTTATCTACTTGTTAAAGTTATGTACATTGTAGACTAAAAAAATCATAGAAACTGTGTCCCGAAATTGCAATTGTTGGTTTGCAAAAAGAAAATGCTATTGTTGTTTTAGCAATGTCAGTTTCTCTTACTATATGGTGAAAAAATGATGAAAAAGGTTTTGTGAATGATGATGTGTATTTTTTGGTGTGCCCACAATACGGTGAGAATCAACTTTCTATTCTACAGAGGTAAAACATTGCGTGGTATGATATCCAAATTGAGAGTAGGGGATATCGCCGAATGGTTGCTCGTATCCTCCAAGCTAGCCATCCCTGCACACGACGACCCATGTAATGACTTTACCGGCATCTTCCTACCACTACTCCATTCAGCATGACAGCAGCAGTACTGCAGTAGGTGAACATGTAAGCAGCTAATTCACTAACATGTCTTCTTTGTTTAGTAGCAGTAGATTTGTTTGGCTTTACTCACATGTTGAGCGATCCTTTGTTTCTTGTCGGTCATTACTACATGATTATTTAAAATACTTGCCAAACAAAAATTAAAATATGGAGGGATTATTTCTGTATGCTACTACATGTCTTTAGTGCGCTGTTAGGATACCGATATCTGAAGAAGAGTTGAAGATATGGAAGCAAGAGGAGGCACAAGAGTTAGACGATGAATGCTTAGAATCGAATATTCTGTTGCAGTTCGCTTACTTTTCTTTGTTTTCCCCTCTCCTATGTTTAGTTAACTAATACAATACAACTCGTGAGCCATGACGGATTGACCCATTCGGGCTTGGCGTTGACAATGCACACATTCCTGGACCTGGGGCGGCCTTGAGCTCCTAACGCGGCTGGGCATGGGTCTTGGTCCTCAAGATTCAGCAGATAATGCGCTGGTGTTTCTTCAGTAGCAGTGGTGGTAATACTCGTGCCGAACAAATTAACACATTGGACAATATGCCTTTAGCTTTTTGTAGAGACAGTATGATAGCTTAAGCTTTGAATTTGTTTTATTTGTTTATTTTCATTTTTTTCGAGTTCAGTATTTCTAGCATCCATTCATGCAAATAACTGGACACTTCTTTCAGTTCATCTTGCCTGCTGTTAATTTCAGCAATGAATGTTGTGAGAGAATGAGATTGATTCATGGCATGCTTATTTTGCAGATGTTCACATACATGATCCTAGCAGCATGTGCAGCGGCAGTAGACTTGCGATGTACCTTGCTTACAACGGTGAGGAGGTCGTATCAAGCGAGGCTTGTGGCGTTTGGGGGAGCTTCTGCCTTCAGGCATTCACATGTGTAGTAGTGTTTAATTGATTTGCCATTTAACCCTGTACAACTTTACTTTATCATGAGAATATAGTGGATATATATGTGCAAGCCTTTGTTGGGTTGTGTTTATTCCATTTTCTGAATTTTTGGTTGATTTTCCAATGATTTCTTGTGCCCCCTTGTGTTCTTCGGAGATCTTGACCTGCCAAAATTTTCCTTGTTACAGGATTTATTATCCAAATCCACTGTCCGGTTGTTGAAAAAATAAATTAATGATTGTCGAGAAAATAAATTGAATTGCATATGACTATTTGTCATGAGATCTATTTATACCGTAGAAACATCTATATATATAGCCGTAGCATCGCACGGGCACTTAACTAGTAGTATATCTTCTTCACATGCCACTTGAAATTAATATTCGTCCTACTATCATTCTACAATAGTGGTGTACGTCAATGCAAAACTCCAACTTATATATTCTGACACACAAGAGAATCTCTAATTCAAGAAGTCGTAAAATAAAATGTGTGGAGTAATACGTGTCATAATTCCGACAATATAACTCGAGTCAATTCATTATTGTTGTCGATTATTTCCCCCTCGATCAAGCCATGGAGCTATCGCAACAGCAAACATTTTGGAAGTTATGGGTTGTACGTCCACCGACTGATCGATCGATGAGTGAGGGGTTAGTTTAAGTAGACCTTTCTCCTATAGCTAGCTGGGCCGTTCCCGTTCGGTACACACCTCAAATGCTTGATAGGGATCTCCATCCTACTGCTAGCTCACTGACAGTGCTGTTTTATATACATAATTCAGTGGTTGTTGCACATAATAAAACCACACACATTCATGGTCCTTTTTGTGTTGTAAATTGCGTACCAAGTTATTACATTTGAGAAGTTGGGTGGTCCTCTTCTTCTTGAATCCCCTTGCATTGCAATGTACATGGATATATATGTTGAGTTCATTGCTAGCATTGCTCAGAAAAAACTTTCATTGACCTAACCGTACTTTTGTTTATAAATACCTCATATGGGTGTGGTGTGGCTCGTGAGGTGTCTGGACAAGTTGAGTAGCTATTACGCTATTTTAAGGATTCTCAACAGAACCTACCACTTTTTGCACTTAAATGGCGATCATGCATGCATGTGAATTTCCACTGCATTTATGGTGGACTATTGGTGGCCGTGATGCAATAGAATGGTACCTGACGCAACATCAGATCCTTTTTGTACGCAATGGTCGAAATAGAAATGCGTTATTAGTGAAACTATGCTGTTTTGGCCATTTTCAATGGAGAGTTTCACAATGTTATTTTAAAAGAAAAGATAAAGAGTTTGGAAGAACACAAGCTCCTGGCGGAACTTATCTACAGAGTATCAGTGTAAGGAGAACAAAAGACCCTTCTTCTCTTTCGTTTGGGACAATTTCGCCCCACCTAGAGTCAAGTTCTTCGTGTGGCTATTGGTGCATAACGTAATTCAGTGTAAGTCCAATGTTAAGAAGAAACACATAGTGGGCGATGACGGTTGTGAGCTATGCAGTGTTGGCTGCGAGTATGCAAATCATATCGGCTCCGAGTGCCCCTTCGCGAGGAGCTTGTGGACTCACATTGGATGAAACATCAACTGCATTGCCAAGGTGAATGGGATGTGGGCAACTAGGCTACCGCCAGCTACCCCTCCACGCGCGCAATCAAGCTTAATCCTTCTCTTTTGTTGGGAACTATGGAAACATCACCATGATGTTGTCTTCATGTGGATGCCCCTAGCGTCGACAGGCTAATCGCGGCATGCAAGGCTTTGATCGATCTGTGGCTCCATCGAGTGCCTAGGAAATCCACTTATGTGTACACTTTCTGGAGCTCACTCCAGCTAATGTAGTCTCTCTACCACGCACCCTGTGATCACCACGTAAGCTTCGGCCCCCCTTGGCCCAAAACATTTTGAGGCACCAGTACCTTAGATCACCCATCAGACTATCGTCTGGAATACGTGGCAATGAAAAAGGTGGGTACTCTTGATCCTCCGATTAACTAAAAAAATTTTGTGCACGAGTAATTAACATTAAATAAGATAAGATACACATTTTGTTTTAAGTTATACTAGCTGATAGTTCAAGCAACTTTGTTCTAAGTAAAAATTCTAATTTTAATCAAGTTATTTGAAAAAAGATAACAACACTTACAAGTTGAAATAAATATATTCTCAAGTGATATCTTAATTATATTTTTAATAAAATTAATTTGATATCATGGAGGTCGTTGCTTTGCTTTTTTTATGAACTTAATGAAAGTTTGACATATTAGGACGACATAAAGTGAAATATACTCCCCCTTGAAAAGGAAAAATCATAAGTATGTGTGTCGTTCTCCAACGGCCATGCAAATTGACAAGTCGATCTCCACGTAATTAAGCCCCTCATGCATATTAACAGATCGATCTCCAGCTATACACACCTAGTATTTAAACCCATCCTAAGCCAAAGTAGGGCTGAGCAATCAGCTCCATGATCCCTAATTCCCTACCGCGCGCGTATATTACGTTCAAACGTCGAGCTCGCTCGATCCCATCGCTCGTGCTCCGCTACGACTTGCACGTCGTCTTTGCTGTCAAGCCATGTGGAGGATCTCTACAGCGCGCCGTGGGAATCATGAGAGGTTGAGAGCCCAAACAAACAAAGACCGACCGACACTGGACAGCTCGATCGGTACACCAGCATCATCGCGCTTAGCTAAGCACAGTGCCACTAGTAGGCAGTAGCACTGTAGTAGCCCGGCCCGGCGCATGGGGTGGCGTCTTGGTCGTGGTGACCGACCGACCGACGACCGACGTGACGCGCGCGCGACTCGAGTCCCGCCAAGGCCTGGGCACGCGCGCGACGCGCATGATTGGGCTCGGTTGGTGCGGACGAGGGCGACGGATCCGCGCGCCGGACCAGCGGCGGCGGGCGACGGCAGCGCACCCGCGCGCTTCAGGTTCCAAGTTCCAACGATCCGACCGGGCAGGAGGGGGTGCTTCCTCTGCCTGCCATGTGCCATGTGCTTTCAGCCCTGCTGGTGTGGTGTGACGGCGCGCGTGAACGGTGGCGTCGCGTGCGCCCGCGCGGACAGGACATGCCACGGAACGGATCCGGCCATGACAGCCCGCGGCGGTGATCCGATCGGGAGCGACCCGCGCGCGGAGGGCGACACAGCCCCGGCCCGGCTTCCTCGCCTTTGCGCCGCGTCCGTGTCCGTCCCATCAAGGTTTGTGTTGGGGCACGGTCACGTACTGCCAGTCTGCCATAATGCCACCACACCAATCGCCGGATCGGGGCAGAAATATCAACTGCACGTAGTATGTTTCCAAGCAAGAAAACCACAGAACTATTACTGTCAGTCAGGATTTGTTCTAGATCGATGCTCGCTCGAGGAGAGGAGCTCAGCGCATTTTTGCGAGAATAAGGTTGGAACAAGGAGTGTGGCCATATGTGGCCGAGGTAGAGGTAGGTATGGGCGTGGGCTGCGATTGGCTGGTGGCCTGCTGTCTTTGTGCTCCAGTAATAACTTTACTGCGAGACCATAGTATGTGCACAGCTGATGACTTGCCTGCCCACTTGCGGCAGGGATCAGACGATCAGGGATGGGCGGATGGCGAATCGGCAACACTGGCGCACGGGAATGCACGCACGGGAATGCACATGACATGCTTCGTCCAAGACGGTAAGGCTCAGACCAAGTTCAGTCCTTCGATCCGGCGCTTCTGCTACCGTAGACAACGCGATCCACCAACCATTTTCCTGCAACTGCAAAAATGCGTCGGGGAGGCATAGTGACGGCGTTCTGCGTGCGCTTGATGTGAACGTGCCGCCGTTGGCGATGCAGGCGCACCGCAGGCAGCCCCATGCATAAAAAAAGGGAAGGTGCGTGAGCGGCCGCGGCCGGCACGCTCCCCACCCGCGACGGCAGACGCCTCCAAAGGGCATGACATGCGGCGCGGACGCCGAGGCCGCGCGATAACGTGACGTGGTCACCCACAACGCACAGCTAATCCCCCTGCCGCAAGCGCCAAACAGCGTACCAGACATGGCATCGCTGTCCATGACGAGGGGATCCCATCCCGTTCCCACCGATCGAACGATCGATCAGGCGCGCCGGACGAGAGCGACGCGCACGGGCGCGGGCGCGGCGCCAACGGCACGACGCGAACGCACGCATTCGTCGGTGCGGCGCAGGCGCTCGACGATCTCGTGCTCCACCTGCCGCGTGCCGCCCGCCACTGGCCGCGTCCGCGTCCGCGTCCGCTGGCTGTCCGCGTCCAGTGACGTACTACCAAGAATTCTTGGACTGGACGCCACCGCTACCCGGTAGCAGTAGGTCCCGTCCGTCCGGTGCGCGGCGGCCATGACGATGAGGGGAAAAGGCAGAGCTCGAGAGGAGATCAAGTTCGCTTTGTTCAGTCAGTCGTGCAGAGATGAGTGAGCAATTGGGCATATCCATTCACAAGTAGGCAGGCGATAGAATTCTGTCCATGGACGGCGTACTCGTAGCCGTAGGTGCCACGCATTTCCAAGGACACATTCGAGATCTCGATCGTCTCCTCGTTGTGCACTCTGTGCTCGTCGACGATATTGATATACTACTATACTGAAGTGATGGCTATAAATAAATAAACGTACGGTGGCACCAAGCATCATCATCGTCTCGTCGTCCCTGAACAAGTCGTAACAACCGTCGACGTCGCCGTCACATGGATAATGGATCGATGGATGGATCCTCCTACCAGTAGTGTACCTACTACTAGTGAAGTGCCGCCTTCCGATTACTGACTAAAGGCATTCACAATGCAGACTGTACCAGCAAAGTTTTATTACTCTTCTATTTATCATGTTTTTCTTTGATATTTATCGTATATTTATTGAAGACCAAAAAACCAAGTCTTTATTTAGATTCTGGCGTAAATACGCCACACATCAAGAAATACAATAAATAGAAGGGTAATAAATGACCGCGATGAGCAGACGTGACTTAATCGCCCTTTTAAAAAGTCCCTCCGCGGATTAAACAAGTCCGGCGGGTCTGCGTTTCGATTCATCCCGCGCTGCCTTGCCATGCCACATTGCCACCGGTGGATCGGACAGCGCAGACGGTGTCGTGACCGGGTTATCATTTATGGCAGCGCGCCCTCTTGCCGTTCTGGTGGAGGCGGCATCTGACCGGTGATGACCGGCCTATCGTGCCACGGATCGCGGCATCGCGCCCTCGGATCCCATTCCCCGCTGCTGCGGCACAGGCGCGGCAGGGCAGAGCGCAGAGGCACCCAGGCAGGCAGGCAGACCAACAGCTAGCTCCGAGATCCGCAGGAGCTGGATGGATCCGGAGCCCAGCCGCGTGCTCGTGGTCGTGTCGCGTCTGCATCCGCATGCAGAGGTGGCCAGGCCCGGCCGTCGCGATGCCGTCGGACCGGTCGTCGTCGGGCTTGAGCCGGCGCTTGAGCGGACGCGGTACACGGTGGAGTAGTGGCAATGGCACGTTCCCGTTTCCGTCCCCGGGGTCCCTTTTCTCCTCGACTGGAAAACATCGAAGCGGTGCCCAGTACTGGCCTTGCTCTTCCGATGCAGATCATGCAGATCAGAGCGACGACTAGGCGTCGCATGTTTCGGCGTCGGCGTTCGCCAGCTCACGGGCGCGTGGCTTCAGGTCGCTCACGTCGGTGCTGCCGGGCCGGGGAAGGGATAGATACCCTCGGCCCTCGGAATATCCCCCACACGCGGCAGCCGCCGGGGCAGCAGGAGCGCGCCCCACCAGCATATTCCGCCGGAGCTGCCGTTCACACTTGACAGTTGACACGTACGGCCACTCGGGCACAGTGCACTCGGCCAGCGTTGCATTGCTTCCAGGCTTCCAGGCTTCCAGGCTTCCAGCTGTTCGCAGCCGTGCCAGTGCCAAGCGACACGCCGTCATCAGTGCGGCGCTCGGGCGTACGTACGTTACGTCGCCTGCCCGGCCCCGATTGCCCGTTTTGGATTGGCTTTCATCAGGGTTGACACGCCGTGACGCGGGCGCACCGCGCCGCGCACGGGAGAAGACAGCCCCGCCCGCCGCGCACGGCTGCCGCCACCGGATGGTGCCGGGAGTCCGGAGAACGGGAGAAGGCAGGCGCATGCCGGTGCGGGCTGCCTCCGGCGGCAGGCGTGGAGTCGTGCCGTGAACGCGGGTCTCCGCTCCGTGCTTTGCTGCACGCTACACGTGACTGCGTTCTGTTGGGACTCTGTATGCCGCCAGGCTCTGTTCTATGTTGCATTCTTTTTTTTTTCGCTTCGACTTCACCACACAACAGTCACCGGTAACCGGTGTCGGCTCGACAATAACGCGAGAACTCCACGCGGATGCTGTACCGTGTGCCTGGCACCAATTCGATCCCATCACCGTTGGATAACAAATACATAGCGAACAGCATGGCTTTTGCACAACTGCGTCCCATGTTTTTCATCCTTTCTCTTCCGACTGGAATAAAATATACTAGCATTAAAGTATTATTAGGGACGCCCTAAGATGATTTTCAAATCATAGCATTAAATAACCAAATCTATATCGTGACCAATAAATTTGACTTAGAAACAAAAGAGAAAACAGAGAAACCATTCCCCGGACAATAAACCATGTGGGAACTATTCCGATCATAGCCATTTTTATAAGCGTGAGGCTAAACTTGTGCCAGGATAGATGACCTTATGTGTCGTGGCCGCGACAATATTCCCCATGTTTGTATGTGAGACTCACACATATCATATATGAAAGATGTGCTTGCTTTCGACGTTGCTCACGCTAGCATTGTTAAGTGTGTCACTTCCCAACACCTAATGGCTCACATCAGGGGTGGGTTCGCCAGTCGCCACTAAGGATGGGAGGCTTGAGCCCCCCCCCCCCCCCCCCCCACACCCAAACATGGCTGAGCCTTTGGAGCACCACCTTAGCACCCCATATTTTTTTGTCATAGGAGGAGTTTGTGTGTTGAGCTAAGGTTGAAGATGATGCTAGAACATCCCTAGGACACGTGTACTTTATCGCCCTATAAACTTAAGCTCCCTTAGATTTTCATCCTAGATTCCCCACTGGCTTGCATGCTTGTTTTGGCACGTGCGGATCTCGTTGTGCCACTCACTCATAGGTAAATAGTAAGTACAAAGAGTATAAGAGGGGAGAAGATGATGATGAAGAAGAGAGTATCATAAGGTACAAGATTATCCAACTACCTGAATGTTGGTGCGTCAGTCGTTGGGGTGTTAGAGGTTTAGATGCAAGTTATTTATAACTTGGTAGCTATGAAATAGAAACTACTTGGTGCTTTTTGATCAAGTCGGACAACACTCGTTTATTTACTAGGCTTAGAAAAAAGAGGCAGGATTGCTCATAACAAAACATAATATGTCTAAAAAAACAAAATATGTTATATTTTTTTTTAGAGAATTATAATTTGGAATATAACATATAGTGCAAAAAATAAAAATAAAAATGAGAAAACTGAAAAAAAAACTTAGAAAAACGGCACACACCTAGCCGTAGAAACTATGGGTAGAACTGGCGATCGAACGTTCTATTGTAGAACGCTCCTATCGCGCGGCCCAATTCAAGCCCAGCAGCGTACGTCGTCCCGCCCTTTGCCTGTTCCACATAGCTCCCCCATACGAACACTGTCCGACATCCCCGCACTTCCCGCATCCGACTTCACCACCGGCCGCAGGAAAACGCCCCCGCCCATCTCCCACCTCGGCTCCGACCTCGCCGCCGTCCCCAAGCACATCTGCTGCTAGCCCCCTGCCCACCTCGGCTGCAAACAAAAATGAAAAAGTTATTGCAACATCGAAGGATACATGATGGAAACAAATAGTGAAACAACAAAAAAAAAGGTATTGAACAAACATCGAAAGAACAATTAATGAAACAAAATAAAAATATGAACTGCAACATCAAAAAATTCCTACTAAAGAAAACATTGAAACCCACATCCACTGCAACAGTGGGGTTATCTCCTGGAAACAATGGAGGAAAAGCTGTTGCAACACACATAAAAGGATACATAAATGAAAAAAACTAAATAAAAATGAAAGTGGTGAAACAACCGAAAGAAAGCTATTGAAAACATGTAAAGAACAGCTAATGAAACAAACAAAAATATGAACTGCATCGTCGAAACATTCTAGACCAAATCCGTTGAAACAATGGGGGGCATCTGCTAGAAACAAGGAAGAAAAGCTGCTGCAAACATCAATGCACTACTGCTGCAACATTGAACAATAAATCATTGAAACACAATGGCGAGATCCGGCCGCTAACCCTAATCGCCGCCACATCCCGTAGATCCGAGGAGGACGAGAATGGAGAGGGGAAAGGAGCAGAGAGGAAGGGCACGTGGGCTGAGAGCCTCCATGGCGAGACGGGGCATGAGATTACCGTACCAAAAGGAGCAGTCCCTGCCATGGCCCCTCGCAGGAGATGGCCCTTGCCTGGCCGCCGAGCCAGCGCGGCCTCCTCGCTGCTGCCGCGGGGAGCGCTGCTCCGCCGCACCGAGCGACCTCGCCGCCGTGCTTGCCGAGGAGGAGCACGAGATGGATGGAGGTGCGCCGCTTCTCCTCGCGGCCGAGCGCGCAAGTAGCAGATGCGTGGCAGGTGCAGGGGTGTGTCGGCAGGCAGCAGCAAACAGCGGCGTGCGGCGGCGCGGCACGGCGACCGGCTGCAGCGGCAAAAGAGCGATGAAATAAAAGGGAACGGACGGAGCGAACGAGGAAGGGGAATGGATAAGAAGACAAGGGAGTTGACGAGCTGACGGCATCGGGCGGTCAAGTGGCGTGGCACGCATCGCGTGCGTTGGTGGGCCGATGGGCCGGTCGGTTGGTGGCCACGTTCGATGATTGAACGCTCTATAATTAGCATTACTGCAAAACTATACGTGGAAACCAGTGAGAAACCAAAAAAGAAAAACTCTGCTGTACGCACCTGACGGCCCACAAGTCCACAGCCCAACAAAAATCTAACTTTGAATGTCCGTTCCCAATCTATAAGTGGGCCGGTCCATAAACGGCCCATCCATCCGACAGCGATCACGACCCAGCGCGCATGCTATGAAACCTCTGCCCCGGAGCTAGGGTTTCCTTCCAGCCGCCATCGCTTCGCGTCCGCCTCAGGCCGCCGCCAGGAGAGGCAAGGTAACAACCACCCACCGCCGCCGCCTTCTTCCCACCCCATCTCGTCCAGCCGTCGTGTTGGGTAGCGCTGGCTCGGTCGGTTCGTGGAAGCGCTCGGATCTGCTCTGTACGCGCTTGTTCTCGGTCGGTTTGCCGGCGGGAGTTGTCTCGCGGGTGTACATCGCGCGTCAGGGCTCTCTTTCGCCGTGTAGATTTCGTGCATCTGCTCTTATCGGTAGCTTTTGGTTTTAATTGTGAGGAGGTTTTGCGTCGAGTCTCTTTGATTCTAGTTCGCGATACTATCGGGGTAATGATATGTAGGGATGCTGTCTATGTTAGCCGTGCTTGATTTGGTCTTGAGGTAGATTTAGTAATGGTGTTTCTAGGACTCTGATTTCGGTGTTAATTTTGGGTCAACACTGGGCTGAGAATTGTTGTTAATAAGTAGCTTTCATGTTGGACGACATGATCCTTCTGTGGTTCATTCCAGTTCTCATGATTTTGTATTCCCCTTTGCATCTTCAGCCGCCTGACATAATGATCTTTCTCTGTTTGCAATTCAGGAGGGAGTTTTGAGAAGCTCAAATGGCTCCTAAAGGTACATGTCTACAACGTTGCATATTTCTATTTGTGCCACACTTCGATCAATAAATGCCCTGTGTCAATCTTTCAATCACTGCAAATTGAGTGCTCAGTGTGTCAACATTTAAATCACTGCAAATTTAGTGCTCAGTGTTATACAGTTCTGTTTCCTTTGCATGTGTGTCCCCATTGTTGAATTGAATCAGGTCCTTAGTTGGTAATTGTGTATTTAGCATCTGATTTAGCAACTACCTGTTCGTTTTACTCATGCTTTGGCCTGAACATGGAACCATCTCAAAAGAGTATAGGATTAGCAAACTCTAACTACTATATTGTCTCTTGAATACTGATGGAGTCTTTGATGCAATCTTATCAATGTATTGGTAGTCTGTATCGTTGGGCATAATCAGTAATCACCATGTTAAAATTGATGAACTATTTCTATTTGATAGTATGCATTAACCTGACTACTTTATCCAATTGCGTTGTTTGATTAGCCGCTCCTGCCAAGAAGGCCGATGCCAAGGCCCAGGCCTTGAAGGTTGCCAAGGCTGTGAAGTCTGGGGCAGGCAAGAAGACGACCAAGAAGATCCGCACATCCGTGACATTTCACCGCCCCAAGACTCTGAAGAAGGCCAGGGACCCGAAGTACCCAAGAATCAGCACTACTGGAAGGAACAAGCTTGATCAGTACCAAATCCTGAAGTACCCCTTGACCACAGAATCAGCAATGAAGAAGATTGAAGATAACAACACTCTGGTCTTCATCGTCGACCTCAAGGCAGACAAGAAGAAGATCAAGGCTGCTGTCAAGAAGATGTATGACATTCAGGCAAAGAAGGTCAACACCCTGATCAGGTTAGTACTTTGCTCCAGTGTTAGTTTATCTGCACAATTTGCTATTTTGTGCAACTATGAGTGACTCTTATTGTGTGTGTTGTGCAGGCCTGATGGGAAGAAGAAGGCTTATGTGAAGCTGACACCCGACTACGATGCTCTTGATGTGGCCAACAAAATTGGCATCATCTAAGTTACAGGCAATTGGCGTCATCTAAGTTACAGGCAACTGCATTGGGCATCTGTGTTCCAGTAGTTCTATGTGAGATGAGCGTTTTTGTAGCTATTCCTTTCTATGGCACTCAGTGGCTCCATTATCATGTTTTGATGCACGCTTATGATTTTTATATCATCCAAGTGACCGGTTTTGCTATTCTGAGCTTTGCACTTGCTTATACTTGCGAGCATACCATCAGATTTTCCTATGTTACTAGTAATTGTTTGGCATATTGGGATTGTTTTTGCCACTACGACTTGTTCTGGGCCTCAGAGGCTCAGACTACATGCCTGATGCTGGTTGCCGATGAATCATTTTGAACTGGCATTGTTCCACCTCCGTATAATCTGAATCTGTTGTGGGAAACTTTATCGCCCTGCATGGTTTGGGGGCTGCTGATGCGAAATTTATACATAGGCTTATTTCAAGGATCAAGAGAACGTATAGATGCAGAATCCGGCTCGATACGATGTTGCCTAGTGCAAAGCAATTGAACTGATTAATCGAACCTGGAGTCAAGAATCAAGATTGTGTGATATGACTGGACAAAGTGACTTACAGAGACGGCAAGGCATCGTATACCTTTAACTCTTGAATCCTAATTTACCAAATTTAGCTATCAACACTAAAAGTCCCGTCTTACTCGTGCGCCTGAGCCTCGAGCATCGTTGTCGCCCAAGCCTCTAGTATCACGCATGGCAGCATAGCTAGTACACCGTGCCGACTGCCCGTATGGCCAGCCTCCGCCCACGTCTCACATCTCTGGGGGGCTCCTTCCACGCTACCGCCCTGCACGCGCCGCCGCCACCGCTGACCGGCGGCTGACCGCTCGCTCCATGCTCTGCCCCTAGCGCCACCACTCAACCGGTCCTTGGTGTCAAGAATCGATTGCGATGTGACTAGACAAAAGTGAGCCACAGGAGCTGGCGGCTACCGTGCAAGAGAGGCGAGCCTTGTACAAGAAACGGATAAATGAGGAAGGCAGCGAAGCTGACACACTGGATCAGACATCAGAGCAATCCAAACAAAGGAACATAACATTTTCCAGATATGGCTGATGACTCATGGAGGGTGCCGAGCCTTGTACAGGAGCTGGCGGCCAGCGTGCAGGAGCCGCCCAGTCGGTACCTGATCCCGGAGCAGGACAGGCGCGACGGCCAGCTCGCCGGGGCGGAGATGCCGGAGCCCGTCCCGACCATCGATCTCCAACGCCTGTTGGCGTCCGACTCTGCCGACCAAGAGGCTGCCAAGCTGCGCTCGGCGTTGCTCAGCTGGGGTTTTTTCGTGGTGAGACTACTACCAGCTCCATTCTTATTTTTTTTTAAAAAAAAAAAAAAAAAAATTGGTAAGAGCTCTGCTTTTCAATTAAAATAAAGAAGAAAAAAATTATGTACAGGTAAGGAAAAAAGTTACTTTTACTTAGGTCCAGATGAAAAGTTTGCAAGTTTGCACAGGATGCTTGGTTTGCATAGGATACGTTGCCTATTTAGTTTGTTGGCAACACGCGATTTCCTATGACGGACTTATAATGGTTTTGGGAGAGGCAGGGTGGCCAGGCAGTGTTGTGGATGGCGGGAGGGCACACGGCGAGAGGGTTTTGGCGGCGATGGAGGTAGCTAGGCCAGGTCGGAGCAGGAGCACCTTTGCTTGGGGGGAGGTCACCGTGGACGGGATAGGGTCTCGCCAGAGCTTCGCAGCCATGCCAGGGCGGTGGACGACGATGTCACGGACATGAATAGAAAAATCGAGTGTTTGATATGGCTCGGAACTCTCGGCTATTGAGTAGGCAGATCTTAGTGTTTTCTTCATAGAATTCTGGCTTACGGTGCCATACACTATGGTATGGGTTTAGAGGTTTTCCCAATCTACATGAGAAGATGTTCTTTAGGCAGGAATACGGATGGAGTGTTTTCATGTAGTTCTTGGCTTCTTGCCCTTCGCTTTGTGCAGGTTACTGAGCATGGGATCGAGAGCTCACTGATGGATTCTCTCATGGCTGCATCACGGGAGTTCTTCCGCAAGCCGCTGGAAGAGAAGCAAGCATACAGCAACCTGATTGAAGGGAAGCATTGGCGGCTAGAAGGATATGGAAATGAGCAGGTGTACACCCAGGACCAGATCCTGGACTGGGTCGACCGGCTGCATCTCAGGGTTGAGCCGGAGGACGAGAGAAACATGGACCGCTGGCCGGAATCTTTCAGGTAATTAATTTCCGCGTGTTTCCTTTCCTCATTTTTTTGTTTTAATCTTTACAAGCAGTCAGTTCTGCAACTGGTATGGAAGAATTCCAGGAACGATTGAGTTCTTGAAGCTCGACGTGTTCCACTGAACTTCTGGAAATACGTGTTTGCATTGCAGGGGTCTTCTGCACGAGTACACTCAGAGGTGCAACGGAGTCAAGGACGGGATCCTCCGGGTGATGGCAAAGCTCCTGGACCTCGACAAAGACGACGGCATCGTCGTCCAGTTCGGCGACAGGGGCTCCACGAACGCTAGGTTCAACTACTACCCAGCCTGCCCGAGGCCCGACCTCGTCCTCGGCGTCAGTCCTCACAACGACGCTTGCGTCCTGACGCTGCTCCTGATGGACGAACACGTCCGCGGGCTGCAGTTCCACCGGGACGGCACCTGGTACTGTGTCCCGCCGCCTGTGCGTGGCCGGGCCTTGCTGGTGAACGTCGGCGGCTCCTTGGAGGTATCTCTGAACTTGCAACCATGTATGTATATAGATTCTGATAGTTTTTGCGTCGCAAACTTGCAGGTAATGTCCAACGGGGTGTTCAAGAGCCCGGTGCATAGGGTGGTGACGAACTCCGAGAAGGAGAGGATCTCCCTGGCTATGTTCTATGCTACGGATCTTGAGAAAGTGGTCCAGCCGATCGCTGAACTGATAGATGAGAAACACCCAGCACGGTACAAGAAGATGAAGTATAGGGATATTATGGCTGCTCACTATGACCACTTCTCTAGAAGGGAGAGAGTTATTGAGTCGCTTAAGATCTAGGTGTCAAGTCAGGTGATGGTGTATTTTTTTTTCAAGTTTCATAGCATCCAAGCCAATGTAACCTTTCCATTCCAAAATAAGTGTCACTCTTATTTCTTGAGAAATCATTATTTTTAACTTTGATCAAATATATATATGAGAAAATATTGTACCTAGGATGCATAACTAGTATCGTTAGATGAATTATTAATTGTATTTTCATTATACTTCATATACACCCTGTCAAACTTTAAAAAGTTTCACCAGTATGGATCCTAACACTTATTTTGAGATAGAGGAAATTACACCATAGAAATCAAGGACACACGGTTCGTATAAGATATCACACCAAATTATTTTTCTTGTAAATATTGAAGTACCAGAGCAGAAGCCCAGAAAGTGGTTGTGAATGGGATTGGGAGGCCAAAAAATTCTTCTAAAGAATCAAAACCTATATCTTCAAATTACTCCACACATTTTTCCTTGTTTCTTGAAATAATTAGGCTAGGGAGGCACCGATCAAACCAAGACTAACCATTATAACGGAGCATGGCTCCAAAAGGGCCTCACAACAACAAAAATCAACAAAAGAATAACCTGGCAACTAAAACAATTATTGATAGACATTTTGCTCCAGTGTTAATTTTTTCCACACAATTTGGTATTTTGTGCAACTATGAGTGATTCTTACGGTGGGCCTATGCAAACATGATGGGAAGAAGAAGGCTTATGTGAAGCTGACGCCCGACTACTATGCTCTTGACGTGGCCAACAAAATTGGCATCATCTAAGTTACAGGCAACTGCTTTCAGCATTTGTGTCCTACTAGTTCTATGCGAGACAAGAGTTTTTTTTTTCTTTTGAGATCAGGCATACAGCCCGTGTTTCATTAAGCAAAAGAGAATGGTCAATAGATCTACATACAATTAATACAAAAGGTTTCACGGGTAATCCCTGAATTACTACAAAGTTCTCAACACAAACGAAAAGCAAGAACATGAGGGGTGGGAGGACCCTCCATCTGACAACCCCAACAGCTGAGCCTAATATAAAATATCTCAACGCATTGGTAGTTAACAGTGATAGGAGTTGTAGATGATAACAGTGGCAAAACATCCGCTAGAACTCCAGACAGCAAAGCATGTGTCCAAGCAACCATAGCAACCCCGGCAGCAAAGCATCTACCGGAACTGACAACGACCTCGGCGGCAAAGCATCCGCCAGAAACACCTCGGCGCAAAGCATCCGCCAGAAACGAGGACGCTCTGCAAGTACTCCTCCGAGTAACCGAGGGCCACTAGCCCTTAGGACCACAGGCGAGGAGGAAGTCCATGAAACCTCTACGATACACGAGACCATCAACGCGAGACGAGAGTTGTTGTAGCTATTCCTTTCTATGGCACTCAATGGCTCCATCACCATTTCTTGATGCATGTTATGGTTTATATATCATCAAAGTGACTGGGTGAGCTAACTTGAGGTTTGCACTTGCTTACACTTATGAGCATACCTTTAGATTTTCCTATGTTACTAGTAATTGTTTGTCATATTGGGGCGCTAGTGGATGTTAGTGGCCTCGACAGATCAACCATGTCGGATCCCAGATGTAGTGCTTCTTTGCACCATCTGCGCTGCTTGAGAACTCGTTGACATGCTATGCCAAGCTGTTATAGAGGGGATACCGGATGATTGGGAAAAGTTTGGGGCTGCTCGGTTACTGTTTGTGGCTAGCTCGGCAACGAGAAAATGTAGTGGGCGTTGTTTGTTTTTCGGTGTTACCTTTGTGTGTAAGAGGTTGTTGTGGGTTAGTCAGCAGGCTTTTGTGTTCCTAGAGGACCTGTGCGTGTAAGGTTTTTAGGCCCTTAAAGACTAGGCTCATTCTATTCTATACTTAATTGCTCCTGCTACTACGTTCAAATAAAATATTTTCGCAACTAAGACTTGTTGACCCTCAGAAGCTCAGACTACATATATCTGTTTCTGGTTGCCGATGAACCATGTTGAACTGGCATTATTCCACCTCTATATAATGGCTGAATCTGTTGCGGGAACTTGATCGCCCTCCATGGTTTGGGGGTGCTGATGCAGAATTTAACACCAAACTGTATAGATCAAGATATCGTATCACCAAAGTAACCAAGGACAAACTTGCACAGCACCTATGCAAACTGCAGCAGGGTCGCAACACCGGTGTCCTCTGCTCACGCGCGCGCGCGCAAACACAAAAGGGCAGCACTGCCGTCCACGCCTGCCACCTTTCTTTGCTAAGACAGTCACCGTCTCTTGGGGGTGTAGGTGTATATCCGGCTCGATCTTTTGATAACACGATAATTGATGTATTTTATGTATGCAAATTATAAGATGCTTTTAGCTTTTCTAGATGCATGCATATAAGAAAATAAAAAAAAAAATCCTGTAATTTGAAATGAAAGGAGTATTTCAGTTAGGTTGGATTAATATTCGAAACTTGAACTCACATTGTTGTCAAAAAAAACTTGAACTCACATGCTACACTGCTACAGGTGCTAGATGGTCTAGCCTCCACTTGTCCACCTCCTAGTCGTTTGTATGCCTTTTTCTTAAAAAAACTAGATGGTCCAACCTCGGCCTGTCGACCTTCAAGCCGTTTGTATGTCTTTTTTCTTAAAAAGAACAAAGGTCATTTGTATGTCTAAATTTTTCCATCTTAATTGTAAAAAGTGTAAATCTCTTTTGCCTATTCAAGAAAAAAATTTTAGTTCGGGCTGTTAATTTTATCTATTTGATTTTCCGAGCAATTCTATCTTTTTTAACGGAAGGAGTATCTCCAAATCGATACAATGTCGCTCTTGATTAATCAAACCTGGAGTCAAGAACTAAGATTGTGATATGACTAGACAAAATGAGTAAGTGACACTCACAATGGTAAACCCTAAACACTAAATCCCATATGGGCAGCCTCCGCCCATGTCGCACCTCTCTTTTTTTTTTTTCAAACGAAGGCACCCCTCCATTTCTATTATCGACGACAACGGAAATACAATGAGTTTCGTAGACAGAAAAGAGAAACAGATCGACCGGAAGGAGACTACTACCCTCTCCTACCGGGAAAAAGCTAGCAAATGTTAAACTGGAAACTTTTTCAACTTGGCCAACTTAAGACCCGCTAGACACCCCTGACCCCAAACATCCAGAAGACCGAAGTAACATAACTACAGAAACTTTCAGCATTACAAAAATGACTTTTTTTGATTTTTTGCTTCTCATCTTCAGAGCTTCCTGCTTCCATGCCGTATCTTCATAAGTCTTCAGTCATCCTGCCCATCGCGCAGTCTTCTGGTGTTGTCACTCTTCTTCTTCTTATTTGCGAGCTTGGTCGCAATCTCCAGCAGAGTATTGATCCCTTCCAGTAACTTCTCTTTGTCACCACCTGCATATAGATCTGCCCAATAACCCATAAGCATCGCCCCATAGCAAACTATGTGAGCAGGATCAGCAATACTATGTGCTTCAAAACAAGTTTTATTCCGACTTTTCCAGATGGCCCAACAGATTGCAGCTATACCCAAAGTATGAAACTGATCCCCATGGGGTAACCATTTTTCAAGCCAAACCCAACATTGATTAAGATTTCTTGGAATATCATAAGCACCAATGCAAGTTGCTACCACAGCCCACACCGATTTAGCCACATTACAAGTAAAAAATAAATGGTCTACTGTTTCATCCAATTTACAGAAATAACAGCTTGGATCACCATCCCAATTTCTTCTAATCATGTTATCTTTGGTGAGAACAGCATTATTAATCAACAGCCATAAGAAAATTTTGATTTTTGCAGGTATCTTGCGTTTCCAGATTTTCTTGTGGAACAAAGTCAAACACTCATATACAGACTTCACAGTAAAACCTTTCTTTTTTCCCAACATCCAGCTAGCATGATCATTGCCCCCAGAATAATGAAAACTGGCAACATCATCTAGCAAGGTATTCCAGCTATCCAACCAATCACCAAATAACCATCTAGTAAACCTTACAGCAGCTGGGTTTGTGTTAAATTGAGCCACAGTGATATCCTGATCTAAGCATAAGTCAAAAATGTTCTGAAATATAACACAAATAGGTTTTTCATAGAGCCAGATGTCTTTCCAGAACAGAGTGTTTTCACCATTTTTAACAACCATCTTTCTACCTTGCAAATACACTTCTTTTATTTTTAATAGATCAGACCAAATGTGGGAATCATCTTGCCTATGTTTTACATTAACAAGAGCTGCATTCTTAATATACTTGTGTTGAACTATTGTTTGCCATAACCCAGATTCTGTTTCCAATTTCCACCACCATTTGCACAAAAGACTAATATTCATGAGTCTTAAATTTTTAATTCCTAAACCACCCTTTTTCTTACTCTTACATACTTTCACCCATTTTATAAGATGATATTTCCTTTTAGTGCCCCCTCCCTGCCAAAAGAATTTCCTCCTTATCTTATCCATTTTATATATAACTGTTTTGGAGCCAAGTATATAGACATTTGATACACAGGAGTGTTATTAAGGCTTGCACTAATCAGAGTAGATCTGCCAGCAATTGACATCAAACCACCTTTCCAGACATCTAACTTTTTTGCACACTTATCCAACAAAGGTGTCCAATCAACAATATGCAATCTACCAGGGCTTACAGGCACCCCCAAAATGTCGCACCTCTCTTGGGTCCCACCTTGCATGCTAGCCGCCCTAAACGGAAGTCAAGAATAGATTTTTTTAGACAAGAGTTGAGAATGAAGAGATTCACACAATTCTTCTCCAATCAATCAAGAAACAGGTCTTTCAAGATTTTCAAGGTCCACACACGCCTCAATACCACCGCCGACACTCTAGCAAGAGAAGCAAAGCAAATGACTTCCACTAATTTAAGCCTCAATGTAACTTGCACGTTGCTGCCATCATAGTAGCACGTTGCTGCCAATAATAAAGATGTTCGTTGTAAAAAAAAAAAAATAGATAACGATGTGTGACCGGACAAAGCGACACTAGTAGACAAAGAAACGGCGGACCATCATATAAGTGAGGAAAAAGTAGCCAAGCTCACACACAAGAACAAAGCAAGCCAAGCGAAGGAACATTTCCATAAATGGCTGATGACTCATGGAGGTTGCCGAGCCTTGTACAGGAGCTGGCGGCTACCGTGCAGGAGCCGCCGAGTCGGTACCTGATGCCCGAGCAGGAGAGGAGCGACTGCCAGCTCGCCGGTGAGGAGATGCCGGAGCCCGTCCCGACCATCGATCTCCAACGCCTGTTGGCGTCCGATTCTGCCGACCAAGAGGCTGCCAAGCTGCGCTCGGCGTTGCTCAGCTGGGGGTTTATCCAGGTGAGACTACTAGCAGTCGACGCTACCGTACCAGCTCCGTGCTTGAACTTATCAGAGTTTTTTTTTAATAAAAAAACATTGGCAGGAGTTTTGTCTTTTACTTAAGTTAGGGGAGAAAAAAATTTATGTACAAGTAGCAGGTAGAGGAGATATCAGAGTTAGTTTCACTAGGTTGTTTAGCTTGTTGGCGATATACGGTTTTTCTCCGTTGGATTTACTCTTCCCCTCTTCTACACAAAATCCGGTGGGCCTAAAATAGGCTTGAGAGAGGTAGAACGGTCAGACGGTGTGGATGGTTCGTGGTGGGAGGTATAGATTTCCAAACGGCCAATGGGCCGGCGGCACGGCCTTTCGACACGGCCCATGGGCCGCACGGCACGGCGGGCACCGTGCCCGTGCCGGCACAGCATGAAGGCCCGTGCAATGCATGGGCCGCCGGCCTGGCCCATGACACGGCACGGGCACGGCACGGCTAAAGGCCGGCACAGTGCTATCCAACGCGGCAGCGCCTCATCCTCTCCGGCCCTCCGCTCCGCCCTCCGCGCCGCCACCCCATCCCCTCCGGCCCTCCGCTCCGCCCTCTGCGCCGCCACCCCCGCAGCCTCGCCGACCAGCCGCTCTGGCCCTCCGCTCCGCCCTCCGCGCCTCCACGTCGCAAGTGCCGCTGCTGCCGCTTCGGCGCTTCTCCCGCGCCCTGCTGTTGCCGCTTCCTCCGCGCCCTCCACCGCCGCCTTCCTCCTCCTCCTCCGCCTCCCTGGCGGCGGCCGGCTCGAGCGGCTGCGTCGGCGGCGGGACTTGCTATGGCGGCGAGGACGAAATTGAGGCGGCGGCTGCGGCGGTGGGACTTGCTGCGGCGGCGGCGAGGACGAAGTTGAGGCGGCAGCGGCGGTGGGACTCGCGCTCCTCCAGCGCTCCCGGCTTCCGCGGCGAGCACGGTGGCACGGCGGCATGCCGTGCTTTCTGCACAGCCCGACGGCCCATGTGCCGTGCCGTGGGCCGGAGGCCTGGCCCATGGCACGGCCAGACACGGCACGGGCATGCCGCGGCACGGCGCAGTGCCGTGCCGGCACGGTGGCCAACTATAGTGGGAGGGCATGCGTCGTTAGGGTTTTGGTGACGATGAAGGCAGCCAGGTTTGGTCGGGGTGGGATGTGGAAGCGCGATATACCTATGACGAAGAGAAGAAGAGGACACTGAACAAGGGAGTCATGCCACAGCTTCATGGACGACCGCAGTGGACGATGGCGGCGTGTCGGGAGGAGGAAAAAGACATGAATAGAAAAATCGTGTTCAGCGGCTCAACACTCGGTTACTGGTGGACAGATCTTAGTTTTACTTTGGCTTATTGTGCTGCTACATATGGGCGAGGAAGAGGTTTGAGGGTTTTCTTGATATGGGTGAGAAATTTTTCTTCTTATTAAGTCGAAATTCCATAGGCTGTCTAGCCATCATGGATTTAGCTTTTTCATGGTGTTCTTGGCTTCTTGCCTTATGCCCTTCTCTTTGTACAGGTTACTGAGCATGGGATCGAGAGCTCACTGATGGATTCTCTCATGGCTGCATCTCGGGAGTTCTTCCGCAAGCCTCTCGAAGAGAAGCAAGCGTACAGCAACCTGATTGAAGGGAGACACTGGCAGGCGGAAGGGTACGGGAGTGACCCTGTGAAAACCCAGGACCAGATCCTCGACTGGGTTGACCGGCTGCATTTCAGGGTTGAGCCGGAGGACGAGAGAAACATGGATCGCTGGCCGGAATCTTTCAGGTAATAATTAATTTTAACCGCTCATTTCCTTTCCTCAATCTTTTTAATCTTCAGAAGTAGTCAGTTCTGCAATTTGTATGGACGGATTTCAGGAACAATCGAGTTCCTGAAGCTAGACATGCCCCACTGAAATGGAGCTACGTACGTACGTGTTTGCAGGGGTCTTGTGCACGAGTATGCTCAGAGCTGCAAGCGAGTCAAGGACGGGATCCTCCGGGCGGTGGCCAGGCTCCTGGACCTCGACGACGACGACGGGATCATCAGACAGTTCGGCGACCGGGGCTGCACGAACACCAGGTTCAACTACTACCCAGCCTGCCCGAGGCCCGACCTCGTCCTTGGCATCAGTCCTCACAACGACGCTGGCGTCCTGACGCTGCTCCTGACGGACGAACACGTCGGCGGGCTGCAGTTCCGCCGGGACGGGACCTGGTACCGTGTCCCGCTGCCAGTGCGTGGCCGGGCCTTGCTGGTGATCGTCGGCGGCTCCTTGGAGGTAGTAGCCTTCTCTGAATTTGTCTTTACAGTCATGCATGTATACATATTCTGAGTTTTTGCGTCGGACACTTGTGACCGAGATGCAGATAATGTCGAACGGGGTGTTCAAGAGCCCGGTGCACAGGGTGGTGACGAACTCTCAGAAGGAGAGGATCTCCATGGCTATGTTTTATGCTACGGATCTTGAGAAAGAGGTCCAGCCGATCGCCGAACTAGTAGATGAGAAGCACCCGGCACGGTACAAGGCGATTAAGTACAAGGATCTTATGGCTGGTCACTTTGACTACTACTCTAAAAGGGCGAGAGTTATCGAGTCGCTGAAGATCTAGGTACTTGCTCTTGTGGAGTTTTTATTTTATTTTATTTTTTTTTAGTCTCAAAGAGAGTTCATGAAACGCTTTGCTCCCAGTGCGCAGTATTTGTATCACAAATGTATATCTTCTGCAACATTATCTGGCTTTGATTACACTCCATGTAATCATATGCTACGTCTCTAGAACGTGTAAGTACCTTTTTTTAAAAAAAATAAATATTAATATCTCAGCCTCTGCATCAAGCAATGCATATGACTTTTTCTTATTGCATCAACTCAAATAAAAAGAAAGAAAACTAGCACCGACTCTAAACCACGACACTCTGCTAGCCCCAAACTCAAACAAAAGGCACGTTCACCAAAGTTTTCGGACCTAGTTGCCTCATCAAAAGATAGAAGTACTACACACGTCCTCTAACTGTCAGTCAGAAGACCTCTTACATCACGCGGTCATCTCAG
Source organism: Themeda triandra (assembly GCA_018135685.1). Lineage (NCBI taxonomy): Eukaryota > Viridiplantae > Streptophyta > Magnoliopsida > Poales > Poaceae > Themeda > Themeda triandra. Next base: position 1,726,058 of record JAENPR010000030.1, on the reverse strand, counting down.
TATCTTCAAACTGCTGGCCCTCACCTCCCATGCCGGCCTCTTACCAATTTGATGGGCGTTTCCCATGCCGGCCTTCCCCCAAATTCGTGGTCCACTGCCAACAAATGCAAGACCCTCGAATTGCCACACCAACGCCCTCCTCCTGAGTGCCTTCATCCGTTGTTGACACCGTAAACTTAAATCCTCAACTAGGCCCCCACCTTCCTTGCACGACGCTGGATGCGCAGCGCCGCCTTACACCGTCACCAAAAGTAGTCTCCCACGATCCATAGTCACCAACGATGTCACAACCAAGTTGGGTATCAAAAAACGACGCCTCCAAGGAGGGGACGACGCTGGTGGCGTCGTCGTCGCTCGTCCTGATCTGGACAAGGTTTTCACCCAGAGAACTCTGTGTAGCAGGGATGGAGCTCCAACATAACGCCCCTAACAGAGAGAACGACGCCCTAGAGCGTCGACGCCATCGCCACCATCAAAATTGGTGACAAAGGCTATCGCCCGGAACTTCCCATCATAATTGCACACATATAGCCCGTCACACCTAGAACTGCGACCATGATAGTCCTTCCGAGGCGGTGCCGTTGCCGTGCCTTCCTCACCCAGATGCCCGATCTGTCCGGAACTAGACCAGCTGCCCGCATCACACAGTTTCATGAGCAGATTCCGCCGCCTAGCCATGCGATGCGAGTAGAAGCAGTTGCACCTGTGCCGAATCCACGCCATCGCCGTAGCCGCGTCCACAGCCACCACTATTGCACGCGGTCAACGTCGACGCCATCGCGCACAAGCTGGCCCGGTTGGCCGCATTCCAACGCCGCGGGCTGGCCGGTCCGGCCAGTCGTAAGTGCTTTGTGATCGTGATCGGCATCTGAGAAGCTCTGTTACTTTTTGCTGATGCTGGGGACGCTGACAAGGACGACGGCAACTTGCCATTAGCATATCTCCTGGTCCATTAGCATAATCAACTTGGAGTAGAGAAAGAATCATCAATATTACAATATGACGAGAGACGAGACTGGGACAAAGTGATTCAGAGAGAGACGACAGTCGAGCTTTGAATAAAGCAGACGCACAGGCAAAAGGGACAGAGCAAAACCAAGCGCTAGCTCCCAAGGATCCCAATGGCGGACAACGAGTCATGGAGGGTACCTAGCATAGTGCAGGAGCTGGCGGCCACCGTGCAGGAGCCACCGAGTCGGTACCTGATCCCCGAGCAGGACAGGCGCGACGACCATCTCGCCGTCGCGGAGCTTGCGGACCCCGTCCCAATCATCGATCTACAACGCCTGTTGTCACCAGACAACTCTGCCGCCGATGAGGAGTCTACCAAGCTGCGCTCGGCGCTCCTGAGCTGGGGCTTCTTCTTGGTCAGCCTTCTTCTAGCTTCATTCTTCAGCTCCCCACACCAAATCACCAACTTCATCATGTAAAAAAAAAGAGCAAATTTTGTTTCTTTTCTCCAGGTTACCAACCATGGCATCGCGAGCTCTCTGATGGACGATCTGATGGCTGCATCACGCGAGTTCTTCCACAAGCCGCTCGAAGAGAAGCAGGTGTACAGCAACTTGATCGATGGGAAACAGTGGCAGCTAGAAGGGTACGGGAATGACCCGGTGAAAACCCAGGATCAGATCCTAGACTGGTGCGACAGGCTGCTTCTCAGGGTTGAGCCGGAAGACGAGAGGAACCTCGATCGCTGGCCCGGACACCCCGAATCTTTCAGGTAATAAATGGATGAACCATTTCTGCCACGACACGGAAGAATTTCAGAAACAACTGATTCCCTTGGTTCACAACCGAACTGCAGGGCTCTTCTGCTCGAGTACACGCTGGGCTGCAAGCGAGTCAAGAATGGGATCCTCCGGGCGGTGGCCGGGCTTCTGGACCTCGACGACGACCAGTTCGGCGACGACAAGGGCTCGACGCTCGCCAGATTCAACTACTACCCTGCCTGCCCGAGGCCCGACCTCGTCCTCGGCGTCAGTCCTCACAACGACGTCGGCGTCCTGACGCTGCTCCTCGCGGACCAACGCGTCGGCGGCCTGCAGTTCCAGAGGGACGGCACCTGGTACCGTGTCCCGCCCGTGCGTGGCCGGGCCTTGCTGGTCAACGTCGGCGCCTCCTTGGAGGTAGCCGGCCATCTCTGAACCTCTGCGATTTCTGCACTGCACTTTGCAGTGATATATATGCAAACAGTTAGTTTCTGAGTTCTTGGTCGTCGGACACTTGTGACCGATGCAGATAATGTCGAACGGGATCTTCAAGGGCCCGGTGCACAGGGTGGTGACGAACTCTGAGAAGGAGAGGATGTCCCTGGCCATGTTCTTCTACGCTACGGATTTTGAGGAGGAGATCCAGCCGATCGCTGGACTGGTAGATAAGAAGCGGCCAGCGCGGTACAAGAAAATCAAGTTCAGGGATTTTGTGGCTGCTCACTTTGAGCACTACTCCAAAAGGGAGAGAGTCATCGAGTCGCTAAAGATCTAGATTTAAGGTATGTTCCTCGTAATAATAAAGTTGTAAGGAGGTGATGTATCTTTTAGTTTCATTCACGGGCAATCGTGCCCTTACCGGAGCGTCTACTTTATTACGTGGTAATCGAATTGCAGCTAGAGATTAACGATTTGCAGCTCCAAGATTGTTGATATAATAGTCGTGTCATCTAATTACGTTTTGGCATCCAGCCCAGTAAACTTAGTGGACGCACAAACATATGCGGTTCTAACTTCTATGAGCTCACAACACATTAGAAACATGAAGGAGTATGGGAGAGTATTATGACAAGTAAAAAAAACGTGCGAAAGAAATAGATATAGATAATAATACGATGCCCGTGCCAAATAAATATATGAACTAAGGAAAGTACGTCCTACAAATGGTTTGGCAAAGTTTAGGGTGCTAAATACCTGGTTTTATAGGTTAGGAAGTTAAATAAACCACTCAATATAGGTCAGGGGGTTATTTAGGCTTTTTCCTCTTAGAAAAGGAAGAACATGCGATGATCAGGAGTCCATGGCAAGATGCAGACTCGATTTCAGCGGCACCAGCACCATCTAAGACAGCTCATGTAAACATTGATCTTGGTTGTATTCAGATCGTTGCCACCACTTTATTATGCATGGTAAATTATCGAAACAAATGGGAATCTCCTTCACTAAAACTAAAAAGGTCATCTCGCAATACTCTGGCATGTTTAATCTGTAGGCGACTGAGCCTATGCGCTTGGTTATTAGAAAGGGGCCAAAGAACTTTGATGCTAGCTTTCCTTTTCGAAGATCCGAGATGCCAAATGCTGTTCGAGTCATTAATTTGAGGTAAACTCAATTTCCAATCTGGAATGTTCGGTCTGTATATTTCCTGTCATATATAGTGTTTCTTATAGAAATCTCTGGACTGCGGCAGGCGTACCTTAGCCATTTCGAGGAACTGATCCCTTTTCGCTAGTAGTTTGTCAACAGCAGGGGTTGATGCATCACCTGCATTGTATGTTTTCAAGAGAGATGGATCTCGGCCATAGACCAATTTGAATGGGGTGGTGTTGATGGACCGGTGGTATGATGTGTTGTAACAATATTCTGCCAAGGGTAGCCAACGTATCCATTCTTTTGGATTATCACCGGTTAAGCACCGCAGATACATGACGATGATTTAATGATTACCTCCGATTGACCATCTGACTGAGGGTGGTAGGCTAAGCTCATATGCAGTTTAATTTCAGATAGACATAATAGTTCTTGCCAAAATTTACTTGTGAATACCGCATCCCTGTCGCTGATAATTGATTTGGGTACTCCATGTAGCCGGACTATCTTCGAAAAGAACTTTTGAGCTACTGTCGGTGCAGTGTGTGGATGTGCTAAAGGAACGAAGTGTGCATATTTAGAGAGCCGGTCCACTACGGTCAGAATTACTAACTTACCTCCCACTTTTGGTAGTGCTTCCACAAAATGCGTTGAGACATCCTCCCAGATCTGCTCTGGTATTTCTAGTGGTTGTAGAAGTCCAACTGGGTGTAAGTGTTCTGTCTTGTTGTCCTAACAAACTGAGCATTCACTGACAAATTGTTGAATTTTCTGTTTTGCCTTGGTTGTATGGAAATTCAGTCGGAAACGATGCAGAGTTTCTTTAGATCCTTCATGAGCCGAGTTATGTATGGCTTGTAGTATTGGTGATGACGGTGGGATATGCACTCGACGGTTATGTAGTATAAGGCCATCCTCTGAATGTCCAAGCTTAAGACAGTTCTCCTTTTTCAATGGCTCAGATGGTGTTGCTTGCTTCTTCTGCTTTTATCTCATCGAAGGGTGAAAATGTTATTTCTGATAAGGCCATTAGTGATGGTTCTTTAGCGTCCCGGCTGGATAAGGTGTCTGCTACTGTATTTTGTTTTGTGGCTTATATTCGACTGAAAAATCGTAACCAATAATTTACTGACGGAATTGTTGAAAGGTGCTCATAAAAAAAAAAGTTATGCGCCTGCGCAAGAGGTACCGCGATGCTGCTTTTTGCTGTTGTTAGGGATGCTGACAAGGACGACGGCAACTTGACATTAGCATATCTCCAGGTCCATGTCGCCTAGTGCAAGTAAATAAATCGGACTCCGAGTCAAAGAAAAAGAATCAATACTACAATATGACGAGAGACGAGACTGGCACAGTAATTCACAGAGAGACGACGGGCATCTTATAATTCGAGCAAGGTAACAGCAATAATGGAGCCACAAACACAGACAAAGTGACAGAGCAGGCCAAGCGCATAGCTCCCCAAGGATCCCAAATTCCCAATGGCGGGCGACGAGTCATGGAGGGTGCCTAGCATAGTGCAGGAGCTGGCGGCCACCGTTCATGAGCCGCCGAGTCGGTACCTGATCCCTGAGCAGGACAGGCGCGACGGCCAGGTCGCCGGTGCGGAGATGCCGGATCCCGGCGTCCCGGCCATCGATCTCCAGCGTCTGCTGGCGTCCGACGACTCTGCCGACGAGGAGGCTTCCAAGCTGCGCTCGGCGTTGCTCAGCTGGGGCTTCTTCTTGGTCAGCATTCTACTTTCGTTCTTCATTCAGCTCCCAACCAATTAACAACTACTAAATAAAAATGTAAACAAGTAAACTTGATCTTTTCTGCAGGTTACCAACCATGGGATCGCGGCCTCTGTGATGGACGATCTGATGGATGCATCACGCGAGTTCTTCCACAAGCCGCTCGAAGAGAAGCTGGTCTACAGCAACCTGATCGAAGGGAAACAGTGGCAGCTACAAGGGTACGGGAATGACCCAGTGAAAACCCAGGAACAGATCCTGGACTGGTGCGACCGGCTCCATCTCAGGGTTGAGCCCGAGGACGAGAGGAACCTCCATCGCTGGCCCCGACACCCGGAATCTTTCTGGTAATGGATCGACAACCATGGAGTATGTCCTCCACTAAATGATCTTCATTATACGCACCTAAACAGCCAGTTCTGCAATGACACCGGAAGAATTTCAGAAACGACTGATTCCCTGAATCAAGGCTCTTGCAGGGGTCTTCTGCACGAGTACACGCTGGGCTGCAAGCGAGTGAAGGACGGGATCCTCCGGGCGATGGCCAGGCTTCTGGAGCTCGACGACGAGGACAGCATCCTCGGACAGTTCGGCGACAGGGGCTCGACCACGTACGCCAGGTTCAACTACTACCCTGCCTGCCCGAGACCTGAGCTCGTGCTCGGCATCAGGCCTCACAGCGATGTCTGCGCCCTGACACTGCTCCTCGCCGACGAGCACGTCGGCGGGCTGCAGTTCCAGAGGGACGACGGGACCTGGTATCGTGTCCCGCCCGTGCACGGCCGGGCCTTGCTGGTCAACGTCGGCGTCTCGTTGGAGGTAGCCACTGCCAGCCATCTCTGAACCTCTGCGATTTTTGAACTGGACTTTGCAGTGATATATGTGCAAAACAGTTTCTGACAAGTTCTTGGTCGTTGGACACTTGTGACCGGTGCAGATAATGTCGAACGGCATCTTCAAGGGACCGGTGCACAGGGTGGTGACGAACTCTGAGAAGGAGAGGATGTCTCTGGCCATGTTCTACGGTACGGATTTAGAGAAAGAGATCGAGCCGATGGCTGAATTGATAGACGAGAAGCGGCCGGCAGGGTATAAGAAGATCAAGTTCAGAGATCTTGTGGCTGCTCACTATGACTACTTCTCCAAAAGGGAGAGAGTCATCGAGTCGCTAAAGATCTAGATTCAAGGTGAAGTTTCTTGAAAAAAATAAAGTTGTAAGGTGATAATCAGTTTCAGTACGGTCCTGTGCTAAACATTACATCCGCCTCAAAATAAATAATTTTCTAGAATTTTGTATAAATTAAGAACACGAGCAAAAAAAATGTACACCCTCTGTCCCTTCGCATCTGTCGTTCTAGCATATAGGGGTTCTAGCATACAGGGTCCAGGTGCAGAGCAAAGACAATGAATGTAGACACTCAAATCCCATGCTTCAACGGCAGTCCACGCGGGACGGAGGGAGTATGTATCTTCTGCTAACTTTCATTTTCAAAAAGATATCACTTGGATTTAGCAATTTTGTTTGCATGAACCCGTGATTAGTTTCCGCATTATGACTTAGTTTCCTAATTCTTTACAGAATACTATTTTTATAATAAATTTTCAACATCATAAATTTATTTATTTTGAAGAAAGGGAGTACAATACAATATATGAACAAAGTAAACTATGTTCTAGAAATTTTTTGGATTATTGCCTAGATCCATAAACAGTGGATATATATTTTTTAACATTTATTTAAGTGGTTTAGGGAATCACTTGAAAACTAAATGACTAAGGTCCTCATTTTGAAAGTTTAATGCCCTATGTGAGAATACGAAAACAAATGTGAAGATCCAAAATTCATCCTAGTCATTCAATTGTCTACCAAACATTCATAGGTGTTCCTATTGATATAGAACTGGGGTGTGTGTTGGGGGTGGGGATACAGGACTATAACACTGGTGGGATCAGAAAAAAAACTTAACCCCCTTACTATTGGTTTTCATCTACTTCACCCTAGAAAACTAGGCATTTACCACCTCAAAGTATTTAAAACCGTTTACTTAAATAACACATTTGGGCTGATGCAGAAGACGGCCAATGTGTTACGTTGGATAACGACATGGTAGGCCGTGATGGCAAAACAGTCCTGCAAAGCCATCCTACACAATTGTCCAAATTGTAGGATGGCTTTGCAATTTTGGACAATTTGAAATTCTAGAATTCAGGTCTAAATAAGCGGTACCAGTTACTTGCAAATTCAGGTCTAAAAAAGGAGCACTAGTTACTTGGGAGTGCAAATGCGCACCCCCCCCCCCCCCCCCCCCCCAAAAAAAAAACACACACACACACACACAAATAAAAAATAAATAAAAACAGTGATTATATTTGCAGTTCTGCCATATTTGCTTCGCCTCTGGTTGAAAGATGTATATATACTCCCTCCATTTCTTTGAAGAACATGTTACATGTCATATTAGTTTTACACTAACAACTATTTTAAATTATTTTTTATCACTATTTTTTTTGAAAAAAATATATACACCATGAGAAATACTTGGATAGTATATAGTTCGCATGTTGTGAAACTACATGGATTCTATTTAAATTGATAGCCAAAGTTATAAATGTTTGACTTAGGACATTTATACGACATTTAAAAAGATGGATGGAGTATATTACCACGAGCCAATGATATATTGGACATATATCTTGCTCTAAGATAAACGAGACACTAAAATAGCTATAGTACTCTTAATTATTGACACAGGAGATAGCAGATAGGTATTTGGTATGGATATTGACTGGGTTTCCAGAGAGCAAAATGTTTCCTTTTTCTCAATGAACAATTTTTCGGCGAATGAGCAAAGCATTTATTTACATCAAATCTGAAATACATAGTATACTTAAGGACACACTTGTCCAAAAAGCACATTTTTTATGTTCTTACACAGAGGGAATAAACAAGAATAGTACCCTTAGTCCCTTACAGAGGAACCATTATATTTAAGAACTGTAATGTGAGAAACAATTCTTTGTTACACAATCGAGAATGAGAGACATCAAACCTCGTTTAGATCTTCATTGATTCAATGAATCTAGTTCCCTTACAAAAATGTTCATAGAACCCCGCCAGGTACTCCTTGGCTTTCAGTGTCCTGTACCGTCCCGGTTGCTTCTCATTTAACAGAGAAGCTGCCGGCTCAATCTCTTTCTCAAGATCCAGGCCGTGGAACATGGCCAATGAGATCCTCTCTTTCTCTGTGTTGGTGACCGCCCTGTGCACTGGGCTCTTGAAGATCCCATTGCTCATTATCTGTATCCGCAAAGGTCAGATCAGAGAATCCACAACCTGAATATTCATCATGACAGATCAAAGTGCTGATAATTTGGAACTGTAAGTACCTCCATGAAGTCTCCTATGTTAATCAGCAACCTGTTAGGACTAGTTGGAACATTGTGCCACACACCATCTCTAAGAACTTGTAGTCCACCAACATCTTTGTCCATGAGAAGAATGGTAAGAACACCACTGTCTGAGTGAGGCTTGACGCCAAAGACAAGATCCGGTCTTGGACACGGTGGGTAGTAGTTGAATCTCGCAAAACTGGGAGCCTTGTTGTTAAATTGTGCCACAAAGTAATCTTCGTTAAGTCCTAAAGTCTTGGCTGTTGCCTGAAGGATACAGTCTTTCATTCTCTTGCAGTTCAATGTGAACTCGTGCAAGAGAGCCCTGTAAACAAACAGGTGTAAATTAGTTGAGCAAACTATTTCAGATTACTGATACTGATGCCATCAATTTGTTTACTTGAGCTACATTGTCCATGCTGTAACCAAGCAAATGCTACCTATTCCTGCAAAATTGGCAACACTACCTGAAAGTTTTGGGATGTTCAGGCCAATGGACGAGATTCCACTCATCTTCCGGTTCTACCCTGAGATGCAGCCGATCCGACCAGTCAAGGCTTTGATCCTTGGATCTCACTGGGTCATTTCCATACCCTTCCACCTGGTAATGCTTGCCGTCTATCAAGTTGCTGCACTTTTGCTTCTCTTCAAGTGGCAGATGGAAAAACTCTCTTGACGCATCGATTAAATCATCCATCAAATCGGTTTCTATGCCATGGTTAGCAACCTGGAGTTACATCCACATGGATATTATATGTCACAGAGCAGCAGATATTTGACGAAGAAAAGTAACACTAGCATGCAAGAAGGGCAAGAACAGGAGCTCAGTCAGAAGGTCACCAGGAAGAGCCCCCAGCTCTGCAGGGCCAACCGGAGCTTGCCGCTCTCAACATCGGCACCATCAGCAGCCGACAGCCGGCTGAGGTCGATTACAGGGATGGGCCCTGGTGTCTCGGCACCAACATCTAGGCTGACAGGATGATACTGCTCCGGCTGCACATACCTGCTTGGTGGTTGCTGCACCTGGGCCGCCAGTTCTTGCACTAACATAGGAATCCTCCAAGATTCATCCGCCATGAGTGCTCTCTTGGAAGAATTTTTTTTCCAGAGTTTATTGATGGATTTCACTAACTAGCAAGAGGCTTGGGTCGTCCACTCGGCATATTTGACTTCTGGAAAGGACAATTATTAGTTTAGAACTGACCTGTTAAAAAAAATACATTAGATGCATAGTCACTGTCAATGAACAGGGCCACAACCACATATAGTCATCGCTGTCATTACCAAATTCATAAAATAGGACAAAAGATATATATGCTGGTAATAAAATACATTAAATCCATATATAGTCACTGTCACATATAGTCATCCCTGATTCATACCATTACCAAATTCATAAAATAGGACAAATTATTAACTATTAATTGATCTGACTCATAACTTGAGAAATTTATCTAGTCAACAAAAGGGTTCATCAAATGAGGATAGCTAGCTAACCTGATAGAGAGGTACTTCGATATTTCTCCTCTGAAGATAGGTACTCACAAAAAAGGTCCACCAGTGATGACGTCATGTCCTCAAAACCTCAACAACAGTACAACACCTTATCTGAATCAAGCGGAAAGGCCTCACCGAAATCAACCACGAGCGCAGCCAATCTGTTCCGTCGTGGGAGATGCTGGAGCCAGGAAGGCACCATAGACAGGTAGGCGGTAGCCGGTCGCCGGTCTTGGCGGCGGCGGCAGAAGGCGATGGTGCCCGAAGAGAGCAGGTATGCACCTCTTATCGCGGTGATTATACTTGATATAACCACCGAAATGTCGGATCCGCTGCACCGGCGCACCCAGCGCCGACGACGAGGACTCGCGGTACCGGATCCAAGATGAAGTGGCCGGCGGTGGAGACGAAGATTCGCTGCGGGGGCTTTTCTTTTAGCAAAGATTCGCTGCAGAATTGGGTAGGCCCAAGCTCGCAAATGAGCTCCGTTGGACACGCGGGCCTTTTATTTTTATATTTTAAATTTTATTTTTTTATTAAAATTGTGTTTTGCAAAAAAAAAATGTCTAGACAAAAGACTGCAGAACTATACTCCTATTGACTATTGAAGTGGCGGGAAACAAATTTGCCAATTGAGATGGCGGAATTTCCATCACCATCGTTTGAATTGGTGTAATTTCTTTTTTTTTTTCCTGCAAACTCATCTTAAAAAAATTCATAATTCTTATATATGAACTTGGATGAAATAAAATTTATATGAATATCACAGAGAAAATAAGATATAAACAACTTTGTAGTTTATGGCCTTTTCATTTGAGGTCATTTTGATACCTAAAGAATTTGATGTAATGTTCAGATTTGTATTTTGTGGATCTGAAATTAAATTGATTGTTTAGGTACTACGATGACTTTAAATGAAATATTGTAAACTAAAAAACTATGGGTCTCTTCGGTGTATACATTGTTTTTTGTATAAATTTTATCCCTATATGAAATTATATGAAAAAGTTATGATTTTTTTTTCTAAAATATGTTGCAACTAGCTAGTGGAAATATACTCGCACCCTTACAAAAGCCCATCTAAAAAAATCTATAATTTTTCATATAGTCGCATAGTCCATGCTTCCTTAAATGATAAATCACATTTGACCAAGAAAAAACAAACTATAAATTTTGACCAACAATTAGTCAAATTATATGAGACTTTAGAGCACAAAACTTACATCAATAGATTTGTGCTTAAAGTGCCTCTAAGAACAATTGATTGTTTTTGCAATTGACTACATATTAAAAGAAATTAAGGTTCAAATATATTTTGTATAATTTTTTCCTCTAATCAAATAAAATATCATGTCAGCATGAAGGGAGTATAAAGATAAAATTTATATAAGAATTTTATTTATCAATGAGTTCATGAGTTTTAGCGTTTGATGCCATATTTGACCAATACAATCAATATAATGTTTAGATATACAAATAAAGATCTTAACACATTTTTTTAAAAAGATTAATGCCACAACACTGGGACCTAGAGTTAGGCCCATTTGCACTTTGAACTTCGAACTAGCAACACCATTTTCAACTAATTGTCACTGTTAATACTAACAAAAATAATTGTCATTGTTGATCTTACCCTGTTCCAAGTTCCAGCTTCACAAAATTGATGTTGGACGAAATGCAAGGTCACATAAGCTGTCTCTCAATATTATTCAAACTCAAATGGGTAAAGATGAGGACACTCCTAACACTGTATATAAAAGGTAAATATTTGTAGGGGAAATGTTTGAGATACAAGTCTCAAGACTATGCTAATGACCTCCCATATGATGCAGCAACACTTTATTCTGCAAGGGTGCTCATTATTCACTAACTGACCGAGATTAGATCTTTAGGGACTCAATAAACCTTGTTCCACGAGAAAACTGTTCATGGACCCCAGCTATGAAGTCCATCATGTCAACCTTTCTGTATCTTGCCGGACGCTTCTCGTCCAATAAACCAGCTGCTGGTTCAAGCACGTTCTCAGCGCCCACTCCATAGAACACGGCCAGCGACATCCTCTCTTTCTCAGTATTGGTCACAACCCTATGCACTGGGCTCTTGAAGATCCCATTGCTCATTATCTGCATCAAAATCGAACACTCAAATTCAGAATCAAGATGAAGAAACCCGGACATGCATATCACTACATTTTAAACTATTATTTTTAGAAAGCTAACACAGAAAGCAGCTTGGATTTGCAGATGCTTACCTCCATGAGGTCTCCCAAGTTAATCAACAAAGTGTAAGGCTTGGGTGGAACATTGTACCAGATGCCATCACGCTGAACCTGTAACCCACGGATCTCTTTGTCGACGAGAAGAATCGTCAGAATGCCACCGTCGGAGTGTGGCTGGACTCCATTGACAAGGTCGGGCCGTGGACAGGGAGGGTAGTAGTTGAATCTGGCAAACGCAGCAGCCCTGACACTGATCCGGCTGATGAAGTAATCTTCACCTAGCCCCAAGATCTTGGCCATTGGTCGGAGAATATCGTCTCTTATTCTCTTGGTTTTCAGTGCGTACTCATGCAGAACCTCGCTGAATAGAAGGCCAGAGACGGTTCAGTTAAAAAGCTACTTTAGCTTCACTAACATGAATCAGAAGAAAGTGATCTTGTTGCTGCAAGTTCTTTCTGAAATTCTTCAAAAGTATTAATCCTTCCATGTTATTCATGAATCATGATATGAACAACTAATCACTTTGTTACACCATGAAGATCTGGAAAAGAAACGGCAGTATATATATAGTGAAGCACAGCTGAAAGATAAGTAGGTGACCTGAAAGATTCAGGGTGTTTGGGCCAGTGACTGTAGTTTCTCTCATCTTCTGGTGCCACCTTGAGATGCAACCTATCATTCCAGTTCAGGATCTGATGTTCCGCTGCTACACGGTCATTCCCATACCCTTCGACCTGGAAGCGTTTGCCGTCTATCAGGTTGCTGTATTTTTGCTTTTCCTCGAGCGGCTGGTGAAAGAACTCCCTTGATGCATCCATGACATCATCCATCAGCGACGTTTCTATCCCATGGTTGGTAACCTGCAAGATATAGATAACTAAGATAGGTGTTGCTCACTATAAATGGAGCGACCACTTAACCATGCAAAGTGAAAGAAGGGGAAATAAATGGGGAGCTCACTGACCAGGAAGAGACCCCAGCTTTGCAGTGCGGACTCAAGCTTGGCAGCTTCAGCAGCATCTTCTGATAGCCGGCTAAGGTTGATGACAGGGAGGGGCTCAGGCATATCATCAGCAACCAACGGGCTGCCAGGTCGGTCCTTCTCCCGCAACACATACCGGCTTGGCGGCTCCTCCAAGGTGGCAGCCAACTCTTGCACTGGCGTTGGCACCCTCCATGACTCATCAGCCATTGTTGTTCTTGCTGACAGGTGAAAGCTTTGCTCAGTTACGCTCGCTTAAAGGTCAGGTGGGAAGCTCTCCAACTCCTTGCAGTTCATATAGTCATATAGCCTTTGTTTGGGGGTGGGGGGATTGGTGCCGTTGACTTGCAGGTCAATGGATATGCTGCACTGATTATGGGAGGACTAGTTCTTTCTTTCTTAGTCAGCAAACTCCTTGCTCATTGTCAAACATGCAGAGTCACCACCAAAGAATGCTCCTTGTTTTTCTTTAGGAAAATCTTCACATACTATTCAACCAGAAGATAGGGATGGAAGGAGGAAGAAGCAATTTGAGAAGAGACGTAACAGAACAAAAGACGTTCTAGAAAAGGTGGAAAAATGGACTTGAAGTTAGCAGCTATAGTCAAGTGGTTGCTTCTCTCTCTCTGCCTCCAGATTTTGCATCAAGTGCATATGATGATACCACTAGGTCCCTTCTTCTTGCTGACTTGTATCACCAGAACCGTTCCTGTTCTTGTAGGTATTCCAGAAAGTAGATACGATGGCACAATTCAGATCAGTTCCATGTTCTTGTTTCAGAGTGAGAAAAATACGCCATAGCGTGAGGTTCGATGCAGAGAATAGATGGCTCTTGCATATTAGTTGGACCTGCCATGGATTTGTTGCCACCAAACTGTTTATTGAAGTTGTGGTACAAGTTTTTGATTATGCCCTCAGTTATAACCTGTAGATCTTCATTGTGTCGATGCTTGACAACTAATGTCCCTTGAGAGAAACATTCAGAGAGCCTGGCAAAGTAATCTTTGATTGCCACCTTGTTCATGCTGGCCACTTCTCATCTACTGACTCATATGTTAGCCCAACTATCTGTGTCAAAGAAAAGTTTAGTTCAATGAATAAAAACCTTGGATGTGCAATGATGCATCATGTTAAATACTTTGGAATACCCATTTTTTTAATCTAATACCCATTTTCTCTTGCACTAACATCTGACTGTCATGGGTGCTCTCTTGGAAATGCTTGATTTGAGTTCATTATTTATATTTTGTGGGCCCACTAGGGGTTATGGACCATCGACATGCTTTGTAAATTGGATTAAGGAATAGCACACTTCTTAGTTAAGACTTGTTTAGTCATGATGAATAATTGAATTATCAGGTATCGTCAATGAAATTCCTATAGATGCTTAAAAGAAGAAGTAGCATTGTCACCGTTGTCAAACTATCAGAATTATGTAACAGACAGGTAATATACTATCCATAGTCCATGAAATTTCTCTGAAAGTTTCTAGAAAAAAGAATAAAAACTCTACTGTTTCCCAAGTCCCAGATTAAGAAAAGTTGCAATCAACTACAAAAGCTAACTTCACATAAATGTGAAGAAAAACCAATGAACTACATCAAATTTGAAAATTCACTAAAAATTTGTTTAGTTTCTACTAGTTTAGTAGGCTTCCTTGTATGGGTTTCTTTCCCCCTCATTTTTCTCTCTCTTTAATATAATATAGAAGATGCATTGCTCTCCCGTGTATCCAAGAAAACAAATGTTTAGTAGGCTAGAAGCATGCATATTGCAGCAAATGAGAATTGTTCCAATTTTTCCCCAAGAAGGGGTATTGTTTTCTTTATTACATCAATGGAAAATTTACTTCTGTTAGTACAGACTGAGCATGGAACATAAAAGGAGATGACCAAGCTGCAAGGTCATCATTATTTTTCTTTTAGTACATTAATGGTAATTCACTCAGATGATCATAATAATCCATGTTGTTCTCAAATCTCAACAATACAACCAGTACTGTCTGTTATAAAATCGAAATTTCCAGGGAAAAACTAAAATAACTACAATAAACTAGTATGAATAGAAAAACCACGCTTCTGGGCAATGATTAGGCGATCAATTGATTTCATGAAACACCATCAAACTTAGCAAATCACTTTGATTCGCCGCAAATTTCGCTTCCCTCACACGTCATTGCTCTGTATTTCTGCAACCATCGGATCCGTAGCATTCATAGCAAGGGGGAATGGCTAACCATACTCGTGCGGCGATTGTAGCGGCAGTCGGCGGGGCTGCGGTCAGCTAGCCAGCGTGGATTGGTGGACGGCCGCCCGCCGAGACCGTGGAAGGCGATAGCCGAGAACGATGGGCGCGCTGCAACCTGGCAGCGCTCCATGTCGACGATCGGAGTTCCGATTCTCGCGGTGAGCGCCTGGGCAAACGTCTGGCTCGCGGCTCGCCACCGCAGTGGGATCCACATTTCCCTCTAGCTGGCGGCCGGCGGCCGGCGGCGAGGGATCCCGGAGAGACAGGGTCAGCCGTAGGCCTCGATATCGAGCCAGCTCGGCTCGTTACGGCTCGGCTCGTTAGCGTTCTGGCTCGGCTCGGCTCGTTATACTAACGAGCTAGAAGAGCAGCTCGGCTCGGCTCGTTAACCAGCTCGAGCCAGCTCGTTTGGCTCGCGAGCCAAACCATAAAAACACAATTTCTTAAAGTACTTGTAAATTTAACAAAAGAAAATATATACTTGTAAACACCATTCCATCGATTGATCCACTGCTCTTCAATTTTTATTCAGACAGCCCACCATGACCATGATTATGAGTATATGATAGTCATACACATCATCCATACATAATTTAAGTTTGTTGGCTTGTGAATTGACTGGCTCGTATGAGCTAACGAGCGGCTTCCTTGCGCTCGAGCCGGCTCGTTATAAAACGAGCTTGTTATAAAACGAGCTGGCTCATTATAAAACGAGTCGAGCTCGAGCCGAGCCATTAACGAGCGAGTCGAGCGAGCTAGCGAGTTTCGAGTTTTTCGTCCAGCCTTAGTCAGCCGGTGGGTGGTGGTCAGAGAAGGAGAGGAAGAGAAGCACAGATGGGGCAGCCCGCGTCGATTTTCATCTTTGGGCTCCAATGGAGCTACAGGGTATTGGGCTCACTCCAGGCCCATCTCTGCTTGAATTGAAATTCTCAAAATGTGCGCCATTCAGTCGCCGCTTCCTCCTTAAATCCCTTACTACTAATCCTCTGGTTCACAACACTTTGAAATATGAAATTTATACATCAAAGATTCCGTTTTATTATAATAATATAATTCGTGAAGCTATGATGTACTTCTTTGACCTGTTTGAAACAAGAGCAAATACTTAAAAAAAAAAAGAGAAATAAGAGGAATTATTTTATTGGCCCTAAAAGAATGCCTCTTAGTTTTTTGGCCTTTTTTTTTGTCGAACTTAGCCCTTTGGTACTAAACGAGTTTTGTTTGGTTTCTTGGCCATTCCATTAGTTTGATGAGAGCATTAAGGTGTACGTGAAATTACTATTTGCCCAGCTTGCTTGATCTTATCACACCAGCTATGCTACAATATTTTTCTCTCATGACAAAATAACATTTGATGATTTATTAGCCCCAGTAACTGCTTGCTAGTTGGGATCTCTAGTATCGCAAGAGCTGTTTCATCTAGTGTTGATTGACTGAATGGTCCTATCGCCTTTGTCTGCATACGTATCTATCCCTGTAGCTTACCAACAGGTCTATGCTAGCTAGTGCTGTACAGTACTAGCAAAAAGCAAGAGCAGGTCATCTACTGTTGTCCTATGTCCTGTAGCTTACCTGTTGTCAGGTCTCGAGTACTAGCAAAGCAACCATGAATAGTTTCTCACTTTTCGGTACCGGACTTCGTTTAGGCCTTGTTTAGATTCCAGAATTCACCCCAAATTTTACTTAAAAAAGAAGATTCCCTGTTACATCAAAATGTCGACACATGCATGGAGTACTAAATGTAGATGAAATCAAAAACTAATTACACAGATTGATTCTACTTTGCGAGACGAACATTTTAAGCTTAATTAATTAATATTTGGACAATTTTTACCAAATACAAACGAAATGCTACAGTGGCGCATTTATGACGTTTTGCCAACTTTGGCACTCCCAAACTGGGAATCTAAACAAGGCTTTAGATTGCAAATTTTTTCAACTTTTGCACAGTAGTATTTTTGTTTGTATTCGACAATTAGTGTCCAATCGTAGACCGGTTAGACTCAAAAAAATCGTCTCGCAAATTACAGATAAGCTGTGCAATTAGTTATTTTTTACTTATATTTAACGCTCTATGTATGCGTCAAAAAAATTAATGTGATGAAAAGAATAAAAATTTAGAATTTTGAGGGAAACTAAACAAGGCTTCAGTTTCTCTGAGTACTAGCAGAGCAACCTGTTGTGCTGTAGCTTACGTGTTCTTTCAGCTCACTTTTCGGTAGGTTCAGTGCACAACTAGCTTTCAGTTTTATTGTTCAGTTCTAGTATTTTTGTTTGCTACTAGCTGTCTTGTGGGATTTTCATATATCAACTAAATTATTGTCCCACTGTGTTGTGCAAGCGAATTGTTTTCTGAAAATTCTTTCCAAGCTTTATTGCTTCCGTGTCGCTTTAAAAGATTTCTAATATTGTTTATAGGGTCAACATGTCAACTGTTATCTAGTGTGGGAGCAAAAGCACACACGCGGTGTGTCGCTCCCGAGCCGTTGGCTGATTAAGGAAATCAATCTGGGGTTAGGTACCCTGTGTTAGATACTCAACACTATGTGAAAATTAAAAGCCACTCAGAAGTTATAAATTTTGATTTTCAATTTATGAACTAAAACATATATTTGGGACCCTAAATGACTTTAAATAAAAAAAACTTTTCAACTATAAAGTTATAGATCACATAGAGAGCTGCAATTTTGATATAAAGCTTGTCTGCATCCAAATTTATATGCAAAAGTTTTAGATATTTTCACATACAACTATTTAGAGAGATGAGCTTTTTAAGATGCCAACCTCTATTAATAGCGATATTCATAGACTGTGTCGATCATCTCTGAAAAATCAATTTACAAAGACGGACGTCCTAAGATGATGTCTCTGTTAATCAATGATTTCAGAGGCGGTCACCTTAAGACATCTGTTCTACTAATGATGTTCAAACACGAGCATTTGCCTAGAGGCTACCAAAGTATTTATGGAAGCAGTCTCTTGATGTGTCCGCCTCCGCTAATCAATGTGGTTGACTTCTAAAATCATTTTTGTGGTAGTGGTGGATTGTTGTAGAGTAACAATTAAGTTTAGAAACCATATGAGTACACGTGGTCTCCAAAGGCTGTGGACTCCTATTGCGAATTTATGACACATACATAGCTTGCAATTAAATTTATGTAAATTTAATTAGGAAAAAACTACAAAACTTAGAGAATGGGAGGCCAATTTTATAGATGGAATCAAGTACACATTGTTTACAAAAAAAAAGTTTTCATTTATTAGGAAAAAAATATCCTTCAATCAGGCTATTCCAGTTCTAGATAAAGAAACGAAAGGATAATATTTAATAATATAACGAAACTTTTATATAAAAAAACACCACATATGTGCATAAATACATGTCTCAAATCACATGCACACAGCTGCCGCGTATGTGTATAAACACGTCTTAAAATAACACACGCACACAGCTGTCCCATGGTACCGTCTCCATACATTTTTTTATTCTTATTATAAGTATCATTAGTGAAAAGCAGCTCTTATATATTATCCTTGGGCACTCTCTGTACCTCCTGTCACAGTTTAAACGAATAAGATGCAATAACTTAGATCTTCAGAGACTCGACAATTCTCATCCCCTTGGCGAAATGTTCTTGGAGCGCAGTCGCGTAGTCCTTAGCCTTAATCCGTCGGTACCTCGCAGGACGAAGATTATCGTCCACTAAACCTCTCTTTCTCTGCGTTGGTCACGACCCTGTGCACCGGGCTCTTGAAGATCCCGTTGTTCATTATCTGCGTCAAAATTTTACAGAGATTCAGAACCAGCTACCTAGAACTGGAAGCTGGACAATGGATTCGAAGAGGCCTTACCTCCATGGAGTCTCCCAAGTTGATCAGCAAGGAGTGTGGGACGGATGGGACACTGTACCACATGCCATCCCGCAGAACCTGCAGCCCGCCGACGTCGTCTTTGTCGACGAGAAGAACAGTGAGAGCCCCGGGGTCGGAGTGGGGCTTGATGCCCAAGACGAGCTCTGGCCTTGGACAGGGAGGGTAGTAGTTGATTCTGGCGTGTGCCGGAGCCCTGTCACCCATCTGGCTGATGAAATAGTCCTCGTCAAGCTCAAAGATCCTGGCCATTGCTAGCAGGACGGTGTCCCTTATTCTCTTGGTTTCTGATGCATACTCGTGCAAAACATCCCTGGAAAAAAGAAATAAAGGACTTTCAAATCATCTTGCCTTGCTAATACAGTATTATCATCAGCAGATGCTGCATAACTTTCATGGAAATGATACCCGAACAAAGTACTGTTACTTCATTCTTCCATCTATGCTTCATATATGCTGTACAAGATGCAGTACATCATATCCCTCTTTGCAAAATTTATTTACAAAGCCGTTGAGGAATTGTTGAAAAGAAAAAACACGAAGTCAAGTCAGCTGACCTGAAAGATTCAGGGTGTTCGGGCCAGTAAGCAAGAGTCCTCTCGTCTTGAGGATCGACTTGGAGGTGCAGCCGATCATTCCAGTCCAGGACCTGATCTTGGGACATCACCGCGTCATCTCCGTACCCTTCCATCTGGAAGCGCTTCCCTTCTATCAGGTTGCTGCATTTCAGCTTCCTCTCAAGCGGTTGCCGGAAAAACTCGCGCGACGCGTTCATCACGTCGTCCATCAGAGAAACGTCTATCCCGTGGTTGGTAGCCTGCACGAAACCGAAGTATTGCTCTCACGCAGTCACACCACAGTGAGACAAACAAGCATATATAAGATTTGGTCCAAAGGGCGATCTAGCCATCTAGGTACGTAGCTGAAGGTTAACTACATACCAATACCATGAACAATCCCCAGGTTTGCAGTGCTGTGAAGAGCTTGGCGGTCTCGTCAGCGACTGGCAGCCGGCTGAGGTCGATTACAGGGAGGGGCTCCGGCATGTCAACAGCGAGCAGCTGGCTTCCTGGGCGGTCTTGCTCCCGTTGCACGTACCGGCTCGGTGGCTCCTCCCCACGGCCGGTAGCCAGCTCTTGCACCGGCATCGGCACCCTCCATGGCTCGTCAGCCATCGGCGTGCTTCTTTGTTATACTTTCTTTTTTCCTTCACGGCTGCACGAGATGTTGAGTTCACTGAGCGCATATCTATAGTCTTAGCTTACTTGGGCCAACATTGAGTAGGTAAGAAAGTGGACACACGCACCAATACCATAATAACAAAGCAGACAACGTGGAACGTATGGTTAATAAGTTATATTATCTAGTGGGTTAGGCTAGAGACAAACTTTGTTACCTATTTTGCTAGAATAATATACTTTAATTTGTTAGCAAGAAAGACTTTGCTTGCTGGTGACCTAATATGTTTGCTAGATGCGAACACAAGGTTGATATGTGTACAATGGTATGTCCATCCCTAGGCAGCAAGAATACAAGGGTACGATTCATCCTCACTATATTTTTTATTTATGAACATCACATTAGATTACTTTCATCATGAACTATTGTCATAAAGATAGGAAAAGGCACATGATGACAGTTGTTTATGACTCAATCACATTTTAGTCACAAACGTTTGTCGTCCATTGAAAAATTGTCATGAACCCATTTATTGTTTGACTATAAAGTGCTTTGTGATATGAAATTGTCATAGAAAGTCTAATCTCTTGTGGTTTGCTCTTGTGCTCGTCTTTGTGGTAGATTGCGAAAAGTAGTTTTAATGGATTTGTGGCTATTGTGTACCTTGTAATACAGTCTCTCTCGTATATTAGCGCTCATGTCAGAGCCAAGCTTAAGGGCTTGTTGAGTTAGTAGAGGATTGGTGATCCTTAGACACATAACAATAGGGGCATAGGTTGCTAGCAAGCAAACCCTCAGGAGAAAAAGAAATCTTGTGTCATCTTTCTCCCTCATGGTTTGCAACTCTACACTTGCTCTTCGCTTGTGTATTTGTTAGTTGTTCTAGTTGCTTGCTAGTTGTAGTCTGACTACTAGACTTGTGTAGGGCTAGCTTGTTTTTGTTGGCTTCTTAGACTAGGTGCTAGTAGTGCTTAGTATGGCTCACTTTTGTTACTAACTATTGTGCTTAGTTGTAGTTGTCCCTTGTAGATTTTTATAATAGACTATTCACTCATTCTATAGTCATCAACAGATTCTTTCAACGACATAGGTACATGGCTGAGATTAGTAACTCATCATCGCTAGTGAAATTTCTACAGTTTGTTTAGTAGGCTTGAGGCACCGGAAAATGTTGGCATCAGGATAGGACGAACAAGTGGTTGCTTGAGATAGTAATGGCTACAAAGGGCACAAATAACATTGTGGTGAATATGGCGATGTTTTAGGGAAAAATAGAATGCATATATGTAAGAGGATGTGTTAAATCTAAGATTTAAATAAAAATACAATGATAATGAAACTAAATGATTGTGAGAAACTTAAACAATGATCCAATTATATAGGGTTCAACAAAAGGAAACCAAAGACTATCTTGATTTAGTCTCGACAGAAGTTGCACAACCATGGGCTCCGTACTCGTGTGGACAATAGACAACTTGCATCGGTTGGATCATTCACTCCGTTAGAGTTCAGGCGAACGACCACCAAACGGGATTTGCGACAACCATGAGAGATGAAAATTCGTTTAAAATGCATGAACTCACATGAATTGTAAAAGAACTTTGAATGAATCAGTTTAATTTAACATAAAAAAATGATAGAATAGGGAAAAACTAAATAAGTCCTAGGTGAAGAAAAATAAGAAATATGAGAGAATTGCGAAATTATTTTTAATACAAGATATTAGCTGATTTTATAGGCAGGGTATAATCAGGGTAGTCAAAGAGTTTAGCTTAGAGAATCATAAAGAAACATTTTTAATTAGAAAATCAGCTTTTATAGACAATTTAAAAAATCAGCAAAAAGATGGAATAACCCATAATAGGCTATTTGGAAAATGAGAAGGAAAAGAAAAAGGTTAACCACCTTGCTAGTTATCCAAACGCCACTATCCCTCTGCCACAGCGAGGGCCGCCTCGAATCGAGCCGCCGAAGCCATGGCGACGACGCCGACGACCACCGCATTCCTCCGCCTCACTCCAGCCCCTTCTCCCCGCGCCGCGCGCCCTCCTCGCTCCGCCACCTTCCTCCAGCCCGCGCTCTCCGTTTCCCTCCCCCACTCCCTCCCCGACTGCCGCCGCAACCACCGCCTTGCCGCCTTCTCCAAGGACACCGCTAGCAGCAAGGGGCAGGAACAGGAGCAAGAGCCCGCGCCGTCGGCGCTGGAGGACGGAGGAGGGGCGGAGAAGGGAGCGGAGGCGGCGGGGAGAAGAGCCCGGAGGCGGTGGCGGCGGAGCTGAAGGAGGTGCTGAGGGCGCGGAATGGAGGCGGAGGCCGCCGAGGGCGGCGGCGGCGGGTGGTGGGCCGGCGTGGCGCAGGAGATGGCCGAGATCGAGTGGCCGGCGCCCGGGAAGGTGGTGGGCACCACAGGCGTGGTGCTTGGGGTCATCGCCGGCTCCACTGTCGCGCTGCTGTCCGTCAACGCGCTCCTTGCCGAGCTCTCCGACACCGTCTTCGCCGGACGCGGGCTTCAGGACTTGTTCTCCGGCTGACGACGCCGCGTGCTTCGTGTACTCTGTAACTATTGTTGTTTTCTTGCACTTGGGGGGCTAGGGTCATAGATCAAGTGTTAGATGTTGGAATTATGTCCGTTTTTCAAATGCCAAAAAGAAAGATGACGAGTTTCTTGTGAAATTGATAATGTTACTAATATGTGAATGACATCTTGTCGGTAAATGCTGACTCAGAAACCTAACTTTGAGTTTCTATATAGTGGTGATATAATTATAGTTATAGGCTCCCAGATTACTACTAGTTAATACTCAACTCTGATAAAATAAGGGCTCAATTTTCACTTATGTTCAAGAAATTGTCTGAAAACAATTTCTGCAGATTAAAAAGCATATGATTAATGATATGCTGTTCTGATTCACTGGCACAGTAGTAGTTTGGACTAACTGAATAATGCTCACTGTCTGTTCCCCTAGTGGCTTCATTTCACCCTGATGAAGTAACTCATTGATAGGTGTGTTGATACTTATATACAATCCAAAGGGAGGGGCGCTTCCTGCTATCTAGGTTATGTGGATCCCCTCTTAATAAATTGTACAATCTGAAGTATAGGTGTTTCCAATAGGGTTCTACCTCAACCTTTGATTGAACTGGTGAATTACGGATGGGATTATCAGCTTAATGACATTAGCCTAATGCTTTGTTTTGTTGGGTTTGACAAATGTTCTCTGTTTCTGTATCAATTTTCTCCCTACTGTTTAAGTAGCCTGCTCTATCAGTCTTGCATCTGTTTTTCCTTGGATGATTGTATAATCTCGGAAGAAAGAAGAATCTATATTAGGATCTTTTTGCGTTGCTTTGGGTACGAGGTTATGGGGTTAAATTTAATTATTTGCTCTCCAATGAATGTTATGTACGTATACAACTGTAGATGCACTTCTACCAGGAAGAAATTTATAGCCGCTGCTGTGAGGTGGCTGGATGCAGCAGCATGTAATGTTGCAACTTGCTATCTCTAGTTTTAATGAAAAAAACCCTTGACAGTTACAGTTAAGAATGCTAATTGAAAGTTCATGGTTCTAATGTCAGCTAGGCAGATTTATGTTATGAGATTTTCGAGTCAATTCAATGATATATCATAAATATAAAGGGATGTGTGATGTGGTCTACAGGTGGACTGGAAGGTGTGAAATCCCATCCAGCATTTGTTAAAGTATTCCTTAGCATATGAACGAACCACTGATAACCTCTCTTTCTAAGATTTATGTACCTGCGGGCTGATATGATCTCTTTAAGGATCTATAGAATAAAACAGAACCACTGAACACTTGTAACCTCTCTTTCTCATCATTTGTTGCAACCGATGCACTAGTCTCTTGAAGATCCCATTGTTCATTGTCTGTGTAAAAGAAATGCACAATTCAAAAAGAGATTACAATTATCTGTCTTGCACCATAATAAGCAGTTACGGATGATCGCTCATTACCTTTATTTGGTCTCCTAGATTGATGAGCAAGGTTTGAGGCCTAGTCGGCATGTTTGCTTCCTGACCTGGGAAACTTGCCTGGGCTGGCATCCATCCCAGCCATCCATTTTTGAGTGCCTGGGGTTGGATCAACCTGCCTGGTGCAACCCCCCAGGCGAGGGCGTGAACCAAACAGCCCCGTCATACCAGACTCATCTTGGAAAACCTAAAGTCCAGCAATGCTGTTGTCTACCATGAGAAGCGAAACAAATGTGCCGTCTGAGTGAGGCTTCAGACCGAAGACGAGATCCAGCCTTGAGCATGGAGGGTACAGTTGAACCTGGCTTAGTTGTCAGCCTTGTCACCCAATTGGTTAATGAAGTAGTTGTCGTCAAGCTCCAGCAGCTTTGCCATTTCTTGAAGCATAGAGTCCTTCACTCTAGTGCATTTTCTGGTGAACTCGTGCAGAACATCTCTGCATAGGGATGAAACAATCTGGATTCATGGGCTGTGTACTCTGGATGGATGGTATCTGGTGGAGAGAGAGGATGCTGGGGACAGGACCTGAACCTGACATAGCTACAGTAGCCTAGAGGAGAGGGGTGAAGGATAAATCAGGGGGAAATTTATTCAAATGTCACAAGCCCAGGAGTGAACAGTCATGAAGACGGTACCTGAGTCTAGTATGGCACCGCCTTGGTACTGCTATGCTGGAGGGGACCAAGGTTACCCCATACCTGGATAGCCAGCTCATTTTGCTTCGTCCCTTCCATGGCTGTAGGTCCATTCCAGTAACCCTAGAGGGGATTTGTTTCGGGTATAGGTCAGTCGTCGGGGTGGTGTAGCGGTTCTTCGGTGATGGTTCTGCCGCCAGTCCTCATCATGAGCAGCTGATCTGCGTTTGTGGGAATGGCTATGCTCCCAGCAGCACAGATGGTCCGAGTTGATAATGGAGATACAGCTAGCAGCTCATCATTGCCATGGAGACAAGACCGTAAGAGGTAAGACTTCGCGTCATATCTGATCTGCGCATTTCATCATCATGTCTTTTGCTAGTGTAGTTTTTAATGCTTTTCCAAGATTTCTAGTGTTAATAGCACCTCTAGTTTACAGATTAGGTACCACCACCATACCATCAATCTGATGAACCCCTTGTAGATTTAGATTCCCCTGTGTTTAACAAAATTTAGTATCTTTGCTATACACGGTTAGGTATAAAAGATTATTATAGTGATTGGATAGGGAAGCATTTTTCTGGTCAATTGTCCATTAATAGTGGAAACAAAATTTCTACTGGAACAAGTTAAAATAACTGCACTGTGGAAATGTTATGTTTGTTTTGGAGTTGTTTCTTGTTGGGATATTCAATACAATAGCAAGGTGGCATCCAGTATCAGGTACTTGCATAGAAGTGCAGTCTGGGATTTCCATACCTTTTGTGGATGGATATATGATTCTGCATATATAACAAAAAATGGAGTAAAGTTCATGGCCGGTCCTCGAACCTGTGGGGGTGTCATCCCGGTCCCTAAACTCACAAAGTGTGTCATTCCGGTCCTTAAACTCTGTTTGGTTCTCACATTCATCCAAACCTTATCAAGGAGACAATGGCTACACCTGGTGGTGCTGAGGGTGAGTGCCCACTGGGCATGATCTTCGACTGTACTTGAGTGGATTAAGAGTCTCAAGTACACAGTAATTTGATTGGTTGATATTGTTTGTGTGTAGGCATGAGCACAAGAGGGTGTGGCCGATCAGCCCCTGCTTGTGCTGAAGGGGTAGCAACCAGTATTCCAGATGCAATGGTCTGCCCGTGTTACGTTTTCTTACAGTATCAGCGGTGAAAAAAAAAAGTCGGTTGAAAATCATCTTTTTTTTTTTTGCTTCTGTTATCTCAGGTATTGTTGTTCCATCAATGCCTGATCTCAGTGGGATTTCCATGCCTAAAAAGACTGAAGATGCACTTGCAGTGAAGTGCAAAAGATCAATTTTTGGGACATCACACAAAGCTGGGAATTTAAGTTTTTCCTTGCCTAGGCATCATCAGCTGTGGAGAGAGAAATTATAAATCACTTGATCCCTGTAACCATGGTGTAGCAACCCATGCTGCAGGTGAGATGTTTTTTGCAATCTATACAGTTGTTTGCCATTGAACTGAAAGTTTGGTAGTAAAGCTAGTGTTCAGATAAGTTTGATGCCTAGTCATAGATAAATACAGTTGATCCCTGATGCTCATTTAGTCTGCTGGGTATTGATTCACGTTATGCTACCTATCATAATGAAACAATTTTAAATTGTAGATTTTACTGTCATAGTACAAAATAATGGAGAGTTTTTTTGTCATAAATAAACTTTCTAAATTTGACAAAATTTATAGAAAGAACAAATATTATTTACTTACCCATAGTACAATATTTATGTTCTATCAATTATTGTGTACTTCAGTTTTTTTCTTTTAGAAAGAGCATTTAGACCCATTAAAGTTTATCTTATTTGGAGCAAGCAGGTGTCTATACTAGAGACCACTTCTAAGCATATATCTTTGGATGCCTGGACAGGGCTTCGAGCAATACGCGCCATTAAAGCTGAGGCACATCGACCTATATACACTTTCTTTTTTCTTACTAAAGAATAATTTTATTAATATTTATGATTGCAAGGGTTTCAGTCAGGTCCCTTATTCATTACATAGATATCACATCTATATCTTTGCAGTATCGATAACCATTTTCCCTCGGGCGACGTGTTCATAGAGCCCAGCGATATATTCTTTGACTTTCACCTTCTTGTAGAGTGCCGGATGGTTCTCATCTATCAGTTTATCCGCGGGCTGGATTTCTCTTTCAGGATCTGTAGAATAAAACACAGCCACTGATAACCTCTCTTTTTCAGCATTTGTTACAACCCGATGCACTGGGCTCTTGAAGATCCCATTGCTCATTATCTGTGTAAAAGGAAATGCACAATTCAGAAAAAAATAACAGTTATCTGTCTTGCATTTATAATAAGCATAACTAATGCATAATTCAGAAAAAAAAATAACAGTTATCTGTCCTGCATTTATAATAAGCATAACCAGATTAGCCAAGCTTTAATTTCCCATTTGCAATCATAAAAAAGATTCTAATGATAGTTCATTACCTGTATTTGGTCTCCTAGATTGATGAGCAGGGTATGAGGTCTGGTCGGCACATCATACCAGACTCCATCTCGGAGAACCTGAAGTCCACCAATGCTGTTGTCTACCATGAGAAGCGTGATGAATGAGCCATCAGAGTGAGGCTTCAGACCGAAGACAAGATCCGGCCTTGTGCATGGAGGATAGTAGCTGAACCTGGCATAGGTGTCAGCCTTGCCGCTGAACTGATCAATGAAATAGTCGTCGTCAAGCTCCAGTAGCTTCGCCATTTCTGGAAGCAAGCAGTCCTTCACTCTCGTGCATTTTGTGGTGAACTCGTGCAGAACATCCCTGCATAGAAAAGGCCACCATGTCATGGCGGTAGGCTCTCTGCTCTAAGTTTTGTCTGGTTTGGTGGGATTTTGTTGTGAAGTCCCTTAGGAAAGGGCGAGTTAGTATTTGGTTTGGAAACGAGATGCAATAAGATGCTCCATGGTTTTAATAATACAAGATCGTCCAAGTAGTATTTGATTGAGAGCATTGGATTTATACCAGTTTTGTTTGATTGCAAATACAGTTATTCATCATGGGTGTCACCCATCAACATTAGGACCCACATGTTGCAAGTACAGGGGCTGGATACATAGTGACATCAGTGCATCTAGTAGATGGCTCTGGCTGGATACTCCCTCCTTTGGCATTTCTGGACACATAGATTTCGATATGTATCTAGATGTAAACACTTATGTCTAGATACATAGTGAAATCAGTGTATTTAGAAAAAAAAAACGTATTTATAATCAGAAAAGAGGGAGTATTATTTAGTAGAGGTATGATGTTAATTTTGTATCAAAGCCCCCCCAATGCAAAGAAGCTTGACGACCTCAACATCATCGGAAGATTACCTCAGACACGGAGGCCACAGCTCAAGTTTCCTGTCCTTTTCAGGCTCCACCTTGAGGTAAAGACGGTCGGTCCAGTCCAGAACGTGCTCCTCCGACGGCACCCGGTCGTTCCCGTACCCTTCGAGCTGGAATTGGCCGTCGATCATGTTGCTGTGCTTTTTCTTCTCCAGCAGCGGCTGCCTGAAAAACTCCCTCGACGCGTCCATCACGGCGTCCATCAGAGACGCCTCCATGCCGTGGTTGGTCACCTGCACATACACCAATCCATACGTGCTCCAGATCGACTATCTGGATATAGACTCTGTGCGTGTGCGTTATGCGTACTGCGTACCAGGAAGAGACCCCAGGACTGGAGCGCCAGCCGGAGCTTCGAGGCCTCGTCGGCGGCACCGTCGCCGCCCGGCTGGCACAGGCGGGCGAGGTCGATGACGGGGACCGGCGCGGTTTCCGTGGCCTTGCGGTCGTCGTTGCCTGCGCCTGCGCGCGCGACGTACCGAGCCGGCACATCGTTCTTGGCGCCCAGCTGGCCGGCGAGCTCTTGCACCGGCGGCCGAGCTTCCCCTCCTGCACTTTCGCCCATGAGAGTGCTGAAGTTGCGAGCAGTGAGGTCTGGCTTATGTACGACTAATATCTGCCGGCTGGAGTTCGAACCTCAGAGGTGAATTTATTGGCCGGAGGAGACACAGGCGCATTGAAAAAATTCTTATTGTTCTGGAAGGAGGTACCAAACAGTTTTTCTTTCTAAAGTCAGTCACGTTTTTCTTTCTAAAGTCAGTCAACAACCTTCTCTGAAGCTACAAGATTAAAGGTGAATTTGAAAAGTCAATGATGCTCCCTAAACATCACTGAAGGAAAAATTGATCATCTAGAACTTTCGGCTGCTCCATCCCTTCACATACTTGGGCCTCTACGGTAGACTAGACCTTTGATACAGAAATACCTTCCTCTCCTAAACAAATGTGAAGCAAGATTAGGAACTGTGTCAACCTTTCTTAATCAAGATGGAAGATTGGAGCTAACAAATACATTTTTTCATTACCCTATCCACATTCTACCTTTGCACTCTGGCATTGCCAAAACAACCGGCTGCTCAGTCCTTTGATGGTGCTCATAGGGGTAGGGTTTACATACGTGTGTTCATAGAGGTGAGTATATGTGCATGTTGTGTGCGTCTATGGTGTACTGTGTATTTCTAAAAAAAACTTGCCAAGCTATAGTTAGCCTTGCCAAGCTATAATTAGCCGGATTGATTGACATTATTTTCACCCTATGGGTAAACTATCCGTGCACAAGCAAGTGTCATCTAGTATACTGCAGGATCCATCTCTTTGATTGCGTCAACCATAGAGTAAATTCAAAGTCTTTGTTTCAAAGTTTTTGTAAGATAAGAACAGTATGCGAACAATGACTATGAGTAGTGACCAAAATTAATGAAGAGGATGAATAATTCAAAGAGTTCATAAACAGTGATTTGTACCCTTTAGGTGACCTCTCTTTATATAAAGAGAGTCACTTCACGACGATGAACTCTCTTCCTCCCATCTCTCTATGCCTGTTGTGTTCCAGTGTGCTTGAGTGCCTCAAACGAATTCGATTTCTAACATGTACTATATCGTTTACTGGGATGACTTCATTATTGTTGGAGATATGGTGATTGGGATTGATTTTTTTTTTTAGTAAAGTCTAAAGTCTCGCGGAGTGACACAGAGTTTCGTCAATATTCCAGTGGAGAAACCGGCACGTGCTCGGACATTTTTGTCGGCTATAATACGCAATTTCACACCTGTACTATGTTTTTTTTTATATATTTAGGGCCCTTTTCATTTCTTCTTACTTTCCGTTAATCCCTCCGGCCCATATTTTTGTCATTTTGGATACACGGTTGCTCTTCGAATCTAATGTATACATAAATCAACATATACATAATGTTTATTAGAACACTTTTTAAGACTAATCTCTATGCATGCTTTTACATAAATCAACATGTACATTTTTTTATTAAACACCTTTTAAGGTTATTGCAATTCAAAGTTTCAAAAGTTGAATCTTTTTTTTTCAAACAAAAACACGAATTATAGCACTAGACTAGAACGAAGGAGAGTATCTATATAGATCTCTAAACCTGGTGAGTTAGCTAAAGTTTCCTTCCAGTTTTCTCTCATGTCATCGAGTACTACTTCAAAATAAATCAACCTCTAGAGTTGTCTAAAGTCAAAGGGCAATGCTACGGCACATCTCTTACCTCCTAGGAGGTAATACTTCAGATCAATCTGAGTCCTTAAAATTTTAGGTTTCTAAATTAATTATTTGCTTAATTAATATGGAGAAACACAAAAAGCATCTTGCCGCACCCCCTAATCATGGTGACCTCGTCACGCGTGGCCTTCCTTCCTTTTCCGTGGAGATTTACAGAAAACGATATTGTGTAATTGCTACTGGTATGGATGTCAGACAATGTAGTTGTGGTTCACACGTTAGAAATAAAATGATTGGCTATATATATAATACATGTATAAAACGTTGACACGCCACCAAAAATTATAAAACACTAATACATTATATGCTTGTAAACAATAATATGTTACATGCATAAATTATCCACTCACCTGACACACTATGTACACGCACGCTAATGACGTACACACTAATCATGTGCACATGCAAATTACATTACAGTCTAAATATATCAGGACCAAAGTTACAAAGTCAGATGGATTTATACTATATTAGTGGGTCACGCATGTATAAACAAAATTTAGAAAAAATATTTCTCATATCTAAACTTCCCTTATGTATCATATTTTACCAAATATAAGAAATTAAATAAATATATATTTCATCTATTACCTCCTAAGAGGTAGTAGTTGATTGTAGCCATCCGATCAAAATAAATGGACTGTTTACAGTTATTTGGAGGTACCTTTGCAAAACCCAAAGTCAAACTATCTTAAGTTTGACCCGTTGTATAAAAACTGAACATCAATATTTATGATACAAAAATAGTGTCATTCTAGAGTGTCAAAGATGTTAGTACTAGCTCTTCTCTATCAAGTCGGTCAATTTTAAAATAGTAATGGGCTTGCTTAGCTTCTGATGGTTGCGACTCCGTTGCGACTCCAAAAGGTGGTGGCGTGGTGCACATGGTTAGAGTGTAGAATGGATATTCCCTAGTGGATAGAAAGCCTAACGACTCATGGTGACCCAACGTGGATTAAGCATTCGTGAAAAAAGACAACCCATTCTTAAGAGCTCTTGCTTTGCTTGTGGAGTCTGAGTTCTATTGTTGAGTGACAACTAGGACTTGCGACTAGCTTATTGTTCTAAGGACTTCCAAGAGTGCTTTTGTAGAAAACTTAGATGTCATGGTGCTAGGAGGTTAAGAGTTTGTATAGGCTAAGGTTCTTTATATAGAATATTTAGAGCCTATTTGATTCTTACAATAGCCTATTCCTGCCTCAATGGAGAGCATCCCTTCAGATAGTGGATGCTAGGCGTAATAGCTAGAATTGGGGGCTTTTCTTACTAAAGAATAATTTTATTAATATTTGGGATTGCAAGGTTTCAGTCAGGTCCCTTATTCATTACATAGATACCACATCTATACCACATCTATATCTTTGCAGTCTCGATAACCATTTCCCCTCGAGCGAAGTGTTCAAAGAGCCTAGCAATATGTTCTTTGATTTTCACCTTCTTGTAGAGTGCTGGATGGTTCTCATCTATCAGTTTATCCACAGGTTGGATTTCTCTTTCAGGATCTATAGAATAAAACAGAACCACTGATAACCTTTCTTTCTCAGCATTCGTTACAACCCGATGCACTGGGCTCTTGAAGACCCCATTGCTCATTATCTGTGTAAAAAGAAATGCAATTCAGAAAAAAAGATAACAATTGTCTGTCTTGCATTTATAGTAAGCATAACCAGATAGCCAAGCTTTTAGTTTCCTATTTGCAGTCATCAATAGATTCTAATGTTCGTTCATTACCTCCATTTGGTCTCCTAGATTGATGAGCAGAGTATGAGGTCTGGTCGGCACGTCATACCAGACTCCATCTCGGAGAACCTGAAGTCCACCAACGTTGTTGTCTACCATGACAAGCGTCACGAATGAGCCATCAGAGTGAGGCTTCAGACCGAAGACGAGATCCGGCCTCATGCATGGAGGATAGTAGTTGAACCTGGCATAGGTGTCAGCCTTGCCACCGAACTGGTCAATGAAATAGTCATCGTCAAGCTCCAGTAATTTGGCCATTTCTGGAAGCAGGCAGTCCTTCACTCTAGTGCATTTTGTGGTGAACTCATGCAGAACATCCCTGCATATAGAAAAGGCGACCATCGGTACGGCATTAGGCTCTCTACAAGTTTTGTTTGGTTTCGAAATGAGATGAGATAAGATGGTCCATGTTTTTAAGAACAAGGTCATCACAAGTAGTGTTTAATATACCAATTTTATTTGATTGCAGGTACAGTTATTCATGGGAGTCACCTATTCATGGATCATACCAAATAATATTATGTAGGGCTCATTTAGGCCTCGATCGGTTGTGTCAGATTGGCCTGGAATGAGGTCCATTTCACCCGGATCAGGCCAGAATGAACACCGACCCAGCGCGAACTAGGCGTTCGGTTAAGGCCGGCCTGGATTCAAATCCGGCTTGTACCGACAATTCTATTCCCTTTGCAGCTCAGAATCGATCCCCTCACCTGTCTGAATCCCGGGTTGGACTGGATTCAAACATCAGCTGCCGAACGAGGCCTTAATTGTTCCAGAATGAGTCCTTAATCTTCCGGGCCTCAGTAGAGAAGGTATGATGTTAATTGGAATAATTGTTACTCAAAAAAAAAAAAATTGGAATAATTAGATATTTGGCGAAAAAAAGTTGTCTCAGGTATTAGACTTTATTTTTTGAATTAATGTGTATGGCACTAAACAAAATTTTCTTGGTTATTTGGCCTTCCGTCAGGTTTTGACACTTAATGGTGTGAACGGTACGTGTTTTGACACCCAAATTCGAAAAAAGGCCTAATACATGAGAATTTTTTTCTGAGACCAAATACCTAATTCTTCAATGTTAATTTTGTTATGGAAAAATTTGCCGTGGGACACTAGAAATATGCAAACTTGATTGTGGGACACTGAACTGTTTTTTCTTATTTTCTTTGTTGTAGGACACTAGAATTTGTGTCCGGTGTCCCACAACCAATTTTGCATATTTCTAGTGTCCTGTAGCGAAATTCCCCTTTTGTTATCTATATCAAAGCCCCTAATGCAAACAAATTTGAAGACCTCAACATCATCGGGAGACTAATTACCTGAGACATGGGGGCCATAGGTCAAGCTTCCTGTCCTCCTCAGGCTCCACCTTGAGGTAAAGGCGGTCGGTCCAGTCCAGAACGTGCTCCTCCGACAGCACCCGGTCGTTCCCGTACCCTTCGAGCTGGAAGTGCTTGCCGTCGATCATGTTGCTGTGCTCCTGCTTCTCCTGCAGCGGCCGCCGGAAAAACTCCCTCGACGCGTCCATCACGGCGTCCATCAGAGCGGCCTCCACGCCGTGGTTGGTGACCTGGACACCGATCGATACATGCTCCAGATCGAGTGATGTATATTTTGTACTTGTAGTTGCAGCAACAAGGTAGACCTCTCTTCGCAAAACAAACAAAAAGATAGACTCTACGTGCGTACCAGGAAGAGACCCCAGGACTGGAGCGCCAGCCGGAGCTTCGAGGCCTCGTCGTCGGCGCCGTCGCCGCCGCCCGGCTGGCACAGGCGGGAGAGGTCGATGATGGGGATCGGCGCGGTTTCCGTGGCCTTGCGGTCGTCGTTTCTTCCTGCGCCCGCGCGCGCGACGTACCGAGCCGGCACATCGTTCGCGGCGCTCAGCTGGCCGGCGAGCTCTTGCACCGGCGGCAGCAGCACCGGTGGCCGAGCTTCCCCTTCTGCACTTTCCATGGGAGTGCTGAAGTTGCGAGCAGACAGTAGGGGGCTGGCTTCTGAACCCAATATCATATCTTTGCTGCGACCCGGCCGATCAGTGGGACTGCCGGCTACGACTCCTCCTATCCGATCCGTCTAGTCTAGCTGCTAGAGTACATGCTAGTGTGTTATCTACACAATAGATTATTTTCGTAGCATATGGACAGAATCACGTGCACCACGTCACAGCTTGTTAGATTGAATAATTTATAAACAACCTTTTCTTCGACCTTTCCCTATTTCCATTATATCAACGGAAATATAATGTTTAAGTTTGGTAGAAGCAAAATACAACAGTACATATATTATTTGGGACAAAACTCCATAAAAACTAAGAAGACCACGAACGATGCATCACCTAAAATTCTGAGAACCGGCAGAGATCAACTTATAAACAATTTAATTATAAGAGTTCTTTTACAATGATTATAATTGCCTTCCATTGCCTCTCATTGCCTGCACAAAATGCTAATTATGTTTCTAAAGGCTAATTTAGTCTTTGCATAAACTCAATCTAACCCTCACCGTGTCTTTGCATTCATGCAGGATCTCGCGGTAGGCTATTTTAGAGATGAGATGGAAGGAATCCAGGCCACGAAACGTTTTAATTTTTTCTTTCTTGGAGAGAGCGTGCGTGCATGCATGGTTTGGTTATTCGATCCAAGCAAGAATCCTGACAGTCTTTACCTTTGAGGCGGATCGGGGGAGCTTTCTCTTTCCGTGTTGCTAATTATAGGATCGTTTTAATTTTTTCTTTCCTGATTTATAGGATCGAGAACCACGCTCACATATTACCTATATATTTCACCCAAGGGCCGCGTCGCAACTGCCCCCGATCCACACATATTACCTATATATTTCACCCAAGGGCCGCGTCGCAACTGCCCCCGATCCCTCCTCTTCCTCCTCTTTGCCCTTGACCCG
Organism: Themeda triandra; assembly: GCA_018135685.1. Lineage (NCBI taxonomy): Eukaryota > Viridiplantae > Streptophyta > Magnoliopsida > Poales > Poaceae > Themeda > Themeda triandra. Next base: position 1,690,762 of record JAENPR010000030.1, on the reverse strand, counting down.
GCCCCTTCCTCGTGTCTTCCTTCTCTGCAGCGTGCTAGGGATTGTGTGGAGGCAGGTGATGTGTTGGTACTCCGACGCAAGGTTAAAAAGATGAAAAGAAGCGAAGAAAAGGGATATGGAGGACCTCGAAGATACGTTGCTCGCCTCGTCAGTGGAGATCCAGGATATCACAGATGAAGTCTTGGCCAAAATGGCTGAGCTTTACTGAACTCTTAATTTGATAAATTCTTGTAAAATAAAAGGTCTTAGAAGAGATGCCTGAACGTATCAGCATGTATGACTTTGTGTTCTTAAATGGGTTAACAGATCGGCTACCTAGCCTTCGTTTCACACTGAAAGATATTTGCTTGCTCGATCGGCTAGGCAAAAGTCTGCCTGCCCATGTAATGTGTTTTTTCCAATTGCAGCAAACTTACACGATCATGACATGATTCATCAAACAGACTACTTAAACGACTCCATTTTCCGTTCCAAGTACCGTTCCCCATTCCGTTCACGTCCATACTCTTGGCTCTATCTCGCGCCCGTGCATGACTCTGACGCCAATTTACTAGTGTTCTACTAAGACATGCTACACTGGCACACAAGCAACCAAATTGAATTCACTGACTAGTGTATGTATGCTGAGCCTCTGACGTCGACGTTGGGGTCCGCCGCCGGCGCCGTGATCGAGCCCACCAGGTAGTCGTCGACGTTGCTGGAGTCGATGTACACCTGCAGCGTTTTTAATTTGCAGCAACATGACAAGACAGGTTACGATCTCAGCTGATGAACTTGGCATGCCATGGCGGCGGTAGAAGGCGGCACGGCGGCGAGGATGAGATCAACGACTGAGCGGCATCAAAGGAACCATAATGCTATCTTTTCTTTTTTAAAATTAAACAGCAAAACATCAACTATAGTAATTGAATCATAATCCCTAACTATAGTACTTAAAATATAAATTTTGCATTTATGAAGTTACCGTTTTACCCTTGATTAAAAAAAGTAAACTACAAAAACGCAATTACCCATCCTTTATTTGGAATCGCCTCCCACTCAGTTTCGGAGGCGACGAGGGGCGATTTAGCGCGTATGGCCCACCCGTCATAGACACGTCAATTGCCTCCCATTGCCTCTCCCCCATTGCCTCTCATCGCCTTCAGCCTTTCTCGCCGTCGGATCGGTCGTTGGAGCCGTCGAAATTCTCCGCAATCATTGTAAAAAATCTCTAATTATAAATACATAACTTTTGCGAATTGATACATATAAGGCCCAAACGTCAACAATAATATAACAAAATACATATTGGTATGATCATAATATTGACAAAGAACAGAGTAGATGTAGCAAAAATATATCGTACATAGTGGCGGATTACGTACGTGGCCACTTGGCTCCACAGTTTTTTCTAACGTGCCTTTAAACCTTATTACAAAATTAAGTTACAATTATATATGTTAATCATAGCCTAAAATTAAATCAATAAGTGGCGCCACCGCTTTTGAATCCTTGATCCTCCACTGATCCTACGAGTTCATAAACTAGTACAAGTAAAGTGGATCCTAAACCAACTATCCTCGTGTTAACACCCACCTTGACATGATTCGAATAGGGGGTTAAAGTTTTAAACTATATATTCACGAGAGCACCGGCTTGTTCTCGGTGATGATGCTCTATAATTAGTGCCTAGCTTAGTTGATCGACATTGTGGAGAGCACTTGCTTCTTGATGTTGGTGTACCGTGATCTGCAATAATTAATCATGGCATTCGATCTAATATGTGACTATGATAGTCCCCCGTGTTTTTTTTTCAACGATTTTTTGAGAATTTTTTTTCAACAAATACGTGGGCTTATCTATGCCCGTGAGATCGCCTGGAATACCTGGGCCTCTTCGGACCCGTATGTGTTGGGAAACTTTGGCCGTTGGCCTGCTCCTGCAACCGCAACCCAGGCGGTCCAAGTGCCACAATTGCCGAGCGGACGCCGCAGCCGGTTGCCACAAAGTGACAGGCCAGCAGCGCGCCGCTGCCGTGTCGTGTCCGGCCTCCGGCCGGGGAACTCGGAGTCCGGAGTCCGGACTGGCCAAAGCTGGTGTTCCGTCGGTCGCTCTCCCGGCGTGCCGGCCGGCTGTCCTCATCGATCTTCGCCAGGTCGCTCCATGCCGATCAATCGCACGCAGAGCAACTTGAGCTTATCGTCTCCCCGACAAGGACAACCAACTTCAGTTTCGCGCGCGTGAGGAGAATTGGAGCTTAGCGAACTCCAGTTCCCGGGTCGGCTAACGCTCGCCATCCTGCCGCAAACTACCTAGTCCGGACCTCCGGATGCCCCGATCCATTGCAGGCGTCGCCGCCGGCGATCGGCCTCTCGCACGTCCCCACACAGCGGCGGCCGTATTCCGGCTGTATTCCTCGTCCATCCTGAGCATGACGCCACGTTGTCGTCGCCTACTAAACTCGCCTGTGCGGCGCATTCGGCACGACGGCAGCGTACCAGTTCTCGATTCCTCCTCGTCCCATCATTGTGGAGCTCTCCGAAACGAGTAAAACTCTGCTTATATATTAAGGAACATTGGGGAACACCTACGGTTTGTACATCAGCACCAGCTTTATTTCATCACATCCAGCCTGATCCAGTGATGACCTAGATTGTTGTGTCAAGAACTGCGCCAGATCACTTATTACGGTGTTCATGGCTGAATGACACACTGATACAATACAATACAAACACAGTGCGTGTGAAAAACGCGCCTAGGCGTGATCCGAAAACAAAAAAACAAATACAGTGCGTGAGCAATCATGGTCGGTCGATTGTTCGTTCACATGGCGTTAAGGTAGCACCGCTGAGGCGATTACGCCGCCGCCGCCTCCGGCATGCTCCCTGACTCCGCCCTGTCGTCGACCTTGATGTTGAGGAAGTCGATGGTGCGCTCGCCGACCGCGAACGCATCCCAGAACCCATCGGCGAAGGCCTTGGCCTTGAGCTTCCTGTACATGGCCGGGCGGTCCTCGGCCACCAGCTCCTCCACGGGCTGCAGGTCCCTGTGCGGCTCGGGCTGGTAGAAGAGCACGAGCGTCATCCTCTCCCTGCCGCTCGTCACCACGCGGTGCGTCGGCGCCCTGAACACCGCGTTGCTCATGATCTCCATCTCCTCGCCCACCACCACCAGCAGCTCGTCGCGGCCGAGCACGGGCACGTCCACCCACCGCTCTTCCCCGTCGCCCTTCAGCAGCACCTGGAGGCCGCCAACGTCGCGGTCGAGGAGCAGCACGGTGACGACGGAGTTGTCGGTGTGGGGCTTGAGCCCGTACACGAGGTCCGGGCGCGGGCACGGCGGGTAGTAGGTGAACCGCGCGTACGTGCCGCCCTTCTCGCCGACGTGCTCCAAAAAGAACCCCTCGCCGAACCCCAGCAGCCGCCCCATGCCCCGGAGCACGGTCCTCGCCACCTGCTCGCTGCCCAGGGCGTACTCGTGCAGCAGTCCCGCGAGCGCTGGCGGGTTCGCCGGCCAGAACTGCGCCCGCCGCTCCTCCTCCGGCTGCACGGTGAGGTACAGGCGGTCGCACCAGTCCAGCACCTGCTCGTCCGTGTCCACGCGGTCGATGCCGTACCCCTCGGGCTGGAACTCGCCGGCGTCGTCCCGGTTCACGTGTTTTAGCTTCTCCTCCGCCGGCAGGTGGAAGAACTCCAGCCCGGCGTCGCGGACGCCGTCCAGCAGCGACACCGGCATGCCGTGGCCCGTCACCTTGAAGAGGCCCCAGTTCTTCAGCGCCGACCGGAGCTTGCCGGCCTCCTCCACGTCGCCGGGGTCGGCGAGACGCTGCACGTCCACGGTGGGGAAGGCGTCCTGCACCTCGGGCGTCGCGACGTCGCCAGTTGTTGGCGCGGCTTTCGGGCGGTCCTGCTCCTTCAGCACGTACCGAGTCGGCAGCATGGGGAGGCTGCCGGCGGCGGCGGCCACCTCCTGCACCATCTGCCCCTGAGCCTGATGCACCATCGTGTCGATCGTGCTGCTTCTACAACACTTGGTTGGGCTAGTAAAGAATTCTTTGTTTGGTTGGCCTGCTTCAGTATTTGCGATGCAATTCATATTGACTGTGCTTGCTAATTATAGAACGGCGGTCGAGCTCCGCGCCGTCTACACGTGACGTGACGCGAGAGCTGACAAGGAAGTGAGTCCAAACAGAGTGATGATCTGGATCACGGCCGGCCGCATCTTTCCCCCGACCGACGGGAGATATTTAGTTTCATGCCTATCCATAGTTTAATGATCTAAGATCTGCACGAGCATGGTGTGAAAATAGGTGTTGTTTTAATCGTCATTGTATGTTTGATCGAATCAAAACTTCAATCAGTGAATCAATGGATGATCGCCGACATGCTCGGCATGAGTTACGTCGATTTCGCCTTTGTTCCTGCTGCCCAGACTCGGGGCGGAATCATCGTCGCGGCGCGCGCGCCAGACGTCACCTTGCAGGACCCGTTCATCGGTTGCTTCTCAGCCACAGTCAAGGTAATCACCTCGGGCGCTGATCCATGGTGGTTGACGGCCGTGTACGGCCCGCAAGAAGAAGAAGTGAAGGCATTGTTCCTGGAGGAGCTCGAGGCTATTCGTGATCAGTGCCCAGGCCCATGGGCAATCTTAGGCGATTTCAATCTCATTCTAAATGAGGAAGACAAGAGCAATGCAAGGATCAACAGGAGAACGATGCAGAGCTTCCGCGACACCGTGGCGACGTTGCAGCTACTGGATATACATCTCCACGGGCGGCGCTATACTTGGAGCAACGAACGCGAGCAGCCCACCATGGTCAGGCTTGACCGCGTGCTGGCATCGCTCGACTGGGAAGAGCAGTTTCCCACATGTCATCTGCAGGCTTTGGGCTCTGATGCTTCCGATCACTGTCCACTGCTATTGCAGACGAACCTGGACACCAACCCCCAGCCCCGTTTCCATTTTGAGGCATTCTGGCCTAAATTCAGTGACTATCAGGCAGCGTTGCAGCGAGGCTGGACTTGCTCTGAACAAATCCGGGATCCGATCATCAAGCTCGACATGCTCCTACGTGAGTTGAGTAAGGAATTACGAAGCTGGGCTATGCGGAGGATCGGGCTGGTCAGGGAGCAGCTAGTCATGGCACGAGCAATCATCCTGAAACTTGATCAGCTAGCTGAAAGCCACGGGCTCACTGTCTCTCAACGTGATCGCCGTGCAAGACTTAAAAAGAAATGCTTGGGGCTGTCATCCCTAGACCGCACCATCGCGCGCCAGCGCTCACGAGTGAGATACCTGGCAGAAGGCGACGCAAATACAAAATATTTCCATCTTCTTGCTCGGGGAAGGCGCAGGCGCAACACCATCACCAGGCTAAAGGTTGATGGGGAATTCACTTACAACTTCGAAGCTATGGAGAAGGCTCTGCATGAACACTTCGCGGGGGTCTTTGGTGAGCCAGGGGTAGCTCACGGGGAGATCGACTTTCAAGCACTTGGCATTGATCAGCGCGACCTCACGCAGCTCGACGTGCCAATCTCAGAGGAGGAGGTCTGGAACGCAATCCAAGCATTGCCGGCAGACAGAGCACCAGGGCCCGATGGCTTCACCGGAACGTTCTACAAGACTTCCTGGACGATCATCAAGAAGGAGGTCGTTGATGCAATCAACGCAGTCATGTTCGGCGATTCCAGATTTTTTGGGAGGCTAAACGGCGCACTCATTGTGCTGCTGCCAAAGACACCGGATGCGCACGAGCCAGCACACTTCCGGCCGATCACCATGATCCATAGTGTGGCCAAGCTGCTCTCCAAAATCCTTGCAGTAAGGCTGGCGCCATTCATGGACGACATTATCTCGCCGAACCAAACGGCATTCATTCGCGGAAGAACAATTCATGATAACTACAAGTTCATTCAGCGCGCCATAGTGATGCTGCGCAAGAAGAAATCCCCAAAGATCCTCCTCAAACTTGACATTGCAAAGGCCTTCGACACCGTCCAGTGGCCGTTTCTACTGGATGCCATGCAAGCAATGGGGTTCGGTCAGAATTGGCGGCGATGGATTGCCACCATTCTTTCAACCGCGACCTCAAACATCCTACTCAATGGACAACAGGGGCCGGCGATCGCGCATAGGCGAGGAGTGCGCCAAGGCGACTCCCTCTCCCCCTTGCTATTCATCATAGCCATGGAAGTGCTTGCAAGACTGCTCGCGGCGGCTAGAGCGCAAGGATTACTGCATGACCTGAGCAGAGAAGGAATCAGATTCCATAGCAGCATGTATGCGGACGACGTCATTCTGTTCGCGCGACCAAGCATCACTGAAGCGACCGCAATCAAAGGGATCTTGGACATCTTCGCGGAATGCACAGGGCTGCAGACTAATATGGGAAAATGCTCCATCACCGGCATCTTTGGAGCAGGGACCGGCTGCCGGCAATTCAACAGGTCCTGGGCTGCCGATCACCCCCTTCCCTATTCGGTACAGGGCCTGCCTCTAAGCAACACCAAGCTTCCCAAGGAGCAGGTGAGGAAGACAGTGGAGGCTGTGGCACGCCGACTCCCTCCTTGCCACGGGCCATTAATGGCTAAGAGCGGCCGCCTCATCCGGGTGAAATCAGTTTTGACGGCGATCCCAATCTACGCCATGATCGCAGATGGCCTACCGTCTTGGGCCCGTGCTTTGAGATTGAAGCCATATGCGACGGTTCTTACGGAGCGGCAAGGATGAGGACGCCCGCGGGAAGTGCATGGTGGCATGGAAGACATGCTCACGCCCCAAGGAGCTGGGCGGACTCGGCATCATTGACCTTAAGCTTGCTGCCACAGCGTTCGAGGTCAAATGGATGTGGTTACAGAAGACAGACACTGAGCGGGCATGGTCTAATTTGCCGCTCAAGTTCTCCAACGAGGCCTTAGACTTCTTCAGGGCCTCTACGTTCTCCATTGTCGGGAACGGTCGGGACACGCTGTTTTGGCAGGACAGTTGGATCAACGGAGTCTCCGTCAAGACATTGGCGCCAACACTACTGAACTTCGTCCCCAAGCGCACCAAGGCTCGGCTAACCGTCGCCGATGCACTGCCAAACAGGCACTGGATCCGCACAATCACTGGTGGGGTTACAGTGCCGGCCGCCGCGGAATACCTTCAGCTCTGGCGCACGATCCGCGGGTTCGAGCTCACTGATACACCGGACAGACTAGTCTGGCGTTGGGCTTCTGACGGAGCGTTCACAGCACGGTCAGCATACCAAGCACTCCATGTCGGCTCACACACTATACCGGGCTGTGTCAGAATATGGGAAACTTGGGCGCCACTCCGAGTAAAGCTCTTCCTTTGGCTCGCCGTGCGCCGTCGACATTGGACTGCTGATCGCCGGAGACGGCATGGATTGGAAGCTCAAGACACTTGTTGGATGTGCAGTCAGGAAGATGAGTCCATTGATCACATTGTCGTTCAATGCTCTGTCGCCCGACAAATCTGGTTCGAGGCGGCGGCGGAACTCGGTGTCTTTTTGCAGCACCTGCCTATTGGTTCCATTACAGACTGGTGGGGAGCGTGGCGCAACCTTTGGCCAAATCATCTAGCCAAAGGGGCAGATTCCCTCTTCGCTCTCATAGCATGGGAACTCTGGAAAGAGCGCAATGCCCGGTGCTTCAGAGGAGCAGCAACGCAAGTGCACGCCATCAAAGCGACAATCAGACACCAAGCTGAACTTTGGGTGCAGGCCGGAGCAAAAAATCTAGGGTGTTTAGTTCAGCGAGTAATCGGTTAGGCTTGATCTTATCCCGGAGCATGTTCATAATGCCAAATCTGTAAACGCTCCGTTGTAAACATCTGCTTTCTCTTAATACAAAAACGCGCAAGTCTTTTGCGTGATTGAGAAAAAAAAAATCGTCGGGTGTTTTCCAACTTAGCATTTAGCCTATCCACAGTTCCAAGCAAGCATTCTTCATTCGATCAGAGCATCAACGAACGTCACTATCGGCAACAGCAAAGAGCACAACTCTTCTTGTGGATAACTGGATCCAAGGCTAATCCATTTAAGACGTGCTGCTTTGTTTGGATACACCAGCTAAACTTTAGTTGGTTAAATTTAGCTAGTAGACATCCAAACAAAACAACCTAGTTAAACAAGGTCGGTTTTAGTTTAGCTAGGTTTAGCTATTTCAACCTAGCTAAAGTTTAGTTAAGCCTATTAGGTGGAGCCTCTAAACAAGCTAAAGTCTAGCTAGAAAACTTTTAGCTAGCTAAAGTTTTTTATTAAAATTTTAACTAACTAAAATTTAATTGGGTGTATCCAAACAGACATCGGAAGCGGCTGAGAGCATTGGCATCGGCATCATGGAATTGACAGCCTATTCGCAGTCGTGTCCTGGCTAGGGCCTAGGTGGAAAGAAAGGACCGTCCGTTGATTGGGAGGAGCACAAGCTACGGTCAGAGCGGGCTTGGCTGTTAGCATCAATTGTTGTCTGGTTCTACACTTCCACAAAGCAACGTTAACGTAAATGAGACCGTTCCACACGGCGACATATAGAAAACGAAATCACGCATTGATTTACTTGTTTGATTGATCCAGGCGTGGCTGCTATCGACGGCATGTTTGTTTTCACGCGAACGCGAGCTCAAGTGAGCGCTTACCGTCCACTTCCACTGATCGGCAATTATTTCCGTGCCATCCACCAATTGCATCATAGTCGAATAAACAATAGCTAACATGATCGGTTAATTAGCGGTGTGATCGGATCACGCTACAACATAATAAGCCAACCAACACAGTAATAGACTGCACTAATTTGTAATCGTTGCCAAACGTATCATGTAAAAGTCGTTTTTCTCGTAAAAGTTTTGTGCATATGTGCCATAGCACAAATGGAGAGGGAAAAATATTACATGAAGCACAGCCTCCATCTCATAAAAATGCTCTAAGTTGACTACTCACGGTTTTGATCCCTAGATCGGTGGTACGCTCACGCATGGCAGCCGTGGCATGTCCGCTACATATCAGGGAAGAGCTCCTGCACCACCTCAGCGTGAGTTGGGTCCCCGACGAACATGCCCTCGTACACTCCTGCTTCACGGCCTCTGTTGGCGTCCTTTGGATGAGTCCTAGCCATTGCATGACGAGAATATCGCCTCGCTTGGCCACCGGGACCTTGGCTAAAGGAAGCGCCGCTTGGTGCTTGCTTCGCCATGATAGCTTAATCGAGGAAGACTCGTACACATTGGTCGGCAGCGGCAGCAGCAATATGTGGTGGCCTCTTTAGGACCTTCTGCACAAACCGTTTGATGACAAACCGTTTGATGCGGACGGTAAGGGAGCGTGAGGCGGAATGGTCTCCATTGTCGTTGTCCGGCGCCACGGCCATGACGCTAGTAGCGGCCGGGGTCACACACTCGCCGGTCTCGAGCTGAAGCAATAAAAGTCATTTTTTTTACCTTAATTCGTAAGAAAAAAATAGCCTATTTCTATATACAGCGCAAATCTTTTCATGTTTTATCAGAGTTTTGGTAACGACATAGTAATGACATATCAACTATGGGTGGCGATTTTTTCAAAAATAAAATTTGAGCACTTCACATGAATTTGACGGAGTTTTCAAGCTTCAAACTTTTGGTCAATTTTCAGTAGATATATGTGTTCCTATTATCTTCTCCATCCACCCTAGTAAATCCGCAAAAACAGAAGAGAAAGGACAAACTATCCTTGCTTAACTATAATTGGATGGATCGATTGGCATTATTTTCGCCCTATGAATTATTATTAGGTGCCCAAGCAAGTGTCATCTAGTATACTGTAGGATCCATCTCTTTGATGGCCTCAACCATAGAATACTGATATATTCTGGGGAATCTTCACCTGTAGCTCTCGAGCAAAGATTTGTATGACGTTTACGGGGAGGACTTCATTATTGTTGGAGATATGGTGATTGGGATTGATTTTGTAGTAAAATGTCGCGGAGCGACAGAGTTTCATCAATATTCCAATGGAGAAACCAGCACGTGCTCGGACATTTTTACCGGCTATAATACGCAGTTTCACACCTGTACTATGCTTTTATATAGTATTTATTAAGGTTATTTTTATTTCTTCTTACTTTCAGTTAATCCCTCCGGTCCACAATCTGTCATTTTGGAAATATGGTTGGTCTTTGATTTTAATGTATACATAAATCAACATATGCATAATTTTTCTTAAAACAGTTTTTAAGACTAATTATCTCTATATGCGCTTTTAGTAAACTAATAATTATTTAAAAGGTTATTGCAATTCGAAGTTCCAAAAGTTGGAATCTCTTTTTTTTTCAAACAACACGAATGATAGCACTAGACTAGAAGGGGAGTATATATGTGTCATGCTCTAGGACCACATGACAGCTCGGACCACAAAAACATCTATCTATGGCACGATGGAGATGTAGCAAACTCTTCAAGTGCACAGCTGCACATTCCAGTGGCAAAAGGAAACAAATGCTACAATACAGAAACATAATCAAGCCAACTTCACTTCGCAGAACTCTTCGTCCACTTGAACTGCTACCGGTACAGCCACAGAAACAATAATAATTCTTTTATTTTGTTTTTAATAAAAAGGAAAATAAAATAGTTTTCCTTTTTATTTATGAAAAACTATTAAATTTGCATGTAGTCCATTGGTAGGATCAAATTATGACACAGTACAATGCAGACCTTAGCTAAACAAACTCTTAACCTCACTCCTAGCACCATGACACCAAAATTTTCTACAAAAGCACTCTTGGAAGTTCTTAGAGCAATAAGCTAGTTGCAAATCCTAATTGTGTCACTCAACAAGAAAACTGACTCAACAAGCAAAGCAAGAGCTCTTAAATGGGTTGTCTTTTTTCATGAATCCTTAATCCACGTTGGAACATCATGAGTCATTAAGCTCCTATTCACTAATCACTAGTGAATACCCATTCTCCACTCTAGAATAGCATGAAAGTACAAGCCGAAATTTGATCCTACCAATGGACTAAAAGTCTGTGTTGTACTGTGTCATTCTCAAAAAAAAAAAAAGATTGCTTATGTAGAATCTTTAGAGCCCAATTCAAACCACTTTCTCTCTCTTAAGCCATTTGATCTTTACAATAGCCTCTTTTTACCTCAATGGAGAGCATCCCTTCAGGCAGTGGGATGCTAGGTATGTAATAGCTAGAATAGACAGTAGGATTTATGCCTCTTTGGTCACCTCCATGACGACCCTCACTACCTCCGAGATGTACAAAGAGGATGCATCTCCAAAATATGTGACACTGGGTAGGGGGTAAAATGGACATGATAGGAAGGGGGAGGGATCTAAAGACTAGGGATGCTATGCAATAGTGAGAGGTGATATATGTGGGCTAGGTCATATGTGCACAAGATTATAAGACGTTTATGAGTGGGTAATAGATAGGGTTGTGAGACTCTACCTTTGTGTATATAAACAAGAACAAGCTATAAAAGACCCCTATTTTTAAAAAAGTTGGTTCACGATAAAAAATAATAGTAGAGAAGGTGCATTTAATTTGCATTTGTATACGGTTAATCTGTAGTTGCAAACCAACTGTACAAATACAGTTCCACCGTCAGTTTTTATACCCTTGGACTATACTAATGATTTTTAAATTGCAACAAATTATGTTGGGAATTTAACATGTCAGTCGTGTAGTAGTGCATGTATATAATTCAATAGAGCCTCTTTACCATATTTTATTTTGAATAGGTACCAAGGAACACAGATGATTATGCGTTTTTAAATCACCAAGCCCAAGTTGTGGATTTTGTACATCTGATGGTACATCTCCAAACAACCATACAAACCTCAAATTAGTTTAACACTAAAATTAGTTTATACTCCTATGTTGCAACTTGTGCATGGAGATTGTCCAGACAGAGATAGGGAGAACAGGTCCATGAAGAAGACACCCATGTGCAATGGAGATATCTGGTAGATAGCACATGGCAGCTGCTGGATTCTGACATACAAATATTTTGAATTCTGATGCACGATTCAGAACGGTCTTGTGGATACGACGAATATACAGCTAGCCGCGATCGTGAGTGACTGTGATCGGTACCGGAGATACTGGAGTACTCCTATATCATGGATGTGCATCGAGCAATACGATTTTTCCCACATGCTGATTGCCAAAGAAACGGAGCTAGTTCTCATCTCACAAAATACAAAGAAACTACAATACATAAATAAACAATCAAAACTCTTTTGCTTTACTTCTTTGTCTCCATCTTTGCTCACCCACGCACACGAGGCATTGTGACTAGCTCATCACCACGTCAGCCATACGACTATGTGAAGTGTTGAAGTCGAAGTTAAACTGTGTTGCGTCATTCCAACCAGACTCCATGTCCGGGAGCTGGATTTCCTAATATGTGATCAGGATGGTGATGTAGTGTTGACAGGAAGGGGGAGATCTTTGTGCTGAGTGCCTTTCAGGCCGAGCTGATCTCATGCTTGCAAGGACTCCAGGTGACTATAAACTTGCGAATAGGAAGACTTGATTATACTGGAGTCTGGAGATGGATGCGTTGATGGTCTAGCAAGCTCTGCGATCGAATAATTTTGATGCAATGCATGAAGGTAGTCTATTGGAGGAGCTCAAGTTCTTAGCTAGGTCAAATTTTATAGCCTTTGAATAATGTAAATTCTTGAGTAGAGTTGGGAATAGGGTTACCCATGTTTTGGCTGATCTGGGTTATGAGTGCATTGAAGGGGAGGAGCTTATAACATGCACCATCACTGATAATGTCTTTGTAATCGTGGTTGACAATTTGTCAGTATATGGTAGATGACTAATGAATCCGTCAAGACTACCAAAAAAAAAAATGGTGCTGCCCAAATTTCAACAATTAGCAATGGGAGTTATGGGGGAACCTAGTTTCGATGGGCTACAATGGAGAGAGAGAGAGAGAGAGAGAGAGAGAGAGAGAGAGAGAGAGAGAGAGCGGCGGCACAACTGGCTTTATTGCATCCAAATTAAAATCGATTTGTATCTTGTAACGTAGGCTTGTGCCCACCTTGCATTGTCTAATGCCTCTGCAAAGATACTGCTAATAGTCGGCGAAGCCATATTGTTGTTGGGTATAATTGCCACCTTCCATGACTCATGCGGATTGTGATCGAATTTGGTGATGCGAATGTCAAGTGACCATTGCACATAACTTCTGAATGCTCGCCGGGATATTTTTAGGAGCTAAGTGCCAGTCTTTGGATATTTTTAGGAGCTAACTGCCAGTCTTCATAATGACCTTTCACTGTGTTACAATTGGGTGGCCTTAGTTTCTTTTGATTGTTCAAAATTGATGGATTATCTATTGCTTTAAATCTTCTTGATTCAAATAATGCAGATGCTGACAAGAGTGATGTCAAAATGAGCATCCCATCAACAAATGTACTTCCTCCGTCCCATTAAAAGTGTCGCCCGAGAAACGTGTTTGTGAGGAGGACACGCTTTTCAAATGACACTTTTAATGAGACGGAGGGAGTATTGCGAACTCATAGACGTGCTATTCAGGGCACAGATAAACGTGGCTTGGCTCCATGGAAGAGGATCAGCACGAAGAGGGAAGTGTCAATCAACATCAGTTCCAAAAACACTCACGGTTGGAAAAACTTGTTCTCCTAAAATTTTGTTAGGTACTATGTATAATAGGGCAAGACAATTCTATCTGGATAGTAGCCTTTTTTCCGCTTCACAAAAGCAGTCTATGTATACAAAATGACAGATGTACAAAATCTTCATCAGCATGGATGTGCAGAAAAAGGCCAACAGCCACGCCTTCCGCTCAACTCAAGCATTGGAACAGACTTTCTCTGGGAATGATGGTTAAAAAACATGGCATTAGCACCCCAAAAAAAAACAAGGAAGTTTGCTTGGAACCGCCAGAAGCTGATGCATCGTTTTAATTAAAGAGAAGCTTGTACCTTGTCTGGAACTGCTGCAGCACAACCGGTCATCGTCCACGTAAGTTGCATTCAGTCCCATCATCCATGAACCTACTGATATGTCGTCATGGGCATAACTCTGCAGTGATGCACTGTGTGACAGAGAAGACAACTGAGGTGAAGAAAGACCTCGGCCAGAAATAAAATACCAGAAAAAGGAAGAGCTTCTGTCCAGACAAAAAATTGGTAGCACGTATTTCTGAATAGAAACAGGGATAAGATGTTCAGCAGATTCAAAAACTCAGGTACTGTTGCGCATACTATTAATCTAGCTAACTAGGATGGTGTTGCTCAAAGCCGGTTTGACTTGGTATTGGTTAAGATGAAACAGGGAGACACAAATGACACATCACTTACCTATTTATGTTGATGTAGCGTGCCAAATTTTTTGAGAGAATAAACAAAGAACCAGAAGCATGTCGAAAATACCTGTTTTTATGAATAAAGTGAATCAGTCAGTGAAAATGAAAAAAAATGACAGACTGCATCTTGAATGAAAAAACCTAGAAACTTCTGTCCCACGCATTATACCCAATCTACCATGCTTTTCATAATAATAAAAAAACCTGGAATGAATTTCATAAGGTCAAAAAGGCAACTTCTAGTCCCCAGAAGACTAACTGAATTTTTGTTACAAGGCTAGAATCTATGGCGAAATTGCCTATTGCACTCAACTAATGGTTATGAAAAATTGAATGAGCTCTATTGGAGATGCTTCATCTACCCAGGGTATCCTCTGAGTAGCAAGCAAGCATTTTATTACTTGCCAACCGCCAAACATGGTGTAAATTAGTATTTGAAAACTCTTATAGCAAGAATATGGTATCTACTACCAGGAAAAAGAATAAACTAATTCAGGAGAATGAGAAGATGAAAATTAACTCACGTTTTTGAATCTCCAAATTTCCACCAGTCAGGTTCATACCATTGTTGGCCCCTAAAATTGAGATGGACATCAAAATCACTTTGGTAGTTGACTAACAAGAGGCAAAGAAATCCAAAATGAAATGCCGCATAGATGAACAATGCAATACAAAGCACATGTTTTCTCAAGTTCACACAGTGGTAGCACATAGCGCATTAGTTATTCATTAGAATTATTTGCTAACTAGATTGAACTATCAAAATAACTAACTGCAAAAAGGTTGTTAAAACATTTGCTCAGTGCATTCCACTATATGGCACAAATTTGGGACGAATAAAAATGTCTACTGAATTAACAAAAAAATGTATTTCTACTTAAAAATGAGATGGCTTGGAGTTCGAGTCATAGAGACACCATACATGCAGGATATCAATAAATTAAAAAAAAAACTGATGATTAAGTAAAGAAAGCACATACTCTTCACTTATGACAACCCCTGATTTCATACAACCCATGTACAATCCTTGGCTACCTCGACGTCCTTCGAGCATCTCGATTAACCCAGCTGACAGAATAATTGCAAGGGGTCAGTTTAAAATGAAGGGGCAAATAAATAGAAGTGCTGTATATCAGCATACACAGAGAACAGGGGAAAAAACCTAAGTCAAGATTAATGCCATCCTCAACTTTGACATAGAATTCTGCATCCCAGGTTTCAACTGCAGCACTGAAGAAAAACTTTGCTTTGCTCGGTAATTCTTCTGCAGCCTCTTCATGACTTTCCTGCTCAATCCAAAATGCTTACAGTTTCAATGTTCATTGATGAAATGTATAATCACACATGGGTCCAACCTAGTCTTTCATGGAAACAAGAAATGTCTAAACTCTAAAGTCTTGCTTACGTACTACAACTTGTAAAGGACAACTGAGAATATGAGATACTAGTAGGACCTTACAAGAATCAAGAAGTCCTTTGTCTGCCGATTTTCATCATCAATATTACGGTCCAAGCTATCACCTCGATTTGCACTGCAGGTCCAAAAAGGTACTCACAATGAATAAAACAAGAGATGGAAAATGGATTTTATATTTTTGTAATAAATGAGAAAAGAAGAATGACAATGATATTGCTAAATTCTGAACTAAGAATGATGCAATAACTCAAAGGTATAGGTCCAGAACAAAACCTCCGACCAATAACAAAACGAATAACTACACCCTTTTCCTCAAGCTTCTTCAGAGCATCACCTGCAATGTACAGTGAAATACTTGAGAGTTGGAGAAAATCCTTGTTTACACGAAACAATTTAGCCACTCCATATTGATCCAGCATTTTAAATCAAATATTTTTGCCTGTCACTTCATCTAACACTCTCAAATTAGTTAAGTTTTGCATCACAAGCAGTCTCTTCCACGAATCGGTGTTGCCAAGGGAAATTATTTCTAACACTAGGACCTAGGGAAATTTAAAGAACAATAGCAGCAAACCTCTCGGCATCCAGGAGCCACGGAAGGTGTTCCTCTTGAGACGAGAGCCAAACCCAGTGTAGACACCAATGACAGCAAGAAGCTGCTGCTGCTTGTCAGAGTCGACAGCTGCGGTCCTGTTCCCCCACAGGTACCCCTCGCTCTTGGCCTTGGTCAGGTCCATCTCCGCCTCAACAATTTTGCTTCCAATCGCCCTGCCACCACGGCATTTCGACTCAGCAAAGCAGAAAAGTAACACAACCCCACAAATTCACTTGCAAAGAACTGAAAACTCACTTGCATCCGAGGTTCCTCAGCTTGTCCTCCACCGAGAGCACCTTCGGGACCTGCAATCAGGTGCCGCCGTTAGGCCGAATCAAGATGATTCAAAAATGCCAGTCGGCGGATTGAGGAGGGGAGGAGAGATTCGCACGCTGCCAGAGCTCTTCTCGAGGAGTCCGGACAGGATCGCCCGCGTCTGCGCGTCCTGCCACAACCTGAGACGGAGCCAGGGATAAGATCACGATCGGAGTGTCAGGGATCTGAGCGGGGTGGGGCGGACGTACCGGCCGGCGACGTAGAGCCAGGCGAGGCAGGAGAGGAAGGCCATGACGAGAGGGACCCTGCCCGAGGCGAGGGCGGAGGCGGCGGAGGAGGAGGACGGGGCCTTGAAACGGCGGTTGTCGCGCCGCATGGCGCTCGCCAGCGTCTCCATGGCGGCGCGGCGGCGGAGATCTCCGACGCTGGCCTCTCGGCGCCTCCTGTCTGCTGTGCTCACTGCCGGTAACGGAAAGGAAGGACCCGAGGAAAACGCCAGGCTACCTAGCCGTGGGCCAAAGAAGGCCGGAATTGGGCCGCGCTCGAGATCATGAGGTCAGAGCCTGAGGCCCAAAAATAAATCAACTAAGAACTAACTCAAACTGAATTGATTCCTGAAAATGAAAAATGTAAGATCCCATCTACCAATTGAGTGACGATTAGATTAAAAAAAATAGTGACGACCTTAATATGGGGCGGGTATATATTGAAAATTTGAAGTTTATATATGGTAACAACGAAAAACAATCATAAATAATGTGGTAAGCTTCCAACGGAATGGTATCGTTTCTTTGAACATCTCCAGGAGTACCCAATATTTTCTTCCAAAAAAAACGTGAAGTTTTACAACTCAATAAGTATTGGAAGGAATTTGGTTAGGTAGCTTTCCCAATATCGCACAGGGAAAGACAATTTCTATTTGGATAGTAGCCTTTTTCCGGTTCACAAAAGCAGTATACTATGTATACAAAATGGCAGATGTACAAAATCTTCATCAGGATGGATGTGCAGCAACAGGCCGCCTTCCGCTCAACTCAAGCGTTTGAACAGATTTTCTCTGGGAATGATGGTTAAAAAACATGGCATTAGCACCCAAAAATCAACAAGTTTCCATGGAACCGCCAATGATGCATCGTTTTAACTAAAGAGGAGAATGCACCTTGTCTGGAACTGCTACAGCACAAGCGGTCATCGTCCACATAAGTTGCATTCAGTCCCATAATCCATGAACCTACTGATATGTCGTCGTTTGCATAACTCTGCAGTGATGCACTGTGTGACAAAGAAGACAAAGCTGAGGTGAAGAAAGACCTGGTGGGCAGAAATGAAAGCACCAGAAAATGGAAGAGCTTCTGTGCAGACAAAAAATTTGTAGCACATATTTCTGAATAGAAACATCTAATGCTCAAATTTTGGCATGGGAATGCTTAAACGTGTCCTTGCATCTTGAAGATAACGGTGATATTTATCCTTGACAGAATATGACATGATGTGTGTTCATTAGGAAGCAAACTAAAATAGCATTCTAATCAATGCACTTATTGATAATTCATATCCAACGGGTATTCAGTAATAATTATTTGGATAATTATCATGGGACCATACAATAGGAACTTAGATATGAGAAATAAAGTTGAAAAATAAAAGATTAGTTGTTTCATCCACCACAAAAGATTCAGCCCAAATGTCACATTCAGTCTGATGTAATCCAACTCCTGCATCAGCATAAGATGTTCTGCAGATTCAAAAGCTCAGGAACTGTTGCACATTCTATTACTAGGATGGTGTTGCTCAAAGTCGGTTTAACTTGGTATTGGTTAAGATGAAACAGGGAGACACAAGCTGGCACATACTATTAATCACTTACCTGTTTATGTTGATGTGGCGTGCCAAATTTTTTGAGAGGATAAACAAAGAACCAGAAGCATGTCGAAAATACCTGTTTTTTATGAATAAAGTGAATCAGTCCGTGGAAATGAAAAAAAAATGACAGAGACTGCATCTTGAACGAAAAAAACTAGAAACAGGCCCCAAGAAAAAGGCCCTAGAGGTTAAGTATGTACTAATACCAAGGAAAAAAAACAAAGAATGAGAAGATGGTAATTAACTCACGTTTTTGAATCTCCGAACTTCCACCAGTCAGGTTCATGCCATTGTTGTCCCCTAAAATTGGCATTGACATCAAAATCACTTTGATAGTTGACTAATAAGAGGAAAAGAAATCCAAAATGAAATGCCACACGCCGACGCAAAAACAGAAAAACAGTGATTATAGCCAAATTTTCACTATATTTGCACCCTCATGATAACAATCTACGCACCCATGAGGCAAGCGCTCCCTCCTCGAAATTACTCTAGCTTTGCTCCTGTACAGTGGTAGCACATAGCCCATTAGTTGTTCATCAGAATTATTTGCTAACTAGATTGAACTGTCAAAAGAACTGGCTACAAAAGGTTGCTAAATCATTTGCTCAGTGCATTCCACTACATGGCACAACTTTGCAGGGATTAAGCATTTCTACTGAATTAACCAAAAAGAACGTATTTCGACTTAAGAATGAAATGGCTTGGAGTTGGAGTCATAGAGATACCATACACGCTAGGCTATCAATAAATTAAACCTGATGATTAAGAAAGCACATACTCTTCATTTATGATAACCCCTGATTTCATACAACCCATGTACAATCCTTGGCTGCCTCGACGAATTTCGAGCATCTCGATTAACCCAGCTGACAGAATAATTGCAAGGAGTCAGTTTAAAATGAAGGGGAAAAATCAATAGAAGTACTGTATATCAGCATACACAGAGAACACGGAAAAAATACCTAAGTCAAGATTAATGTTATCATCAACTTTGACATAGAATTCTGCATCCCAGGTTTCAACTGCGGCACTGAAGAAAAACTTTGCTTTGCTCGTTAGTTCTTCAGCAGCCTCTTCATGACTTTCCTGCCCGATCCAAAATGCTTACAATTTTGAAGTTCATGGATGAAATGTATATGATCAAATGGGTCCAACCTAGTCTTTGATTAAAGCAAGAAATGTCATGTCTAAACTCTAATATCTTGCTTACGTGCAACAACTTGTGAAGGACAATTGAGAATATGAGATACTAATAGGACCTTACAAGAATCAAGAAGTCCTTTATCTGTCGATTTTCATCGTCAATATTACGGTCCAAGCTATCACCTCGATTTGCACTGAAAAGGTACACATAATCAATAAAACGAGAGATAGTAAATGGATTATATTTTCTAATAAAAGAGAAGGATAATGAAAATATTGTTAAATTCTGAAGTAAGAACGATGCAATAACTCAAAGGTATAGACCCAGAACAAAACCTCCGACCAATAACAAAACGAAAAACTACACCCTTTTCCTCAAGCTTCTTCAGAGCATCACCTGCAACTTACAGTGAAACAGAAGAAGAATACAGTTATAGTTATGAGATGGATAAAATACTTGTTTACACAAAACAATTCTAGCTACTCCACATTTATCCAGCATTTTAAATCAAATAGTTTTGCCGTCTCTTCATCAGTCACTCTCAAATTAGTAAAGTTTTGTAACACAAGCAGTCTATTCCACTACTTAGTGTCGTATAAGGGAAATTATTTCGGCAAACCTCTTGGCATCCAGGAGCCACGGAAGACGTTCCTCTTGAGACGAGAGCCAAACCCAGTGTAAACACCAATGACAGCAAGAAGCTTCTGCTTCTTGTTGGAGTCGACAGCTGCAGTCCTGTTCCCCCACAGGTACCCCTGGCTCTTGGCCTTGGTCAGGTCCATCTCCGCCTCAACAGTTCTCCTTGCAATCGCCCTGTCACCACAGCATTTCGAGTCGTCAAAGCAGAAAAGTAACACAACAACCGAAATTAGTTTACTTATACAAAAGAAAAAAAAAAACAGAAAACCCACTTGCATCCGAGGTTCCTAAGCTTGTCCTCCACCGAGAGCACCTTGGGACGGACCTGCAATCAGGTGCCGCCATCAGGTCAAATCAAGAGAAGAACTGAAAAACGCGAGTAGGCGGAGTGAGGGGAGGGGAGATTCGCACGCTGCCAGAGCTCTTCTCGAGGAGTCCTGACAGGATCACCCGGGTCTGCGCGTCCTGCAACAACCTGAGACGGAGCCAGGGATAAGATCAGGAGTTCAGGACTCCCTATCGAGTGTTGAGTCGGAGTGACTGGGATCTGAGCGAGTACGGGGAACGTACCGGCCGGCGACGTAGAGCCAGGCGAGGCAGGAGAGAAAGGCCATGACGAGAGGGACCCTGCCCGAGGCGAGGGCGGAGGCGGCGGAGGAGGAGGACGGGGCCTTAGACCGGCGGTTCTCGCGCCGCATGGCGCTGGCCAGCGTCTCCATGGCGGCGGCGGAGGTCACCGACGGTGGGCTCTCGGCGCCCTGCCGTTATTAACCGAAAGGGAGGACTGAAGGGAGCTTCTCCATAGAAGGCGGGAAACCCAGAACTGACAAAGCGAAAAAACATGCCGGGCAGAGCCTGGCCGTGGGCCATAGAAGGCCGTAATTGTTTTTGAGGAACATAGGGTGCTCAGCCTAGTTCAATGTGCTCATCGATGCATGGCAAAAAAATGTGGATCCTCCGAGTCATGTTAGCATGGCATACTCCTCCGGTTTGAATCGGAGTTTCAAACCAAACAATTTTTTCCTTAGAAGAAGGATAGATGAAGCATTGTATGTCGAAGTTTCTACACGCTCGTAGGATCAAGGTAGTTCGAGGGCAATGACTTGGATTAGCCCTACCATTTTTTTTTCTTCAATTTACATGCTAATGCATAGTAAACTTATGACACTTCGCACATCAACAAATTCATAAAAAACAATAGACAAAAGATGCCACATCCAATTCGCAAGAAAGAGAGAGAGAGAGAGAGAGAGAGAGAGAGAGAGGTCACATCTTACGGGCTTGTTTGGTTGGAAGCACGAGTGAGTTGCCTAGCAAAAAGTATTACGTAAGAATTGCCAAATGTGTGTTTGGTTGGAGGCATGTGCTCGAAAACACAAATGAGAAAAAAAGGACTTGTACCAATTTTATCACAATTCGTAAGATGTGCAGACATCTTAGCTTGCAGGCAAGCTCTCACCCAGGCATATCACTTCCAGGTTCACATCAAACACTCCAGTAATGTGGTGTTGCATGGGACTCGTATGCTAGGCGAAAGGGACAAAATAGTCTTTTCAGCCATCAAATGAGACCTAAATAATAAACTCAGCATCATATAGTAATCAGGAAAAAAAATCTAGCCCACGGAGGAAAGCCTATAAATGTCATAGGAAATATACATTTGATTTGTCTGCTTTGTCAGCCAAGAGTATTTGGTCGGTCCATAAATCAATAACTTGCATGGGTCCATAAATCAATAACTTGCATGGCCCAAGGAAAAGGTGACGGTAATGTCAAAGAAGGAAGAAGGTTAGAGTTGTCAAACAAAAATTCAAAAAAAAAAAAAATCAGGTTTACATAGTTAAGCACGTTTTCTTCCAGTCCAAATAAGGAATTTTCTCTTGTCTGTGCACAATGGAACATGATGAATATTCTTCGTTGAAGTATACACCACCCACCATAACATTAATGGATTCGTTGGTATGGTCTTCAGAAATGCTTCAGGATGACCAGAAGGATGCCGGAAAATGTGTCATTTGTCATTTCTTACCTTTTCGTGCAAGGTAGCGCTCTCGAGCTGCCTGGATTTTACTGTCCACCTCAGATTGTTTTACATCCATGTCTTTCTTCGACGAGTTTACTTGCTTATTCTCTACAAGTTGTTCAGAATCTTTGGGTGCACTCGAACCACCACTGCAATGAGATGACAAAGGTTGACTTCAGCTACCACCGGGTTTGCTGGATCACACAGTTTGGAAATAATGCTTTTAATGAGAAATTTCTCACTATACCTTAATCTGTTTACATCTAATTTCTCAAGCTTCTTTAATATAGGCACAACCCAGGCTTGCTCGACAGCACATATATTTCTCATGTATGGACGAGTTGTACTTATAAGCTCATGATAAATAACATACATTGGAAACTTCCCATACTCGTCACCTTCCAGAACAGAAGATGGATGCACCTGGAAAACAAGTTCAACAAAATTCTCAAACAACACAATGTAAAGAGAAGTCATGAATAAGTTTGACAGGATGATTAAATATGCGATTAAAATCTTAATTTGTGTTATACCACAAACTTTGCTCAGATATGATTAAGTGTGGCACTGTGGGTGTGCTCAGATATGATGTGCCTAGTGTTTTAGTATATCTAAACTACTCCGAAAGAGGACACACTAGCAAGCAGCTTGTTGTCAAGATGTGGCATGCCAAGAAACAATTTAAGTAGCTATCAGCAGTTTCTTTGGTTCCTATGTCCCGTAGAAACAAGGGACAAAAACCATGCAAATTTTCACCTTGAGTGGTGCTGATCTTATAAGTATAATAATTTCTCAAATATGCAGGAGTGCTGAATATCATTGCATTGGGAATAAAGGAGAGTACAAAGCACAAACACCACCCACCACACCTTCACCCAATAAAGTTACAAGTACAATAATGGTTCAGGATTATTCGTCTCCCTTATTTTTCGGGCAGCTCAACATTACAATAAGCTAAATCTGACAAAGAAATTACATGATTACATACCTGTACAAGTTGGCTCCTATAGCCAACAGTATGGTAGCCATTGTGATGCAGCATCCTCTCAGCTAGCTGGTTACCATATCCTACACACAGAGCTCTCCTCAGCTTTCTATAGTCAGGGTCACTCTTCCGGCTTTTCCTTGCATGCACATCAGTTGAACCTAAATTTAACAACATTTTCAAGTTAACTTATGTGGACCTGTTTTCCTGAGATGACACTATAGGAATCCTTAGGAGTAAAAAAACATGGACAATTTACAGCAATCCCACTAAGTGGCAACTGATGACGCAGCAATAAAAAATAATGATATTAGCATTTCCAAATATCACATTTCAGTGTGCTTTTTTTAATATCCAACAGACTGTCATTGTGCTTACATTTCAGCAACAAGCGAACCTTTGTTAAATGACTAAAAAGCCAGATATATCAGATAATTAAAGTGAGCTCTAGGCATTTAAGGACTAATCATCAGTACTAGTGTATTGCCTGAGTAATCACTTGTTACATCTCCTTAGTTCCTATTTCCATTTATATCAACTTTTTGTTTTTTAGCTGCTATTTGGATCAAGACAAATTAACAAAACCTAACAGTTTCCTAGACTCTAATGACCACATAAATGACAGTTTTGAAGCACCTCTTTTAGGTAATAAGCATTATAAAACAAGACAGGAACTACTACTAATACTATTACAACAACAACAAAACCTTCTATGGGGAGCATCATTAGTTCAACCTATGGATTTAGTAGAATGACCCCATTCCTCCAGCTTACAATAATTATTAGCTTGTGAGGGATAAACTCATTCGATTCCACCAAATAAACAAAATGTAAGGAATGAGAAGACGATGAATCACCCCCATTCTCACACCAAACACCCTATTAGTCCCCAGCAAGTAAGGGTAAACTAGAGTTGAAACCCAAGATGAGCCATCAAATATATAGATGGCAACAATAGTGATATTTAATTTAATAGGGGATTTAAAGCCTATTCATGGCCCAGGCATGTGAAGAAGTGCTTTCTGTGCAATCCTATCAAAAATGAAACTACAAATTAGCTTACGAAGAAGCTTAAAACAGCCTAGACATGCAAGTTTTGCTACCTCTGGATAAGTGGGTCGACCCAAACTCATTTAATTTGACTAATCCAGATTTCAGTGCAACAGAAGTGGGATGAAAATGAACTAGCTAGCTGATGCACTAGTGTCACCACTTGCACTACTCTATCACTGGTTTTTGGGAGGGGTCTGCTTTATCATTGATTTCAGGATTGAAGATAAAACAAAAGCTAGAGAATTGACCTTTTGCAATTTTTTTAATAATCTGACATAGTTGGTTCCTCACATCTTTGCTCAATTTCATACTCCGCACCTGCAAAAGATGGTCAATATTAATACATATAAGGCGATAAAATAGAATTAATGTCTTCAAAACATATATATTTGATGCAAAAAAAAAAATGATTAACTCGTTCAATAAAGCTGGGCCATTACCCTTCAGTAAATGCAAGCCTACAAATATGGTTACCCATGTTTTAACTTGCTTTGTTCCTGGATTTTTAAATTTAAAGTTCACAATTGTTTATGGTAGCTGTAAGTAGTAAATTATAATGACTGAAAAGCTTAAGGAACATGGGCAAAAGTCACAAACAAGAATACAGTTTATGATAGTAGAATCATTTCAAAAATGTTAAAGGAATTATCATCAATATGATGGCCGTAGAGTAGCCTTGCATGATATAAAGTTGTCTTTCATAAATGTGTAACCCAATCTTTCAAGACTAAAAAATAAAAGGCACATGATCCTTATATTTGGACTGATAAATGAAAACTATATATCGTTTCTAATCTTATAGATTCAATTCTGACGAGCATTCCCTTTTGTACTGAGAAATCAGATGAAAGTTATGGGCATATCATGAAACCACACAATGACAATCACAAGGATATTTTGTGGAAAACTCAGGTGATGTCTTTTGTTCCTTGTCATAAGTAATCGAAAATGATTGCATCTACTTTTACTAACAAGTCTTGTCTATTAAACAT
Organism: Themeda triandra; assembly: GCA_018135685.1. Classification (NCBI taxonomy): domain Eukaryota; kingdom Viridiplantae; phylum Streptophyta; class Magnoliopsida; order Poales; family Poaceae; genus Themeda; species Themeda triandra. The sequence continues at coordinate 1,665,462 of JAENPR010000030.1, read as the reverse complement.
ATTAGAAACATGTGTTCTTTCAGTCACCTGCAAATCATGATCAGTGCACCATTTTGGATCATAGCCGGATTGGTCCCAGCTTTCGAATATCTGAAGCAATTGTATATGGTCACCCCAGCCAGAACCATCAGGAAGCTCCTGCCTTTTCCTCTTTCCATCCATGTCCTTGCTGTATAAGTCCAGGTTTCATATCATTACACATGAATTTAGTACAGTGGATGAGATGAGGAGGAGGTTGGGGGGTCGGGGTCACCTAGCTGATCGCAATGTGATTTCTGCTGACAAAATCGAAGCAACAGTTAATGCCTGAGACAGGCATCCCAATTCATTTGCTTCAATCAAGGTCCTTGAAAGTGATGGTTCAAGAGGGAGCTCTGTACAAATTCTATCCTTAGACATCCAAATTATGAGATTCAAAGGTGAGTGGGCCCAAGTAAACTTATCCCATATCGGCCCTGTTTGTTTCCGCTTATAATCGGATTCTCGATGAAAAAAGCAAGAATCCCAGAAAAACACTTAGATTATTTCTGATTTCTTCACTGCCACTTCAGAACTTTGAACTAGCACAATCGAGGATCGAAAAAAAAATCCCCATGGTACGATGATTACAAGCGGAAACAAACAGGGCCATAAACAGATCATAAGCGGAAAAAAACTTATACAGTTTGATCCTTCAGAATAGAGGGATATTTTATATTAGATTTGCCCACATTTCAGGTTAAAAGGACAAAAAAAGGTCTGCAAATAAAGAAGGCTTTGAACAACCATTTAATTTCAATGGAAACAAGACAGGCTTGGTATACCTGCCATAACTCGTCCAATATCTGTTATTTGCCCGTTTTCATCAATTGCATCAATGAGGTATAATTGCCTCAAAGCATCTTCTAATGATTCACCTGCAAACAATTTTTGAATGAAAAAAAAAAGGCTGGCAGAAGTCAAAACATAATTTCGATTATTTATATCAAGGCACCAAATGGCTCCCCCTTTTTCGAATCAATGGCTCCCCTTTTGACTATTTATTCTTTTGTAAGTACAAGTTTTGCACATTCATATTATGGGTATAATGCCCATGGGCCAAGCAGCCCAGCCCAACCCAGAAGCAGTAGCCACCAACTATGAGTTGCAGGCTGGCAGCAACCAGAGGGTGCAGCTGGCATGCTGCAACCTCCATACCGCCCCCCACACCCCCCTCCAACAAGTTATCGGTATTAGAGAATAACTGAATAAGAGATAGGCTTGTGACGAAAGCTTGAATTAAATTAAACAGGATGGATCATATATCTACAAAAAAACCATATTTTAGATGTATCCATATGGATTAACCAAAAAAAGTGATTTTGTTCTCGAAATTCCCTCTCACTCTCCTTTGCGCTGACACCAGCCCAGACCAAGCTGAAGCCACTGCCAATGTTCACCAAGGCTGGGCAAACCATCACGGGTCACCAGCAACGAAGCCCATCGCCCTACCATACCAGCCAGTAAAATTCCAACCTCCAAGAGATTCCCTCCCCTAACCAGCCCGTAAAAATTCAAAAGTGACATGAGTACAGTCGTCACAAAAGTAGTTTCTTCACCGGATTTCATAGTAATAACATAATTTTGCAATGCTTTAGAAAACAGTAAGTACAAATTAGCCATCGAACTCCGCACATATAAGCAATTAGACAACAATTAGATGCATCACGGTCTGGTCCAGAAGAATAATTGAAACAATAAGAATCTGAAATTTTATCTTACGTGATGGTGGATCTAGAAAATCAAACTTCAGTATGTTGATGTCTGGAAGATTTAACGATTTCAGATACAGAACACTTCCAGCAAGAGAAGAGCGTTGAATTTCAGGAACTGTTGCCTCAAGAAACTCATTCTGATATATGGAAATTGGGTATAGCCTATAGCACTTGCCGGGCCGAGTTCTTCCAGCTCGCCCTGCTCGCTGATCAGCCTGTACTCTAGTTATTCAATAAAATTATCATACAGGTTAGCATCCAAAACTAGACATGAATGGAAGTAATATGATAGTGAACAGAGTGCATCAAAAAAGAGACTGCATGTGCCAAATTATATACCTGCTGATTTGGACTACATCAAGTGAATACATTCCGCTTGATGGATTGTATTGGCGCTGCTTTACATAACCACAATCAATCACGTACCTAAAGAAATAAGAAATAGTATTGTTAATATCTTTGTGCAAACTTAGAAAAACAGAACACCTCATGGGGAACAACATATACAGCAACTTGGAAGCTTTCAACAACATTGTAACTTTGTAAGAAAAATTACAAAGCTTGATAGTCAAAGTCGGACAGTTGCTCACTCTCCTATATGTTAACAGCTAAAGTTTCCTGTATCACTTCATGAATCCTGATTATCATATTTCTAGTTAAAGCAAACCCTGTTTTCATAAAACTATCGTGTTTATGCAAAATTATGTTTTAAAGTATTTACTAGTGAGGGGACCTACACTGAAGAAATTCAAATTTCTCACTCCATCCAAGCTATTAGAATGTAAAATATCTTCGGTGACTCCAAAATGTCATATAGAGCCCAGGATGATTTAATCACGATAAATATATATAAGATTTTAGTTCGATCTCGGTCTGTAGACATCAAACTGTTGGGGAACTAACCGAAAAGTAGTACTCAACTATTACGTATAAACAAAAACAAATCACATTAACAAGTTTGCTGCATCAACTTTATACAGTTCTACGTGCACTCACAAGTCCTCCAAGTAAATTTTGGCATTCAAATTACATGTGCTTAGACAGTGACACAATTCTCAGGTTGCAACAGCTTACTTGATTTATAAATATAACTAGCGCTGTTGATAAAGTGGAATGAGTTGTATGAAATTAATGCAAATGAGTCATGTTTCAGTAAACATATCTTTATTTCTTATTCTAAATAATAAGATAAATATGTCAGCATTCTTATTATATTAGCAAAGTAGTTCATGTCGCTCCACTCTATTGCTAGCATATTATTTTTCATGCATAGTCACAAACAAGTCAGATTGCAATGTTCACTCCATTTAAACACAAGAATTAGAATCTGAAGATGGAAACAAAAAGCACATGCTTCTCAACTGATTATGTTTGCTTCTTACACGACACCATCTACAGTCAGCGAAGTTTCAGCAACATTTGTTGCAACAATGAAGCGTCTGCAGTTTGGAGGTGCAGGAGCAAATACCCTAACCTATATGAGAAGTGTTCAAAATCAGAAATGCTGCAGGGCATGAAAAATGTTAAGCAAGAAAGAGAAACAAAAGTGGATAGCAGAGCTATCAAATCAAATCAAATAAAAGGTACAGTATTTATCCTGTAAAACTACATAAAAGTTTGGTTGGAAAGCTGAGAAGAGCAAAGCAAATGTGCAAGGCTAGGAACTTGCCTGCAGCTCAGGTGGCAAAGAACCATGAAGAGGAAGGACAAGAGCATCAATGCAGGAGCCTTCCTCAAGATTTTGAATTCTTTCCTCCAATTTCGAGACCATCTTGTCAATATCATCCTGTGCCAATCTCAAATAATCACAATGTAGCATAAGCAGTCAACATATTTAATAAAATAAAAAGAATAGACACTACTCGAAAGGGGAGCTGCATAAAGAATACACATTAGCAAGTACCAATGACAGTTACCTTTACAAGTTTACATAAAATAGTTAATACAGGTTCCACGTTAATCCAACAAGAAAAGAAAACTAGATTTTTTTTCTTTTAATAAAATATAAACATCTGCAGGTTCCTAAATTTATATTAAATAGTACAACATCTCTCCCAAAACAAACTTTTTTTTAGAAGGGCTGGCAAAAGCTTTGCCGGGATTTCTATTAGACGAATAAAAAGAAAAGGCAAGTTGATCAACAAACTGATCTGTAGAAAAAAGATTTGTCCCACAAAAAAGTTGATTTTTAGACCCCCACTGACCCCTCGAGACCAAAAGCACACATTTATGACCCTCAATCCTTCACCCAGGTGCAACAACAATTAACTTGGTTTTGGGCAAGCAAAAGGTCACCACCACTCTGGTCTGGTGCAACAACAATTTTGGTCTTTTACCCCTCCATGCTACTTTATCGGAGATGTGGGTCTTTGCCCCCACCATACTATTTTGTCAGAGATGCGCTACAAATTAACTTATTTCAGGATGGAGGGAGTACAGCTAAAAAATATAAATTCCTACATTGATCACAAAACTATGTTTAAATAAAGAAACTACAAATTACATTTTTAATACAAGGAAATATATTTGATCAAGGCCATGGTAATTGGCACGACTACAGAATATACTTACAGATTGCAAAAAGAGAAAGGAAAAAGAAATAAACATTGACAGATCTTAAGGTACTGACCTTTCCTGTCATAAATATTAAGACATCCCCAGGAGGTTCCTTGGCATGGATATCTGACAACAGATATTTTCTGTTTTGTTAATGAAATAAATGAAATAAAAAGTTTAAGGTACAAAAAATTCATAACCTAAAAATTTCCCAAAACATAAAAAACTACCTATAATATCCCCATATGTGGTATCAGGAAATTAGTATGAGATTCTGAATCATAGTCTCATTAAAACTCTCTATTTCTATCTAATACACAGGAGATCTGTGTATCATAACCATGCGCAACGAACAAACATTACATATGCATAACTCAGATTTTTTTCAAGTTACCAAAATATAAATGAGATAGAACCTTAGGTTCAATTGAATTGTTAGGAAAGTATCAGGGGTTGTGAGACCCTAATATTTGTAATGCTATTCGACATTGTTTTATACTCAGTTGTTAAGCAATAAAGAGAATTTGCTCCCTATCGAACTTCATAGCAAAGAGTGTCCAGGGTGAAGGGCACCAACCCAGTTTCCTTCTTACCGCTGTAATGACCACTCTTATTCATGCCGCATGACAAAACAAAACATGACTTTTGTCAGAAATATTATCTCTATAACTATAACTCTATTGGCATTTTTTAGTGCAAAGTGAAAGCAGGAAAAGGATGCACGTTACAAAAAAAATGCTTCTTACCTATAGCTGTTCTGAGTGAAGATTCTATATAATTTGTTGGACGTTCAGTACTGTAAAATTTCTCCACAGGAAACAAAGTTCCAGGTATGTTTAAAACAGGGCATCCTGAGAAGAACTTCGAAACTTTTAAACCATCAAGAGTCGCAGAGGTGATTAGAACTTTTAAATCTGAAGCTCGGTCCTTGATCAATCTTTTCATCAAACCCAAAAGGATATCACTGTAATGGTATAGCAAGATAATAATAAGTATTAAAATGAGCCCACATATCATCCACTGTAACACCACTCAACTTAAAAAGAAGAGAGCAACACTGAATATCTATCATCATCCCAGAACTATATGTTAGCCTTCGGCTTCTTCAGTCTGACCGTCTACAATACTCCCACTACATCTGCGGGCGATGTTAAAGTATATTTGGTAGCAAGGGATATTGTAATCCCGTATTGCCACATGCACGTGCTACACAGCAAGTCAAGAACTGCTACAATAAAGATAAGTAGGGGTGCCAAATGATCTGACAGCCCTGAACCTTTTATTACCTATATAAGAATCCTATGGTAGTGTGTAGCAAACAAGAAAACAGAGTATATGACATGCTAACAGTAAAGTAATACATTTAAACTTTAAGATATGTGTCCATATTATAGTAGTTGACACAATTGTCAAGTAAACGGATTGGAAACTAGTGGCCATGAATATTTATAAAGAAACAAGCTATTAGTTTCAAATTGACTCAGGTAGAAATAATTCAGATATAAATCACCATACGTGTTTAAACTACGCTCATGAGCTTCATCCAGTATGATTACAGAATATTGCTTTAACTCAGGATTCGAAAGGCTTTCCCGAAGAAGAACGCCGGTCCGTGAGGTACCTGTAAAAACAAGTATTTAAATCCACAAATTTAGTATCAGTGCAACTCCAGTGGTTATTGAGCTTGGTATGTTACTGTAGCTAGATTAGAAGAAACCCAAGCTATCCAATTTTTTGGAGGCTTACTTTATGCATGTTCTTTCTGAAGTTCTGTCCTCAAAGCGGATTGCATAACCAACTTCATCCCCAAGTGGAACACCAATCTCTTGAGCTACTCTTCTGCAAAATAATAAAAAAAGTGCTCTTACTCACAAAAACAGTTACATACATGTTTTGTAAATTTAACAACATAGTAACTGAAATAACTTTCAACAATGAGTAATAATAAAAGAGCTAAAACAGAATTCCATGCAATTGAATTGAAAATGGATAGCCGATAAACCAGGAAGGAACCAATTCAGCAAAATCACGATTCATAGTTGGTCAACCAGAAGAACTACTTAATGAATACTCACACAATAGTTCCTTCTAGTATTTTAATAACATAGTAACTGAAATAATTTTCAACTATGAGTAATAATAAAAGAACTAAAACAGAATTCCATGCAGTTGAATTGAGAATGGATAGCTGAACAACCAGGAAGAAACCCATTCAGCAAAATCAAGATTCGAGAGTAGTTAGTCAACTAGAAGAACTACTTAATGAATCCTCACACTCCTTCAAGTTTTTGTTTATTTCTAGGTGATAATTTCGGTAAAAACAAAATCAATGTGCTCTCCAACAAGGAGCTCCATTCAACTCACAGCACGATGAGATTTCGGATATTCAGCAGGCCATTTAGGTGTCAATTGAATCCTACGAGGAGTCTCCTCTATAAAATGTAAAGGCAGTTCCAATCCCAGTTCATAAACCCTTCCAACGGCCCAACTGCGACCCACACAGCAAAAAGCACGCCTCGCGCACGTGATAAAGCAGGAAAAGTAGTGAGAAGAGGAACCTGGAAACGGAGACCGCGGCGACGCGGCGGGGCTGGGTGACGGCAATGGCGCCCCGACGGGTGTACCCGCGGCGGTGGAGGATCTGGGAGAGCTGGGTGCTCTTGCCAGAGCCAGTCTCGCCGATGACCACCACCACCGGGTTCGCGTCCACCGCCGCGACTATCTCGTCCGCGTGCTCCGAGATCGGCAGCACCGGCAGCGGCGCCGGAGATGGAGACGGCATCGCGTTCGGCGGCCGGAGATGGCGGCGGCGCGCGTGCGTACGGCTGCTTCTCCGCTTGGGCTGGGTGCGTGTGTTTGGGCTGGGCGTGCGTATAGGTGGCCTAATGGGCCGGATGACCCCATCGTGTCGTGCCGTGGCCAGCCCATGGGCTGGCACCCGGTTTTAGAGTTCAGGCCTTCAGATCAGAGGGAGGAAAGCTGGACTTTGGACCGTGGGCTGGGCTAACAACCCAACTCGGCTGTGGGCCCATCGGAAATAAGTTTCGTGAGCGGAGGAAGGCCTAGTAAACTTCGGGTAGCCACCGTGTACGGTCTTGGTATGATTAGGATGTAAATTGTAATTGTCTAAATAAAATCAATAAAGCTTCCGTTTCCGTTCTAGCCAACCGGATGGCAACAATTAGGATATTGTTCGTTAAAACTCATCACTTATATTTAATAGCTTCTATATAATACGAATTATAATGTGCAAGACAATCCACTAGTGTAAAAAGTGACATTAGGGGCGGCTAAAAGCAGGAAAATTTGCTAGAAGGCCTCCACGTAAATTCGTTTAGCTATTGGGTCTCTCTTTTTTGAATTTAGTTAGAAGGCCGAAGTAAAATTTTGTTAGTCAGAAGGCCTTCCGTCCGTTTTGACCGGTTAACGGTGTTAAGTAAGGGTAAAAAGACGATTTTACCCCTAGATCAAAAAATAAAAAAAAATGATTTGGAGCTGCATGCACCTGCCAATAACAGTGCGCTCTACAGCGAAAAATAGTCGAGAGAGAAAATATTACTACTAATTTCCAATTTTATTTAAGATGATACGATCGTAAACGCATTAAAAATGGAAAGAAAAAACATGCAGACATGTCGCTGATCTGACAGCTTAAAAGATGTGCCATGCACCAGAAAAAAAGAACCTTACTACTAATACGGGAATACCAAATTGAAGACAGAGAAAGAATCTTAATACTAATCACATGCATGCAGTCAACGCTCCATTTATTTCCTTGTTGCTTTACGTTTGCGGAAGGAAATAGAAATAAACATATTTTGCGCAAAGGATCGCCGGACCGCGCGCCGCCGACCCTATAAATAAATAATGTTTAGAGCGATCGCTCCGAATGGCGGAGTCCATAATTTAAGTATATACATATACTTAAAATATTACGAGTATAAACACTCCAAATCATATTTTTTATTTTTTTATCTAGGAGTAAAATTGTCTTTTTACCCCTTACTTAACACCGTTAACGGGTCAAAACGGATGGAAGGCCTTCCGGCTAACAAAATTTTACTTCGAGGCCTTCCAGCTAAATTCGAAAAAAAAAGAGGTCCAATACTTAAACGAATTTGCTTCTGAGGCCTTCTAGCAAATTCTCCCTAAAAACGATTTAGAGGGGTGGCTAGTTAAACCGCCTCTAAGCCAGTGATGGTAAAGATGGGAGCGGCCAACAATGGTCTTCCGCCCCTAAAATTGTCATTTTCAAGGACGGTTATATTAAGACAACCGTCTTTAATAATCGGATTTTTAGGTGTGGTTGTTTTAGGAGAGTCGCCCCTAATAAAGATTTTCATAGACTCTTTCATTAGGTGAAGGACCCTGATAAGGCTTTTGAGAGACACTTTCATTAGGACAACCGACACTGATAAGGCTTTTCATACATGCTTTTCGGAGACGCTCTCATTAGGAAAATGGGCCCTAATTAGGAGCGGCTCGAAATACATAACTACCTCCGAAAAGGTGTTATTAGAGACGTTTAATCACCATATTTTTTAAATCGTTTTTGAAAACTGCCTCATATTTGAAAATTGTTACTCAATTGCAAATGATTAAAATTAACTCCATATATAAATACACACCAATAGCTTTGTTGGGCTTCTCTTGCCTTATTTCTTACAAAAAATTTGAAGCAAAATAAAAGTCCGCGTGGATTCAAACCCAAAGGCGCGTTACATGGCGCGAGGCTTAACCGCTGTGTTATGGAGTTCATTCGGCATTTTGGCTATCATGTTTCTTTCAGACGGACACGTTTGCGAGGGCATTTGCTTTAAGCAAGCACTTATAAAGATATGTTCTTAGAGGCGGTTCGATTAAGATAATCACCTTTAGAAAGTGAAATCTTCAAGATCGGTTTATATAAAGGAACCGTCTTTGAAAATCGTTCTTTAGAGGCGGTGATCATAACTGAACTGACTTTTAAAATTGTCTAGTTTTAGAGACAGGTTTCTTAATGCAACCGTTTCGAAGATAGATTTTCAGGGGGCGGTTGTGTATGTACAGTGCTACCTGGCACGGTTAGAGACGTTTTACTATGCCAGCCACCTCTGATGGAAAAAGGAGCGTTAGCGAAGTGCATTCCTGTACTGGTGATGAGGTATCTTTCTACTACCACGATGACATGCATATCTAGAACGACATTATTATTAACTAAGCTACTAGTTTCTCAACGAAGAATTCTAAACTTCTATAAAGCTAATGCCCACTAGACTATTTCTCTAGCTTTTCCTTAGGCCATACTATCTGCTTATGTCATCATCCGCTTCTACTATGCAAAAGAAACTGAAAATCTACTCCTACCGTTCCCATCCCGTAGTGCTCCTGTGGACCTCGCCAGCAAATAAACAACCACTAGCATCTGAACGGGCTAAGTGAATGGTTGCATCATAAAAACACCATCAGAACCTGAGCAGTCGATTGGTCATATTTATAAGCTATCTTTCAGTTTCATTTGACTTTCATCTCGCCATGCTAACCACTTCTATTTCTCATGGCCTCTTTGCAGCGGTGGGAAGAGTCAAGGCAAGAAGCGATGCTCGCGCTCAGGAGATGGCGTCGACAACAGCTGAGGAGGCGGACATTGGGATGGCCTTTCCACGGTTCGAGCCAAAGTTTCAGTGGCCACGACTACCTCTACGATCGCATCAAAGATAGAGTCGCGAGGTGTGCAGAGAGTTGTTTATCTATCATTCATATAAATTAATTCGATGAGTTTATATATAACTTAAATATCTTACATTTTTCTCATGTGTCTTCTTCCAAAGTTTAACCTCAAATTATCGCAGTGCATCCCTTCATTCCCTAGAATTTCACGTGAACAAACTTCGATGCATACATAAGTCATCTCATATACAACACAAGAAAATTTTCGGAGCAATATGTGAAGAATACATTCATCCATACCCGTAGCAACGGGATCCATCTAGTTTACTAATAGTAGAAATCAAATTGATTTCCAGCCAGCTGCCGGCAATACAGCTCCTCTTTTGGCCAGAGCGACGGCCAAAGCGATCCTCCGGCCGGCCGGCCGTCGCATTGGCACCGCGGCCACTACGCGATGCCGTCGAGGTCAGCCCCTCTTGGCTCTTGAGATCTGCGTGTCTGCCTCTAGAGGTGCAAAGCATTTAACGCAGGTATTGAAGCAAATTTTCTACTTCCCAAGCAACCTCCACGAGGCTCACTGTGACATGAACCTGCTAAGGGCGCTAGCTATTTGGCTATCTAGATGTGACATGGCAAGCAAAAAGTAGGAGAGAGAGTGTTCACTAGCTATAAACAAATAGTCTATCTATTTCACGTGTCCCAAGAATATGTGAGATGAGCATGTGATCCACGGTATAAAATAATCTTTTCTCTTGATCTCACCTCCACATCAGCTCACTAAATAGTTAGTGCTATCTATTACCATTGCGGACGCCCTAATGGCTTCATTAAAATACTCCAGATCTGAGCTCCGTGTGGCTTCGTGCTAATGGTCGATCTGCACATGGTTGTGATGCTTCTAACTAGGACCAGGACTAGGACCTGTTGACCTTCACTCCAAACGAGACTGCGTGCTCAACCAGCAGGCGGCACTGGCAGCTCAGCACGGCAGGCGCGCGCATGGCGCCGCCGGAGTGCAGCCGCCGTGACGCTTCCCCCAGCGCGACCCTTCTGGTCGTTAGCGTTGCACTCTACACACCGTCCTCGCCGCCGCCTCTAGTCCGAAGGCGTTGGCGTCCTCTTCAGCGCTGTCCTCCCGCGCAGCGCCGCCGCAACAGCAGCTGCCTCTGTCCGCTGATCTCACCGCGGTATTTATCACCCTGCTGATCTCGTCGTGAGTTTACCTTAGCATTCACAGAAAAAACCCCGCTAAGAACCTTTGTGTGCCAGGACCAGGAGAGGGCAGGAAGGCAGGGGCAGACGCGGAGACCGGCAAGCGTGGAGCAGGAGCTCGACATGGCGCGAGCTGCGATCCGGCGCGCGGCGCAGCGGCATGGTCGTGCCGGCCGAGCAGGCAACGGCAACGGCAATGTCAGCTCGGCGAACAGCTGGTTCGAAGCCGGAGTGGAGTATGCTCTCTTGGCCAGCGTCTACCGCAATCCGGACGCATTCCACCGGTGAGTCGTCGTCCATTCTGACGCAAGTCACACAATGCTGTTCTCCTCTGGTCACCAGCGACGTACTGGGTTGTTCATTGTGCGCCTCCACCTCAAGTCGTCAACTCACCTAGTCCTTCAGGAGCTATACGGAGATGGAGAAGTGGTTCAGGGTGTACGTGTACGAGGAAGGCGAGCCGCCGATCCATCACGCCGGTCCGTGCAAGAACATTTACACCATTGAGGGTCGATTCATCGAGCAGCTCGAGCTCATGGCGCCGTCGTCGCCAGCTTCGTCGAGGCGGGGACGAAGCCAGAGTCGTCGGGCGGTCACTGACGTCCGGACGTCGGTACCCGCTCGAGCCCACGCCTTCTTCCTGCCGTTCAGCGTCTCCAAGATGGTGAAGTTCACGTACCGCCCCGGCTACCGAAAGAAAAGAACTCTTCGCGCCGTCGTCGCCGACTACGTCCACGTCGTCGCGTCTCGAGTCTCGACACCCCTACTGGAACCGCTCCGCCGGCGCCGACCACTTCATGCTCGCCTGCCACGATTGGGTCAGTGTCGCCGCTAGCCTAGCTACGATATCTTGGCATCTTTTGCTCTACGCTTATTACTTGCGGTGGTTGCATGTGAATAGGGTCCAGCGGCGTCCAGGGGGCACCCGGAGCTGTACGCGAACGGCATCCGAGCGCTCTGCAACGCCAACACATCGGAGGGATTCCGGCCGGGACAGGACGTTAGCGTGCCGGAGATCAATCTCTACGACGGAGAGATGCCGTGGGAGCTTCTGGCGCCGGCGCCGGCGCCGGCGACGTCGCGTCCGTTCCTCGCCTTCTTCGCCGGCGGCCGGCACGGGCAAATCCGCGACCTCCTGCTCCGGCACTGGAAGGACCGTGACCCGGACGTGTTCCCGGTGTACGAGCACAGGCACGACGATGCGCTCGACTACTACTCGTTCATGCGGCGCGCGCGCTTCTGCCTGTGCCCGAGCGGGTTCGAGGTGGCGAGCCCGCGCGTGGTGGAGGCCATCCACACCGAGTGCGTGCCGGTGATCCTGTCCAACGGCTACGCGCTGCCGTTCGCCGACGTGCTGCGGTGGGAGGCGTTCTCGGTGGTGGTGCCCGTCGCCGACATCCCCAGGCTGAGGGAGGTGCTGGAAAGAATACCGGCACCGGAGGTGGAGAGGCTCCAGCGAGGGGTGCGCCTGGTCAAGCGCCACTTCTTGCTGAACCAACCGCCAGAGAGGCTGGACATGTTTAACATGATCCTGCATTCCGTATGGCTCAGGAGGCTTAACGTCAGGCTGGATCGCTGAGTTCTTTCAAGTTTCAACTTGCAAATATAGGAGTTGCTATATTTTGGGTGCTTCAGAATTTAAAAAAATTTAGGGAACGGGCTCAGGCTGACAGTTGCAACATAGAAATCGAGGCATTTGAAACATTTAGAAACAACGCCTACAAATGAGAGCTGCAGCATCATGCATGTTCCATTTAACTACAAGGAGCAAATCTGCAAAAATGCAAGAACAATGTATATCTGCAACATGCAAGGACAACATTGAGTTCCAGGAATATCTAATATTTAATCGGAAAATATAGGAATTGATGAATTTAACAAATTTTGATTGATGGATTGTAATATCGTGAATTGAGAGACCAAGTCAAGAAGTATCTTGGTCTCATACCCGGCTATAGCGGGCAATAATGGCAGCTAAGAGCTAATTTGTATATAAAAAAAACTTAGCTAAATACATCTCAAATAGCTATAGCCAGAGATAGTGAAGGCTATAGCCCAAGATTTAAAACTTTGATTATACTAGTAGTAGAATAGAAACATAATATATCGATCTCTAGTGAAAAACTCTATCTCTAGTGAGCTCGGTGCCTCGGTAGCAAAACCCAAGACAAACATCCCAAAACGTGGTGCATCGGCCTCTGGGGCAGTCGACGCACGAGCTGGCCTCCGGCGTCCTCCTGGTGCCGCCGAGCAAGTACATGTACATGCTGACTGCTGAGGGAGGGGGACGACCTTCCCGGTGGTGGCCTGACGCCCGAGATCAGCGAGCTGGTTTCCCCCACTGTTAGACGTGCAGCGCCTGGGCGAACGTGAAGACATCGAGGAGGCCCCCAAGCTTCGCTCGGCGGCGCTCGAGCCACTGGGCTTTATCGCGGCACACATGTCTCGCCGCCGTGGCAGCCGCTGCGGGGCTTCCCTCCGTGCAGCCTTCTTGATCGTTACCGTTGCGCTTTCCACCGTCCTCGCCGGCTGCTCCGTCGACGTCTCCAGGTCGAACGACGACGTCGCCACGGTGTGTATGCAAACCGAAGCTACTATACATCGCTATGATTTTCCTTTTTCAGTTTCCTTGCCTTTATACGGTGCTACCGTGACCATGAGGCAGGGGAGGACCAGGAGGATGCCGCTGGTGAGCGTGGAGCATGAGCTTGACGCGGCACGGACCGCGATACAGCGAGCGGCAGGGCGTCGGCGGCGGGTTGATCCTGCCGGCCGTGGCAGTGGCAACGTAACCACGGCGGGCACTTGGTTCGACCCTGGAGTGGACCATGCTCTCGTGGCCAGCGTCTACCGCAACCCGGCCGCGTTCCACCGGTGAGTCGACATTGACCCAAACCCAACACGGAACGAAACGATAGCCATTTGATTTCACAAGTACGTACGGTGATTGCGAAGCAGGAGCTATAGAGAAATGCAGAGGCGGTTCAAGGTGTACGTGTACGAGGAAGGCGAGCCGCCGATCCTGCACGCCGGCCCGTGCAAGGACATCTACACCATCGAGGGCCGCTTCATCGAACAACTGGAGCTCATGGCGCCGCCGGCGCGGCAAGGAGGTCGTCGCGGCGTCCGCACGTCGGACCCGGCGCGCGCCCACTCCTTCTTCCTGCCGTTCAGCGTCTCCAAGATAGTGCAGTTCGCGTACCGCCCAAACACCTACGACAAAACCCCTCTCCGCGCCATCGTCGCCGACTACGTCCGCGTCGTCGCTTCACGGCACCCCTACTGGAACTGCTCCGCCGGCGCCGACCACGTCATGCTCTCCTGCCACGACTGGGTCAGTGCACTGACCGCCGCTACGAAATGTTGCTGGATCGAACATTTTACTGACCCTCTGCCTGCGTGTGCGGGATGCATATATAGGGCCCTGAGGCGTCGAGAGGGCACCCGGAGCTGTACGCGAACAGCATCCGCGCGCTCTGCAACGCCAACACCTCGGAGGGCTTCCGGCCGGGGCAGGACGTGAGCGTGCCGGAGATCAACCTCTACACGGGCGACATGCCGCTGCAGCTCCTGGCGCCGGCTCCGTCGCTGGCGTCGCGCCCATTCCTGGCCTTCTTCGCCGGCGGTCGGCATGGGCACGCCCGCGACCTGCTGCTCCGGCACTGGAAGGGCCGCGACCCGGACGTGTTCCCGGTGTACGAGCACAGCCACGGGCAGCAGGACGGGCCGCCGCTCGACTACTACTCGTTCATGCGGCGCGCGCGCTTCTGCCTGTGCCCGAGCGGGTTCGAGGTGGCGAGCCCGCGCGTGGTGGAGGCCATCCACGCTGAGTGCGTGCCGGTGATCCTCTCCGACGGGTACGCGCTGCCCTTCGCCGACGTGCTGCGCTGGGAGGCGTTCTCGGTGGCGGTGCCCGTCGCCGACATCCCGAGGCTGAGGGAGGTGCTGGAGCGGATACCGGCGCCGGAGGTGGAGAGGCTCCAGCGAGGGGTGCGCTTGGTGAAGCGCCACTTCATGCTGCACCAGCCGCCACAGAGGCTGGATATGTTTAACATGATCCTGCATTCTGTATGGCTCAGGAGGCTTAACTTTAGACTGGATCGCTAAGGTATTGTTACTTGCATAAGAGAAGCGCAATGACAGATGCAATAAGCTCAATTTCTTTAGTAATTGCATTCTGCACGACAGAACATGTTGGTGTCGACTACAGAACAGGTCTTTCGAACGTTAAGGCGAAATAGGCAAATTCATCCCCGAACTATCGTCGAAGTTTCGCCATCCCACAACTACGGAAACGGCCGTTCTCATCCTCAAACTTTCGCAGCCGGCTCAATTTCGTCCCTGAAGGACAATGCTGGCTCACATCGTCATCGCAGCAGTCAGCTACATTTATGAATTACCTATTTTGCCCTTTGCCCCTTGTCCATGTCTAATGGTTGATTTTTTTAGATTATCTCTTATGGCTGATATTGTAATCGCTGGAGGCCTAGCTAATACTCCCACCATTTCACAAATGAATTCATTCTAAGGGTTGCTGTTTTCACAAATGAGTTTGTTTGAGATGGATGTACGTTTGTTTGATGGCTTTGCCTCTGGCAGCCATTTCATTTCTAGAGTGCATTGTCATTAACTTTGCCTCTCTGGCTGGAAGACAGCGAAGGAGATGAATCTCTCACGTCTAAGTCGAGCGCGCCGAAGGTCAATCGCGTCGCCGGAGTCGATTCGGCCAAGGAGACGGTGCCGCCAGAAGTCGATCGCGTCGGCACCGGATCGGAGTCGACCATGTACGAGGAGATGGCGCTGCTGGAGGTTGATCGTGCCGACGCCAGAGTCGGTCGTGTCCAATGAGATGGCGCCGGAGTACGGTAGCGTACGTAAGTGATGGTCACGCCGGGTACTACTACCGGTAGCCAGCCGGAATTGCGTCGCCTTGGGGAAAGGAAGAAGAAGATGCAAGATAGAGCACGTAGTAACACATCGATGAATTCAAAGTACTACTTGTTCCATCAAGAGTCTAATGCATGGCAGTACATCCATATTTGTCTCATTCATTCATTAAAGCAACGTGCCTTTCCTAAATGTCTAATGGCATCCAGCGCCATGCAAAAATCGCAAAAGAGATGGCCTCCCAACGATTACAATATAAGCCATGAGAAATGGACAAGGAGCAAGGGTAAAAACGGTAACTCATAACTGCATGATGATGACGTGAGGTAGCATGGCACTCCAGGGACGAAATTGAACTAGTTGTGAAAGTTTGAGGATGAAAACGGACGTTTTCATAGTTCAAGGATGAAATTGAGCTTTGAACGATAGTTCAAGGATGAATTTGGCTATCCGCCGAACGTTAACTACAGAACACTTCGATTGTCGCCCATAGCAGAGAACCACCTGGCCACCCCGCAAGAGCATGTCAGATAGCATTACCGCTTATTGTCACATAACACAGCACAAGTGCACAACCTCAACTCTTGAACTGTTTGCTGGCATATTTCAGGTCTCGCATATTACAAGGTTTAGTTGGCAATGGTCCAATGCACTGGTGGCATTGATCAATGATCTCATCAGCAAAAGGTGACAAACAAGCCCAGTTACCAATTCTTATAAACACAAAACAAGAGAAACAGCCAGTTAATTTGCTTTATTTAACAACTTCAGAGACAAAAGGTACATATTTAGCAAGCCTCAAAATAAGTTTGGCAGGCACAGATACCGTATATGCATTGGAAAGATGAAAAAGGCATTGAACTAAAATTGATCCAACAAATGTTAAATCATTGAAGGATTATAGAACCCATCATGAAAATTCAAACTGCTGTCGCAGTCAACTTGGAGGACATCACATTTAGTATCTGTGGGAAAGCTTCTCCTGCTCTTTGTACCACATGGCGTATCTGCATAGGCACATGGAAACCAATCAGAATCATGAATTTCAATTATGTGAATCATGCAACCAGTTAACCCAACAAGGAAAATCAATTGTTCAAACTTTTCTATCTCCTCACAGCAAAAGGAAATTCAATTATTCAAACCGCATTTTGTGAACAGTAATATTTTTTATTATTAATAAATCAAGTTTGAGATACTTATTTGACAGGAAACCACGCTTCCACTTTCAAGTTTTTTTTTTTAAAAAAAAAACATCTTTCAAGAATTGGTGTGAAATTATCCTAATGATCATCAGTATTGTGACTAATTTATAACATGAGTTCATGGTCGAAGTAGTATGGGTCAAGAAACAAACAAGCCTACGCCTATATTGCTGTCACAATCGACATGAGATTTACAATATTAAGGATCAGTGTTACACCAGACTGACAAGCATATTGTTTTCACAATCAACATGAGATTTACAATATTAAGGATCAGTGTTACACCAGACTGACAAGCTGTGTACAACCCAAACACAGAGAGAGGGTTTCTAAACCCACATGAGCCCAATCACACATTGCACTTATCTTCAAGGAAATAGTGGGAGTTACAAAAGCATATTGGGACTGGTTCTTAATTAAACTGAATTACGTCAGTTGTTTGCCCTACTTCCATACCCTGGAAAGGCTCAAGAATAATCCAACAAAATAAGCCAGCCCATCAATAATATACCCAAAAAGCAAAGTATTGATATTCCCAAGAACACAAAAGTTGCAGCCCCTAAGATGGGAGTCTGGATTCTCTATAAGTGGCCTTATTGCCCATAAACAAAAAATACTAGCACTTACAGCTAAACAATAGGGAAGGATCACAAAGACATTAGATTTGTGTATATCAATCAGATAGAAAAGGCTAAACTGCTAAGCAAATTTCAAGCTACTACAAGACCCCCGTAGGGATAGAAGATTAGGACCCTAATTACATGCAAAACTTAACTGCACAATTGACAACAATCCCTTTTAAGTGTATGAAAGATCAGTCCAGAAAGCATAATAGATTAATTAGATTGATTCCCATGCAAAAGTTTTAACTAGTTTGAATTTCCAAGCTACAAGATAAAAACAATCCTAAGAAAATTAGTTAAAACACATTTGGCTTGGCAAACTTGTCGACTAAACGTTGTGACATTTCATCTAACTGCAGGTGTTGGTAATCAGAAATGGAACCATACATCAACCAAATAGCACATTATAAGACACTTAGGAAGCACCTTTCGTCTGCACATACTCTCACCTCGGCTCAAATCAAGACCTACCTAACCAAACATAACATAAAGCCATGGTGAAGAAATCATCAAGCTGCACAAATATGTGCCACGTGAATTAACTTAAGCGAAGCATGCCCTGTGTCTAGGCATCCTAGTTCCAATTTCAACAATCGAACCGGGGGCAGATCAATGCATTACAGAATACATACAGACACCAAAGGTCACAAATCTTCTGCAACCAATTCGACACCCTACTCATCATCCATTACAGAATACATATAAAGACACCGAATGTCACACATATCTTTTGCTACCATTTCGACAACCTACTCATCATCCTTAACGAAAACAGCAAACACAGGAACCAAAATCAGAGCAAATCAGAGGAATCATACCACCATCGCACAATAATGTAAGGAAACAAAAATTAACACAGTAGCAATCGACCGAACCCTAACTGGATCCCCCCGACCAGCCAGACCGGCACCAGATCCGACCAGATCTGCGTGAGGGCGACGAAACGCAGCCTAGCGAGCCGCGAGGACGGAAAGGGAGCGGGGGGCTTACTGGTAGGTGACGACGACGGGGGTGAGGAGGAGCGTGGCGGAGATCCAGTTCTCGGTGACCTTGTGGTGGATCTTGGTGGTGATGTCCTTCCACAGCCCCGGCATCACCTTCTGCTGGAACGGCGACAGCGCGTACACCACCGCCTTCATGCGCACCGGCGTCTTCCCCATGCTTTCCCCGACGGTCTTCCTCCTCGGGACGGGATGCTCCGATCGCCTCGCACACGCCGATGCGGTGGCTGGCTGGGTGGGTGGCGTCTTGTTCTGGATCGTTCGCACCGGGGAACAGGCTGGGCTAGGGTTATAGGTCAGAGGTTAGTTTGGGCTGGGTGGGCTTTGATGGGCCAACTGCAAGGAATGGTGTTCTCTTGTTCGACCCAGCTCAATTTTGTGGTGTTCCTAAAAAAACTCAATTTTATAAGAAATTTGAAAATGTAGCGAATTTTGGATGTGTTGTGCAACATAAAAAAATCATAAAGCTATATCACGTTTAAAGTATGTGAATTTCTCATTTCGCCACTCGGTTTGTTATCTCTTTCATATTTCACTTTATCGGAGCTAGAATGTTATCTTTCCTGACCTCGGTATAGTTTGGAGCTACAAAATAGACTAGATTAGCTATATCCTTTTCCAACACCATCTCACTGTAATTTGGAACTATAACCGCGACATGGACGTGCTTTGGTGTGTGTGTATATGTGACTGTTTTCCACCTTTCTCAATTCACAACAGCCACTGAACAAAAGAAAACGGTGATATCCATACGCGTGTTTCAGCTTGAAAGTTCAGCCCCGTGGATCGATTAAAGCAGCATCAATCTTGCGATGGCTTTGGGTGCACCGCACAAATCGGGCAGTAGCAGCACTGACGATGGAGATTGGAGAAACTGTTTGCCCGCCGCGGCAACTGCTACCGGTGGCCACAGCCCACAACTTCACAGCGGACACCCAAGGAGAACAATGCTGCGGATTAGTACGAGAAAACTGAAAACGTAGCAGCGGTGTATCCAAGCAATGTTCCCATTATTATTGCCACTATTATTACTCAAGCAGTCCACCAATGAATCATCAAGATATCTCACGTAACCTAACAATCTACTTTATCCTTTGATTTCTATGCTGGTCCGGTTCTGAGCGCGTGGTCCAAATCGGCGATGAGGTCCTCAACGTCCTCGATGCCGACCGATATCCGGACAAGGTCGTCCGTCAGGCCGCTCCTCGCGGAGCGCGGCAGGGATTGCAGCGTGGGACATGAAGCACGGCAGGCTGATGAGGGACTTCACGCTCCCTGAATGCAAGAAGGCAGTGGAAGCAGTCAGTCAAAAGTTCGGTTAGGGCAGATGGTAAAATCAAGCATCTATCGAGTTCGTCTGGTTGCTCACCGAAGCTGACTGTTACGCTGAAGTGCTTCGTCGTCTCGACGACGTGCTTTGAGAGAGCCAATGAGCCGGTGAGGAAACTGAGAACAGAGCCTGCTCCCTTTGCCTGAAGAGCAACAGAGAAATGTAACAGGCATATAGCTCATCAGGACAGTCCTGGAAGTCAAATTTCTCTTAGGCTACTCATGCGAGGCAACATGGAAAATAAAAGGTATACCTGAGAATAGTGTAAAGCCCGCCCAGGATGGTCAGGAAGCCCGGCGTAATTCACTTGCTTGACCTTCGGGTGAGATGCTAGGAATTCAGCAATCTTCTGGGCATTAGCCTAACAACAACCAGCCAAGTTTAAGCCTCTTCAGAGAAATTATGAAATGGCCAGAGAGTTGAGGGATGAAACAGGTTACAAAAAAGTTTCACCTGTTGTTTCTCCACCCGCAAAGCCATGGTTTTGATTCCCCTCAAGCAAAGCCAGCAGTCAAAAGGTGCCAGACCTGTTCCTTCAGCATTTTGCAGAAACGCTATCTCTTTAGCCAAGCTGCCAGCATGAAAAGAAGTATTATGCCAGAAGTTCACAACTATTCCAATTGGTAAGAAACTTCTATGACCTGTTTATATAACTAAACGTGGGTCTTGTTAGTATTTGACAGCATGCAGTATGGTCATTAGGAGCACAAGGTAGGAACAGAGAACACACCTTTCACCCTTTACTGCAAGAATTCCAGCCATAAGATCACTATGCCCAGCTACAAATTTGGTAGCTGAGTGCATCACGATATCTGCACATAGGACAATAGATGGATGTAAACTGCGCCATTAAATGGTGTAGAGTGCTCTTGTATCTAGTTAACACATGAATCCATACCAGCTCCCAATTCTATAGGACGGAGAGCACTGGAGACATGATGCTGTTGTCTACCAGAACAAGAGCACCATGAGAATGTGCTATCTCTGAGATTGTCTGTCATGCAAACAAGAGAGGATGGAATACTGGTTAGTACTCTAAAAGAATACTTCTAGATAATAGAAAATCGAGTAACGCATTCTTAATGATCATTGAATCCATTGATCAAGAGACTCACCTTAATGTCAGTAATTTGCTGACGAGGATTTGTGGGACTTTCAAGCCAAACTAGTCTAGTGGAGGGTCCAATTGCAGACACCACATCACTAATTTTTGTTGTATCTACTCGTCTGTAGTGACACAATGTATATACCAAATGTCAGTGAACAGCAAAAGAACAAAGAGATCACTTTCATGAAGATAATCAATATCACACTGACTTTACAACTATTCCATTTCTCGGCACAACTTGCGAGAGAAGACGATCAGAGCCACCATATATGTCTTCACCAGCAACTATTTCTTGTCCTGAAATCATAAGTTTGATCCATTAATTTATAGGCATGCAGGAGATTATATGTCAAGCATTAGGAATGGGACGCACAGGAATTTGTCAATTGCTTACCAGCCTTAAGGAGGTGTGTAACTGCAGCTAATGCTGCCATCCCACTGGTGAAGCAGAATGCTTGATCTGCCTTCTCAAGCTTAGCCATAAGGCTGAACATGGTATAAACTTCATCAAAACCATAATGCATTTCTCTACACTAAAATAGTAAGGAAAAACTGTACTGGCATACTAACCTCTGGAGAACATCACGAGTGGGGTTGCCACTTCTAGTATAATCATAAGGTCCATAATCTGTAGCTGAAGGCTGCAAAAAAATTTTTGGTAAGTCACTGCTCACTACTGCAGAGTAGGAAACAGGCAAATAGAGCAAATCATGAACCATCTTAAGTACAATTACAAGATTACTAGTTCCTCAAACTGAATAAAGAAAATACCACACAATTTCACAAAATCAATATCAGCAGAATAAATACTTGCATAATTGGAAATTAGTAGGTTTCAAGGCTACAGAGGAAAATGCATATGGTTTATCGAATAATTATAGCATCCCAATACCTCAAGAACAACCAAGTCAATCTCATAAAAAACTAATGAATTAAGAAAAAAGAGATCATCAGTTAACTATTGGCAGGTATACTACAATTTCAAATACACAAGCAATGGTCAGGCCCACAATTCTTCTGCATCGTACAATAGTAGAATTTTGACCTAAGAATTGTAGGTTCTGAAGAAAATTCCACCCAGCCTATTGATCCCACATTTTTTTTGAAACAAACTATTGATCCCACATTTGCCTGAATATTCATTCCATGTTCCAACCAATACAAATCAAATAAAATAATCTAAAATATAGATTGATCACAACTAGTAGTGCGACCTAGTACAGGACACCATCTGAAGGTGGAAAATGAAAACGAACAACATATTTATCACAGAAATCAAAATGTACTGGCAAAGTTCGGAGCCTTTGGTTCCCCATTTTGGTAAACACAATGGGCAGCATTCGTTTGTAATCCCAATTACCTGCTTAAAGGTGGCGGTCTGGTACAGCGGCGTGCTCAGAGCCCCATACTTATCGAACGCGTTCTCGAAGCTCGTCAGCATCGTCGCCACGCTCGGCTCCTTGGCCTCCAACCCTGCACCACCACAAAACCAGTTAACCAAACCAGGCAACCAGCGCCCACAAAATTCCCAATCTATCAGTCAATTCTCGGCAAACCCGCCATGTAACCCCAATCCCACGGCCCGGAGCAACGCACCAGAGTGGGAGGCGACGGAGTCCGGGGCGTCCAGGGAGACCGCGGCGGCGGTGAGGTCCCTCTCGGAGCCGCCGCCGGAGGAGGCGCCCGCGATCGCCGCCAGCGCGCGCCCGGCCATGCGGCGGGATAGCGAGAGGCGGAGCGGCGGTACGGGGAGGGATTGGGATTGAGCGGCGCTGCTGCTAGGGTTCGCGGACGGGGTGGAGTGGTGGAGGAAGAGGCGGGCGGGAGCGGTGGGGATGGCGGCGGCCATTGGCGAGGAAGGAGGAGTGGGAAGCGGAGGAAGTTGTTCGTCAGTTGGTGGTGGACTGGTGGGACCCGCCGTGGCTGCGTGACAGCGACGTGTTTATAGGGAGAAGGGCGGGGTGTGGCTGACATGTGGGCCCGATTACCTGATTCAGCCGAATTCAGTGCGCGTGGCCCATCGAAGGATTAGCTATATAGTCTAGGTTCATTGAACGTGATTATGTGAACGTGTAGCACGAAATAAGGGGCGTTTAATGTGATGATCTGTTAATTAAGGGCTGGAGGCTGACGTCACACTAGTTTTTTTAATTAAAAAAATACTCATCTAGTCTTTATGGCTTTGCATCAATAAACTCACGCTCAAACGAATCGTGAGCAGTACTACGATTTACAAACTCAGGGAGAGGTTAGCCCAAACACCAAATTGACTCGGACCCCAATTCATACCTAACTTATCAAGGTCGTGCGCAGACGAGTTACAAGATCTCGGAAGATTTTTCACACTAATACTTTATTGCCTACACTGCTACACGAGTTGTGACTCGAAAATCTATTTAACCATCGCGTCGTAGGTTCTAAACTTCCAATACCATATTTTAAATCAGACTCTTTATTATTGCTAGACGCATCTTGGAGTTGAGCTCTTTTCTAAAAAAAAAACTTGGAGTTGAGCTCCGTAGTATAGGTACACCCGTGTTTGAAAACATCCAGAACTGATTTAAGTTTGATAATTAATGCAATTATGCAATGTGGTTTGATAATAATGACAACACTTGGACTAACATTTGTGAGATGTGAAGGTTAGTCCACAAGAATGCTTTGAGACAACATATGGATGTCATGGTGTGAAGGTCGGTCCACAAGAATGCTTTGGGCCAACATGTATGCCATGGTGAAAGATGGCATGGATGATTAACAGGCGCTCAAGAGTCAAGACAAAAAGTATAATATAGCGTTTGTATTTTGCTGGTCATGAGGTGATCAGAACTTAGAAGATGAAATATGGCTAGGTTGATAGGCTAGATAACCGTACTGTTAAGAAGAAAAAATATTTATTTATCAGTTATCTAGTGTCACTTGTAAGATCGATTTTTCCATTACGTAGAGATTGTAGTGTTGTTTTTGAAAATCACGTGACAAAATATTTGGAAAAATGCTTGAAAATACTACCGAGGAATAAAAGTTTTTTTTTTTTACAATAAGGACTTGAAAATGCTTGGCCCGATTGCCTGCGTGAACCGAATTGACCCCTCGAAGTGTTACATTGTTTTTTTTTTTTTTTTGAACCTAGTGCCATTGTTGTTGGTTGAACGTGAACCTGTGGCACGAAATAGCGATGATTTGTTTATTAAAGCTCGGGGCTGATGCACTGGCTCAACTTGTATAGCTAAAACAAAATAAAAAACCAAACCATAGTAAGTTCAAACAATAGTACATCAAAAATTAATTTAGTTCAACCTTATTGCTAATTTTAAACTAAGGGGAGATGCCTTGTTTAGATGCATTCATATCCGTATCAATTTACATGTGTTGGACTAGATTGGAGTGGAATTGAACTAAGATACACTTCAATCCACCACACAAGTGCATTAATACGAATATGACTACATTCAAACAAGGGCCTTAGGATGAAAAATTTTCACAAATAAATAGGTTCTTTTGATAATGTATATCCCATGATTTTTCCACCTTAAAAGATAGTGGATTTTAAGGGTATTTTACTTTCGAAAAGTCCTAAGCAACTTAGTGGATCTGGACATAAAAAACTCACGCCTAAAATAAAAAGACAATCTTACATCAGAAATCCTATACTGTATTTAAATTATGCTAGTCACGTTTATATATGTTTTCTCTCTTATACATTTACATCAGTGTAGTCTTTTTCTACTCTTTATTCTTTGCCCAGCCATCCACCTAAAGGATACGACGTTTTATTGGCGCCAAGGAATGGGAGGTGATTTTTAGGAGTTGTTGAAGATGATTTTTTTTATTCTTTCTAAAAATCATGTGTTGGGAAGGATTATTAGATACTTTTGGAGACTCTAAAAATAGATCTAAGGCCTTCGTTTGGATCCTTGAAATTGAATACATTGTAATAAACTATAATTTAGGAACATATTTTAGATAGCTTATACAATTTCTACAACTTTACTTAAGTTGGAGAGTACAAACATACATAGTGAGGAAGTGAGGAAACCTATCTACAAAATCTATTTTACATCTCTCACTTTGTGAATCTGAGACATGCTTATATGTGAATTTAGGAAAGTTATGGAATCTCAAATGTCTAAGCCAAATAGGCTAATTTCTTAAGTAGAGTCAAATTCCTCCAAAATGACAGGATCCATACAACCCAAAAAAAATATTTGTTATTTACTACCTATGCCTTTGATATTTCCTGAAACTAATACCTAGAGAAACATTATGGACATAATTCTAAAAAAGGTAGTACTTTGTTCGTATCAAATTATAAGTCGTTTTGATTTATTCGGTTCGTCCATTTTGCTATATATCTAGATATATTATTATATCTATATGCATAGTAAGGTAGATGTACCAACAAAGTTAAAATAACTTATAATTTGAAATAGAAAAAGTACCTAAGCAAAACTAGATCGTCATACAAACTAAATAAATGTATAAAATACACAAAAATTAAGTTTTTTGCATTACAAGACTTGATCGTGATAAATTAATGTATGTACATATCCGAAAGTACTACTAAAAAACATAATCTACAAATTGATACAAAACTATTTAATATATCTGCATTGACTAATTATGCTTCCATACGTAAGGCTAGATTTACAAAATTTGGAAAAAAGATATTAATTTAAGAAAATGAAAAGATAAAAATAAAATCCCGCAGGAGATAGGCTGTCAAAAAAAAAAATTGAGTCAGAAAATGAGCGTGTGCGATTTGGGCCGTGTCGATACAATAGATCCTTAGGTCCATATAAAGGGCGGTACATTGACGGTTGTCTCGAACTGAAATTCTGAACCAATTCCTCAACTCGGTCCTTGCTGTTCTTCAACTCAGATTGTGTTCGTCTCCGTCTAGCAGAAAGTTTGTCGTCAACAGCATTCCCCGCCGTAAGTAGCTCTTCTCTCCGTTCTTCTGCGGATCTTTCTTCTTGCAAGGAGTTATCGAACAAATAACCGATACCTTCCCCTGTTCTTGATGTTTCTTGATGACAGCCGCCGCCCGCCGAGCTTCTTCTTCGTACAATCTTTCTTTCGGGACGAACCAATTCGTCAACCAGGTACTTGCTTCCTCCCGTTCTGCCTTCCTGTTATTCCATTCGGATTCTGCTATTCTCAGTAGCCGTAGCCGTAGCCGTGGTGGCACTTCCTCGCCGTAGGCCCGTGACTACTTCTTTCTCGCCGTTCTTCTCCGTATCTTCCCCCCTGTTCTTTGTTCATTGATGAGAACCGAGATTCACACAATCTTTCTTGCTTGACAAAGACCAATGGAGGCTCCCGACTATCTGGAGACCTTTCTCCATCAAGAATTCAGGCGCGGCTGTCAGAAGGAAGTGTTCTGTTTCTCATGCAGCAAGGCTTTTTGCAAGAAGTGCTGCCCATCGCATGCCACCAGCCACCACCCCGGGCAAGCCTGCCGGACTGCAGAGGTAAACCCTCTGTTCGGTCGCCATCCTGCTTCTTGTGTTGCTTTGCGATGCACTGCCAGTTTTCTTGCGTTTTTTCTTCTCAGATTAAGTGGATTCGGCATTCCTTTGCGGTGGTAGTGGAGGAACTGAAGGGTTTAGGATATGATCTGAGAGGAGTCCAGAGACTCCGTGAATCAGGAGATGCTTTTATCCCGTTGAGGAGACAGCAGGTGTTGCCGGGGCACCGAATGGCTTTAGAATGCCAGAGCTGCGGTGATCGCACTCACACGCGCTGCTTATGCTGCTGTATCTCTTGCCGTGTATGGGTTCTTCTTCGTTTCTTGCTATTACTTCATGCAACGATTGAGATTTACTTGCTTTTGACTTTTGATCTTTTGAGACATTGATGCAGCTTCAGTCGGTAGCGATCGGCCATCGCCGTGCCCGTGAAAGGATGGAGGCACTCGTCGGAACTGAATTTGGCGAACATGTTCTGCACAACATCTTCTGTACTGCTTGCTGTACTTTATTCTCGTCAGATTGCTGCACAGATCACGCAGGAGCTCACCATCACCAGGGGAGTTTGATTCATCTTGTGAGGATTGGCAACCTGTGGTATGGAATGGGTTGGGATGTTGGGTCTGTGTGATCACTATTCACTAATTCATTTCATTTTGTGCTAGCAGAAGATTGAGATGCAGGGAGACAACTTAGTTCTTGTTTGCAGAGTAGAGGGTGAGCAGCCCTTGGTAGGCGAACCAGGAAATTTATGCACTAACTGCATGGATCTTACTGGCGTGGAATTCAATTACTGTTCATTGTTTTGCAAGGTATCGGTTGAATTCTAGGCATGCTTATGTGATATATGAAATCATCTAAAGTTGGTTCCAGCCCTCTAACATTGATTGTTTTGTAGGCCCATTTCATCTGGTTTCGAGGACATGCAGAATGAGGTTCAGTAAACAAGACCAAGAGTTGAGGCAGTGTAGAGAGCTCAGGATTCATTCCTGCAGAATGCAGAATGAGGTTCAGTAAACAGGACCAAGAGTTGAGGCAGTGTAGGGAGCTCAGGATTCATTCCTGCAGAATGAGATGTAGTTAACAAGACACAGAAGTGAGGAAGTCTAGTGAGCCCAGAATTCACTTGTTTGGCGTAACTACTGATCGAATTTTTCAGTGTCGATCGGTTCTTTTAACAGCAGTCTCGTACATGTGAAAGTTTGGATGAGGATGGTTTTGCAGTGATTCGAGATGGTTTTGCAAATATGTGGATTTTCCCCTTTTTCATAGTGCCTTTATCTAGCTTTGTATATAGGGGATCGTCTTGTACGCCTGTGCCGACGGCGGAGCAACGCCGATTGCTCCGCCGTGGCCGTCATGGCGCAGTTGTTTTCCTTTGCGAGAAGGGGTCGTTATGGCGCAGTTTGTTGGAGAAAAAGGTGTTTGGGCCAAAGGGACGGGCTTAGGGCCCTGGTGGTCTATTTCTATTGGCTGATTGGGCCAGCCAAGAAAATCGACGAATCGACCATCCCATCTTGCTCGTCAAATCAATCCCATTAATCAAGCCCTAGTATCGCCGCCGCCGCCGCCGCCGTGCCGGCGTGGCGGTAGCGCCTTGTTGGGACAGGCCAAGGCCGGGGCTTGGCGAGGGCGCGTTGCGGTGGCGCTAATCGATGCCGGGAACGGACGCCAGGCAGCACCGAGGGTGGCAGGTGGGTGCTCACTGATTTTCTTCTATTATTTGTCCTGATTATTCCCTCCATGATGCTACAAAACTGCGTGGTTTTCGCGGGTGCGTCTCTAGCAGACCAGATGTATTGAACTGCCATCTAGCTTGCATATTTGCTTTTTGATGGATTATGTCTCATTGTCTCGGTTTGTGGTTTGCCTGGCCTCGAGGTATGAGATTTGTTATAAGGCTTCAAGAATTAATATGCCTTGCTGCGAATTAATAGACAATTTTTTGGTAACACCTGGTGAATGCTGAACCTTAGAAAGTAGTGGCAGTGTGACAAAATGCCTGTGACGGACATATGTTATTGTCTTATTGAAACAGAATATAAGTTACAAATCAAATCAAATTATAATATTTGGCTGTGAGGCATTTCTCTGAGCTTGTTTCGCATTTGTGTAAACCAAAATGTTTAGATTTTCACTCACATGGTTATTTCTTGGTGTTTCAGGTGTGATATTGAACAAAGTTGTTGGCTTGTTGGACAAAAAGTGTTACATGAATTTGATTTGTATATACATTTGTTTGCAATAACTGATGTACGGTTCCGCACAACATAGTAAATTGCATAATCATGTTTTGTGTGCAACAGTCACTCCAGGTTCATGCAGTCCATCACTCCGTCTTTCTTTTTATTGTAGATTGCTTCAGTTTCACTACAAACTCTTCTTGATATATTTTACTTATTTCTGTAGCTTTGTCAACTGTCGTAAGCAATATCTCTGGCAAACTTTGCTGCTCTTTTTTCATTGATGCTGATTGGCTATTAAGGTTGCTGTTGATGTATATGTTATTATTTCTTTGGTCCTGCAATGTTCCTAAAAGGTGTACAGATTTGTGTTCTTGAATGTTTTTTTTTTCTTTTTGGGCTTTAAACCTGGAAATTGTGTTCAATTGCACACCACTACCATCTATGAAAATTTTCCACTGTCTAGCCAGTTTACTGATGTGAAAGTTTAGCTCGACCTGTTCTTGGTAATGATTTCCCTTTTATATATACTCTGTACCATCTTAGTATGTTTTGTTCGTGTTATAGTTTTTGTTTTGTTCTCTATCTATAACATGTTCTAACTTCTAAGGATTTCAGTTACTTTGAATATCAGGAGATTAATTGTTCTCCAGGTCAATGCTTTATGTAGTTAGTTGACATGTTCTGTCTTGAATTCATCTGTGATTTTATTTCAAGCATCTGTATCCATTTCAATGTGGTATTTTCAGACATTGACTAGCAGTTTACGCTCATATTCGTATCTCCTAATAAGTTTACTTAATTGCTTTTGGACACAGTTTCTAAAGTAGAGAAAAAACATAGGACCTTGACTTAATAATTGCTTCATGCTGCAATTGTGTGAGGTGACTAGTTTTTCATTGTAAGTTTCTAAAAGTGTGCATGGTCCAAGTGGTTATCAAGTCTCTTTAAAATATTACACTATTGGTTTAATTCAAGAAAAATTATAGCTGTTGGACACTCAGTTTCATAAAACAGAATCTGTATAAACATCATTCTCTTGGTTATTGCTATACAATGAATTGGTTGTTAAACTATTCACGGATGAGTGTTCATTCTGAACGAATCATAATCTGGCATGTTTATGCTACCACTGTCTCCAGCACACATAGGTACACACTCTTTCTCTGTTTCCCATGCCTTCATCTTCCTGTCTTGAACATCCCAACGAACTACTGAGTGAATAACTTTGTGTGTGTGTGCGCGCGCTTCCAGCTCCTGCAAATGCTGCCTTGACATTGTTGAGTGATTCATCTTCTATAATGCTAAATTGCTGCCAGGGAAACCTATTCAGCATTTCAGAGGGCTCGAGACAGGATGACCCGCTGTCCCCCTTCCTATTCATCCTGGCAATCGATGTCCTCAATAACATCTTCAGCGTTGCTACTGAACAAGGAATCCTGACCAAGCTAAGAGGGAGACATGCGAACTTGGGAATTTCTCTGTACGCTGACGATGCGGTCATCTTCACCAACCCAAAGAAAGAGGATGTTTCTTGCATCATGGACATCATGAAGGCATTTGGGGAGGCAACGGGCCTTAAATCAATCTGGCCAAAAGTACAGTGGCCTTGATCAGATGCTCTGACTTAGACATGGATGATATACTGTCACCCTTGCCTGGACCAAGTGTGAACTTTCCAATAACATATTTGGGATTGCCTCTAACTCTGGGACGCCTGAGATTGGTGCACCTACAGTATATACAGGACAAGGCAAAGACAAGAGTGGCGGCAGGCCCGGCCCTGGACACGGGCAAGCGGGGCAACCGCCCTGGGCCCCCAGTTTGGCGGGGCCCCACCCCAAGTATGCAACACCTACTACTAGTGTTAGTATTTGGCCCAATGCTGAAGTTGCGGCCTGCAGTTCCTGCTTTCCGTGAGAAGGATCGAGAGGGTAGTAAAAAAAGAGAAAAGTAGTGGCCTGGCCTAGCGTCTACGAGAAGCCACACGCACATTACTTCGACGCGGTCACGCGGAGTCGCGGATCCAGGACGGCGCGGATCGGTGTCGGTGGATCCAGGACTGCGCTGCGCAGCGTAGATCGGCACTTCGGCAGCCGCCGGCCGCCGGCCAGACGCGAGACGAGACGCGCGAGCTCGACGACGCGACGCGTGACGGCGAGACCCAGTCCTGGCGAGACCGCTGTCGTTGTACGCCTGGACGTGACGCGAAGGGCTGCAATCTCTGCGCTGCGAGCGACAACGACTCGACGATCCGATCGGCGGTGAGCTGGTAACCGGTGAGACACACTGAGCCAAGCCAACTGCACGAGTAGTCGAGTAGAGTAGATGGTGAATTTTTGGACTAATTGTTTCTGTAAACTTTAACAGCATCATGACATCAAGAAAAAGAAAGTATGCTTCGGGCAGTGAGAAAAGGAAAAAGAAAGCACGAGTAGATGAGTTAACACAATCACTAAAGGGTTCTATGCATAAGTTTCTCAAGAAGAATTCAGACACTGCAAGAGATCCAAATGAATTGGCGATAGTTGTCTGGAATCCAGCACATTTTGTTTCAGAAGATGAAGGTCATTCTGATGACATTGTTGGCATTCAAATCAGAGAAAACAATGTGAGTAATGATGAGCACTTATTTAATTCAGATGCTACGGCTAGTGTTGATGAGGAACCGGTGTGTCACATGGATATTTATGATCCAAGAAACTGGGATAATCTTGATAACAAAGCAAGAGATATATTAGTTGAAAAGGGGCCCATAAGAGAAGATAATATTGTATTCCCCTTCGATGAAAATTTAAGGCATTTTGCATATTCTCATTATCAAAGAAAAATGAGTAATGGAGAGCTACATGATAGAAAATGGCTTGTTTATTCCAAACACTTAGATAAAGTATTTTGCTTTTGCTGCAAGATTTTTAATTCCAAAAGCAAGAGTTCATTGGCGAATGAAGGTTATAGAGACTGGAAACATATCTATGAGAGGCTGAAGGAACATGAAATTAGTGTTGAGCATATTACCGCATGAACTCATGGAATGAATTGAGAAGTAGATTGGGCAAACAAGAGACAATTGATAAAGAGTTACAGCAACAAATCTCCAAGGAGAAAGAGCGCATAAGGCAAGTACTGAGAATAGTTGCCATTGTAAAGTTCCTTGGTAGACGAAATTTGGCTTTCCAGAGGATGCAGTGAGCAGCTTTATAATGACCAAAATGGAAATTTCTTAGCTTGTGCTGAGATGGTTGCAGAATTTGATTTGGTAATGCAAGACCATCTTAGACGTTTCCAAAATAATGACATTCATTATCACTATCTCAGCCATAAAATTCAGAATGAGTTGATTTCTCTTATGGCTTCGACATTACAAATTCTATCATCAAGATTATTAAAGAGGCAAAATATTTCTCAGTTATTCTTGATTGCACCTCAGATGTTAGTCATCAAGAACAAATGACTTTGTTGGTTCGATGTGTTAACATGAGTGAAGGTAAAACTAAAATAGAAGAGTACTTTCTTGGTTTCCTGAAGGTAGATGACACATCTGGTTCGGGCTCTTCAATGTTTTGGTTGATTCCATTAAGTCATTTGGTCTTAATATTGACGACATTAGGGGACAAGGTTATGATAATGGTTCTAATATGAAAGGAAAATACAAGGGGGTTCAAAGGCGCTTGCGTAATATAAATCCAAGAGCTTTGTATATGCCATGTGCTTGCCCGCAGTCTTAATCTGACTCTTTGTGATATGGCTAAGTCTTGTAGCAAAGCTGATACTTTTTTTGGGATTGTGCAACGGATATATGTCTTATTTGCTAGTTCTACTAAAAGATGGAAGTTTTTGCTTGATCATGTTGATGGTTTAACTGTGAAATCTTTGAGCAACACACGTTGGGAGAGTCGTATTAAAAGTGTTGCAGCAATTAGATATCAAGCTCCTCAGCTAAGGGCAGCTTTACTTGCATTGAGTAAAGATAAAGATGCAGAAGCAAAGGACAGGAGTGATGCAAAGAATTTATATAAAGTACTTGGCAGCTTTGAATTTATATTTGGCATGGTTATTTGGCATGATGTTTTATTTGCTGTCAATAAAGTAAGCAAGAAGTTGCAATCACCATCTATGTGTATTGAGTCTACCATGCAGCAGATAAAAGGCATAATGGATTACTTTGAAACCTATAGAAAGGATGGGTTTGCTTCTAGTAAGGTTAATGCAGTGGAAATTGCATCTGAAATAGGAGTTCAGCCATCATTCCCAATAAAGCGCCGTGCTCTTAGAAAGAAGCATTTTGATGAAAATAATAATGAGGAAGCAATCTTGGAAGGTGAGAAGAAATTTAGAATTAGTTACTTTAATGTTATAATTGATATGGCAATCCGTTCATTGAAGACTAGATTTGAACAATTAGAATCATTCAAAGAGTTATTTGGATTTTTATTGAGTTCAACAAGCTTGAAAGCATTGGATGGTCCTGAGCTAAAAGTGTGTTGCACAACACTGGCAGCAGTTTTCTCTCATGGGGGTTCATCTGACTTTGATTTAAATGATCTAATTTCTGAGCTGAGCATTCTACAATTCACTTTGCCAGACAAACCAATGACAGCTATGGAGATTTTTGAGTTTGTTACAAATGCTGATTGTTATCCTAATGCTTCCATTGCTTATCGGATCTTGTTTACTATGCCTGTGACTGTGGCATCAGCTGAAAGAAGCTTCTCAAAACTAAAGTTGTTGAAGAATTATCTCAGATCTACAATGTCTCAGGAGAGGTTAAATGGTTTGGCAACATTATGCATTGAAAAGCGATTTTTGGATGAGATCGATATTAATACCATCATCAATGAATTTGCATCGAGGAATGTTAGAAGAAATTTTTAAGGTATTTCTACATTTATGAATTGTTGCATATGGATTTTGCTTTTTCATGCACATTTAACTATTTATAAATATATATACATATATTTACAGTTAGTATAGAGGGCCTCAAATTTTTGTTTCGCCCCGGGCCTCCAGAAACTCAGGGCCGGCACTGAGTGGCGGGCTGGCAAGGGCGTTTGCTTAATGTGGCAGGACGCAGGGAGCTGACACGCTCCGTACTAAGCTCCCTGCCGGTGTACTTACTGACAGCCCTCAAACTACCAAAGAAATTTTTAAAGGAGTTAGACAAGATCAGGCGCAGGTTCCTCTGGGCAGGTGACAACACTGGTGGAAAGTGTAAGGTTGCCTGGGTCAAAGTTTGCGCCCGCCTAGCAATGGAGGCCTTGGTTATTACAGAGATGGAAAAATTCAGCAGGGCACTGTGTTTGCGATGGCTGTGGTTCTCCTGGGATGAACGTGATAGACCATGGAAGGGGTTGGAACTGCCAGTGGATGAGAAAGACAAAGCTCTCTTCAATGCCTCAACCTCTGTACAAGTTGGCAATGGCAACAGAGCAATGTTCTGGACCTCGCGATGGCTGCATGGCGAGTCTCCGGAAAATTTATTCCCAGCACTATACAGGCACAGCAAGAGGAAAAACAGGACAGTTCAAGAAGCGCTCGCAGGGGGGGAATGGGTACAAGACGTCAACTATAACATGACTGCTCAGTTGATCGCGGAGTTTATCTCCCTATGGGGCCGCATCCAAGCTGTTACACTTCAACCCGAGCAGGAGGACCGGATTACTTGGCTGCACACGGTCAATGGCCAGTACACTAGCAAGTCAGTTTATACAATCCAGTTCAGGGACCTCCCCACATCTCAAACATCAATGCTGGTCTGGAAAGCAAGGCTCCTCCTAAATGTAAGTTCTTTACATGGTTATTGCTGCAAAACAGGATCTGGACGGCAGCAAGACTGATGTTAAGACAATGGCCGAATGAGTACTTTTGCCAGTTATGCATGAGGAATCTGGAAACGGTATCACACCTGTTACAGGAATGTTAGTACACAAATTCAGTTTGGGACAAGGTTGGAAATTGGATCGGAGTGACGGCACTGAAGCCGGCAAACTGGTCAGCTGTGGTTCACTGATTTAGCAAACTGTGGGCAGCAACAGAGAAAGCATGGCGTTCGCTCCTTGGTGCTGGTCACCCTCTGGGAAATTTGGAAGGAGCGAAATCGTCGAGTATTCAACAAGGAAAGCAAAGACGCAGGGCATGTCTTCAACTCCATCCAGGAGGAAGCAAGGGTGTGGATCAGAGCTGGGAATAAGGCGCTTCAAGCGGTAGTCCCAGCGCAGCAACTGCAACCTGAAGATGGGCCAGGCTCGGCCATGGTTTAGATGATTATTACGACCTGCTTGTTGTTTCACTATCATGTAAATTAAACTCTTGATCAGTAGGGGTGGCTGGGTGTTCACTTCACTGTGAAACCGGCAAAATCTGTTGTGTTGTGTCTGTAGTCTGTACATATGTAAACCTCTATTCGCTTATCAATGAAAGCCGGTAACGTGTTTTGTCCGTGCATATGTAAACCTCTATTCGCTTATCAATGAAAGCCGGTAATGTATCTTTCGAAAAAAAGACATTATTGAGTGATTCTGCAAATGCTGCCTTGAAATTGGTTCTGAATGTAAGCTGGCATCCCCAGCACTCTTTTTTTTTCCAGTCATGGTTGTATTGTGCTGCCTGAACAGCGGAACCTTTTGGGCTTCTATAAAAGTTGGGTTTTCCCTCTGGAAAAAAAATGTTGAGAGATTCTGCAAGCACCGCGTTAGATAGTTGTTTTTTTCTTCTTCTCATTATTTTGCATTTCCATTCACGATGTTATTACTTCTCTTCAAAATCAAAGGGGAACAAGCTCCTGCTTTTACAGACACATGCACATATCCTATCTTGGTGAGCGGCAATCCTTCAAGAAATAGAATGAATTCTCTGTAAAACAAAGCTGTATGTGCACAATGGCATGTCTGGAAGAAGTATTCGTTAGTGGGCATACTGTTTTTAAAATCCTCAAACTAGGGTGAAAAGTTTTTTTACTTACTGTTTGATATGTTTGCTCATTTATTTGACATTTAAAGTATCAACTATCAAATACAGTTCAATGCTTATATACTGTTATAATACACATACAGCTGGGCTTCCTTAATTTAACTAATTTATTTCAGTGCTCTAATGGAAGATGCAATGGACGGGCATGAGCAATTTGTTATGCACTGCTAGAGATAATTCACACATTGGCACTCAGATTGCTTTTATAAAGCGAGGCTACAAAGTGATTGCTTTCAGTTATACCTGTCTGCCCCCTTTCATTTTGGTTTGCCCTGCATGCCCCTTCCGCTGTGTGCTGATTAAAAACATGGCATGTAGGCAGTATTGATCAAATTAGGAGTTATAATCAAGGCGAACAATTAAACATGATTGGGTTCAACGTTCAGTGCCATCTGTGCCTTGCACAGACGGAAAAATCATGCGGAGAGATGAGCTCATGGGCTTGGTGGTTGCTATAGCAACTCAGCAAGCATGTACTTACTATTTGGAAAAATATGTAACGGCCCTAGTCTTTGGCCAATCCTGAGTCTGCCCCTACAATCCTGCATGCCATATTTTTTACACGTGCGTTGCACGGGCATTTATATCTAGTAATATTATTATCTTTTTTTTTTTAACAAACACACAGCACCTGCGAGTCATTTTCTCTATTGCACGTTGCAGAAGCGAAGTTTGCACGTTGCAGAAGCGAAGTCGACCTTGCACGTTGCAGAATCGGAGTCGACCTGAAACGCTGGCCGTTTAAGAGATTCTGCGTTCGTCTAGGAAACGGATCGGCCCTGTGGCAAGTCGTTCGGTGCATAAATTCTCAGCCGTGATCTTCCCATCCGCACAAGGCAAGACAGGGAGGCACTCAAATCTGTGTTGGATCGTCCATTGCCCCTGCGCAACCATGCCGCGGCCGCAGCGCGAACGACACCACCGGCTTGGTCCTGCTGTTCAGCCATACAGGAGAGGGGATCGCCGCCGCCGTGGCCTACACACCAACGGCACATGCCTCCCGGACGACGCGCTTGTCGACATCTTTACCCGGCTACCGGACACGGCGCACGTCGTGCGCTGCGCGGCCACATGCGCGCGGTGGGCGTGCGTCGTGGCCAAAGGGGCGGCGGCGCTCTCTCGCTCGCTGCCGCCGCTTGGCCGCTTCCTTCCCCAGCTCGCCGTCGGCGTCTTCTGCCAGGGAGCGATAGACCCGCCGCGCGTACACGGGGCAGCGTGGCGCGCTTCCTTGCCATGGGTTCTGGCAGTCGGCTCCTCGGTTGCCACCACCGCCCGGCATCGGCTCTCTGTTCCACGGCGACGATCTGGATGGCGGCGGGACCTTTGACTACTCGCCTCGTCGCCTCCCGCGGTGGCCGTCTCGTCGTGGAGCTTCAGCGCCGGGGACGCACCGACGGGCTGACGTTCTGTGTCTGCAACCCGATCACTGGGGATGTCACCGTGCTGCCGCCCCTTCCTGGCAAGGACGACATGCCCGTCAGCTATGCCTGCACATTGCTGACCGGCGACGACCTCGAACCACTGGGATCCACCTGCAGCAGGTTCTTTCGTCTGCTGCTCGTCTACAACCGCCTGGGTTTCACCGTTCTCCGGTGCTACGACTCGGACACCGGAAACTGGGGGGCAGAGGCCAAGTCATCCGTTGATGTCTCGGACCAGGAGCTGCGCCGCGTTGGTCCGGCCGTCGTGCTGCGCGGCGTGGCCTTCTGGCCACTGGACCATGGCGCTCTTGGGGTGCGGCTG
Organism: Themeda triandra; assembly: GCA_018135685.1. NCBI lineage: Eukaryota > Viridiplantae > Streptophyta > Magnoliopsida > Poales > Poaceae > Themeda > Themeda triandra. Next base: position 1,627,792 of record JAENPR010000030.1, on the reverse strand, counting down.
GACCTGGACGCCCAAGATCCGAACCAACAGGCTATGCACGCGCATCTGCTGCCGTACGATGTCTCTCATTACTGGCCGAGAAGCGCCTGTTAGGCGTTTCGCCCGACAACAGGTTGTTCTTCATGCACTTTGCCATCCGTGCAGGTCTGAACGTCCTCTGTGCAAAAATATCGTACTTTGAGATTCAGGGAGATGACCTCCAGACTGGTAGAAAGGAATCAAGCTCTTTGAGCAGGGCATCCTGATGCACCAGATGAAAATGACACGCCAAGACACCTCGCTCAAGCTACGATGGTTCGGTGAGAAGAGTGGCCTAGTCTTGTTCACGATGGGAGAAAGCAGCGGACACCGTGGCACATTCACCCTTAACCTCCGAGATGAAACGGTGCAGAAGGTGGCCGATGGCGAGGGCGACCAGTGGAGGAACTTGGTCGGATTTGAGATGGACCGGGAATCATACCTCGCGTTGTTAGCTCATGGTCAGCAAAACTAGAATTCATCTCTCTTTTCTCTGGCTGTTGTTTTTGTAATAGAAAAGTGTATGAAATATTTGCATTCGAGAGATCGAGAACCCCCAACCGATCCTCGCGAAAAAAAGGAAAAATCTACACTCTAGTTAGTGCATGCATGTGTAAACAACTGTCTAGAAATGATATACTCCCTCTGTACATATTGTGCTCTCTCGAAATGATAATACTCCCTTTGTCCCTCCATAACCGTCGTTCTCACTTCCTCAAGAGGCTCAGTAATTATCATCTTTTATCCTACCTATAAACCACCTTCCGCAACGATGTGTTTTACTAGAGAATTTTGATATCTAAAACTGACTCTGTTTTCCCATCACGTCCCTTTATTATTTTCTCTTAATGGAATACGAGTCAACGGACACGTTGGGAAAAAAAGTAGACTTTGTTTGATGAGCAATACGTGCGAGAATTTTGATACGATACATAGCTTGACAAGAAAACATGGATCCTCGATCCTATACTTGCTTCTCAAGTACATACTTGAATAATGTAATTTTAGTGTTTTTTTTATTTATGCTTTCTTAGAGCAACTTCAAGAGATGTGCTCTTGTTGTGTAGGCTATATTTAGAGTTTTTAGAGTAAAAATTGCGCTCCAATAGATGTGCTATTTGGTTTTCTAAAATAGTAAGTATGCTATCCCTGAAATCTCATTGGCACAGAAAACAAGTGAACACAAATGACTATCTTGTGAAATTGCAGGCCACCAAGTGAACACAGCTGACTATCTTGTGAAATTGCAGGCCACCACGGTGTTGTCCCTGCCGCACAATCCTTCCCACGCAGGAGAAATAGTACGTGATGCACAATCCTTCCCACGCAGGAGAAATAGTACGTGATGTGGCACAATCCAGTTCATCGATGTGCTTCTTGGCTAATAAGCGAGCGAGCTTAACTGAAAGCCACAAAATGATCTTGCAAAAGAGCAAATCAAGTGGAATTAGCTAGTCCTTGCTGAACCACATCTTCGCAACAGTTAGTATCAGCATTATGCAGTGTTGAGGATTATGAATGCACCATCCACGTGAAGGGAAGCCGCTGCTCAAGGGTCCTCCTCTGAGTCCTCTCCATCGAGCAAGGAGTTCAACTCTTTCTCGACGGCCTCTCTGCAGGTTTCGACAATCAAAAGCATAATAAGAGTGGCATTCACGCACCTCAAAAGTCATCACCCAAAGACCTGGGGGTTCAAATGTCCACGCCCCAATGGATGATGACTCTCGCTTTGGTTAACCTCTGAAAACATGTAACAACAGATGGTGCCAAATGAGAGAGTCCCTACATTAATGCTTTCTTGATCTCATAGCTTGCAGGGTCAAGTTTCTGCGCTTCATGAAACGCATCGACCGCTTCAGTGTAGTTCTGTGGATCGAGATTGAACAATACAGTGAGGCCTTTACATGTGCATGCAGAGACTAGATTAGGTTCATTGCAAGGCTGAATTTGATGTAATGTGAGCTATACCTTGAGCAAGACGTGAGCTGTGCCCTCACGGTACCATGCCTTGGGCCATTCAGGGCGCAATGCTTTGCACTTCCGAGCTTCTGCCAGAGCTTGTTTCCCGTTTCCATTGCGCAACGAGCATAGGCTCAGGTTGGAGAATAAGGTGGCGTCGTTCGGATCAATCTGTTGTGCCTGCATGAATAATTCGTGAGAACACAGAGTTATCCCAGGGTTCGTTTAAATTACAGTAAATTAACTCAGCTGGTCATCAACACAGAGTTTTATTGCTCTGCCATCTCATGTCAAGGCAAAATGAAAGAATATTCCTTCATGTTTCCTGAGAATTATGATATTGCAGAACTACAAATCTATAGTGCAGCTAATTGCATTATCCTAACAAGTAAATGAGACATTATTTTGGTTCAAGGATATACCACCGCATAGTAGTAAACTGCAGCAACGTAGTCCCCCCTTGCAAACGCTTCCTTTCCATGCGACTTGGCATCAGCTATTTCTTGTTCCAGCAACTCCTAAACACGATACCACATGTTCAGTTCCATGCACGGAACCGACAGTATGTTAAAGACTCGTATATTCAAATCATGGAATCATATCCATGCAAGTGTTCTGCTGTTAACTTAGAAAGCTCCAGATATGCACTAACATACCCTAGGCTCAGACAGTAGATATTTCTTGGCTCTGGTAATACCATCTGCACTCCAGTCTTGCACAGATGGAATTGGTTTTGCCCAAGGAAGTAGAATCTCAACTAGCTCACGTTGCTTACGAGCAGCTGCTAGCATGATTGGGAATCTCCCATACTGAATCATAACAATGGAAAAAGGAAGTTGTGACATAGGTCAGCATGAAGGTAATGAGGATATCAAGTTCTTTTTCCATGCAACAACTTTTCTTTTGAAAAATGTAAGGCGTTCATGAATTCATTGATACAGTATTGATAGTCCTATATATTATTAAATACACAGAGCAGAATTTGAAGGAAACTAGAAAATTGCTCCCTCTTATCCAATCAATGGTCAAGTGCTGGATGTGCCTAGACAAATTCCAAATAGTAGAATAATTTCAAAGATATGCTCCAACCTTCATATTGGTACCACTTATGCTTTCAAGACCAGAAAACAAAAGGTACTCCCTCCATTCCAAATTATAAGACTATTTTGGCTTTTCTAGATGCATTGAGGTATAGTGTATACCGAAATGCATAGCAAAAGCTATGTATCAGGAAAAGCCAAAATGCCTTATAATTAGAATGTATAGGAACACCAGAAAACCAGCTCAGAACCTTGGCTTTATTCTACCACAATGGTTCAACCATCAGATGTGCAAAGGGCGATGAGATTGCACAACTCAGATTAAAGCTTCAAGTAAACAAACACCAAGAGCCACTATTAATATTACCGCATCATGAATATTAGGTCAGCTCCAGCCTCCAACAAGAACTTGACAAAGTCTGTAAAGCGTAAGCCACCATCAACTGCATCAAATAACACAGTTCGCCCAAATGGACCTATGAAATTCACATCAGCGCCGGCCTACAGAGTATAGAATACAAGCAGTTTCAGTGAAACACAACTTACAAAATTTAGCATACCATCATGAACTTTCAGCCAACAAGTAACTGGACCTCAACTAGTAGCTTCAAGCATTTGAAGGAGTGACCAAAGCATGCCATAACGAGTGGTGAAAATGCATGTTGGACAACTCTATTGGGCTGCAATGAGAATTGAGAAATGATTAACAGTTACAATAGATAGTCAGATCACTGAAATATCAAATGCGACCATCAAGTATCTATTCTGCTAATGAACAATTATGTGCAGTGCTCTTCTAGTGTACTATTATGTACTAATAAATCACCATTGATCAATGAATGGACAAACCAAGTTTTAGCTGGTACAGTGCTTTTCTAATGTACTGTGTGCCAAATTGCCAGTGCAATGCAACAGGATAACAAAGCAAGGATGCTCGAGCTTACATCAGCACCATGCTCTAGCAGGATCTTAAGAGCCTGGTCATTGCGCCTGAACGCAGCCAACAGCAGCGGTGTGCCACGATTACAGAGAGGATCCACAGGAACACCCTTGGACAGCAGCAGGCTTACAACCTTGTCGTGCCCTGTAGGAAGGCACAAATTAAAGGAATACACAGCATGTCGAAACTTCAAAGTTGAAACGAAATACAGCTAGAGCATGTGATAATTCCGAGACAAATGGAGGGTGAGGAATCTTATCGACGCACCGAAGTCAGCAGCTTTGTGCAGCGGCGTGCACCCTTTGGCGTCGGGCTTTGCTGGGTCGCCACCGCGCTGGATCAGGTACCTCAGGACAGAGATGATTGCGGCCCCGCCGTCGTGCACCTTGGCCTTGATGGCGGTGAAGATGGGCGTCTCGCCTGCAGGCGGAGAGGTAGCTAGCGTCTCAGTCTGAAAGGTTTTCTTTATTGGCCGAAATTCACCCAAATTCCCGTTCTATCCATGGGGTCCAATAGGGGTCCAATAAAATTAGTATCAGCCAAATTTTTGGGTTTTTCCTTCTCCCACACAGACAGCTCAAATTCACTCACGCCACAATCCCACAATGGCACAATTATAATGTTTTGTTGTTTTTATCTACGATTTTGTTCCAAAATATTTGATTTTTTTTTTCTGAATTTGGCCCGATATATCCCGTTTATCCTATTCATCCATGACCTCCTGATAAATTTTTATTTCCGATAATGAAAACCAACCGCTCTGACGTCACAGAGCACGAGAACACCCGCTACGCGAAGTCAGGACCAGCAAGGAGGCGGGGGAGCATGGGGATGTGGTTACCTTCCTCCGAGACGGAGTTGGCGTCGAAGCCGTACTCCTCGACGAGGAACCTGCAGAGGTCCAGCGCCCCATTTGCCGCCGCCAAGTGGAGAATGTTCCAGCCGTTTGTGTTCACGGCTAGCCGCAGGTCCATAGTGCTCCCCATGTCTGCACCGACGAACAGGGGAGCGGAGAGGAATAGAGGATCAAAAATCAAATTGCGTGGTCCGGAGAGAGGAGGGGAAGAAGCTAGGGCTAGGGGAAGGACAGAGAGAGAGGTTACCCTTGAGGAGGCGGAGTTCGCCCGCGACGGCGGCCCGGACGGCGACCTCGAGGGGGCCGGGGGCCATGGCGGCGGCGGTACGTCACGGGGTGTTTTCCGCTGGTAGTAGCCTGTAGGAGGAGGGTTTTGTGTGGGGAGAAGAGCAGAGCTGAAAAGGAAATTTTTTGTGGGAGAAAAAGGGAACGGATGCCTGCCGGAGAAGACGATGTGGCAGGGTGGGCCCACAGGTTCAACGAAGCGCAGCCTCTTGGTCTTCTGTGGTCAACGAATCAGCTCTCGTACAAGTGCTCCTATAGTCACTCCCACTAAAAAAATATAATTGTTAATTTAAAAAAAATATAATTGTTTCTTTTTTGCAAAGCTCTAAAAATTAGTAATTCTTGGTATGTATCTGAAGTGTGTTGGTTCAGATTCACAGTTACTCCATGATATTTTTTTTGCAAAGGTCTAAAATTAAAATAATAATAACTCTAGGTAGAATATATTTTTCGATCGACGGAGTATAAGAAAAATTCCAATGCAATCTCAATAAGTAATTTTATGGCATTAATAAAGATGGCAAGTAAGCAGAGTACTGATGTGGTATTGGAGTCAAGGAGGAGAGAGATGAAGATTGTTTCTTTACTCACTCTTTCCATCAAAGAATTGATGCCTAGCAACTTTAGAATGGTTTAACAAGCAAGAAAAATACAGTACTATATAGAGAGAGTTAGCTCTATGGCTCTGAAAAAAAAACCTCTTGGTCCTATGGCCTTCTTTTTTTTTTTTTCAATTTTGCACTATGGCCTTCAAACTAATTTTAGTTAGCTATATCACCTTCCGTCTACTCCCTCCGTCTGGAAATAAACCTACTTCTTTGACTTTTACAATTCTCGATTGTTCGTCTTTATTTATTTATTTATCAGCAAGTAGGGCACCGTGGCCCCCTTGGCTGCGGCCATGGCTGGCGCGCCGGCGGCAGCGCCCTCTAGCAGCTGCACAACACCTCGGCTGGGGCTGCCAGTGGCCTCCAGCTGCCCAACGCCTCAGCTAGGTGGATTTGTGAAGAATTAACGTGTCAACCAATGGTCATTTGGGAATTATTTATGATATTTATTATGTATTTGATAAGCTTATTGTGTTGCAATATATTTGTGTATTTAATTATGTGTATATGCTGATATGTGTTAAATCATTTGTTTCATATTGGACCATATATAAAATAAATGAACAAAACTCGCATTTTTTCGGCTAGGGGTAAAATAGTCTTTTTACCATAGACTTAACACTGTTAAGTGATTAAAACAGACTTAAGGCCATACGCCTAACCAAAATTGGTTTGGAGGCCATAGAGCAAAGTTCGAAAAAGAGCCATAGAACCAATAGGTATTTTTTTCAGGGTCATAGAGAGCTAATTCTCTCTACTATATCTGCTGCCCTTCAATGAACTGTTGGACCTTAATAGCACTTAAGTTTTCGAAACTCCCATGTGATGGAAATATAGACTAGTTTCATCTCTCTACGAACGCATTCCACCCCCAAGAAGTTTTGAATCTCTACGAACTCATTCCACCCCAAATAGCAAGAATTTTTTTTTTATGCTTACAATCTTAAAAACAGAGCAAGTAGATCAATATGTGCACCTACGGGCGTACCAATTGGTGCAAACTGCTTGCCTTTGCCCATGTTCAACTGAGTGTTGTTTACCGATCCTACGATTGCAGAGCAAAGATATTTAGTTTACTTTTTCCATGATTATTTCTGCGGCGTGCAAAGCCAAATATAAATAAGCTTTTTATCTGCAAGAAGTTATAGGACGCGGTATACGTTTTTTTTTTTTGGGCAAAACACAGTTTTCTATTATTAAAGCACTCACTCTTCTTTTTATTTTTTTACTTAAATCCAAAAGTTTGGACCGATTCATTTGTCTCCCTAGGCCTTGTTTGGATGGCAAAAAGTTAGAAAATTTCTAATTGTAGACTTTCGTTTGTATTTGTAAATATTATCCAATCATGTACCAACTAGCCAAAAGATTCGCCTCGTGACGTACAACTAAACTCGTATAATTTGTTACTTTTTTTACCTACATTTACCGCTCCATGCATAGGTCTAAAGATTGTTGTGATGGAGAGAGAGTGAAAAACTTAGAATTTTGAGATGCATCCGAACAAGGCCCTAGTTTCTATGCTGAAAAGTTGGTGCAATTACAAAAAAGAAAAAAAATTACATGGGTTTTCTTTTTGTAACATCAATCTGAACCTTGCACCCTCATCTACGATGAAAAATGAACTATCACAAAGAGACTACTCCAATTCTTGATTAGCTCATATCTAAGGGCACTAATATGGCAATTCTTGCCGCAGTCATTCTATGGAAGTCATGATCAATTACATCTTCAACAGATCATACCTTTTTTTTTTCTGAGCAATATCAATAAATCATACCTAGAAGTGTTTGCCTCAATAATTTGTTGAAACCGTTGTCTGCACACGTGTAAATGGTAAATGGAGGATCGGCTTATAGTGAGTTACTGACCTAGTCATTGAATTAATGGTAAAAGCGCATATACATGAACAACACGACAAAAAAATGGTTTAAACTGTAATTAAATATTTTTCGAATACGTAAGAGCATTGCTTGTCTTTGTATTAAGAAGAAAGAAGTTTCTATAGAAGAGAGGCAACCTGACCAATATCTCGAACCACATTTTAGTCATAGCAATGTGTAATTAAACTATGTAATTAAACATTAGCTAACAATGTGTTTAAACATCTAGAAATTGTAAAGAAAACAATTTAAATGTTAGGTGATGTTTATATATGACTCTTGTATGAGAAACTGATGTCTACAATAATAGTAGTCATCAAATATGGCTCCTTGCAAGAAAATATGGGAGACAAGACGTCCCTGCAAAGTGAAAAGAACTGGAAAGGAGACCCGCTAGCAAAATAGCAAGAATGTTAGAGTGAGAAAAGTTCAGAGGTCGGAACGCAAGCGGCAGGGGCATATGTGCGAGGCTGAAATTCAGTCCAAATTCTTCAAAACTGGAGGAAAGGACCTAATTGTAAGAGTTAGAAAAGGTCAGGCTACGGACTCAAGCGTCAGGGGCATATCTGCGAGACTAAAATACACATGCCAGGGACTGGCGCGCAAAATCTAAAAAAATTTAGACCATTTCTCGATTTGTGCGTGTCATCCTTGCGCAGGGGCCATGCTAATCTTCTCTGTATCGTTCCAATTTTATCGGATGTCTCCGAAGAGACGAAGCGGTGATAGAGCTCGGGCTTATAAGCTGGTTCTTACGTTGCTGGCTCGGCGGTGTGGCACTAAATCTCCAGTCCGTTGCCCTCATGTTGTTGCGCGCTCCCCGCCTTCGCCCGAGCGGCCGCAGTGCGCGGAAGCCCAAAGGAAGCACCTAACAAATCGTGGGCCGGATTACCTCGGCGGCCCATTTTTTATGATGCGTTCCATCATGCATATACGTGACACGTTGCATCGTTCACGCAATCACGCAAGCCGTAGTCCGTAGACGAAGCTTTCCGTTTCTTTTTCGGGCTTTGTTTTTCGGGATATTATTAGACAATTTTGTCGTTGAACTCACCGTTTTTTGTTGTTTTGATGAACTAGTATCGTGCCCGTGCGTTGCTACGGGGTTGGCAAACTTTTGTATAAAAACACAGGGGATCGCATATAAGAAAACAATATTACAAAATAAAATATCACATTAAAATGGTATTCTAGTTTAAACAGACAAAGTTTATAAAATTAATACGATCACATAGATCGTTGTGTTGTAGGCTCATAAACTCTACGATATATTTTTTTCCGTGATTCGTCTAAGATAGTGTTTTACATCTCAGGAAGATGTCTCCGATATCCATTTAATTCATGCGCCAACAAATCCACAAATAAGTTCCGGTGCATCTCAATACCATTCTGTACACATGAATATATATGCAAATATTAGTGCCTATCACATGGGCAAATACTACATGATTTAAAAAATCTCACAAAACCTTAAAAAATGAAATACTCACCGTACAAATATTTGCTGCATTAGGTCTATTCCACACAGACATATACTGTAGAATAAGGAATCCACTTAAGCGGCCGTGGCAAGATTCACCATTAGTAATATACAAAATAGTTAAATCACAGTATTATTATTATTATAAACCATGACTTTGAGTTATTTACCTATCTATGTCATCTGGAATATTTTTTTCACGGATGAATTTCCATTTGAAGATATTCTCGATTCCATCCAGGAATATGTGCGTTGGACTGCGTCCATGTACTGCGCGTTAAATCCAAGTGTTTGCTTGGCATACATCAACACTGGTGTGTCTTTACACCAATTTTCAATAGGTCTAGGGTCGATCATGGTAAGCATCTTATTCTCATGGTCGAAAACATAAAGCATATATTTTCCAAGTTGCAGCCACGGCAAAAGAAACTGCAAACATGATAGCAATCAGAATAATACATGTGAAAACAAGTAATAAAGCAGTGATAGCAATCAGAATAATACATGTGAAAACAAGTAATAAAGCAGGAGCAAGCGACTTACATATTTACACTGTGCTAACTTGTATTCCATCTTCTCACATACACCAATTGCAGCAGCCATTTCTTCCTTACTATATTTTACGGTATTCTACCCCTTGTGTTACGGCACACATTTTCTAGAACGAAAGGATATCGAGTGTTAGGATTAGTATAATAACTTTGCTTCTTTTATTTATTATAGATTATTCAATTAAATTATAGTTAGAAGAAGAACAAATAATACAATGTAATATAGCATGATTATAATTAATTATAAATTTGTGCTTACACAGAAGCGTAGGTCCATGTGATGCTTCGTAATATTATTGTATCGTTTCATCCACCAGTATTCTCGAGCTGCCTGAAAGCGGACACCTAAGTTGAAACAATCCAAAGATATGCCTCGATCAATCATTAGCAACTGTTGTAGATCGTAGACAGTTAGCGCAATCATGGTGGGATAAAAACCTTTAACCCAACGTCTCTTGTGAAGCATTAGTCAAAGATGTTGGTTATCAGCATATAAGATAGCACACTATAATTAATAAAATAATTAAAATAATCATGTAGCTTACTTCAATGCCACTTCACCCTCAATTGCCATGACATAATCACACAATAACTCAATCATATCTTCTTTATTCATTGGCACATCTTTCATGACCTGAAATGCCCAAAACTCATTCATATCTTGATTGGGATGGACTTGTGAGGATTCATTTTGGGTTTCTATGTGTTGAGGTGTGCTCTTTTGAACCACTAAGCATTCAGCCTTCTCAGAATGTTTCCTCCTTTTTATGGACGCTCCAGCCATGTTTGATTCCTCTACTATCTCACGTAGCTTGGGCTACCAACATTTTCAATGGTATCAAGATGTGGAGACCCCTTTCGTTTATTTAACTCCGACGATAATAAAATCGCCGCAAGCTTAAATCTAAATTTGGTCATATTGTCCTGCACGATAGTGTGAACATCATTAATTACTAACTAAAATAACCATAGATAGTGCATACTCAGGACCTATGGTCAAAAGCATAGTCAATTACCTGATTGAACTCGTCTGACAAATCGTTCCCCGTCCAATACTCCATAAAGGTTATTACAAATAAACCACATGAATAACTACATACAACATTAATAGAGGTTCAAGCAAAAGTTAGATCAAAGGCATGCAAAATTCGTCAACTTATAAGACACCATTTATTTCGACATACCCATCTTTTTGCATTTTTTTGTTGCCAAAAATCTCGTTAACCGGCCACTTATCAACCTCAACATCTGGCCACCTGTGCTCTTTCGGCCATTTTGCTTCAATACAAATTCTATTTGTTTCCGCAATCCAACTCGCTGTTTATATTCATAGAAGAACAAATCAATTAGCCTTCCTAATAAACTGTGTACAAATACCTATGTTAGAAAATACCTACAACTTTAGTGAGGTCATCACGTCCGAACGTCTTGCCCAAAGAGTCTAGCACCTGGACCTCATGTTTGGGGGCGTTTATAACAGCAAGGTACCAGTGTGTATCCTTAATATTTATTGGAAGAAAGACCTATCGAGTCAAATAATAAACATTTTGTCAGGTGTAAAAAAATTAGTAATCAAAGAACAATAGATCACTTAAAAAACTGCTACCATGTCATGGTCCAAGTAATCTAGCACCCTGTCAGTTAAAGCAGGAAGCGAGGAAGGGCCACGATACTTCTCTTCAAACTTGTTGTTTTCTCCATCCCGCTTCATCACTGCACTTAGGCACGCGCTTACAAGAAAAGTTGTGCCTCCTGGTCTTTGTATCAAATCCTCCTGGGCCTTCAGCAGGTTAATATAAGCATCTACGACCTGCATACATGGAGTAATTATAAGGAAAGGACATTGAAGTGGTATATGGTTGACTGAGTATTGTGAATTGCATCAATCACCTCGTCACCCAAGAATTGACATGACTGAAAAAGACATGTAATCCATGGATACTCTGACAGGAAGCAAGTAATGCACTGTAACAGGAACTCATAAAAAACTTCTTTTATTTGACACTTAAATGAAGTCATCAAAATAGTATTTACACCCTTAATAAACATCATACGGCTCTTCTTACACATGATTTTGTTTATATCATTCCTAACAAGAAAAGCCAAGATTTGTTCTCTCTTTTAGTTAGTGGCATGCATAACGATGAATTATATATATATTGCCCTGCAACAAATGCACTCGTCGTTTCATTCGGGTGTGGATGACATGCTCGGCCACAAACGCTTGTGGTTGGTTTTTTGACTGCTGTCATCTGATCTTCTAGAGACATGGCAAGAAGCCAAGAACAAACAGAACTAAATCTGATCTTCTAGAGACATGGCAAGAAGCCAAGAACAAACAGAACTAACAAGGCGTGCAGACCAAGATTTGTATTTCTCTAAATCCCCTTCCTAACCACTCTCATCACATACCTTACAAAACGTTCTTTGCCAGTAAAGAACGAAAGGGGATTCCATCACCCTATAGGCATTCCATCGAACACCTTAACTGCAGTGTGAAAACACCCGTAGCATACATAACCAGGGGCAACACATGTACACGCTCAACACTGACGGACGAAGCAAGGCGATGTCGAGGCTGCGTACCTTGGTGTCCTGCGTCGTGACGACGACGGCGATGTCACGGCAGTGAAGGAGCAAGGCGGTCGTTGAAGACCGCCGCCGCAGGGAGAAGCAGTCTGAGCCGCGAGCGCCACCCCGTCGTGCTGCGCTGCGCCGCACGCCTCCACCGGTCCACCGCCGGCCGGCCTCCGCGGGTTCCGCGAGGCAGCGCGCCAGCCGCCGGCCGCACTCCCGCTCCGTGCTGGCCACCGCGCCGGCCCCGGCCCCCGCCCTCCGAGGCTCCTGGTCCCCGGCCCCGTCCGGCCGTGAGCCCCTCTCCCTGGGCGTCGCCGTGCGGGTCCGGCCCCTAAGCCCCGCGAGTGCTGACTCCTCGGTTCTTCCCTCGTCCTCTCGCTGCTATCGTTGCGGGAGATCGGAACACGACGGCGTTGGTGCCGGGCCGGGAGGAGACGCGGCGCGGCCGGCGGCGAGGCGAGGCGGCGCGGCCGGGCGCGGAGGAAGGACGGCGTGGCCGGCCTGCGTGGCCAGTCCGACGTAGCGTTGAGCGGGGCGGCACGAAGGAGATGAAAACGAAAGACCAAGAGCAGGACTGGTGGGCTGATTTTTGGAGAGCGATTGGAGGAAGGTCGCATTGACGTTAATTTGGAAAGTGATTGGAGGAGCGGTCAATTAGCGTGGCTGATTGGACGACCAATTTGCATGTTTCCTTTTTTTTTCAATTCGCGTGGCTGGCAGACGGAAATTGTTTCGCATGATCCGATGGAGGCAGACGGAACAATTGCCGCACCAAAAAGTGTCCACTCTTTGTTCTTTTTATTTGTGGGAGATAAACTCACCGTTAACGAAGGTGGCTAGTGGACTATGGTCTAATAAACTCTCGAGACTCCACATCCATGAAGGCAGTGCTCATAACTGTAGAACACGTACGTGTCAACGTGTGTGCCATCATCTGATCCATCACACCATAGGTATGCTTATCACCACCGCCATCATCTATTCTGTCACACCATAAGCATGTACACATACTGTGCGACGACTTTCACAGAACAGAGCAGAGGAGGCAGAGCAAGCGTCGAATCTCTGATGCCTGCAAAAGTCAACAGGTACAAGCATGAGCACCACACACCATGGTCCATTGAAATGAAAAAGGTAGCAGATGCTGCCAATGTCGTGATATGCCCATGTCTACTTAGGCTTGTTTAGTTCCGGCCCAAATTGGGAGTTTGCATAGTGCCGTGTCAAATCGCACCGTAAAGATTTCGTTTGTATTTGGTAAAAATTGTCAAATTTTGACTAATTAGGCTCAAAATGTTATCTCGCAAAGTACAATCAAACTGTGCAATTAGTTTTTGATTTCATCTACATTTAAGATCTCCGCATGTGTCGACATTTTTGATGTGAGGAATAGGAATTCTGCATAGTGAATTTGGTGGCAAATTTGGGAATCTAAACAAGGCCTTAAAGTTATAGATTCATATTCATATTCATCCGATAGATGCAGCCATGTCGATCCGTAGCAGAAATACTTGGCAAGTCTTGTACTATTTTCTTGAAAAAAAAAGCAGAAACGACGAGTTTGGTGCTAACGAATTTGGAAACTTTTACCTGCTGACGCCACACCCAAAGGGGGCCAAAACGACAGACCAAACATTCTACAGAGTGAGCGATTTCCGTGGAGGGCAAAACGCGGCTGCTGAATTTAATTTGAGTTCTAACGCACTCAACTTAAACTATGCTAAATGCATGTGACTAGCACGTTTTGTACTATATGTATAAATTATTGGACATATCACTTCGCTTGGTCAACTATGCTAAATCGGTAATGCTATTACTAGAACGTCCTACCGATCGGACATGCGCCGCAGCCCAACCGGACCGCCCCACGACGGCCCACCACGCAAACTCTCCTCCACTCGTTTCGGTGCATGCTTATATCCCCACACCCCCGCCTCGGTTGTATCGGTCTCGTTTCCTTCGCCCCTCCCACTCGCTCGCATCCACTCGCTTGTTTGCCACGCATGGACGCCGCCACCATGGCCCTTCCCGCGCGCCTCCGCGTCCTCCACCTCCGGCGAAGGTCCACACCCCCATGCCGCCGAAGTTTGAAGACAACGGCGGTGGCGGCTTCTCCCGGCGAGCCGCGCTATCTGCCCCTCCCTGCCTTCCTCATCCCCCATTGGCGACCTCCAAGCGTAAGAGGGCTACAACGTAGCTTTCCGTGGGTGTAGATGCGAGGTAGGTGGGTCCTCGAACCTCGACCTAAGCTCTCCTCTTTCCTTCCCCTCTCTCCCTCCTCCCCGTTCGCTTCGGCTCTGGATCTATGGGATTTTGTGGTGCTTGCTAGGGTTTTCGAGCTTTGGACTCGAGATCTAGCACAATTGCAATGGATTTTTCTTGATGTTCCAACAGGGTTCATTTTGATGTTGTTGTTGCATCGATCCCCATGGTTCAATGGTCAATTTTTTTATGTTTCAGTTGTTGTCCTAGCAGTGGATTTTTCATGATGTTGCAATAGGGTTCGATTTGATGTTGCTGTTGCATCAATCAACATGGTTCAATGGACAATCTTTTTATGTTTCGGTTGTTATCCCAGCGAGTGGATTTTTCATGATGTTGCAATACGCTCGATTTGATGTTCTTTGTTGCATCGATCAACATGGTTCAATGGACAATCTTTTTATGTTTTAGTTGTTGTCCCAACAATGGATTCTTCTTGCTGTTGCAATAGGGTTTGATTTGATATTGCTGTTGTATCGATCCCCATGGTTCAATGGATAATCTTTTTATGTTTCAGCTCTGTCCTTGCAATGGATTTTTTTTTGATGTTGCAATAAGGTTCAAATTGATGTTGCAGTTGTATCGATCCCCATGGTTTAATGGACAATCCTTTTATGTTTCAGCTCTGTCCTTGCAATGGATTTTTTTCGATGTTGCAATAGGGTTCAAATTGATGTTGCTATTGCATTGATCCACATGGTTCAATGGACAATCTCTTTATGTTTCTATATTATTTTCTGTTTGTTTCTATATATGTTTCGTTTTTGATGTTGCAACAGATTTTTTGTGTGTTGCAGGGGAGGGCGGTTCGTGTAGCGAAGCATGGCCGGCGGTGGGCCGGGGTTCTGTGTGTTGGCGAGGCTAACGGACGCAGAGTGGGATGGTGCTGCACCCGCCGGATTGTGGAGGAGTACGGGATGGGGGGCCGTCTATGTTTTGGGGCGGGGGCGGGACGCTGCTAGCGCAAATAGTCCACGCATGTGGAGGACGAGGTGCGGTTCACGCGCGTAGGACGAGGTGCGCTTGCGGGGCGTGCAAGTGGGGGTTGGTGGACCGGGCTCGGGCGTCCTATGCATAGGACGTCCGAGCGCTAGCAATGACCATGCTAAATAAACGTTGTCACGTGCTTACACGCATGAAATTCCGGCCGTGAAGCGGCATCGTCGGTGTAATCAGTGACGTTCCCCCGTGAGCTTCAGGAACCCACAAATATTTGAAGCCTTCAACTCCGCCATCATCAGGACTATATAATTCAGCCATTCAGGAGAAGGGTTTCCCGCTGGACTATTCGAATTTCGTAGAAAGAAATTACGCTTTCTCCCAAACCCAAAACAAAAAGGAAACTGTTTTGATGAAACGCTGGATTTTTTAGAGTGGAAAAAAAAGGAGCACCCGTGTGGTGGTTGGGGGGTTGCCCGGCCGCCTGGCTTCTATGTTTCGGCAAATTTGCTAATCAAACGCACCATCCGATTGAGCAACGGAGCAGCCAGACGGCTAAGCAGGACTATTTTTAAACCTCGTTGTCCACGGCAGCCCGGCTGCTGAAACAGTAGTGTTTACCTGACCATTGCCGCGAATGTCGTCCGGGCTGTGTATTTCAGTTGTCAGTATGTGCTTACACACTTCTATGCCGGCGGCTAATAATGCTAACTAGTGATGACGTTCCTCGAGAGCGCTTAACATTATCTTCTTGCAAAACCCGGGTCGTCGTCAACGTTATCAGGCCCGGCCGTCTTCTAGTTCTAGATCGTCAGAGCCGTCGCTAACGCTAAGCTGGATGACGTGGACAGGTCATACTCATATATAGGATACGCACAGGGACATGGAAATGGAAGTGGAATGGAACAGCCAGCCCATGGACTCGTCTCGTCGTCCCGGCCGGTGCGTTTGCTTTGACTGGGAATGGGAGGCCATTCGGTAACCTGACAGTACTGTTCAGAGGGAGGAATAACAGCCACGCACACAGAAATCTTTCTCGCCATCCACAGACCACACTTTGATTCCTCAAAGAAAAAAAAAAAAAAAAAAAACAGACCACACTTGCTTGTGATTCGAACATGGCTCATGACAACACATGCAGGCATGCGGCAGAGCAGGGGATCACTTCCTTTCCCTTTTCACAGCCTGAATCAAGGTTTTTTCTACCGCCCGGTTTACTGCGGTTACCGGACTTACCGGACCGGTCCGGTTCCGGTTCGGACCGGTTCGGTAAGTTCCAAATTCAAATTTCAAATTTGAAAAAAATGCTGAAAAAATTGCTAAAAATAGTTCATGATTATAGAACCCAATGGTGTCAAAATTATTCAAATTTAAGTTCGTTTAGTATTTATTTAGACATTTAGAAGTTTGAAAAAAAAAAAAGAAAAAATACGCACCGACCCGTTAAGGCCCATTAAATCATGAAGGTCGAAAAACATACTAAACACACTTAAATTTGAGTAATTTTGACATCATTGGATTCTACAAATCATGAAGTATTTTTAGGAATTTTTTTAGCATTTTTTTTAAAAAATAAATTTGAATTTTGAAAAAACCGCTCAAACCGAGCGGTAAATCGCTCAAACCGGGCGGTAAACCGGCCGCTTACCGAACAACAGGAGGCTTTGAATTCAAATTTGAATTCGAACGGTTACCGGTCGGTTTCCGGTAAACCGGACCGGTTTACCGGAACCGGAGGCCGGCGGTTTCCGCCGACCGGTCGGGAAAAAAAACCCTGACCTGAATGCCTGATCGCTGTTTGTGGCCATGGTTACTAGTAGGAGAGAAGCCCATCAGAGAATGTCAGGGCGGTACGTATGTTCTTACAGTACATTTCTGCCCACCGGCGGCTTAAGGATGATGGCCGCTTGCTAATGCCAACCAGTGACGTTCCTCGAGGGCGCTTTCCAAAGCCAAGTTCGATCGGGTCGTCGTCGTCAGGGCCGTCTTCTAGATCGTCAGAGCTGTCGCTAACGCTACGCTGGATGATCTGGACAGGTCATATGACTCGTAGGATCGACAGTACGCACAGGAACATGGAAATGGAAATGGAAATGAATGGAATAGCCATTAGATAGCCAGCCCATGGACTTCGTCTGGTCTCGTCCCCGGTGTATTACTTTGACGGGAGGCCGCTATTCGGTAGGCTAGGCAGGCTAATCTATGTCGCCGTCAAACCGCACTTCTCTTGTACTAATCGTGTGGCTGCAGACAACGCACCCATACGTGCAGAGCTCTCTCACGGTCTCACCTTTCAGCTTGCTCTCAGAGCCCCAGGTTTCTTCACGCTCTCCCTCCATAATCTGCCGAACACACCAAGCTATCGTCAGTTCGTCACCTACACCTACTCTACACTGGTGAGTGGTGACGATCACACTGGCATGTCACTACTACTACTAGACTATACGGAGGAGGACAATCCACCGATGATGGCCATGATTCGACATGGCTCATGAACAACACATGCAGAGCAGAGCAGGGATCACTTCCCCTTTTTCTCGGTGTCACAGCCTCACGGGTGCAAGAAGCAGCTCTATGAAGACAGCCAAAATACAGAGCCGATCGCAATGGGACGGAGAGAAGCCCATCAGAGAATGTCGGCGCCGCCTGCCGCCGGGCCGCCGAGATCTAGCTGCTGCCCTGCTGGGACCAGACAGGACACTGGAGGATGCCTTGCCCAGTTGCCAGTCTCTGACTTTTGTGCCACCTCCCCTGCCTCAATTTCTTTTCCCCGTCGTCGTTCCTCTCTCCTCTGTCTGCAGCTAAGCTTCCTCCACATTCCACTGATCACTCACTCTCAACAAACCTTTCAGAATCCATGTAGGCCGTGTTACGATCCCTCGCCTTGTCAATAGCCATTATATGGTACGGTAACATCAACCTTTCCTTCCTTTGTTTGTTTATATTAATATTATAATTATATTAATTGGCTCAGCTATCAGCTAAGCTAATCATCTCGCCAACCCGGCCACATGCAAACTAAGAGGCAGCTGGAGTTAGGTAAAGATGCCCTTTTCGCGCCCTACACCCTGCAATCGTAGGCTTCGAACACCCGGGGCCTTCTTGGCCCTTGGCCGTGACACGACGATGACGTGCGTGGCGAGGCCGTGAAATCTCATGATCATGCAACGCTCTGATGTGAAACCTCTTGTTGTATTTGTTGAGGTTAACAATAGACTCTCTTGGTCTTGGACGTGTGTTATTTCTTGAAGAGGTGGAGAGGAATGAATGTCACCATCGTTGAGAATTCGAGAATTCCAGATGGACCAAAGCATGGAATTGGTTTGCGGGGGTGAATGAAGGTGTCAAAGAAAGCTCATTCCCCCAACAAAGTTCCTTGCTTACGGTCCAAGTTAAACGAGATCCTGACCTGAGCAATTATGCTAAGATGCTAAATGCTTCTTATTGACCCTGCAAACTTGATGCTTACATTTGCTAACAAAAAAAAAAGAACAGCAAAAGCATGTACATACGATTACTACAAGCTTTGAAAAATCAGCACAGGTGGAAAACAGATATTGTATTTTAATATAAAAAGAATTGAAAGATCAGACGCATTACACACAATTGCGTACAAGTACGTACGTACACCGATCGAAACCGCGAAACGTGGAGCACTTTTGCGCGCCATAAAAAAAAGGCAAATCCACCGGTGGAGAAAAGGGAAAGTCTGGACAAGTTAGTCCTAGTCAGCACCCACAATTCGTTCGTTCGAGAGCCCCAATTATTATTACCACTAGAGTACTGGCTCTCAAGTGACGGCTACGGTGGACTACCAATAAAGTATGGCTCACAATACCTGGCTCTGGCTGGTGCTAATCCGCTCTGCCTCTGCCACTCTCATCTTCGTTGTCCTCGTGACGCACCGTGTCGCTCCTCCTAATCATGCCACTAAATTATTCTCATCTTATTTTATATGTGGACGCGATGAATACTGCGTGTGTGTACGGATAAAGCAATTAGCAGCTGGTTATTAGAACTACCGGTTTTGACAGCGTGGCAATGCCCCTGCGTGCGTGATGCTGAATGAATATTCAGATGATTGGGAATTCATTTCTCACATAATTTTCATGTTTTCGTTTCATTCACGTGAAGAATTCGAGTTGTTTCAATCATTCATTCCTATTGATGATCCAAACGTATTATAAACATTTGTGTTTTCGATTAGTGTACAATAAGTTCAATTCTTGTTTACACAAGTTTGGAGTCGTAAGTGGTGCTAGTATAACACTATATTAAATCGAGCTTTCTTTGATTCTTTTAGGACAGCAAAAGGAAACAGAAAAGCATATTGCCCAGAGAGCATCCACCGACGAGGGGACGAGGACAGAAAGGGATTAAAATAAAAACTAGCAGGACGGTGCAAAAGGAATGGAGCAACACACCAGACTAATCAAATCGCTCAAAACACCGCCAATAATTAATCAATTAACAGGTCTGAACGCCACTGATTAGTGATTACTGCCAGTACTAATCTACTATTATGTTACTACGACTAGTACTAATCTACTACTAGGATTAGTAACTAGCGAAAGCAAGGTTGATTGATGTGCATGCTTTGCTAAGCTGTTCGTGCAGTGCAGTGCAGCATTGTTTAATTGGGTGCCGTGTCCCTGTCCGGCCACCGGGTGGTGGTTCGCCTCCGGGTTGGCCGAGCCGGGAAAGCGACCGCCCCTCCTCCTCCTCTTCCTCCTCGTCTCCTCGCCAAGAACGCACGCACCCAGTCCATTCCTCCTCTCCTCCTCCTATCGCCTCCCTCCCTCTCCTCCCCGGCGGAGATTCCTGCTTCTCCCGAGGAAGGATTACCCCATCCACCCTGCTGTCTGCTGTCTGCTGCCGAGGTGAGTGCTGCCTGCGCCGGGCTCAGCTCGCTCTCTTCGGTTTGCTTCCCTCCTGAGCGAGAGCTCCAGCTCATCCCCCGAGCTCGTTTCGTTTGCTCGAGCTCCGTTTCCGTTGCGTTGGTTTCGCTTTCGCGTAGGGGCGAGCGCGGGTCTACGGCTCTAGATGGAGTAAATTTTCATTCTGGGCATGTCGCGTTACTTTTGGCGACGATTCTGGCGGCGGTGAAAAAAAGCTTTCTTTTTCTGGGGGCTCGTGAACGTGAAACGGCTTATCTATTGTCTGCCCACCCGAGGTCCGAGCTCAATTCGAAAACCCGTACTGCTTGGTGGGCTTGTCTTCGTAGGATTGGATTCCACTGTGCTGGCGTCTGGCGTTTCTTGATTTGTGGACGCGTGATTGGGATTGGATCCGGCGACGAGCCTCTCGTGGATTTGGTAGGTGTGCTGTGTGCGTGTGCGAGAGTGGGGTGCTTGGTGACGCGATAGCAGCTCGTTGCGTGTGATCCATTGCCTGCCAGGATGCCAAATTTGAAATTTTCGTTTTGGTCTTTCCGGGGAACTCTGAGATTTCAGTGGCTCGCCCGGAGAATCCGGGCGTGATTCTTGCCTTGCTCTGCTCCATTTGTGGACTTGCTTTTCCTCGATCCCAATTCTTCTCTGTGCTGTGGGCTGTGGCTGTTTCGACTAGAATAGAAGTTGCTTCTGTCTGGAGGCAGAGCACAGAGCACCTCTTGCAAATTGCAATAGCAGCTACTCTGCGAGGTTCTGCCGACGCTTTGGAGATTTTCCTCTGCTTGTAAGTTGTCTCCTTTTGAGTTTTGGCGTGATGGCCTTCAGCACGTGTTTGCCAATTTTTCTCAGTTTTGATCTATTCAGACGCTCGGCATATTCAGGAGACTCACTATACCGATTTTGATGTCCTGTGTGACTGTGTCTGTTTGGTGCGTCCAGAGGTGTTGGTCTTGTTTGTTTCGTCAAGCCCAGAGATTCTTGGTGACCTTTGTTCGTCTGTTTCGTGCCCTCCTGTTTTTAGCTCGTTTGGATCCATTTGGTTTAGATAGAACTCATCTTGATCCAGCGATATTTGTGCATTTTCGCTCTAGTATAAATCCATACGTTGCTTCGATCTCTGTCGGTTTGACCTCCTTTGTTATTCAGTCATTGATCTGTCAGTCTTTGATCAGTTTCTTGCAGTAAAATTCCTTGTTATAATTCATCAGTCTTTTATATGATATGATTGCTGTGTTTCTTAGTGTGATGTGCAATCAGGGCTTGTTTTCGTCCTCCCATCTATCTAGTTTCCTAAGACAAAGCTGAAACAATTTTGGGCTCCATACATTTATCATCCAACTGCTGCCGGGCTGCTAGTTAGTTCTTGTACAGTAGGTTTCAACTGTTGAGTAATTGGACAGATTAAATCCAGGCGATGGTTTTTCCTATTTCTCTCACTGACACTGTGACAGACACATTTCGGTTTAAGACAAGCAGTGAAGCAGACGTCTCATTTGTCCAACGTTTGGTTCTTTGCCTATTCAGGCCCACAAGGATACCAGCTAGGAGTTGAGGAGAATGGCTGTTGGTGGAACTCAACCGGTCCTCAGGAAGTACCTAGGTGCCCTCAAGGACACAACGACTGTGAGCTTGGCAAAAGTGAACAGTGATTATAAGGTGAAAGCATATGTTCATGTTCCCTCTGAATAGTTCTGTATTTGGAAGCCTCCATGCTCAGACCCCCATTGCACGCAATGTGCACTTGTCATTCTTCCTGTAACAGGAATTGGACATTGCAATTGTCAAGGCCACAAACCATGTTGAGCGTCCATCAAAGGAGAAGTACATAAGAGGTAATGGGACATCCTGTCTCTTAAGCTGGAGTCCTAGTTCAAACCCTGAACTGCATCCTATGACTCGATCTCCAAATTTTCATTGTTAATGAAAACTCAGCTGTTATATAGAAATTTGTTCACTCATGTAGATATTTCATTGCTACAAACATGTAACTGTATATGCAGTGATTTGTTTCAAATCTTCAATAATTTATCCAACCTCTTTTGTTGCTGCCACAGCTAACATCTTTATTTACTTGCAGAAATTTTTCATTCCATTTCTGCTGCTAGGCCACGGGCAGATGTAGCTTATTGCATTCATGCCCTTGCTAGACGTCTTTCCAAGACACGCAACTGGGCGGTATGGATCCTATACATTGTGATACTATTTACTGAACTACTAATGTCATTAATCCTTCTATGCCTACTTATTTTAAATGCTTTTCATGGGTGGTACTACGAAACAAAGGAAGTTACAAAGTACTTATGAACATTTTGCATTGATTATTTTACCTGTCAGGTTGCGCTGAAGACATTGATTGTCATTCATCGTGCCCTTCGGGAAGTTGATCCCACTTTTCGTGAAGAGCTTATTAATTATGGCAGATCTAGATCCCATATGTTGAACATGGCCTACTTTAAGGATGACTCTAGTTCAGAAGGTACTACTTGCTAGTGCTGTCCTGGTACTGTCTATTGCATTATAATTTCTGATTTAAAACTTATTCTTCTACTTCTATTTTTCATTCAGCTTGGGACTATTCAGCATGGGTACGCATTTATGCTTTATACTTAGAGGAGAGGCTCGAATGTTTCCGAGTGTTGAAGTATGATGTAGAAACAGATCCTCCGGTATGTAATCCAGTGCCAGCTTACTTCTTTTATCTCCTTCATTTGTGAAACATTTTTAAATCTCATTTGCATCTTTACATTTGCTGTAGTCCATGTAGCTACATATAATGTCACTGCTTAATCCGTTTAAAAAATGTCACTGCTTAAGGTACTGCCGTGTGACAAACTTTAACGTCAGCTCTGTCCTGATCTAGAACTGTGGTATATGCCCAAAAGTTAATCTCTGTTTATAACCATGTGAACTTTGTGGAACCACGACTACAAAAGAAAAATGTGTTACTGTTATTTGAATATCAAATTTTGGTGTCAGAAATGCAATCCATTTTTTTACCAAGGAAATTATGTGATCTACTGCTGTACTTCATGTTTTCCTTGGTAAACTCATGTTTTTATAATGTTGTCAGAGTTCCAGTAGCTTGTCATATGTACAGCTGATTTGTAGTCACCCCCCCCCCCCCCCGCGCGAATGGAATGGAAGTTTTTTTTAATGTCAAGAAACACTAAATGCCAGCAACTGTATTTCTAAGTACATGGATGATTCTGGTATATGCAGAGGACTAAGGATCTTGATACTGTTGCTTTGCTTGATCATCTGCCACCATTGCAGCAACTCCTTTTTCGGCTCCTTGCTTGCCAGGTAATGACTCTTTTGTAACTACTGTGTGTACAACTTACACCAGCCTGTCTTCCTGCGATACCATTTAAGTTTTCGATTCTATTGGCTAATTCCTGAAATTTTACAGCCACAAGGAATGTCGTCTTACAATGTTATAATCCAGCATGCACTCTCAATGGTTAGTATGAATGTCTAGTTATTTGTTTCTGTCTTCCCTAAGTTTCAGTGCTTGTTTTTAAGCAGTGCACAACTGGGCTTTGGTCTCTGGTGTTTGTTGACTTTTTTTTTTTGTGCATTACTGGTAGGTTGCTTTAGAGAGTGTTAAGATCTACACTGCTATTAGTGATGGAACAATCAATCTGGTTGACAAGGTGAACTTTATTAAGCTTGTAACATTGGAATAAGTTTGTCAAATCTGCCTACACTTGTTATATTATTTGATTGATTTTCTCATCAAACTTAAATGTTATTCCTTATTGCAGTTCTTTGAGATGCAAAGAAATGATGCTGTTAGGGCACTTGATGTATACAAAAGAGCAACTAACCAGGTATATTGCTACTCCTTTTTCTCTTGCAGATCCATCAGATTAGTTTTTGGGGCTATTTTCATCCAGTTTTACCAGCACATGATTCCATAAATTCTTGCCAGAGCACATCAGCACAATGTGGATATAGAGTAGCTATGTACCAGGATACTTGAAATGGGTAAACAGTTAGTTTTCTGGGAGGGACTGCTCTTATTTAAGTTTTTAGTGGTCTCATCCTTGTTTAGTTTATTTTTCCTTATGAAGGTAGTGGGAAATATCGTGAGTCAGGCATCCTTTTCCCCCATAGTCTCTCTTTGTGTAGTGGAATGGATTTATTAGCATATGAACACTGCCCAAAAAAATGTTCAGTTCACACTTCAGCATCACCAGCTCTTCTGGCACCGATCCATGTTTCAGACTAAATTCTGAGCCATAAGCCGCTGATTCAATACTTGAGGCTGTTGAAACGAAAACATGTAGGCTGATTGTTACTGAATATTGATGGGTTTCCTACATTTCTTTTCATTTTTTTGTCACATAGGCTGAACGACTTTCAGAATTCTATGAAGTGTGTAAAACTATACACATTGGGCGCGGTGAGAAATTCCTGAAGATTGAGCAGGTTCGATAAATGTTCCTTGGATTCTTTAAGTCTTTGGTTTTTGTCCCCTAAGTTTGCAATTTACTGATAGAATTTATTAATGACTTCCTGCAGCCTCCAGCATCATTCCTGCAGACTATGGAGGAGTATGTAAGAGATGCTCCTACAGGTCAAAAAGAAAAGGTATGGAAACTACAAGAATTAACTCACTTACCGATAGGATGTGTGGGCATCAATAAGCTATCTAATTTGCATATCAGTCTGCTCACAAACTGATGATGATGAATCCACTTCAGAAACAATTGAAGCTAACTAGCTATGTGTTGTTTTTGCATAATTCTCTGTGAAATATGCCATTTTTAATGTGGAAAATCTGAATGCATATACTGGGACTTCCAAATTAATGCATAGTACTACGGAATAATGTAGAAAACATGAGTATCATTTTCATCTGAATAAATGATCCTCACACACTGTTGAACTATCACATCATCTTCACACACATCATTTATATTAAGTTGCTATCAACTATTCAGCTTGAAGTTTTCAGGAGGCCCTTGAATCATCAATCAGCCTTTTCATTTTGTTACTCAGCCTTCTCGTCTCTAAGCGTACTTCATTTGTTTCAGGCTGTACTGGCGATAGAATACAAAAAAGAGCCAGAAGAGGAAGAAAAACCAGCTTCACCTCCTCCGGCTCCAGAACCGGAACCGGCACAAGAGCCTGAGCCAGAACCTGAGCCAGTGAAAGAGGAAGCACCAGAAGCTGAACCAGATTTGCTGGTAACATTCTTTGTTACTACTACTATGGAGCAGTCATTATTAGCCATACATTTTTCTGCTGACACTCGTTTCGCTCTTTAGGGTCTGAACGAACCGAACCCTGCTGCTACCGCGATTGAAGAGCAGAATGCTTTGGCGCTAGCAATTGTTCCTATAGGTAAATTTCTCATGAATGAAATTCGTTACTCTGACGCATTGAAATTGGTTAACTGAGAGGCATGCCGCTGAAACTGGCTTACTGTGGCAGATGATGTTCCGAAAGCTGCTCCTACCTTTGAAAATGGAGTCACAGGCTGGGAACTGGCCCTTGTGACCACACCAAGTTCAAACGAGACCGCCGTTGCCCCAAGCAAGAAACTGGTAGGTTGCTGAATCACATTTACCTCGCAAATTCAACATTTCCAGACAGGAATTGGCAGGCTGTTGTGTTAAAATTTCTCGGGGGAAAAAATTGAAATTCTGTGCAGGCCGGTGGTCTGGACCTGCTGACCCTGGACAGCCTGTACGACGAGGCGAACCGGAGAGCGAGCCAACCGTCCAGCTACAACCCCTGGGACGCGACCCCCGCGGCCCCCGCCCCGCTGATGCTGACGATGGCGCCGGCGACGCACGACCCGTTCTACGCGTCGAGCGGGTACGCGGCGCCGCACGGCGTGCAGATGGCGGCCATGGCGCAGCAGCAGCAGGCCTTCATGCTGCAGCAGCACCAGCAGCAGCAGATGATGACGACGATGGCCGCCGCCCCGGCGCCGATGATGCAGGTGCCGGTGCAGCAGAACCCCGCGAACCCGTTCGGCAACCCCTTCGCGGCCGCCGCGCATACCCCCTACGGCGCCGCCGCCGGCATGCCGCTCCACGCCGGCCCCGGCAACGTCTACACGGGGCTGATCTGATATAGTGCCCACGCCCGGCAGTCGTCAATTTCTTGGTTGGTTGCGTTAGTGATGATGTTACCACACGATTCATTCTTTTTGTCCAAGCAAGTTTTCTTGTTGCCATTGTGAGAAGGAAATTTGTAGCACAGACAGAGACAGGCACAGGTAGAGTATATCATAGCGTCGGTTGGAGTGTATAGCAAGCAGGGGTCAGTGTTGTCCCGTACGTCGGTACGTAGAGGAGGTGGGTGGTTGCATGTATGTATATTGTACGTATAGAGTTTGGTCACCTGTTCTTGTGCAGTTGAGTCGAGAGTCGATTCTTATTGAGAGGTATATTATTGGATTATTCTTGGTGAACATGAACATACACACACTGGATACGGTCGAATAATGCAGGCATTCTTTTTAGCAGCAGCTGATTTTGTGCGATCAACTAAATGAAACTAACGGTTTAGATCGACATGTCATTATGAATGAAGGCCGAAAGTTGCTCCACGCTTTTGCGTTTTGCCGGTGGTGCGAGCTAGTGTGTGGCCGTGTCTTTCCCCTGGCGTGCGCTTGTCTGCCGCCGTTTCTCGCAGCCTTGACGCAACCACCGGTAGTAGCACGCCGCAGCATCTCGCGTTCTGCAACGGCGCACGGCGCGCCCCGCCGGCGCAGCCGGACACGTCCGTGCGCGCACTGCGCACCGCACCGCACCCAGCGGCACACGCCCGCGCGCGATCACCCAACGGGTGCGGCCGGCCCCGACTCGAACCCGTGCGGCGGCACTGTGACACGTGAAGCCGAGCCGGAAGCGTCTCCCCGTCCCGAGTCCGCCACCTCGTCTTGCTGCCGCAACCCGCAGGTCCCAATCATTGCTGGCACCCCCACCACCAAGCCCACCTCACCTCCCCCACCCCACACCACGCCAAGGCCCCCAGTTCCGCGAAAGCAAAGGAGAACGAAGCAACCCATCCCGCAACGCCGCAAAGCAATCGCCGGCGGCGGCGGATGGCGCGGGGGCTGCGCGGCGTCCGGGACGACCTCTCGGAGCTGGGGCGGCACCTGCTGGACATCGCCTGCTTCCTGCACCCGCTCCTCAACCCGGCGCACACCGACTCGCCGCCGCCCACCCCGCGCCGCCGCCGCCCCACGCGCCGCTCCCCGTCCCCGCACCCGCCGTCCCCGTCGCTGCTCGCGGGCATCCTCTCCGACCTCGCCGAGATCGGCGGCTCCTTCCGCGGCGGCTTCTCCCGCGCCAACGCCGTCCCATCCCCGCACGACCGCCCCGCCTCCCCCGCCGTCGAGTCGGCCGCCGCGGCCGCGTCCCCGCCGTCGTCTGATTCTGCAGCTGACCAGATCGCGGCTGAGGTCGTGGGAGCGGCGCGCGCCCTCGCCAAGCGCCAAGAGGCGTGGATCGACTTCCCCGTGCTCGCCCTAGATGAGGGTAATTAATTGTTATCTCTTATCGATTCTCGCAATCTCACACCAACGGACACGATTATTGCTACGTTTGCAAATATGGGCATCGGCCTACCCGGATTGCGCCTGTGGAGTGGTTTCCTTTCTGGGGGTGGGTGTAAAGGTTGCTGGTATGGGAGTTGTTATACTTGTTGCTGTTGGTACCAGTAGATTTTACTAGAATTGAGAGCAGTGGGAACTTAATTAGGTATACTCAGATAGTACTAGGCATGTTAAGAATTACTGCTCTGGAGGCTTGCGTCATGGGATAATGGCATGAGTGTAACAAGTTGATGCCCTTTGGTGGGTTGTTTGATGTGAGCATTGGTGGATTAGATGATGAAAAGTGAGAGGACGGTTGTTATGTTAGGGTTAGAGGTTTTACAGCTGCTGAGAGTGGTTTTTTTTTGCTCATTTGATTGACTGTGAAGTTTCCTGGAATAGGCTGAAACAAACTGGAGAAACTCTTATCATGTACGTGCTATGCTTGGACCTTGGGAGTTTGTCTTGTATTGCTGCTGAGTACAGGTCTCATGAAGTCGTGATTTTGTTTTGTACTTTTGTTCCATCTCCCATGTGGTATTCATGATTATAGATTTGACTTCCTATTATTATATTAAATACATACAAGAGTTGTTATAAATGAGATACGTTTATGGATTTTGAAGGATGGTGTACTGTTTTACAGCTGTAAGAGGTACTTTTTACATAAGCAACTATATTTAGTAAATTGCTTGATGTTTGAAAATAGATGACAAAGATGTGTTGTTTTTTATGGTCAAGTTTTTCTTCCCTCCTTGTATCAATTATGTTTGGCATGATCATGACATTGAAATCTTTTGTTTAGGGAATGACTTTGAAATCTTGAAAACACAGGCTTAATATTGTGTGTTGTTTTACTTAGCTTCTTTATAGCAGTATTATTTGTGGCTTTTATTCTTCTGTGCTATGCATTTTTCTCTCTACTTTTAGTACTGTCTTTTTTTGTGACTATTTTAGTGAGATCATGATGTTGTTTTATTCTTTTTGCAGATTCTATAATCTCCGATATCCAAAGAGATCATATGGAATCCATTCAAAAACTTGTCCCAGATTTAGCATCTCTACGGGGTAGGCTGTGTCCTTCTTACATGGATGAAGACATATTCTGGAAGATTTACTTTAGGTTGCTTGAGTCAAACATAATTGAACATAGTTCTGAGGTATGTTGATCTTTTGTGCATCACTCTCTTTTAGCATACATTTGAATTTTGATGGTAGACCACATTTTATATACTAGTTTTAATTTGAAGGAAACTTATATGGTTTTGAAGCTGAGATGTCACCATATCATAGCCTGTTAGCAAAGTGAGCATGAAGCATATTTATATTAGTTATCTTTTGCTTGTACATTTCATTTATTTCTTAAGCCATACTTCTTTCTATAATATGGGAAACCTCTACAGTCTACATCGAATAGCATTCAAAATACTATGCATGTTCTAAATTACTACTCCCTCCAATCCAAATTATAAGATGAGATGTTTTGGCTTTTCTAGATACATTGCTTTTTACTATGTATATATCTAAATGCATAGCAAAAGCTATGTATCTAGAAAAGCCAAAACACCACAAATTTGGAATGAAGGGAATAATTGATACCGTTATTACAGAAAATCCCAACTTCTAGAGAAGTATAAATTACTAGATAAACTCTTATTTTCAGCGGATTTTGTTGACTTAAAAATCACATTTATGGTATCACAAGTCATTATATGTAGCAGATCATTATGATTTCTGGAATCATGCTAGGTTGGGCTGCCCAAACAGTTTGCATAATGCATATCTTGTGAGCGTTTTGGTATCTATATCGTCAGCACTGCAGAGTTTGGCTGCAAGGATTTGATCATACATTGGTGTGATCCATTTCAAAATGGATTTTATTTATGCATTGCAGAACTAACACCAACAATATCAGTGCCTAAGTAACAGTTTGTGTCATCAATCAAATGCCATATTATTTCAGCAAGCAAATACTAGGATTTTAAGGATACAAACTAGTTGATAGGAACCCTAGTCCTACCACGGATGGAGCGGAGGTTGTAGCTATGGGTGATTGGGGGTCGAGGCTTGAACTTGGAGGAGACACGGCGGGGCGCCGTGATCTCGCGTTGGTGGTGGCTGGCAGCGGGCGGGCGAGCGAGCAGGAGGAGGAGGAGAGGATTAGGGCACGGTTAAATCTCCCGGCTCCCTTCAGGAAGCCGGAAACAAATAATGTTTCTGCTTGATTTCTATTGAGCCCTATGGGCTGATTATAAAGGTTACATAAGACTAGCACCTTTTGTGACTAGGCAATATGGTGCTATTACAATTGACTCTAATATAAATAAATAGACTAAAATGACTTGGGCCTCTATCTTAGCCACTAATGGGCCTGCGCCTCTGGTAGGGGATACCCGTCATAACATCAGGTCAGCAGTATTGATTACATGAGCTAATCCATAAATTGTATAAATGATTTTGCTATTGCAGCGATAGAAGAATAGATTTTGTGTACTGTGCACTGAAACAATGTTGCTGAACTGTTTGAAAATGTGAATCCCGTTGTAGTGATTCTAAGATATTTTGTTCTCCATTATATTTACATACAGAATGTATTGTTGCCTTATAAAGCATAGATTGCACCACTGAGTTCACAGAAGAAATTCTTGTGAATTTGCACCAGAATTTTTTATGCATTTGAGATATACTCGTTCTTTTGACTTTGCATGGTCTTTTATGTACAATATCTTTGACCAGTGTTTTTTTTTCTGGAATATATTATCAAAATCCTGCAACTTTATGAGATTTAATTAACAAGTATTTTCAATACAATTCTACACAATAAACTTGCATGATTTGAAACAAAATAATTTAAAATTCATTGATGTTTGTAGTTTTATAGGTTTGACTAAATATTGTCTCAAACATCTTTTTTTTTTCTTTAATCGGAGAAAGTATTTGCGTATGATAGTCATCTCTCATCAGTGCCTGTATGCAAGATCAGTATTGAATCTTTTTGCATCTTGTCAGATTACAAAATTGGTTGCTACCTTACATTCTACGGATTCACTATGTTGGTACATGCTTGTTTGCTTGCTGCCCTGGGAAACATGCTTAGCCCATGCAGCATTCACAGGTTTTGAATTTCCAATGCCTGGCACTGATCAGGCTTCCTGACCAGCAGCCCCCAGGCCAAGGAAGCAACCAAGCACCATGCACATTACCAATAGTGTCTAGAGTTCCATTGTTTACTGTTATTAGCTGCTATTTGACTATCCTCTGGAGGCAGAGTTTCCCCATTTTGCCCTAATGTAGACTGGATATTGGAGTGCTGAATCTGCTGTTGATGATCTTTGGGCTTAATAAGATCATCTTTAAGCTTCTCCACAAAGCAGCATCTCTTAAAAAATGAACTAATAAATTGAGTTGTTATATGGTACAATATTGTATCCTTATTCATCTTTTTACTAATTATTAGTGATTACTAATTCTTCGTGCAGGAAGAAACCCAGAGCGTGCCAAATTCTGTACATCACAACAATGAGATTGAGTCAGATTCTCCACCTCACGTCTGTGAGATAGAAAGTGTGAAAAGCAACCAAGAAGGGTATCAATCTTCGGATGGCCGTGCTTTGCCCAAGACAAGATCTGAGCGAAGTATTGACCAATGGGTATTTGCAAAGTCGAAATCTGAGGAAAGCATGGATCAGTGGTCAGAAATACCTTCAGATGTGGAATCCTTCAGAGAAGGTAAAAGATACCTCAGTAGCGAGGAGCTGAGCGACGTTGATAGTGCCAACGTTGTTGTCATGGACAAATACATGGATTCACTTCTCTCTGACCGGAGGCACCTCCCCTATGCTAGCTCCTCGGTGCGCCAGGATTCAGTCAGACGAAAACCTGCTTCGTCCACCGATTACAGCCACCGGCCTCCGCAGCCAACCCCACCTCCATCACTGTCAAAGAAGGAATCGTGGGATGTCATTGAAGATTCAGAGTTCGATATACTTGACAGTTAGTAATTGGGATCCTTGTGATCTCAGGGTTGTCTGCCCTTCTATTTTCTTCCATGTTTCCCCACACTTCACCTGGTTTGTAAATGTGGACGTGCAGGTGGCGTCAGTGATCGTGGGAAAGGATTAATGATCTTTTTACCAAAATATTATAACAGTGTGTGCATATAAATCTTCTCAGCTCGCAAGCTGTAAGCCTGTAACCTGAGAAAATTGTGATGAATCTGTCCAGCTAGTTGTCAAATGGGGATGGTATATTTTGCCTCCCAAGTTAAAGTGTTTCATGTGTTGGCATCGTTGTTTGTTTCTGATATTTCTTCATTGCAGAACAGGAAATTGGCCTCATAACATTGCAAAAATTTCCGTATCTTTGATTTACCATCACAAAATCAAATATTCCATACATAGCAGTTTTTTTAGGGAATTTCTACCCTTATATACCACTGTTGACTATAGTCAACTTATAAGAGACTGAAAAAACATAATTATCCTCACTGAACGGCAAGCAATAGAAGAGTAGACAATTCTACTTCATTTTTGTTCTCAATTCCAAGCTGTTTTTGCTCACATTTAGCTACACTAGATTCAGCATAAAATTTTATTTCTATTAACATGGTTAAATTTTGAGAAGTTTAACATAGCTGGATCCACACCGTTTCGAATTCAATCTACTGAACG
Organism: Themeda triandra; assembly: GCA_018135685.1. Lineage (NCBI taxonomy): Eukaryota > Viridiplantae > Streptophyta > Magnoliopsida > Poales > Poaceae > Themeda > Themeda triandra. The sequence goes on along the minus strand of JAENPR010000030.1, from coordinate 1,595,280 downwards.
GGCATTTGGTTCAAAACAAGACATCAGCAACAACACTTATATTTTTCATATAAATGTATTTAGAGTGATATTTGAGAATATAAAAAGTCGACAGATTCATAGTTTTAAGAATACAAAAATTGGTATTAGAAACTGCTTTGATTTTTTTTTGCCATATACGTACTCTTAAAACAGTTTCTAATACGTATATGGCAAAAAATCAAAGCAGTTTCTAATACCATTTTTTTGTTATATACGTACTAGAAACTGCTTAGAGTACCACTTAACGAAGCACGTGCTGGCTAATGTTAAGGCACGCTTCTGGAAAAAAAAAAACTGCCTTCTCGCTCGCTGCGGTTGAACGAGCTGCTAGCCTGCTACTACTGGCAAACAAATCAACAATGCCGCCGTTTTTTTAGAGAGCACGCTCTTAGAGCAAGGCTAATAATCTATCCCGCTGCTGCGTGGTGCCATGTCACCTGCAGTAGGCAATGCAGTCCGTTACAACTGCACCATGCAGTGAAGGACGAGAGGCAGAAGTTGATCTCGCTCTCGTAGCGGTCTGGGAGAGGGCCAGGAGTTAATTTTTCCTCGTAGCTTGTGCTGCAGGCGGGCGAGATGGGAAGCGTCGGCTTCCGTAACCTCTCTCCGATGTGGCCCTTTATCGTACGTGGACTCCTTGCAGACTTGCTCTGCTTGCTCTTAGCTGAACAATGCCGATTGGACCATGCACACCACTGATCCGCTGCCTTGCTGCCCATTGGACGAGCTGCCGCTGCCCATTGGACGCCACGCTCGGCGATTCAGTTTCATCAGTCAACACTAGTGTGGGGAATAGAGCTCGGTGGGGAACAACAGAGGAGCGCGGATTGGTGGATTCAAGAGGCTTGCTCGGATTGAAGAGGTTGACGAGTCGTGGTAGTTTCAACAATGGACCATGCATTTCAAAAGAAAAAAGAAAAAAACACTAGTATAATACATGCTGTTGAAAAACTTTAATTTATAGTTGACTTGATCAAGGATGCAATGAGCGCGGCTAGGGCGACCGTGGCGGTCACGGCGAACACGGCGGCGCGGGGCGGCGTCTCCTCGCCGCCGGTGGGGTTGGCGCCCCACTCGCCAGTGGGAGAGCGCGGGATCCCACCGAGATGCGTGCGTGTTCCTACGGAGGCGGGTCCAGCGGGCAGTCTCAGGAGGGAGGAGAAGATACGTGGTGGATTGAGGGGGCTCCAGGTGTCGAGATCTGCGGCCATGGCGTCGAGGGCTCGGGAGACCAAGCCCGAATCCAAGGCCCTGGCCCGACTACCTGTCGACCCGGAGATACAGGAGTTCTGGGGACAGTGGTGGTTCGTCCCGTCTCCAGCCGCCGCCGCGGGGGCTAGGGTTTCGGGAGCGGAGGGGAAAAATCTGGTGTGGGTGAAGAAGGAGGTGTGGAAGTCGAAGAACTTCAATTCCCCAGATATCTTCCCTGCTCTAGACACCCAGGAGTCGATCTCACCATTGAAGCTCAGCTCGGTTGCGAAGGATTGGAGCGAAGGGACAAGAACGACTTTCGTTGAGGTGGTGAAGGGTGTCATGGCGAATCGGGGGCGTGGTGCGCGACCAAGGGGTCCTGAGGAGTGGGAGTCTTGGCCGGCGGGGGGTGGCTGGAATCAGTACCAGTACCCACCGCCACACCAGCCGCCGCCGGCGTTCTTCAGCCAGCCGGGTCCTATGCCTCCATATGGGTACTACCCAAATCATCCTCAGGTACCACATCCTGCTCCTCAGTACCAGAACTTCAACAGACAGTTTGATCAGTATAGGAACAGGGGAGGTGGTAATCAAGGTAGAGGCAGAGGTAGGCAAGCTCAAGGCAGAGTTCCTCAGGATGCTGGTCAGGGGATTGGGGGAGGTAATGTTGCTGCAGCCCCAGTTCCACAGGGAGCTAAAGATGAGCCAGTGAAAGAGAAACAGGTTGAGGAGGCTGAAGGCAGTGGAAAGTCTCAGTCAGTTAAGAACATTCAGGCAGTGTGTTTCAATTGTGGTGATGTTGGTCATCTAAGCTCTGTTTGCAAAAAAACCAAAGTTTGCTTCATTTGTTTGAAGGGTGATCATGTTGTGGAGAAGTGCCCAAGATGGAAAGATCCCCCCAAGACTGGACAGTACTATGGGAGTGCCAATGTTGGCTTGGGATTTTCCCATATTGATATTGAAGCTAGAGGCAACAGATTTGCACATTGGCAGGGGATTGATAACTTTGGATCAATTGACATTGTGCAAGGAGAAATTGGAGAACCTGATCTGATTGAAAATCTGAAGATTCTGTTTGACAAGAGTTGGCATTGGCAACTGAAGAAGACTGATGAGAAAAAATTTATTATGAGATTCCCTCCAAGCAAGAAAGTGGAGAATCTAGTGATAGGTCAAGCTTCTAGATTCAATCTGAATAAGATAGGTGTGGTAGCTTCTCTCAGTGTCTGGAATGGCAATGTGGAACCAGTGGGTAAGCTTGTGGAGGTTTGGGTTCAGATCTCTGGAATCCCTCCTAAATGGGTAGACTGGGACTCAGTTAGAGAGGTGGCTTCAAGTATTGGACTCATGGTTGATTTGGATTGGCATGCCTTGTTCAATTCCTTTTTCAGTAAGGCAAGAGTCAAGTTACTTTGCAAGAACCCCAGCAGGATTCCTAGAGCCAGGGTGTATGCTTTCAAAGAAGAGCTGCATGTAGTCTATTTCAAGACAGAGGGCTTCATACAAGATGAACCAGATGAAGGAGATGAAGATCAGGATGGGGTTTGAAACCATTGACCCTGATGATGCTATACCAGATGCTGGTTCTGGAGAGGCAAAAGGTAAAGAAAAAGGAGATGATACTCCCAAGGGTAATAATGTGGGAACTTCAAATTCACAACAGCAAGGAGGTAGTGCTCCTCCAGGAGGGGGGCAGACTGTCAAGAGAATGCTGAATTTTGAGTCATCAGGACTCAGTCAGAAGAAGTTAGTTGATGAACAGAGTATCAGGCTTCTGGAAACAATGGAATTGGATGGACTGTTGGATGATCTATCAGAGAATGAAGAGGAAAGGGACATGCAACCAGAAGATGATGACAGGATGGTTTTGCCTGATGAGTGGGTGTATGATCTGTAGAACAACAATCAATCAGGGCTGGATATGGAATCTGGTGGATCAGGGGTAATTGTGGGGACTGCAATTCAATCTGAAATGGCTGCTATAGCAGATCAAGGGGCCAACAATCAGGTGATGCCCCAGGGAATTAATGAAGGAAATGCAAGCAAGGAAGGTTTTGGGGAATCTGCAGATCCTGTTGCTGGCACAAAAGGAGCTAAACAAAAGTCCTGTGATACCTCTCAGAAGAAGCTCAAGGAACATTGATTCCAATAAAGCTGTTCTGCAAGTTGCACAGGAGTTCAAGAGGAAGTGGAACCTGGATGATGCAGGTATGGGAAAGAAAAGATCTTCTATGCCTAAATCTACTTCTAGTAATAAATTTGCTGCTATTGCCAAGGATATTGGCATTTCTTTTGAGGATGGAAATCCTGTAGTTGATAGTCTGGTAGAGTTAGATAAGAAAAGGAATACTGAGTTCAGTAGTAGTTATAATTTTGAGTCTTGTGATAAAGGAAGTAAGCTAGATAAAGTAGACAAAGAGGCTTCTCAGATCAATGTTAGTATACAAGGTGGAAACCTTAATACAACTTGTGATCAAGATGATAGCAGTGCTAGGAATAGCAATGTTGGTGAGACAGATTCTGTTAGTAAGAATCTGCAGGAACCTGACCTCCAGGAATTGGGATGGTCAGAAGTTAGGAATAGGAAAAAAAAGATTGTTAGAAAATGATAGGCCTCTTTTGGAATATCAGAGGGCTGGGAACTTTTGGTAGAATACCTGTTTTAACTAGTAGAATTAGAGATTTAAAGGTAGATTTTCTTGGCATCATGGAAATCAAGAAAAATTACATTAGTCCTGGTCTGTTGAGATCCTTAGCAGGTAATGTACCTTTTTCCTGGCATTATCTCCCAGCTAAAGGATCAGCTGGTGGTATTCTTGTAGGTGCAAATTCTGACAAGTTTAATATGGTAGTTAAATCTGTGCTTAAGTTCTCTGTTTCTGTTATGTTGACAGACAAAGTTTCTGGTTTTGTTTGGAGATTAGTGGTAGTATGTGGACCAGCCTATGATGATTTAAGACAAAGTTTTTTAGATGAGTTACAAGAAGTTATGTGTGACTGGTCTGGTCCTACTATATTAGGTGGTGATTTTAATTTAGTTAGAGGACCTGGGGATAAGAACAATGGAATTGTTAATCATAGATGGGTAGATGGTTTTAATGATTGGATTGACAGGTGGGCTCTAGTAGAATCTCATCCTAGTAATAAACAATATACTTGGACTAATAATCAAGACCCTCCTGTGTTGTCCAAGATAGACAGAATTTTTGCAACTACTGAGTGGTTGTCTAGTTTTCCTAGAGTGAGTGTTAAGTGAAAGTCCCTAGTTTGGTTTTGGCTAATTGATGAAACCTAGGACTAACCTTGTTTATCTAAGTGGTTGATTTAGAGAAAGGTTGTCCACACGATGAGCATATTGAATATGAAGCATGACACGTGTCATGTGATCAAAGATGAAGATCAAGACGGTGCTTGGCTCCATGGACCGGTGTTGAAGGTGAAGGGCTAGTCAAGGCTTGGGAGTGAAGGACCATGCGATGGTGAAGCTCGGGCAAGACTAGGCGCCGATGGACCGATGCACGGTGAAGGGCAAGTGAAGTCGAGGTCGATGGATCGAGACGGTCACATGATGGTGTGAAGTGTTTCATATCATTTGGAGGAACAAAATGGGCTCAAGGCAAAGGTATAACCGATAGGGCCATTTTGTTTTGCACTCAAGACACCATAGAGGGTGTGAGTGGTTTAGGTTCGATAGCCGCACTATTAAGAGGGGAAGTCTTATCGGCTATTCGACGCACGGGTGCCACTAGGTGAATTCATGAAGTGCATTGCATATAGGGCCTAGTGAGCTAGCCTAACCTTTGGGAAATGATTGTGAAAAGCTAACACACAAGCACATGGAGTTGTACACTTGGTGGTGTTGGCACATTTACAAAGGTGGCGTTTGCACACGCTGTGGCTTGCAGGGTAGAGATGGGTTTGGGTCCCTCTCTTCCTCCCGCCGAGCTCCTGAGGCGGATTCGGCGCTTTCGGGAAAAATGGATGCATATTTTCTATTGCGCCGATGCAAAATTTGGTTGAAATCATGCTATCTCTCGTTGTTCAAGTTGGTATACTTGTTGGATAGCGTGTCTCGAGAACTTGGATCGACGACACGGCGAAAGATTCGGCATCTACGAGAGGCGCGACGCGCCCTTATGAAGCCGGACGCGTCCGGCGCATTGTGTCTTGACATGTGCTGATGGCTGACATGGTCGAAGCGGCGGACTCGCGGCGGACGCACACGGCGGACGCGGGAAAATCACTGTGCCGAGTCCGGCGAGTGCTGAGCCTCGGCATGGCGCTGGCTGGTGGGCAGAAGGCGGCGGACGCACCGGTGTCGCGTCCGGCGCGCGCCGGACGCCGAACAGAAAGTTCCAGGGCGCGGCTCTGGAACCGGACGCGAGCGCCGGACGCGCGATGGCGAGCGCCAGACGCCGCGCCGGACGCACACGTGGCGGGACGAGATTGAACGTGGAGCCAACGGTCGACTTGGCTCGCGCGGAAGAAGCGCGGTGACGCGTCCGGCATTTGCGGCAGACGCGCGTCCGGCGCGTCTTTGCTCGGCCTCCCGAGGAGGTAACAGTCACATTTGTTTGAGGGGTTATAAATAGAAGGTGGCCGGCCCTTGGGGAGCTATCTTGGCCATTTCTCATCCCTTGTGCATTCTTTGAGCTAAGAGACTCTCTCCCACTCTTCTCCCTTGCTTGGTTGTTCATCCTAAGTGAGATTGAGTGAATCACCTAGTGCATTGCATTGCTTGAGGGCATCTAGTGGCACTTGTGGGTGGTTTCGCCGGTGGATTTCTTGTTACTCTTGGAGAGTACCGCTCCTAGCCGGCTTGGAGATTGTTGGAGGCGTTGGCAAGAGAAGGTGATTGTTCTTGGCCACCTCCGGTTGCTTGTGAGAGGTTTGAGCTCACCTCGTGGGGCCTAGTGGAATCCGCGTGTCGTTGAGTACCTCGCTTGAGAGTGGTGTCTTGCGGTGCCTTGCGGGGCGAGCCTTGAGGGGCTAGTGACTTGAGGGTCACACCGAGGAACCATCTAGGTGTTGGTCGACACAACCGGTGACGTAGCTTGGCGGTGCCCAAGTGAACACCGGGTGAACAAAAACAATTGTGTTCATCCTTGTCTCCCGGTGATTGGTTGTCATCGATTGTGTGTTGCCGATTGTGATTGATTGCTCATTCTCTTGGTGATTGGCAACCTCGACTCGACGCGTCGGTATAACAAGTCTCATCCTCTCTTGTATTACTTTGATTACTTTCTTGCAAAGTAGAATTGCTTGCGTGGTCGGTCGGGAACCACAACTTGTGTAGACTAAATCCCGTGGGTAGAATTGCTTGTGTGGTTGGTCGGGAACCACTCCTTGTGTAGATTAAATCCCGTGGGTAGAACTCTTGATCACTAGTGGTAGCTATTGTTTGTGCTAGTGATCACCTACTAGAATTGTTTGGATAGGAGGCTTGCAACATCTAGTAGGCTAAGCAAAACTTGCTTTCCGCCGTTTGTGTATCTAACGAAGTTTGCTTAGTGAGTTTGTAGAAATTTTTATAGGCTATTCACCCCCCCCTCTAGCCATCTAGGACCTTACATTAAGGCCCTGGAAAGGGTGCCCAGTGACCATAATCCTCTAGTACTGGACTCTGGAGAGAATATGGCCTTTTGTAAGAAAAGGTTCAAATTTGAGAAGTGGTGGCTTGAAAAAGATTCTTTTAAAGAAGTGGTAGCTAAGGCTTGGAACACACCTTGTGGGTTAAAGAGTAGTATAGAAAGATGGCAATTTAAGGTTAGAGTGCTTAGAAGGATGGTGAGGGGGTGGGCTGCAAATGAGGTGGCAGCCCAAAATAAAAAGAAAACTGAGTTGTCCAAAGAATTCACTAGGTTGGAAAGCCTAGCTGAAACTAAAGAGTTAGATACAAATGAGAGACTAGAGAGGAAAAGGTTGGAGGAAGAGTTAGGGAAAATTTGGGCTTTAGAGGAAATTAAGTTTAGACAGAGATCAAGAGATAGGGATGTATTAGAGGGGGACAGGAACATTGCTTACTTTCAAGCAGTGGCCAATTATAGGAATAGGAAGAAGAAAATAGATTTCTTAGAATTAGCTTCTGGCCCTGTTTATGACCAGAAAGGAATGATGAAGGTAGCCTCTGATTTCTATAAGAATCTATTTGCTAAAGATGTAGAAAGTGGGGTTAGATTAGAACAAGACTTCTGGAATGAGGAGGATAAAGTGACTTTAGAAGAAAATAGTTTACTATCAGCCCCTTTTAGTGAGCAAGAAATTAAAGATGCTGTCTTTAGCAGTTATGCAGAAGGAGCCCCTGGACCAGATGGGCTATCCTTCATTTTTTATCAAAAATTTTGGGACCTTATTAAAGCTGATTTGGTTGCCTTGTTTGATGATTTTGCTAAAGGGAAGTTAGATTTAAGTAGACTCAATTTTGCCTTAGTGACTTTGATTCCTAAAGTTGGAGAGGCTTCTAACATGAAGCAATTTAGACCAATTAGTCTTCTTAATTGTAGCTTTAAAATTTTCTCTAAACTACTCACAACTAGATTGCTGCCAGTGGTTCAGAGAATAGTTGCTCCTTCCCAGTCAGCTTTTATTAAAGGTCGTTTTATTTTGGAAAGTGTGGTCACAGCACATGAATTGGTAAATAGTGTCTACAACAGTGGTAAACCTGGTGTAGTGATTAAATTAGACTATGAGAAAGCGTATGATAGGGTATCTTGGTCTTTTCTGTTTGATCTTTTAGCTACTAGAGGTTTTGATCCAGTCTGGATAAATTGGATTAGGAGTATTGTGACTGGTGGTTCCTTAGGGATTATGGTTAATGGAGAGGAAGGCTCTTTCTTCAAGCCAGGAAAAGGTTTGAGGCAAGGTGACCCCCTCTCCCCTTTTCTTTTTAATTTAGTAGGTGATGCCCTGAATAGAATGTTATCTAAAGCTCTAGATAAAAGACTAGTGAAAGGTCTGTTAGAAGATTTTAGAAAAGGAGGTATCATGACCTTGCAATATGCTGATGATACCATCCTATTTTCTTCTGCTGAGGAATCAGCAATAGAAAACTTGAAAGTCATTCTTATGTGGTTTGAACAAGTCTCAGGAATGAGAATAAATTACCACAAAAGTGAGCTAGTTCCAGTTAATCTAGAAGATGAGGTGGTTCATAGGTTGGCTCACATTCTTACTTGTCCTGTGGGTAATTTCCCCATTAAATACCTAGGAATTCCATTACATTATGAGAAGTTATCTAGAGAGGACATCCAACCTCTGGTGGACAAAATTCTGAGTAGAATAGCTGGGTGGAGGGGCAAATTATTGTCTTTAGCTGCTAGAGTAGTGCTCCTCAAATCTTGCCTGGTCAGTATACCAATTTACTTGCTTTCGTTTATTAAGTTTCCTAAGTGGGCCATTAAGTTGTTAAATACTCATTTTGGTAATTTTTTGTGGAATGATGAGGAAAATCACCATAGATATCATTTAGCTAATTGGGAGCTGGTTAGCATGAGCAAAGAGGGTGGTGGTTTAGGGATTCCTAGTATTAGAGATCTTAATCTCAGCTTATTAGCTTCTTGGCTTAAGAGATATAATTCTGATAAGAATAAGCTCTGGAAAGAACTTATTGATTTTAAGTATAAGACTGAGAATCCTAATGTTCTAGTAGCTAAAGCTGCACATCTTTCAAGCTTCTTTAAAGGTTTCATGTGGGCCACTAGGGCTGCTAAGTTTGGGTATAGATGGAAAGTTGGTAATGGGCAGAAAATTAGGCTCTGGGAGGATACCTGGATAGGTTCAACCAGCCTTGCTGTGCAGTATTGGCCACTATATAGGATTCTAAATGAGTATGGAAAAACTCTAGCTGAAGCTTGGGATGGATCTACTTTAAAATTTACTTTTAGAAGAACCCTTTCTGAACAACTGTACCAGTTGTGGTTAGAGGTGGTAGAATTAGTGTCAACTGTGCAATTTTCATTACAAGATGATGAAATGGTCTGGCAATACACTACCCAGGGGACCTATACTTCTCAATCCTTCTATAGGATTATTAATTTTAGAGGGATACAACAAACTCATGTCCCTGCTGTGTGGAAGTTGAAAATTCCACCCAGGGTTCAAATTTTCCTCTGGTTAATGATGCATAATAGAGTTTTGACTAGAGATAATCTTGCTAAGAGAAGGAAAGTTGAGGACCTTTCCTGTCTCTTCTGTTGTGAAGATGAATCTGAACACCACTTGTTCTTTGATTGTGTGGTGGCCAAGAGATGTTGGGAAGTAACATCTGATCTTTTGGGCGTGCAGATTGATAATAGTTTAGAAGGAATTGGAAAATTCTGGTTAAGTAATAAAAGGAATGGTTTGATTAATCTTGTTACTTCTGTTATTCTTTGGTCCTTGTGGAAACTCAGGAATGAGTTTTGTTTTCAGTTTACAGTGTGGAAGGGCATGGAAATGCTATTCTTCAAGGTGATTGGGATGCTACGAAACTGGGAGGTCTTGTGGCCAGTGGACAAAAAACCTATGCTGGAAGCTTATATTCAAGGATTGAAGAAGGAAGTGGAGGAGGCGATGTGGCTTCCCTACCATCCAAGAATCGCCGTGTGAAATCTCCAGTTTGCAGTAAAGCGCAATATCGAAGCCCTGATGCAATTGATGCTATATCAATGAAGAACAAGGTGGCTTCAGCACTTAACTGGTGGGGAGAGCTCAATGAAGTACTTGAAGAAATGTAATAAGATAGTTTATCTTGCTGAGTTTATCTAGATATGGACATTTTTAGAAACTGTTGAACTAAGCTGTGGCTGGCCCATCTGCCGGGGGCATGGGTTCTCTTTCTGGTACTTCATGTAATAACTGGTTCGTGGTCTGTTGATTCTAATAAAATCAAAAGGCCGGGGCTGTTTGCCCTCGTACTCTAAAAAAAAATGTTCTGTTTCAAACAATGGATAAATTATGGGATTTGCAGTACTTGGGGTTGCTCTAATATGTGGCATGCAATCCCAGTTCAAGTTCCGGTTTACTGTCCATTTCCGTCTATTTTTCGATCCCATTTACCCATTTTGCATTATTTTTATCCCGCTACTATTTTCGCTCCAAGTTGTCATACTCCCTTTCTGTTTCTGTGAAAAATATGGAGACAGGAATGGAAGATGCATTTTTGGTTCGTCGTTTCTTTCCGTTTTCATCCCTACTTCGCATAGTTTTTGCATTTTCATATTTGGCACTCATTATGGTGGCATTTTCTAGCAAATCAATCGCATCACCGACAAATCATATCAATTCATGAGCCACACCATTTTTCTCCTACTGTGTAACAAATTTTGTTCCTACCTCTATTGTAAAATATTAATAACTATAACTCTCACGCTTAGAAGAGACAACCGATTTTAAATTTAAAAAATTATATTGAAAACATTTACTCTGTACTAGTATACTGTATAGGATTACTCCTCCAACTGTGTAACAAATTTTGTTCCTCCCTCTATTGTAAAACAATAATGATAATTATACCTCTCACATTCAGAAGAGACAACCAATTTGTTATTTAACAAATTATATTAAAAACATTTACTCTGTACTAGTATATAGGATTACTCCTGTTTTATAGTACTACTCCCTGCGGGCCGCTTTGTAGGGGCGTATTCTTGTTTCCTTTTTCATTTAGGTATTTTCGTAGGACGTGGTAGCTGAAATGAGATATCCATCACCTCAACTACCATCGCCAGTTTAATTGCGTAGCCAATTTTTGCTTCGTATCCCGCGAGCGCTGCTGGGCATTGGGCACTGGCCGCTCGGTAGTGTGCCAAATTAAGTTTGCATGGCGGCATGCATGAAATCCAGGTTCCAATTAATCTTAGCACCACACAAGTTTTACTCCCTCCAGCCATTCACGCTCGCCTGGTTGCTAGTTGACAGATGTATGTGAGATGAGCATGACTTTTGTACGGGGTGAAGCATTGCGGTAAATGCTTGTGTTTGATTGGCGTCTAATCCCAAAGCACTTGACCGTCGGACGAGGTTAATTGGCGTCTAATCCCAAGGCACTTGACCGTCGACGAGGGAGGCCTCGGCCCACAGCCCACCAGGCACCGCCGAACCGTCCTGAGCTCAAGCCACTGCATTATATGCTTCACTGCTTCTGCATGCCATTGTTTCGCATTGCTGAGCTTGCTCGCTGTTCTGCACCACGAAAAATACGCGATGCCTTCTGCCCCTTCGTCTTCTTCCTCCCTGCGCATCACCGGCCTTTCGTCGCCTCCGACTGACGACCCCATCATCATCGAGGACAGCGACAGCGACGAGGACAACGGCTTCGGCGGCGGCGCGCTCTCAAGGTCCGTGGACGAGCGCTTCGCCTCGTCCTTCCACAACCAAGAGTCCATATCGACGCCCTCTGCCGCAAGCATGGGGTACCGGAGGAGTACTCGGCGGTCCGCCCCGCCGCCCACAAGCGCGCCTGTTCGCTTCCGCCCCCCGGGGCCATCTGCGTGCACGCGCACGCGCTGGAGGCCGGGATGCGCGTCCCACTTCACCCCTTCTTCTGCGAGGTGCTCGCCCACTTCGTCCTCGCGCCGAGCCAGATCACGCCCAACGGGTGGCGCGTCATGGCCGCCTTCGTCGTCCTCTCCCACTCCGCCGGCGTGGCCCCGTCTCTCCCCGTGTTCCGGCACTTCTTCAAGCTGTACGCGTCCAAGTTCAAGGGTTGGTACTACTTCCGGGGCAAGGACGGCGACGGCGGGCTCTTCCAGGGGTTGTCGAAGATAAATGAAAATTGGAAGGAGGCCTTCTTCTACCTCAAGTCCCCGACGCCGTGGCCGTGCGCCGTGAAGTGGGGCGAACCGTCCAAGACGTCCACTCTTGAGCCGGTGCTCACGAAAGAAGAGCAGGGCGTGGTCCAGAAGCTGCTCGATGCTCGCGGCGAGGTGGTTTATATTAAGACCTATCTTTCCGAGAGCAATCTAGCTGCAGCTATGATCGCAGCGAGGCCGCCGCCGCCGACGACTATGACTATGACGCCGCCGACTCGTGCTACTAGCAGTGCTATGGCGAAAGGTAATTATTAGTCGAGCTCGCCCGGACTAGTCCCAATCTCCCATTATGTGTTTTTTTTTATGGAACCCATTATGTGTTTTGTAACAAGGTAAGGTGGTTATTGCTGTGGATGTGTTACAGGGATGGGCCGTTCGGACGCGATAAAGAATCTGGGTGTGGCAAAGGCCACGCAGGCTCAGGCGTCGGTTGCTACGGTGAAGCATGAGCCTGGCAGCGATACGCTGTCGCTCGGGAATAAGATGGTGGTGACCGAGAACGCCGCGAAGCCAGGTCCGTCTCGCCCTGAGCCGAGCACGCCACTTGGTCAGGCCCACGGCTCGTTGTCGGGCTTCTCCACCCAGAAGTCATCGAAGATGCATCTTTCCAAGAGTGCTGCTGCAATGATCAATGGTTCATCGGCGAAGCCGCCGCCGCCCGTTGGAACTACTAGCAGTGCTAGCACCAAAGGTATTACTCGAACACACTTGACTCCCAATCTCCCATTGCAGTACGTGGTCTGACTGGGCTTATTAATGTGGATGCATGACAGGAATGGACATGGACCCTCGAGTTTACGACATGATGAAGAAGCTGCAGGCGGCAAAGGCTACGCAGGCTCAGGCATCTGTTGCTATAGTGAAGAGCGAGCTTGCCAGTGACACACTCTCGTCCGGGAAGAAGAGAAAGGTAGTTGAGGATGCCACGAAGCAGGACCAGTCTTGCCCCGAGTCGAGCACACCAGCCCATGGCTTCTTCTCCGGTGCAGCACCTTCCCCGCCGGGCTTCTCCACCCAATCATCCAAGATTACCAGTGAGCGTGACCATGATCCAGTGCCATTAAACATGGCTCACAAGTCTGACAGCGGTAGCACCTCCAACTGGGAGACCGCACGGCAGATGCTGCAGAGCATCGTCATGCCGGCGATGGAACAGACGTTCTCGGCGACGAAGCCCTCTGACATCATCGCAATGCTACAGGTTTGCTCTCGCCTTTGTCCACTGTGAATCGTTTTGTGCATGTCTCAGGCTAACCCGCTCTCTTGTCGTGGTCGTGGGCGATCCGTGCGCAGGCCGCGAACAACGCATCATTCTCGCTGGGCTATGCGCTCGAGCTTCAGGATAAGCATGTGGCGATGGAGCGCGAGGTGGACGCACTGCGCCAGGAGCTGTTACAGGCCAGGGTCGAGCTTGCCGACGCAAAGAAGGCGGCCGCAGAGGAGGTGACGAGTGCCGTGGAGGCTGCAGTGCGCGAGTTCGAGGGCTCCACGCAGTTGATGCTTCGGTTTGCCAAGCATGCACTGGCTGGGCACGAGAAGGGTATGGAGGATATGAAACTTGCTGTGCTGCGCAGGTACCCAGACCTCGACCTGGAGCAGCTCGACGTGCCTATAGATGGTGACGGAGCACAGTAAGTGGCACACGGTGACAGATCAATGGTGGGCAGATTTTTGGCGTGCGTATTAATGCCCAGTGGAGACCCTGCACTTCAGTATTTGATCAGAAATATTTTTGCAGATGAAGTGGCCATCTATCATTTGGTCCAAATATTATTCTCATAAATAAGTTTTGGCGTCTGCTGCCCCGTGGGACGCCGCCTATTTGCGCTTCTCTGATGTTAGCTCATTCCTTCTTATTTCCCTTATTTGGGTAGTTATTAGGTGCCTGTCTATATGTGCAGGACGTTATTTGCCTCCCTCTTGAGCATGTTCAAGATAGGCAGCTACCTTCTCTTCCTTCTTGTGTGTGTTCCCTCTGCCTCCTTGGAGGCATGGCTGTTTCAAATATGTTCAATGAATCCGTGGTGCTTGAATTACTGTGTTCTCTCCTGGAATATGTGGCCTCGGCCAATCTGAAAATTTTGATGCAGTCTGTGACGCGCTTACTTCTAACATAACAACCCCCACATAGTCTGTATCCAAGAACCTAATGTAGCTGAAATTGACTCTTAGAAGAGCATGTCGTTCCTGCCTTCGAACTTGGCCTTCATCCTCGATGTCTCGGCCGATGGTTCTCCGGGCGGGCATCCTCGCTGCCTGGGATGACAAATTCCTCAATGTTGTTCCAGTTAAGTCTAGATTCACCCTCTCGGTCCCCTTCACCTCCAAGACTTCTCCTGACAAGAATTTCTTGGTTACCAATGTTTATGCTTGAATCAGTGGTCTGAAATACCTTCCGATGTGGAATTCTTCAGAGAAGGTAAAAGATACCTAGAGCTGTTCTCATATGCTAAGAATAAGAGCAACTGTTTTATTTGCATGTCTCCAATGAAGCTTGAAATTTCAGCAACTTTCAGTCACCTTACTATTTTTAGTTTTGGATTAGGTAAAGATGCCTGGAATATTATTTGGGGGAATCTTTCTTTTCAATCCACAAGAGTTTATAGGTTACTGACTAGTCACAGAGCTGTTCGTTCACTCTGCCTGCAACTGGTTATGGAGGACTTGTTGTCAAAACAAGATATAGTTTTTCTTTTGGCTTATTCTGACTTGAATATCATTTGGCATCGTTGCACAAAGGCTTGAATGTTTTTGAAGATGACATCATTGCGGCATGACACATTGTAATCACTGCTTCCATGAAGAAAGGCAAATGAAGTTGCACTTTGAAAGTCTCCACTATCTGTTGAGTTGTCTGATTCATTGGGATCATCAGGTTCACTGTATTCCAAGAGGCTTGAGCAAAAGGCATTCAAAGAAGAGAGGGAAGAGTGATTCTTCCATCCCATGAGAGCAAAACACACAATTGTAATCCTGCAGAAACATATGTTTTTTTCTTAATGTTGGAGTATATACATGTATTAGGCCCATGAGGCTAGGCCCATGAGGCCCATGTATGCTACACTATATAGCTACCCTTCTAGGGTTAGCCAAATCAATAGAGAATCACTTTCCAACATGGTATCAGGATAGAGTTCTTTCCTCCCTGTGTGTTCCCACCCGCCGCCACCCCTTCTTCCCGTCAACTCCCACCGCCGGCTGGCTCTCTGCCGCCGCCGCCGGCCCCATGGCGGGTGGCCGGCCCATCCCTCCCCTCCCTCCCTACCTCTATGCGCCTTTCCCGCAGCCGCTCACCTCCGCCTGGACGAACGGCCCGCCGGGGTCTCCCCGCGCGGCGCCGTGGCTCCTAAATGCCGCCGTCGCTGCCACGGGGCCGCCGGAGCAGTCTTTGCGGAGGCCCGCCCTTGGCGCGGCCGGCGCGGGCGGGGGCCCGCCCCTTGGCGCGGCCCTCGGCACCATCGTCCCAGGCGCAGGCGGGGGCCATCCCTCGGACCAGCCGCGGCCCTGGGCGCCGTTCCTTCTCCAGGTCCGGGCCGGGACCTCCTGCTCGGCGGCGCGGGTGGGGGCCCTCCCCACGGAGCCGCCGCAACCCTGGGACCCGCCCCTGGCGCGGGTGCGGCCGGGGGCCACCTCCTCGGCGCAGCTGCGGCCTCCCCTGCCTCACTTCTGCGGGCGCGCCGCCCGCAGAGCTCCGGCCGCCACCGGCCCCCGCCGCGGCGCGGCCGCCTTGGCCGCCGCGGCGCCACCGCCGCGGGCCGGCCTCTCTCCTCCGCGCGCACCACAGCCGAGCGGATCCGCCGCCGCCGGACCTCCTCCCGCCGCCCCGGCCGGATCCGGCGCCGTCTGCCGCCGCCGGCCCCCTCCTCTCCCGGCGCGCGCGCACACCCGGCCCCTGCCCTAGCCGCCGCCGGCGCGGGCGCGCCGCCGCCCCTGGCTGGCGCAAGCCCGGGCAGGGCGCATCCGCCGCCGTCGGGCATCCTCCCGCGCGGGGTCTGGCTGCGCGCGCCGGCGCCTGGACGCGCGCAGGGCCGCGCCGCCGGGGCCGCGTGCGCCCGTGCCAGCGCCCGAGGCTGCGTGTGCCCGTGCCAGCGCCCGTGTGCCTTCCCCTGTTCCACCCGTGACCGAGAGGATAAGGTGGATTCCGGGTCTTTTGCTTGGTGCACACGAGGTTGTACCCACGGTTCTGCTACTGCTGCTACAGGATGCCCATGCGGCCGATGGGGCACTACGCCTGCCCCAATCGCCGTTCCGTCCGACACGCCGCCATCGTTTCTTCTGGGTCCTCCTCCCCCCGGGCCGAGCGGGGGTTTGGGGGGCTGTGGCGACGATCCGTGGTGGAGGCACCTCTCTACGTGGCCTCTCCAGGCTCCCGGCGGTGCGCCTCCAGCTCGCCCGCCGGCCACCGCCATGCTCGCCGCTGCTTCTCCAGGGTTCCACCCAGCAGCGTCCCCATGGGATACCTTTTCCGGCGCCTCGCCCAGGCCGGCCAGTTGGGACTCGGCGGCCTTGGCACAATCCTTCAGCACTTTGGGCTCGCCGACTCCTGTCGGCCCACAGTGGATCGCCGATTCGGGTGCCACCTACCACACCACTCCCGATCCCGGTATACTCTCCTCCTTTCACCCTCCTTCTTCCTCTCACCCTTCGTCCATCATGGTCGCAAATGGTTCGTGCCTTCTGTCACATCGTGGTGCCGCCGGTGCTCATGGCTCCTTTCGTCTTCCTGATGTTCTTGTGGCACCTTCTATGGTTCACAACCTTCTTTCTATTCGTCGATTCACTGCTGACAATTCCTGTTCCGTGGAGTTTGACTCTTCCGGTCTCACTGTCAGGGATTTGGCTTCCCGGCGTCCACTGCTTCGGTGTGACAGCACGGGCCCCCTGTACACCCTCCGCTTCCCGGCGTCTCCTTCGCCCTCTTCGCCGGCCCCTTTGTCAGCTGCTTTCGCCACCACTACTTCCTCCACCACTTGGCACCGGCGACTCGGCCATCCTGGTCGTGACGCCCTGATGCAGCTCGGTCGCGCAGCTCCGACATTCGGTGTCCTCGGGCTCACGATGAGCATCTGTGCCATGCGTGTCAGCTGGGCCGTCATGTCCGCCTCCCTTTTCAGAGTTCCTCCTCCCAGGCGGCCCACATCTTTGACCTTGTACATTGCGACCTCTGGACCTCTCCTGTCATCAGCATTTCTGGTTACAAGTTCTATCTTGTGATGCTTGATGATTTCTCTCATTACTCCCGGACTTTTCCTCTCCGTGCGAAGTCTGAGGCTTTCCCCGCGATTCTCCACTTCTTCGCTTGGGTGTCTACACGATTCGGCCTCACCATCAAGGCCGTCCCGGTCGACAATGGTCGTGAGTTCGATAACTCCACCTCCCGTGCCTTCTTTCTCTCTCACGGGGTTCGGTTGCGCATGTCTTGCCCGTACACCTCTTCCCCCGGAACGGCAAGGCCGAGCGCATGATTCGCACCACCACCGAGACCCCGCGCACCCTCTTGCTTCAGGCGTCCCTCCTGCGCGCTTCAGTCCGAGAGCTTGCACACCGCCACCTATCTCCTCAACCGCCTTCCTTCCGCGCCCGCTCCCCACGCCACACCACGCTCTTTTCGGTACCTCCTCGGTACGACCACCTTCGCGTCTTCGGGTGTGCGTGTTACCCTAACACCACAGCCACCGCTCCCCACAAGCTAGCACCCCGTTCGACTCTCTGTGTCTTCCTCGGGTACTCCCCGGATCACAAGGGGTACCGCTGCTACGACCTCACCTCTCGTCGGGTCCTCATCTCTCGCCATGTGGTGTTTGATGAGTCTGTCTTCCCCTTCTCCACCGCCGCCGCCACCGTCACCGCAGGTGGCCCCTTCTTCGCCGGGGTCACCTGCACCACCGGTGGCGTCTTCTTCTCCACCAGCGACACCGACGCCGCCGCCGCGGCCTCCGGCCGCCCACTGTGGAGCCGCCGGTGTACCACCCGCCGCTTCTTCACCGGGACCCTCGTCACACTCACCCGATGGTGACGCGGCAGGCGTCCCGCCCGCAGGCCCTCACCGCCACTGCCTGTGAGCCGGGGATCTCTCCGGTACCCTCTTCCGTCCGCGAGGCCTTGGCGGACCCTCACTGGCGCCGTGCGATGGAAGAGGAGTACGCGGCACTCCTCGCCAACTAGACCTGGGATCTGGTGCCACGTCCACCAGGCTCCAACGTCGTCACCGGCAAGTGGATTTGGACCCACAAGCGCCGGGCTGATGGTACTCTTGAGCGGTACAAGGCTCGCTGGGTACTCCGGGGTTTCACTCAGCGCCCTGGTGTTGACTATGATGAGACTTTCAGTCCGGTTGTGAAGCCGGCCACGTCCGCACGGTGCTCTCGCCGCTCTCACCCGCTCCCCGGCCGCACATCACCGGATGTGAAGAATGCTTTCCCGCATGGTCTTCTCACCGAGACAGTTCTTAATGCCCGGCCGCCGGGTTTGTTGACTCCTCTTCTCCCGAGATGGTCTCGCCGGCTCAACAGTCTCTCTACGGCCTCAAGCGAGGCTCCCCGGCGTGGAACCACCGCTTTGCTTTGCCTTCGCGACAGGGGGTTTGTGGAGGCCAAGTCGATACGTCGCCGTTTGTCTACCACCATGGAGCCGAGGCTGCGTACCTATTGCTCTATGTTGATGACATTGTCCTCACGGCCTCCAAGTGAGTCACTCCTCCGCCGCATCATCACCTCTCTTCAGCAGGAGTTTGCTATGAAGGATCTGGGTGTGCTCCACCACTTCCTTGGGGTCACTGTTGAGCCTCACCCTGCTGGGCTTCTTCTTCACCAGCGGCAGTACACTCTGGATATCCTTGAGCGAGCTGGGATGACAGACTGCAACCCCTGCTCCACTCCAGTTGACACACAGGGCAAGCTGTCAGAGGCCGAGGGTCCCCCAGTGACAGATCCCACCGCGTACAGGAGTCTTGCTGGTGCTCTGCAGTACCTCACCTTCACCCGGCCGGACATCACCTATGGAGTTCAGCAGCTGTGCCTTCATATGCATGATCCGAGGGAGCCCCACCTCACTGCTCTCAAGCGTCTACTCCGCTACCTCCGCGGCACTGTGGACCACGGCCTGCTCCTTCACCGGCGGTCCTCCTCCACTGAGATGGTCGTCTACACTGACGCTGACTGGGCTGGTTGTCCGGACACTCGGCGCTCCACCTCCGGCTATGCTGTCTTCCTGGGCGGCAACCTGGTGTCCTGGTCGTCTAAACGCCAGCAGGTGGCCTCCCGCTCCAGTGCCGAGGCGGAGTACCGCGCCGTCGCCAATGGTGTGGCTGAGGCTTCGGCTCCCGGCAGCTCCCGGCCGAGCTCCATAGCCCCCTTCGCCGGGCCACGCCGCGTCTATCGCGACAACGTCGGCGCGGTCTACCTCTCCACCAACCCCGTCCGGCACCGCGCACGAAGCATGTGGAGATTGACCTTCACTTCGTCCGTGATCGGGTGGCCATCGGCGAGGTGCGGGTCCTCCATGTACCGACCACCTCCCGGTTCGCCGACATCTTCACCAAGGGCCTCCGTCGTCGACCTTCACCGACTTCCGCTCCAGCCTCAACATCACCGGTGGCTAGTTGTGGCCATGTGGGGACATGTGTGTGTGCTCTTTCTTTTAGATGTCCGGTCTAGAACTCCATTGCGCCGGTAGTTCGATCTGGAGGGAGTGTTGGAGTATATACATGTATTAGGCCCATGAGGCTAGGCCCATGAGGCCCATGTATGCTACACTATATAGCTACCCTTCTAGGGTTAGCCAAATCAATAGAGAATCACTTTCCAACACTTAATAATTCCCGAGTACCGAGTCTATCTTTAAGCAGCAACCAAAGAAAATGTTCCTTTTATTTTGTTTGACATGAATTTTTCCACAGCATTTGTAGACTTGGTGAACTTGTGAACTTCCAATTTGCTCACTCAGATTCAAGATGCAAGGTTGTCTTCGAGGAGGTTGCTCTAGTTATTCTAAGCAAGAACTAGTTACCAACCTTTTAAATTTGGATGCTTAGAAGGCTTTGTGTAATATTAGCTATTCTCTTCTTAAGTTTCTATGTTTCTTGAACCTTGTTTGTAAAACAGTTTCTTTTGTTTTAAAATAAAATTCCAGTAGGGGTCTTGACTCCTTCCATAAAAAAGGTAAAAGATACTGACTGGAGGCACCTCCCTATGCTAGCTCCTAGGTCTGCCAGGATTCAGTCAGACGAAAACCTTTTTCGTCCACCGGCCTCCGCAGCCAACTCCACCGGCATCGCTATCAACGAAGGAATCGTGGAATGTCATTGAAGATTCAGAGTTCGTTATACTTGACAGTTAATAATTGGGATCTTTGCCCACACTTCACCTGGTTTGTAAATGTGGACGTGCAGGTGGCGTCAGTGATAGTGGGAAAGGATTATGATCTTGTTACCAATATATTATAACAGTGTGTGCACATAAATCTTCTCAGCTCGCAATCTGTATGCTATAACCTGAGAAAATTGTGATGAATTTGTACTCCATTCAGCTAGTAGTCAATGGGATGGTATTTTGCCTCCCAATTCCCAAGTTAAAAATGTTTCATGTGTTGGCATCCTTGTTTGTTTCTGATATCTCTTCATTGCAGAACAGGTAATTGCCCCATGCCATTGCAGAATTTTTCGTATCCCTAATTTGCCATCACAAAATTGAATATCCAATACTAGCAACTTTTTTGGGCGAATTTCTACCCTTATATCCCACCATTGACTATAGTCAACTTATAAGAGACTGAAAAAACATAATTACCCCTGCATTCTTAACCTTTCACTGAAGGGCAAGAAATAAAACAGAAGACAACCATCTGCTTTCTCTTGGTGTTCAGAACTTCAGATAGAAACAAGCTGAAGGAATCACGAAGAAATAGAAAAGAAGACAACGATCTCAAATGCAGGCTATTATTGTTCAGGTTTATGTAACTTTGCGTGACATCAACTTACTTATAGTAAATTCAGCATAAAAATATATATTTTCCATTCACATGGTCAAAGTTTCTGAAGTTTAACATAGCACAAACATATACCAGGTATTTTGACGAAGCAGCAATCGGTGCTCATTGTACTGCACAATTTCAACAACAAAAGGATTCATCAAGAGCAGCTAGTATAGCTACATAGCCACGCCAATTGGGATTCAACCTACTGATGAACGGGCATTTGGTTCAAAACAGATCATCACCATGTCAAGGTGGATCCAAAAAGACGAGCTAATCCTGCCACTCGAAATTTACATAAGTTTCACTGTTTCACTGCTAAGTAGTTCACCTGATTACAGCCACGAAAACTTGCTTCATCCACTGATTACAGCCACCAGCCTCCGCAGCCAACTCCACCTACATCACTGTCAAAGAAGGAATCATGGGAATCCATGTTCCCCCACAATTCACTTGGTTTGTAAATGTGGACATGCAGGTGGCGTCAGTGATCGTGGGAAAGGATTAATGATCTTTTTACCAATATATTATAACAGTGTGTGCATATAAATCTTCTCAGCTCGCAAGCTGTAAGCCTGTAACCTGAGAAAATTGTGATGAATATGTCCGCCATTCAGCTAGTTGTCAAATGGGGATGGTATATTTTGCACCCCAAGTTAAATTATTTCATGTGTTAGCATTGTTGTTTGTTTTTGATATTTCTTCATTGCAGAACAGGAAATTGCCCACTTACCATTGCAAAAATCTTCGTGTTTTCCATCACAAAATGGAATCTCATACATATAAAAAATTTTGGGCAAATTTCTACCCTTATATCCCACTGTTGACTATAGTCTGGGCAAGCAATAAAAGAGAAGACAATGATCTGCTTCCTCATGGAATTCAGATGGAAACAAATTGAAGGAATCACGTAGAAATAAATGAGAAGACCACAATCTACTTCACTTGTTCTAAAAATGCAGGCTTTTTTGTTCACATTTATGTAAATTTGCGCAACATCAACTTAGTTCCACTAAATTCAGCATAAAAACATAAATTTTCTGTTAAAATAGTCAGAGTTTGAGAAGCTTAACATAGCACAAACATAGACCGAGCACTGTAAGGAAGCACAGCAGCCGGTGCTCATAATACAGCACAATTTCGACATTTCGACATCGAAAGCTGGATCCACACCGTTTCAAATTCAACCTACTGAACGGGCAGTTGGTTCATAACAGGTTATCACCTTCACAGATCATCACCATGTCAAGGTGCATCCAAAAGACGAGCTAATCCTGGCACTGAGCCTGCTAGCTACTGTAGAAATTTACAGAAGTTTCACTGCAATTTGTTCGTCCATACGGCACTGCACTACTGAAACCCACCAGGGGGCACGAACAGCTGAGCCGCGTCGATGTCAGGGCGGAGCCGCAGCGCGACGCGCTTCATGTCCTCCATGCCCCGCTCATACCACATGAGCGCCTCCTCCACTGCCGCCGCCTTGGCTTTCTCCAGCTCCTCCTGCAGCTTCAGCGCGTGCCCCAACGAGAACGTCGCGTAGTTCGCCGCCTGCATTGCGCGCCGACGCCGCGAGTGACATCAGTACGTGCACGCACGCCGCGATGCGCCGCCAAGGAATCAGGATCAGGATCGAACCTGCAGCGTCGCGATGTAGCTCGTCGCGATGACGGAGAAGGGATCCGCCGCCAAGAACGCGCGCTCCCGCGCCAGCGTGATGACGCCCTGCAGAAGCTCCCGCGCCTCCTCCCACCCGACCGTGTCGCCGTCATGTCTGTCCGGGGCGTGCTGCAGCTTTCGTTGTTGGCGCGTGGAGAAGCCGGGCGGGACAGACGTCCACCCGTCACCGGTGTTGTCCTCCGCTGCCCTCTTGTTCCCGGACAACGGCGTCCAGTCCGGCGGGGCGCTGCAGCCGGGCTCAGTCTTCACGGTGACATTCGCCGCTGCCGCTGCCTCGGCGGCCGCCTTCTCTGCACGCATGTTCTGTATCATGGCATAGGTTGATGGATCCATCCCTAGCTCACAGTGACACAGCAGTGAATCATTTGTTCCAGCGGTAGTCAAGCTCAAAGGTCAAGGATTGTGTACAAGATTTTACATTTGGCACCGGTAGCACGATAGGAAGGCGATGGTTTTGGTGGTTTTGGCGCACGAGGGGTCATCCTTGCCGCGGCCAAATCGCCGTCGCGGAGGCAAATCAGGACATCGATTGGCGCGGCGCCACGCACACGGAGCAGCTTCTCCACCGCGCTCTCCTCCTCATCGGTGAGCACCGGATCATCAGTGGATTTCTTGGTCGGCTCGCCCCAGAGCACGGGGCACGGCCACGGCGCCGACGACTTGAGGAAGAAAAAGCCCGCCTTCCATCCCTTGATTGCCTTTGTCAGCGGATTGAAGAGCACGCCGGCAGCGTCCTTCGGCGAGAAGCAGTACAGGCCCTTAACCTTCAGCACGCGCAGCACGAAGAAGTGCAGGAACACGGGGACCGACGGCGGCTGCACGCCGGCGGCGCGGGAGAGCGAGAGGAAGGCCGCCAAGATGCGCCAGCAGTTTGGCGACAGCTGGCTCGGGGCGACGCCGAAGTGCGAGAGCACCTCGCAGAAGAAGGGGTCGAGCGGGACGCGCATCCCGGCCTCCAGCGCGTCCGCGTACACGCAGATGGAGCCCGCCGGTGGGGGAGAGCACGCGCGCCGGTCGCCGGCGGGGATCGGGGTGAACGCCTTGGTGTCGACGCCGAACTTCTCGCAGAGGGCCTGGGCCGACTTCTGGCTCCGGAGGTACGAGGCGACACGCTCCGTCCCGGCCATGAGCGCGGGTTTTCACCACCGCCGCCGTCATCTTCGCGGTCGCTGGAGTCAGCGGTGATGTCCTGGGAGCTGGCGGGTTTGGGATCAGCGGTGGTTTCCGACGACAAGGAATGGGAGGCGGAGGAGGAAGGCATGGCGCAGTGGCCGGGATTGTTGTTGGTTTGTTGGTGGGGGCGGCGGCCGGCGAGGCGCTTCGGCCTTGGCCAATAATTCATCTCCAATATGGTAGCCACCTATGGGTAGCCACCTATACTGCCAAATTATTGAAGAAGATGTTCTAGTTTTCCTCCAATAATTTATCTACAGTAGTGTTGGACCCACTTATCAGTGAAAAAAAAAACTTTTTGGTCTTTTTATTGTCTTAGTCATCCCTTTCTCTTTCACCCGTTGCTCGTCGGGCCACCACTTCCTCTTCGCGTTAGACACCACTCCTCCCTACGGATGCGGGCTCTTCCCCACGAACTGTAGCCTCCACGGTGACCGTCTCTTCCCCACACGAGCTCCCCTTCGTGTTGACGTTGAACTTCTCGCAAAGGATGTAGACCGACTTTTGGATCCGGAGGTACGAGGCGATGTGCTTCATCTCGGTCGCTAGA
Organism: Themeda triandra; assembly: GCA_018135685.1. Lineage (NCBI taxonomy): Eukaryota > Viridiplantae > Streptophyta > Magnoliopsida > Poales > Poaceae > Themeda > Themeda triandra. Next base: position 1,570,908 of record JAENPR010000030.1, on the reverse strand, counting down.
GCCAGCAGTGATGTCCTAGGAGCTACCGAGTTTGGGATCAACGGTTTGGTTGGAGGACGAGGCATGGGAGGTGGAGGAGGAAGGCATGTCACACTTGCAAGGGTGGGCGGGGTTGGTGTTGGACGATGGCGATGGAAGCGGCGGGCGCTTCTCCTGTGTGCAACACCTCAACAATAATTCATCCCCAATACAATAATATAGTGGCCATTTATACTGCCTTTTCACACTAGCACTGACAAAGTTGCTCCATCAGATCACTAATAATTCATCGCAATAGAGGTAGCCCCCACTTTTTAGTGAAAATATATTTTTTTGTTCACTCCTTTTGCCTTCTCTCTCCACCGTCACTGCTTTCTCTCACTCGTTGGTCACTTCTTCCTCTCCCTTGTCATACGCCGCTCCTCTTCCTCCATGTAGATGTGGACTCCTCCAAGCGAACATGGCCTCCACGGTGAAAGTCTCCCCTACCAGACGCCGCTCCTCTTCCTCCCTGCGGACGGGGCCTCCACAAAGGCCATTTTTGGATCCTCCTCCTCTACCACCTCTCCGAATGTGGGTGGTATGTAGGAGAGTCGATCACAAGCACAGCTCGAGCACCTCCACTATCACGCGTCACACCATGGATGCCCCTCCAATGCGGACCTCTTTGCCAGATGCATCTCCGTCTATCGTCATGTCGTCTTTCCCCTCAAATGAGGGGAGGGGATTTTAACAGATTTTGCGCCATAGTACATCAAAATGGTGAACACTGAAACATATTAGTAGCAAAGTGCGATCATCTTTGTCTTGGAGCCGCCAGCTCCACTCAACGGTCGACATCTTCATCATCAACGGCGTCTTAAATCATGTGAGTTCAAGCACCACCTTGGCGTTGCTTGGAGAGCATCTTCATGACGATCTTCATCATGTCATCCACCCCTTTGGTCAGCATGTCCTTATCAGCCTCCTTCTGAAGACCCTACATGATAGAAATAAAGGAACTATTGGAGATGCTAACTCATGTAAAATGGACGAATGGCGACCGAGCTACACGAACCAAAAGGAACAACTAACATGACAAGTGATGAGGACATCACTCCCTAATAGAGCAAGATCAATATAGAGCCAAATGCTTGACTATAAGTTAAGTTTCAATAGCCAAGCTATATAATAGTTAGTCTTCTATTTATTTAATTTATATTTTGTTATATGTTTCCATTCTCTTTTCTACTTTCCCTCATATATTTGGTTATTGGGACCCATTAGTGCCTATGTTTACATGTCTAGCTTGTTGCTTGCATGAGAGCTAGACTCTATTCTCTCTCCCTTCTTCTCTTCCACATTAACAAAAATATTGATTGGCTTGGCTAGTGCTTGCTCTTAGATGGATGAAATGGCGACAAGCTGCAGGAACGAAGAGGAACACCAAATTAAACGTAGCGAGGTTCTCCAGAGCGATGCCACGCAACTGCCCACAATGCAAGGGGGTTTCAGGAGCGTGGGGCCATTTATTGGAGCTTTTGTCAATTTGTATAGATTAGCAAATGTGCCGCACAACACTAGGATTACTCTTTTTTTCGTTAATTTTAGATTGTTGATGTTGATATTTTTCTTTTTAAACTGATTCTTAATACTCGAGAGATGTGGAGTGTGGTAGTCTTTCGATTCTAAGGCCAGTTTTAGTGGAGAGTGTAAAGGTGTTGTTTTAAAGATTATCATATCTATGTATCAGACAAAACAAAATTATCAAACACTTGCTCTCAATGAAGAGTTTCATTCTTCATCCCATATTTTAATAGAAATTTGATTTCTTGACTTGCAAAGAATTGGTAATCATGCCAAAATAATTTCATTCTCTTGAAATTCATTTTTCTTTTGTTACCATATCATCAAACACTATTTACTGTGAGAATCACCTAAAATAAATGTCCCTATGTTGGTTGAACATTCTTAACATCTAAATAATTTTTTATAGTACCAGGGCAGAAACGCCCCTACCTTTCAAATTGCATTCAAAAGACAAAACAGTTCGGTTTTTACAGCCTTGCGCCGCCAGCACCTGACAGCGAGAAATGCTCCAGACCTCTTCCAAGCCGAGCCCCCTAACAACCCAAAGTTTTAAACCCAAGCGCGAAACCGCATAGCAGTACACCAACAGGTTCTCAAACAGCACTGGCCAACATCAGACCAGACACAACTATCCTATTACAAAACCAAAGTTTTCCAGATTAACCACACCCCAACAGGTGCCCCAAAACTTCTTCTTTTCAACTGCTGCTTCTTAACATCTAAATAATAAGTTCATTATGAAAATATGTTTAATGATTTATCTAATGATATTAATTATACACTATAAAATAAATATTATCTTGTATATAATCTAAAAATATATTTTTATTATATTAGGTTAAAGTTACGCTCAACTCTCGACGAGAAAGATATTTATTTGGGGGCTGAGAAAGTAAATTCTTGTGTCATTTCTACCGAGAAATCTGGAGTCCAAACTCGGAACTTGCATCCCGAGCACGCGTAGTCTAGTGAAGTTAAATCGTCCGAGGAGGCGCCCACCGAGCACCGCAAACTGCCGATAAATTGCTTCCTGTCACTGTAATCCTCTCCTCTGTTGTGCTTCTGCATGCTGCTGGCATTGCGTTCCACTTCTGCGTCACACCGACCGATGCACCATGCCTTCGGCGTCATCGTCCTCCTCGTCTTTCTCCCTCTACATCATCGGCTCCTCCTCGCCTCTCCGTGATGACCCCATCATCGACGGCAGCGACACCGACGAGGACAGCGGCGGCGGCGCTGGCGCGCTCTCGAGGTCCGTGGCCGAGCGCATTGCCTCGTCCTTCCAAACCCAAGGGAAACTTGACGCTCTGTGCAAGAAGTACGGAGTACCGGAGCACTACTCGGCGGTCCTCCCCGCCGCCCACCAGCGCGCGTGCTCGCCGCCGACCCCGGGGACCGTCTGCGTGTGCGCGCACGCGCTCGAGGCCGGGATGCGCTTCCCGCTGCACGGCTTCTTCTGCGAGGTGCTCGCCCACTTCGGCGTCGCGCCGATCCAGATCACGCCCAACGGGTGGCGCGCCATGGCTGGCTTCGTCGTCCTCTCCAACTCCGCCGGCGTGGCCCCGTCGTTCCCCGTGTTCCGGCACTTCTTCACGCTGTGCGGGTTCAAGCTGAAGGGGTGGTACTGCTTCCGTGGTAAGGACGCCGCCGGTGCGCTCTTCAAGGGGATGCCGAATTCCATTAGTGGGTGGAAGGAGGCGTTCTTCTTCCTCAAGTCGCCGACGCCGTGGTCATGCCGCGTCAAGTGGGGCGAGCTGTCCATGGGCTCCACTGTTGAGCCGGTGCTCACCAGAGAGGAGCAGAGCGTGGCCAAGAAGCTGCTGCGTGTGCACGGCGCCGCCGTCGATATCAAGACGTACCTTTCCGAGAGCAATCTTGCTGCTGCAATGATCACGGCTTCATCAGCGAAGCCGCCACGACGACGACGACGAGTCGTACTACTAGCAGTTCTAGTGCCAAAGGTAACTCGAGCATGCCCGGACTCCCAATCTGCCATTAGGCTTACGTGGTTTGTAACAAAGTTAGGGGCTATTGCTGTGGATACGTGACAGGAATGGACCCTTGTGTCTACGACATGATGAAGAATCTGCTGGCGGCAAAGGCCGCGCAGGCGTCGGGAGTGACGGTGAAGAGTGAGCCTGACATCGATACGCCGTCGTCCGGGACGAAGAGGAAGGTCATGGAGGACGCCGCGAAGCAGGGACCGCCTCGCCCTGAGCCGACCACGCCACTTCATGCCCAGGTTCGTTGTCGGGCGTGTTCACCTTGCCCGCCGGGCTTCTCCAACCAGAAGCCATCCAAGATTACCCATGAGCCCAGCGGCGACGGCACCTCCGACTGGGAGAGCGCACGGAAGATGCTGCAGAGCGTCGTCACGCCTACGATGAAGCAGGCGTTCTCGGCGGCGAAGCCCTCCGACGTCATCGCCTCGAGCTACACCACAGCGCTACAGGTTCGGTTTTCTCTTTTGGCGGTGGCGGCTCGTTTCGTGAATGTCTCGTTCTAACTCGTTCTCGTGTCATGGTCGTCGTGGGCGACGTCGCAACGCGCACAGGCCGCGAACTACGCGTCGTTCTCTCTGGACTACGCGCTGGAGCTCGAGGAGAAGCTGGCGGCGAGGGAGCGCGAGGCGGACGCGCTGCGCCTGGAGCTGTCGCAGGCCAAGGCCGAGCTCGCCAGCGCGAAGAAGACCGGCGCGGAGGAGCTGAGGAGCGCCAGGGAGGCCGCGATCCGCGAGTTCCGGGGCTCCACGGAGCAGGTGCTCGGCTTCGCGGAGCACACGCTGGCCGGGTACGAGAAGGGAATGGACGACATGAAGCGTGCAGCGCTGCGCCGGTATCCGCACCTCGACCCGAAACAACTCGTCGTGCCAGCGGACGGCGGCGGAGCACAGTAGGAGCGCGTGACGTCGGGTCGGTGCCATCAGAATTTTGTTGTGCCGGTTCCCTAGGTGTAACCCAGGATCATGCGCGCTTAGACCTCTTGTGTCCGTCATTGACTCATTGTTTTGGGGGTTTTTTCCCATTGCGCCACCACTGGAATATTGGAATTCTGGCATTTTGGTTCCTATTTCATCGAGATGTTCCTTTACGGTCGCTGGTTGACATCATTGATTGGCGGTGTAGCTGTCTTACAAGAAGAATGAAAAACAAAGAATTTTTTCATACCTATATGGGCTCATGGAGTGGAGGTGAAACAAAGGGAAAATATAGAATTCACATTCCCTACAAACAAGGTGTATTTCTTGCGCGTTGACACAGAAATTTTAGGTTAGTTTTGATGACCATTTGATGAATGAAAGAGAGATAAAAATATGAGTATATAATAACAATTGCAAACACATAAATCTTAAGAGTCTCGAGGATCAAGAAAGCATACCCATACGTCGACGTAGAAATTATCGATGATTTGAAATAGGATTATTTATATAAAGGAATAAACAATTATAAGTTAATGTTAGTGGATGATGTGACATAATGCTAGTTAGTGGATGTTGGTGGATCATGTGTCTTGGTAACATGCTAGTTGACCATATAAGAGCATCCGATAGTTAACTGATGAGGTGGATATCTTGCATGTCAAGAGAAGATGGTGCGGTATGACAACTTGATTAGTGATAACGTGGCATAAGGAGGTGCTAGAGAATTAATTAGTAAAATTTATCTTTATAGGAGATATATAGATGAAGTATTATAGGAGGTTTTGGTTTGCCCATTGGAATTCTAAATGAATATTTTCTTTCAATTTTGACAAGGCAAATAATCCACGCACAGACCCTATGCAAAAATTCTAATACATAAGGAACAAGGCAAATAAATGGATTTATGGGTGAACAATATTTTTTAGCTTGGTTTTATAGCAAACATATATGGCTTTCTCAAACTACAAGATGTGTACTTAGCGCAATAGCAATGTATAGACACGGGATGTGTCTTTAGATGGATCCCATGATGATAATGACATCAATTATAAAACTGCTCATCGTGTACAGAAACAAGAGTTAGATCTATAATTCGACCCCACAACACTTAGAATGTGAGAAAGAAAGATATAAGAGCTTACATAGGAGCAAATTCTTTATGAACCCAGACTTACAGTGGGGAGGACGTGGTGCTATGACATGTATAGACACACCTTAGACACATACACCACGAATTACGGATGCTAGGGCCTTTTTGGCCCTTGTTTAGTTCCCCAATTCGGGGATGGCAAACTTGGGAGTTTGACACTGTAACGCACTGTAGCATTTTGTTTGTATTTGTAAAATATTGTCCAAATATTGACTAATTAGGCTTAAAAGATTCGTCTCGCAAAGTACAACTAAACTGCGTAATTAGTTTTTGGTTTTATCTACGTTTAGTACTCCATGCATGTGTCGGCATTTTGATGTGACAGGGAATCTTCTTTTTGCATAGTGAAATTTGGGGAAATTTCTGGGAACTAAACAATACAAATCCAAACAACTCTAAATTCTGTCAAAACCACTATAGCAACACTATTAAGCACTATTGAAGGAGCTATTTCTCTCTCCTTAGAGCATCTCCAACAACTTTGTAAATTTCACTTGGTATATTTCGCGTTTTAGCAACTTGGTAAATAATTTGGCAAGTGAAAAAATGAGTCATCTCCAACAACTTGGTATTCCAACTTGGTAAAACTAGAGAATGACATATGGGACCCGCATGTCATTGCCTACTTCTTCCCCACCAGCTCCTTCACACGAACAGAACACGACTTTGACCGGGATGGAAATTTTGACTCGCGATTTCTCGACAACGGCTGCACCAAATCGGGTGAGGTTTGATCCTATGCGATCGTAACGAAAAAACGAAACTTTTGAGCATTTCCCATCAAAATATTGAGCACTCTACAGTGCTCGACCATGGCGTTGGGCTCGGTTCACGGCGGCTCCCTTATCCGGTGTCGCGCGATAGCAAGTCACTACGCGCGCGGGTATTTACGCGCGCGGGAGGGGAAAATAGCAAGTTTGAAAAAATAGCAACCTAGTTTACCAAGTTGTCCGCTTTTGTCCCTTTATCCGGTTGTTGAAGATGCTCTTAGAGCATCTCCAAGGAAAAACAACTTGGTATTCTATAATTTTTGGCAAAAACACAAATTTTGTTCTACAACTCCACGCCAACGGAAAATACCAACCGGAAAAACACCCTCCGGGCCGCTAGGGCGCGCGACGCTGCTCGACGGACGGCCGGACGGCTGCTCGCACCGCGGCCCGCTGGCCGGACCGGTTCGGACCGCTAGCGCTCGGCCGGGAGACGCTCGGCGCGCGCCGTTGTATATAGATGGGAAATACTTAAAAGTCACTTTTTTCGCGATCGCGTAGGATCAAACCTTCCGATTTGGCGCGCGGGAGGGGAAAATAGCAAGTTTGAAAAAATAGCAACCTAGTTTACCAAGTTGTCGGAGATGGTTTTTTGAGATTTTGTCCAATTTATAAGAATAGCAAGTTAGTTTAGCAAGTTGTTGAAGATGCTCTTAGTCCTCTCTCACCGAGCATAATATAGCAGGTGGTCATCTCGGTGAGAGAGAAGAGAGGAGAGAGGAAACAGCTCCCATAAACAGTGTTCAATAGTGATGTTGCCAGAGAAATCTAGAGCATCTACGGTATGCCACTAGCTCCATCTTCTTTACCGCATTTATTGTTTATACACGGTTTACAAGCTCCACCTACCTTACCACATTCATTGGCTCCACCTTCTCTACCGTGTCTTGTTTAGATTCAAAATATTGAAAAAAATTATAACTGTAGTGTTTCATTTGTATTTAGCAATTAATATCTAATCATAGACTAATTAGGCTCAAAAGATTCGTCTCGTAATTTACAATTAAATTGTGCAACTAGTTATTTTTTACCTATATTTAATGCTTCATGCAAGAATAAAAAGATTAATGTGATGGAAAAAAGTGAAAAAATTTCAACTTTTGAGGGTGAACTAAACAAGGCCCTTGTTTAGATGCGCCAAAATTCTCTGTCTCAATCATATCAATTTTTTGCCGATTGCATGGAACATTAAATTTAGATTAAAAAATAACTAATTGTACAGTTTAGTTATAAATGACGAGATAAATTTTTGAACCTAGGTAGTACAATACATGATTAGATATTAATTGTGCCATCCATCCTACGATGATAGTCCATTTATGGTATATGGTTAGTATCATTAGAAATATTTTTTCAATCTTTGAATTTAGTTTTTAATGAATTTATTTGAAAATTTAAGTATTATACGTATTTTATAAATTAATTTAAACTTGTGCCATGCATCCATTGACGATAGTCAAACGGGGTGGAGAAAAGAGTTAAAAAATAAATAGTGTAACCCGTGTATGAACAATGAATGTGTCAGGGAAGGTGAGACAAGCCGCGTCGGGACCAACACTGCTCGGGCAGTCGCGTCGGTCTAGAGAACCTCGCCACGCGCCCACGCTGACGCTGCTGTTCCTCTTCTTTCCTGCAGCTACCATTCCTCGCCACACCTTCGAGTCGATCGAGCGAGAACGCGAATCGCCTCGCCGACCGCCGCTACCACCAACACCAACCTCGGCCGGTGGTGCACCATGCCTTCCTCCTCCACCTCCCATTCCTCGTCCTCCGTCCAAATCGTTGATCCCAAGACCGCGAGCGCGAGCGCCCCGGAAGCCACCGCCGACTCCAGCGACCGCGACGATGACGTCGGCGGTGGTCGAAACGGCCGCTCATGGCCCGCGACGGAGCACGTGGCCTCGTACCTCTGGAGCCAGAAGTTTGTCGACGACGTCTGCGAGAAGTTCGGCGTCAACACCAAGGCGTTCACCCCGATCCTCGCCGGCGACCGGCGCGCGTGCTCGCCTCCACCCGCGGGCTCCGTCTGCGTGTACGCTGACGCGCTGGAGGCCGGGATGCGCGTCCCGCTCGACCCCTTCTTCTGCAAGGTGCTCGCGCACTTCGGCGTCGCCCCGAGCCAGCTCGCGCCCAACTGCTGGCGCGTCCTGGCGGCCTTCCTCGCGCTCTCCCGCGCCGCCGGCGTGCAGCCGCCGTCGGTCCCCGTGTTCCTGCACTTCTTCTTGCTGCGCGCGCTGAAGGTTAAGGGGCTGTACTGTTTCAAGCCGAAGGACACCGCCGGCGTGCTCTTCACGGGGCTGCCGGATAAAATCAACGGATGGAAGGGGGGCTTCTTCTTCCTCAAGTCGTCGGCGCCGTGGCCGTGCCCCGTGCTCTGGGGCGAGCCGACCAAGAACTCCACCGCTGATCCGGTGCTCACCAATGAGGAGAAGAGCTCGGTGGCGAAGCTGCTGCGTGCGCGCGGCACCGCGCCGATTGATGTCATGACTTACCTCAGCGACGGCGATTTGGCCGCGGCAGCGATGACCGCTCGTGCGCCGAAACCACCTGCGTCATCGCCTCCCCAGTGTGCAACTGGTGCCAAAGGTAAAATGTCGAACACCATCCTTGAGCTTTGAGCTTGAATCCCGGTGGAGCAATTGACTCATTGCTGTGTCACTGTGAGCTAGGAATGGATCCATCGAAGTATGCCATGCTGCAGAACATGCGGGCAGAGAAGGCGGCCGCCGAGGCGGCGGCAGCGGCGAAGGTCGCCGTGAAGATTGAGCCCGGCTGCAGTGCCCCGTCTGGCCCGGCGCCGTTGTCCGGGAAGAAGCGGCCGGCGGAGGCGAACACAAGGGATGCCGCTAGTCACGGGTCGGAGTCTGTCCCGCCGGGCTTCTCCACGGGCCAAAAACGGAAGCTGGAGCACGCCCCGGACAGACATGACGGCGACACGGTCGAGTGGGAGGCGGCGCGGCAGCTTCTGCAGGGCGTCATCACGCCGGCGCGGGAACGCGCGTTCGCGGTGGCGGATCCCTTCTCTGTCATCGCGTCGAGCTACATCGCGACGCTCCAGGTTCGATCCTGATCCATCCTTGGCGGCTGGCGCATTGCGGCGTGCGTGCGCATACTAATGCCACTCGTGGCGTCGGCGCGCAATGCAGGCGGCGAACTACGCGACGTGCTCGTTGGGGCACGCGCTGAAGCTCCAGGAGGAGCTGGAGAAAGCCAAGGCCGAGCTCGCCGAGGCGAAGAACGCGACAGAGGCCGAGGTCGCCAAGGCGAAGAAGGCGATGGAGGCCGAGCTGAAGAGCGCCAAGGCGGCGGCGGTGCAGGAGTTCTTGGGCTCCGAGGAGCACGAGCGCCGGCTCGTGGAGGAGGCGCTCAAGGGGTACGAGCGGGGCATGGAGGACATGAAGCGTGTCGCGCTGCGCCTCCGACCTGACATCGACGCGGCTCAGCTGTTCGTGCCTCCCGGCGGGTTTCAGTAGCTGCGCAAAATTCGACATTAGCTACTACAGTACTGTACCTAGCAAGCCGGCTCCCTGGCAGGATTAGCTCGCCTCTTGGATCCACCTTGACATGGTGAGGATCCACCCGTTCAGTTAGTTGAATTCCAAACGATGTGGCTCTGTAGCTATACTAGCTGCTGCTCTCGATGAATCCTTTTGTTGTCGAAATTGTCCTGTACGATGAACACCGCCTGCTGCTTCGTTAAACTACCTGGTATATGTTAGTGCTATGTTAATCTTCTCAGACAATGTTAATAGAAGATACTGAAATTAGTGGAACTAAGGCCTTGTTCAGATACCTTCAAAATTCCGAATTTATATACACTCTCCATCACATCAATCTTTGCATGTAACAGTAAATATAGATAAAAGAAATAGTAAATTACACAGTTCATTTATAAATCATAAAATAAATCTTTTAAGCCTAGTTAGTCTATGATACGACAATACTTTTCAAATACGAACGAAAGTGCTAAAATGCTGTGAAAATTTTTCAGAGCCCATCTAAACAAAGTCTAAGTTAATGTGGCAAAAAAGTTACATAACTGTGAACAAAAACATATCTTTGGCTCTTGATTGGTTTGAAACCCAAAGTTTGGCAGACCAATGGTTCTAGCCAAATCGGTGCCAAGGTTTTAGCAACAATCAAGTGTTATGCTAAAACTCTTGCCAAGGTTTTGGTAAACAACCGGTGCTATATTAAAAATTCTTGCTAAGATTTTGCTAACTAAAATTTGACATGTCCGAGCTTTGGTAGGTTAAATTTTAAATCCCAACCAAGTAAACCCTGCATTTTAAAACAAATGAAGTAAATCGTTTTGTCTTCTCATTTATTATAGGCGATTCCTTCAATTTCTTTCTACCTTAAGTCCTTAACTCTAAGAGAAAGCAGATCGTTGTCTTCTCTTTTATTTCTTGCCCTTCAGTGAATCGAGATTAATAATACAAGGGTAATTATGTTTGTTCAGTCTCTTATAAGTTGACTACAACCAACGGTTTGACTATAGTCAACGGTGGCAAAAAAGTACTATGTATGGATTATTCGATTTTGTGATGACAAATCAGATATATGAAGATTTTCGAAATGGCACGTGGGCGATTTCCTGTTCTGCAATGAAAAGATACACCGGAAACAAACAACAATGCCAACACATGAAACACTTTTAACTTGGGAATTAAAAGGCAAAATACCATCCGAATAGATTCATCACAATTTTCTCGTTTTACAGCCTTACAGCTTGTGAGCTGACAAGATTTATATGTACACACCGTTATAATATATATTGGTAAAAAGATCATTAATCCTTTACCACTATGAGATATACTTGCACACACAAACTTTAAGTGAAATTACTCTCTTTGTCTCAAAATAGTTGACTTTGTACATTAAATTTAATTTTGTCTCAAAGTAGTTGTCAATTTCACTACTCAATGAACCTGTCTCTTCTCCCAATGATGGGACGGCTCTAGCAGAGTCTGAGGACAGGTGTAGCCTGCACATTTACTATTTATGTTACTGTTTACATGAGCCTCTCTTCACTCTCTCAGTCATTCAAATTTCACCCCAAACTTCCAACTTTGACACTATACAAAAAGAAGATTTTCCGTCATATTAAACTTGTGGTACATGCATGGAGTACTAAATAAAGATGAAATTAAAAACTAATTGCACAGTTTTATTGTACTTTATGAGACGAATCTTTTGAGTCTAATTTATCAATATTTGGACAATATTTCACAAATACAAACAAAATTGCTACAGTGCGCTACAGTGTGTGAACGTCTGAATTTGGACTCCCAATTTTGGGATCTAAACAAGGCCTAATTCAAGTGAAACTTCTGTAAAATTTCTACAGTAGCTAGCAGGCTCAGTGCCAGGATTAGCTTATCTTTTGGATCCACCTTGTTTAGATTCCAAATTTGGTGGCCAAAATCTGCATAGTAAGTGTCCCGTCACACTGCAGCAATTTTGTTTTTATTTGGTAATAATTGTCCAAACATTGATTAATTAGTCTTAAAATGTTCGTCTCACAAAGTACAATAAAACTATGCAATTAGTTTTTTATTTCATCTATATTTAGTACTCCATATATGTGCCAACATTTTGATGTGATGGGTAATATGAATTCTGTATAGTAAATTTGGGAGCCAAAGTTTAGAATCTAAACAAGGCCTAGGTTGAATTCGAAACGATGTGGATCTGCTTTGAACCAAATGCTTTCATTGTCAAAATTGTGCTAGGATGAGTCGATGAGCACCGGCTGCTACTGCTGCTTCATTAAAATACTCGGTCAATGTTTGTGTCATATTATAAACTTCTCAAACTTTTACCTTGTTAATAGAAAATATATATTTCATGCTGAATTTAGTGTAACTAAGTTGATGCTGCACAAAGATTCATAAATGTTAACAAAAGCAGCTTGCATTTTAGAACAAAAATGAAGTCGATTGTTTTCTTCACTTTTATTTCTACGGGATCTGTTTCTATCTGAACTCCAAGAGAAAGCAGATCGCTGTCTTCTCTTCTACGCCTTGCCCTTCAGTGAAAGGTTAAGAATGCAGGGTAATTTTGAACTTAAAAGGATATTCAATTTTCTGATGGTAAAATAGAGATACGAAGATTTTTGCAATGGTATGAGGGCAATTTTCTGTCCTGCAATGAAGGAATATAAAAAACAAACAAAGATGCCAACACATGAAACACTTTGACTTGGGATTTGGGAGGCAAAATTCGATCCTCATTTGACAACTAGCTGAATGGCGGATAGATTCATCACAATTTTCCCAGGTTTGCGAGCTGAGAAGATTTATATGCACACACTTCAGACGTACTACTTTCCGCTTGTCTATCAGCTGAACAGCCCCAGGAGTGAGCATTTTCCTAATGATCAAAAGCTCCCTCAGTTCCAAGTTACGTTATACTCCATCCATTTTAAATTATAAGTCACTTTGACTTCCTTACATCAAATTTGTTATACATCTAGATATAACATTATGTCTAAGTACATAGCCAAATAAATGTAGCAAAGAAGTCAAAACGACCTACATCGGCATCAACCGGTATTAGCTGCAAAAGCGATCCAGCAACCAATGCTGAATCGTAGCAAGACAATTTTAAGCTAAGGCTTTATCCAAACACCTCATTGCACTTCTCACTTCCGTTCTAGAATAAGTGCAGTTCTAGCATTCAAATAATTTCAATATTATAGGGATGTAAATATAGTTTCACTATCAGCATTGGTATTTCCAAATAATTATTCAAGTGCATTTGTTTCAGGAATGAGGGGAAGCATATAAAAGAGCCAGCTGAAATTCCACAAAGAAGACCTCCATCAACTTCATTGAACAGTCATGATTCGTCTCCTCCGGGCTAGAACATCTCGGTGAATTAGAAACCAAGCAAACATCAACGGCAGAGCACGATTTACAAACATATATGATCCAATATGCCAAAGGTTGCAAAATGTGATTAAAAACTAAGGTTAGACACGTACGAGAGAGATATACTATGGTAAGTTTAGTGCCTGATGGCTAGATACACAAGGTCCATCTAACCAAGCGCGCATGACCCTGAGGTTACTTCGGGTATTGCCACGCCAAAAATCGTCCCGGCATCGATCCGCCGGAACGCGCTACTTACTTTGGTCTGCCGCCGTCGGCCGGCACCACGAGCTGCTCCGGGTCGAGGTGTGGGTACCGGCGCAGCACGGCACATTTCATATCCTCCATGCCTCTCTCGTACCCGGCCAGTGCGTGCTCGGCGTGCCGGAGCACCAGCTCCGTGGAGCCCTGGAACTCGCGAACCGCAGCCTCCCTGGCGCTCCTCAGCTCCTCGTCGTGCGCCTTCTTCGCGCCGGCGAGCTCGGCCTTGGCCTGCGACAGCTCCTGCCGCAGCGCGTCTGCCTCGCGGTCCCTCGCCGCCAGCTTCTCCTCGAGCTCCAGCGCGTAGCCCAGCGAGAACGACGCGTAGTTCGCGGCCTGCGCGCGCGACGCGTCGCGGCGTCGCCCACGACCACGACACGAGAACGGGTTAGAACGAACGAGACATGCACGAAACGACTCGCCACGGCCTAAAGCGAAAAGCGAACCTGTAGCGCTGTGATGTAGCTCGAGGCGATGACGTCGGAGGGCTTCGCCGCCGAGAACGTCTGCTCCAGTGCCGGCGTGACGATGCTCTTCAGCATCTGCCTTGCGGCTTCCCAGTCGGTGGTGCCGGCGCCGTCAGGTTTCTGAACCATGTTCCGTGGCATTGGGTCATGGTCGCGCTCGTGGCTAATCTTGGATGACTTAGGGCTGGAGAAGCCCGGCGGGGATGGTGACGCGCCCGAGAACCTGGCGTGGGCATGATCAAGTGGCGTGCTCGGTTCAGGGCGAGACGGACCCTGCTCCTCGGCGTCCTCCGTCGCCTTCCTCTTCTTCCCGGACGACGGCGTGTCGCTGCTGGGCTCAGTCTTCACTGTAACTCCCGACGTCTGCGCTTGTGCGGCCTTTGCTGCCTGCAGATTCTTCATCATCTCGTACACGGAAGGATCCATCCCTGCCAAAAATCCACATCAATAACCCTTTTTAGCACACCAAACCAGGTACGTCATAGGAGATTGGGAGTCCGGGCGTGCGTGCTCGAGTAATACCTTTGCCACTGCTAGTAGCACGAGTAGGCGGCGGCAGCGGCTTCGCTGACGAAGCGGCGATCCTTGCAGCAGCGAGATTGCTCTCGGAAAGATACGTCATGATATCGACCGCCGCGCCGTGAAGGCGGAGCAGCTTCTTGGCCACGCTCTGCTCCTCTCTGGTGAGCACCGGCTCAACAGTGGAGGACTTGGACGGCTCGCCCCAGTTCACGGGGCACGGCCACGGCGTCGGCGACTTGAGGAAGAAGAAGGCCTCCTTCCACCCAGTAATAGAAAGAGGCATCCCCTTGAAGAGTGCGCCGGCGACGTCCTTGCCACGGAAGTAGTACCACCCCTTGAACTTGAATGCGCACAGCGAGAAGAAATGGCGGAACACGGGGAGGGACGGTGCCACGCCGGCGTTGTGGGAGAGGACGACGAAGCCGGCCATGGCGCGCCACCCGTTGGGCGTGATCTGGCCCGGCGCGACGCCGAAGTGGGCGAGCACCTCGCAGAAGAAGCCGTGCAGCGGGACGCGCATGCCGGCCTCCAGCGCGGGCGCGTACACGCAGACGGCCCCCGGGGGCGGCGGCGAGCACGCGCGCTGGTGGGCGGCGGGGACGACCGCCGTGTACTGCTCCGGCACTCCGTACTTCCTGCAGAGCGAGTCGATGGACGCTTGGGTTTGGAAGCATGATGCGAAGCGCTCTGCCACTGACCTCGAGGGCGCGCTGGCGCCGCCGTCCTCGTCCTCGTCGGTGTCAACGCCCTTGATGATGGGCTCGTCATGGAGAGGCGAGGAGGAGAAAGCCAATGATGCATAGGGAGGAAGAGGAGGACGAAGACATCGCTGGTGCTGGTGCAGAAGGCTTTCCGAAGAAGAGAGGAGAGGATTCCAGTGATACCGATATGGAATAGTGGAAGCAATTTATCGGCCGTTTATCTTCCTCTACACGAGTGCTCGGACCCAAGCTCAAGTGCAATTTCCGAGCTTGGCTAGATTTGTAGCTAGAAATGAAACACAAGTATTTACCGCACATACTTCCTCCGTATGATAAATGCTCATCATTGTTTGGTGCACCTACTAAAGTTGAGGACATGTTTGTCAATTTTTACCTCTAGATTATAGCTTCTGAAAAAAATAAGACTGTTAGGATCTGTTTAGATCTAAAAAAAAGAATTTACTTAATAAATTAGGCTATTTTAATTTAGAATCTGAGATTTTTCAATTTTCTAAAGTTAATAAATAAGGCTATCTTAAATTTATAGGTTGAGAGATGAGAACTAGATTCTACAGATCACCATGATATATTTGTATTCTCCAACTTATTTTCATTCCATTCCAGGTATATAGCCTAACTCAAATATACCTAAACTACAATAAATTTAATTCCAAGAAACAAATAGGCTCTTCAATTTTTAAGAATTTGGCTCCATTTATTGCTCTATAGGTCAGTATTACTAGCTTTCTAGTTGTCAAAAATCCAAAAAAAACCGAGGTCTTGTTTAGATTGCAAAATTTTTCAATGTTAGCTACTGTAGCACTTTCGTTTGTTTATAGTAATTAGTGTCTAATTATGAATTAATTAGACTCAAAAGATTCGTCTCATAAATTAAAGACAAACTATGTAATTAGTTATTTTTTATCCACATTTAATGCTTCATTTATATGTTCAGAGATTGATGTGATGAAAAGAGTGAAAAGATTTTGAATTTGGAAGGGAACTAAACAAGTCCGGATAGAAAAAACTAGGGGTGTTCGGATCCCACCTCGGTTCTAGAAAGACAGATTCCTAAATATTGGCCAAAAGTAATGGATTCAAACATGACCTTAGTCCCGCCACATCAAATATTTAGACATTAATTTGGAGTATTAGGCCTTGTTTAGATCACAAAGTTGGTGGCCAAAGTTTGCATAGTAAAGGTACCGTCACACTGTAGCAATTTTGTTTTTATTTGGTAATAATTGTCCAAACATTGATTAATTAAGCTTAAAATGTTCGTCTCGCAAAGTACAACAACTCCCGTGCAATTAGTTTTTTATTTCATCTATATTTAGTACTTCATATATGTGCCGACATTTTGATATGACGGGGAATAGGAATTCTGTATGGTGGAATTTGGGAGTGAAATCTAGAATCTAAACAAGGCCTTAAACCTAGACCAATTACAAAATCATTTGCATATATTGAGACTATTGTAAGACGAACCTATTAAACCTAATTTGTTCATCCTTTGTCCGCAGGATAGAAGACTGGAGTACTCAGCAAGATTGGCGAAGCCGAAGGAGCTCGTCACAAGACCAACAAGGATATGTAGCTGAATTAAGTTGCCGACAAGTGGGATTTGTACATATTTCAAAGGGCATTCAACTGGAATGACTCTTGTCTACCAGTAGAAGTCAAGAGGAAGCTCCCCTACCTGTATTTTTTTAGTTTTCTCAATTGAATGGAAAAATGTCCACATAAGTTTGTTACTTTGAACAAGTTGCTATCATAGTTGTGGTGCTACAGTTTATAGCGCAGCTCTAGTGAATTTCAGCTTAACGGTAAGTTAGCAGCAGTAATAAGTTTAGCTAAAATTGTCTAGCTCCCCTGAGTTTCCTTAGATAAATTGATGCGAGTCAGCCCATGATGACTTGTCATTTCAATTACTATGACAGACGCTCCCTCATTTTTCTCAACTTTAATTTCAAAATTCACTAACTTTTCTACATGGTTTCTCCTTGTACTCTTCAAGATAAGAAGAAAACCTGATTTTACCTCATGTAAAGGTTGCCACGAAATACCAATCTACCAAAGTTGAAACTTCTAAGCCATACAAAATTCTAACAACCCCAAAGTTCAAACATCTAAGACTGACTCCAACAACTAGAATCCAAGTCCCGAGCCAAAGCAAAGCGATGGCACGCTCCAGGCCAAGCACTGCCCACCCACCTCCCTCCTAGCCTTTTTACTATGGGACCCATACCCCTTCCTCGAGATCACGGCGAGATGGCGCTCCATCGCCATTGTTCTCACTGGCGTCGGCATCACCCACGCCGTCCTGCCACGAGCCTCGCCCCGATGCCCGCGCGCCCACCGAAATCCTTGCCCGCGCGTATGCACCACCGTCCGGTCCTGTGCCCGCGTCGCAGCCTCCCTCCCTCTGCGAGCGCCAACGAGCACCTTCGCCCCTGCTCCACCGCTCCTCCTCGGCGCCTGGTACGGACGACGCAAATATGCATCTCGCTTCGTCTGGTACCGAAAATACGTACTCCGTTTGCGTCTTCTATTGGAGGCCGTTTTTGTTACCTAAAAACAATGTGTATAAACTATTTTGTATTTGCCTCTCCATTTGCGTGAGTTGTTGGAGATAGTCTAAGCCATACAAAATTCTAACAACATTATTAGTAACTAAACAAAGAAAAACCCAGTACGCTTAACGCACAAGCTATAAGATTGCATTTGCTGATTCGGGTGGCAATCCCTCTGGCAAGTGCTCCTCAGTTTGAAATGCTGCGTGTTTGGACTAATTTGGTACCATATGTCGGCAGGAGAAACGACTCCTAGTTTGTTTTATTTTGGATCGCTGGAAGTACCGGAATGGTTGAAAGGCTCGATCCAGTTCACCAGCCCATCAGCCATTGCCAAGCGAGAGATCCAGTCCACCAGCCCATCAGCCATTGCCAAGCGAGAGATCCAGTCCACCAGCTCATCAGCCATTGCCAGATCCAGTCCACCAGCTCATCAGCCATTGCCAAGCGAGAGAAGGGTAGAGAGGAATGGCAAACGGCGCAAAGCGAAAAGCATGCGTGCGTGCCTGCCTGCCCTGCTCTGCTCTGCCTGCTGCTGTTCTTTCTGATCGGTAGAGTCTGCAGTCTGCACTGCACAGCAGACACGGCACCCCTGCTGCCCTGTTCGCTCTGCCTGCCTGGCTCTCTGCTGCGGCCAGAGGAGCTGGTACCGTGGCATCAGGCACTGGCAACCAATCCCCATAAAAGGAGGGTCCCCTCGCAGACTCTCCCTCCCATCCCGCACCGCAATTGCTTGCACTTGGGAACAAAAATGTTTTTGTTAACCGTTCTATTTTAAAAATTTTGCATTTTACTCCCTCCGTCCCAATCAATATGCAATTCTCGTTTGCCGAGGAATCAACGTTTACAAATTACCGGCACTTATATATTAAAATATAAAAATATTTATGCTAAATAATTACTATCATCGGAAAGATCTTTAAGTCTAGTTTTTTTAACAAACTTATTTCGAAACATTTAATATTTTTTACTACAAATTTGGTCAAAGTTGATGTAGTTTGATCGGCACGTTTCTTATATTTACATTATCAATGGGACGGAGGGAGTACAGTTTTAAGGCTTAAAAAAACTTGAAACTTTACGCACCAATAGTACATCACTATATGGATATTGTACCAAAATTTGAGATTCAAACAACTTTTGTACAAATTCTTATGAAAGCAACAAATTTTTGGGATCTATAAAATTAGTTTTTTTCATATAAATTTGTAGTACTTTGGGACAAAGTTTCAATTTTTTTTAAAAAATTTAGCATGAATATTTAGACTTTTTTTAATAGACTCCATGGTCGCTTATAACAAAGGCGATGCTTTTCACCTTCCCTTTCCTTCCCACACCAGAGAGAGGAGAGAAGGCGAGCGAAAATGGCGCCGTAGTCGTGGATTATCCTATCCACCACCGCGCGCATCTCAAACACACCCCTCCCGTACAACCTCGCCCTCTCCCTAAGGTCGAAGCTCCTCCGCGAGTCTCCATCCTCACCCTCGCCCCACGTGTCTTCCCCAACGACGAAGACGACGACGACCTCCTCATCACCGCCCTCGACCCTTCTGGCCTCCTCCTCGTCTTCAACGGGGAGACCTACTGCGTCCTCGACATGCCCGCCGCCACCTTGTCTTTCTGGCTCCGTCAACAATCTCCCTACAGTGACAGGGACAGGGACGACTACACCAAGCCCGGTGTCATCGCCGACCCCGCTGTTGCTACTGGTGCCTTCATTCTCGACGACTCCAACTACAGATATGGCAGTGCAGGCGAGGACAACACCCTCGCCCGAGCTTGGTCACGGACCAGCAACTGGCGCAGCGACCCTGAAGACGGAGATGAGGTGTCCAACAACTCCTGGGACTTTGATGATGTCGTCTCCCACAACAGCAACATCTGGTGGAACGACTCCGACCACGGCATCCTCAGCACCCGCAACGCCGTCTGCCAGACACCCCCTCCCCTCTTCTGCTATGTCCCAGTCCCGGACGTCGACGACAGAGAGGATCGCCTCGCCTCCAACTTCCCAGACAAATTCTAGGCAGGACACGCCGGCCTTCGCTATGTGCAGCTCAGCAACGCCAAGTTCCGCTGCGTCCAGATCCGCAAGCCCAAGGGCCACGACCACAGCGCGGGCGACGTCCCCACGTTCATCACCATGCACATGCTTATCGACTCGGAGAAGGGTGACTGGACGGAACTCGAGTACAAACTCTCCTTCGCCGATATCCGGGCCTCGGACACCTTTAAGGCAGCGGGGCTACCGGACAAGGACCCCGTCTTCGTGCTCATCCACCCCAAAAACCCCGATGCCCTCTACTTCTTCCTCAACGACTACCTCTTCGCCTTCGAGATGCGTGCCAGGAACCTCATCGAGTGCGAAGCCCACGGGCCCGCTACCACCCGACTACGCCGCAGCAATCGCACCCGCACCCGCACCTGCAGGTATTCACTCGCTTGATTCTCGGATCACCATCATCGAATTCATTCAAATCCCTGCTGCCTAGCCTGTCGCTTCATAGCTTTTTGACACAGAGGCACGCTAGAATGAATTATCGCTTCTCTCCTTGTTGCAATTTCTTCAGACACGGCTTGTTTATTATCACACACATGTAAAGTGTTCATTCATACTTGAAATTGATTGTGCATCTTAGTGCCTGCAAAGGTAGTGTCATATATATGGGATCTAGCATGATGCAAGATTCTTGTAGTTTGGAGGTCGATCGGATACATGGCTGGAATTAGTGTTGGCTCCTTCACTTTATTTTTCGTTTCTAATAACAATGTTGTCAAATTATCAATCCAGAGAATTGTATTTATCATAAACTTTGTTGTACTTTGACCTAATTAGTGAACTGATTGTGATGCTTGTCCGATTAGTGAACTGATTGTGATGCTTGTACACTCATGTTTACAACATCTTTGAGTCTATTCATGTGAAATGTGATAATAAGTTTCGGAATAGTGAAACATATCTTACAGAGAGTATATGTTTCAACATCTTTGGGTATCCTTTAATTTGGCTCTAAATTTTATTGCCTTCTGATCCTCAGTGGCATCTCTGTTGCTCTTGAAAATGTGCAGCTGCTAATAAACTGTTACTACATGGTCTATCGATTATCTGATATCCATGATTCCATAGGATTGGCATGATGGAAATGATTTTATCAAACTGCTGTGTCATTTAACATGTCACTGTTCCTTTTTCCTCTTAGGAAGTAGATTTGTGAAAGCAGGGTACTAATAAGACTGTTTTTTGTTGGCCTAGGCTGTGCATATTTTGAAAATGGAAACCGAGACCGAGAACGCACGCACCCTGGAATTTGGATGGACCATGCCAACGTCCAAAGCCAGCTTTAATTTCTGTTTTCCATTTCCATGCTTGGGCACCTCTGCCTGCCAAGCTCCCCGGCTCCTGCTCTGCCCATGGCAACGGCACCTTGACCGGTCAGCGAGCATATGGAGCTGAGACTCCTCGCGTCAGCGTCGCGACAGGAAAAGAAATGCAAATGCGATTCAAAAAGGCAGCCAAGCCCAGCCAAGGACAAGGGATCGAGAGGGGAGGAGGCAAAGCTTAAACTTTGGTTGCTTTGCTTTGCAGCCTAAAACCCTTGCCAACAAACCCTTCCTACAAGCTCCCCACCCCCACCGATCCCGATCTCCTCCTTCCCACCCAGCCGTTTCCAGCCATGGCCATGGCGCCGCCGTCGTCCTGGGCCATCCTCTGCACGGCCGCGCGCGTCTCCGACGACGCCGGCCTCCCGGACGGCGCCGACGTCTCCCTCGCGCTCGCCGCGCCTCACCCACCTCACCGTCTCCACGCGCGTCTCCCCCGCCGACCCGGACCCGCACGCGAGGCTCCACTCCCCGCACGTCCTCGCCGCCGACCCCTCGGGCCTCCTCCTCGCCATCACGCCGCCGCCCCTCTCCGCGCAGGACCCCGGCGAGAAGCGCGTCCACCGCGGCCCCGACGGCGTCGAGCGCACCTTCACCATCAGCTACGTCCCCAAGCCGCGCTACGCCGTCCTCGACCTCGCCTCCGCCACCGGCCACCGCCTCCCGGCCCACGACGTCTTCAGCGCCGCCTGCCTCGGCGTCATCGCCGCCCCGGCCCCCGACCGTAAAGCCGGCGGCTTCATGGTCGTCGAGTTCCAGTCCATGGTCGGCGGCGCCCAGGCCACGCTCCACTGCTTCTCGTCCCACACCGGCGCCTGGGTCACCAAGGCCGTCCGCAACCCGCTCCCGAGCTGGATCTGGACGTTCCGCGACGTCGTCTCCCACAGCGGCAAGCTCTGGTGGGTCGACACCGCCGCGGGACTCCTCGCCTGCGACCCCTTCGCCGATGCCCCGGACATGGCCTACGTCCCGCTCCCCAGGGACAGGGACGACGCCGACGCCGACGCTGCTTCAGGCTGCCCCTGCTACTATTGCTCCGAGAGAATGATCGCCTCCCGCCGCGTCGTGCAGCTCAGCAACGACAGCTTCCGCTGCGTCCACATCACCCCCGCGCGCCACGGCGCCGCGCCCACCGTCACCATGCGCACGCTCGCCAACCCGGAGACGGCCGACTGGACGCTCGACTACCAGGTGTCCTTCGCCGACATCTGGGCAGACGACACCTACAAGGCCAAGGGGCTGCCGGACAAGGAACCCGTCGTCGCGCTCATCCACCCCACCAATCCCGACGTCCTCTACTGCTTCCTCGACGGCTACCTCTTCGGCGTCGACGTGCGTGCCAGGAAGGTGGTTCAGTGCGAGGCTCACGGGATGGCCCGAGACAGCGTCTCTTCCTCCTCTGTTCTCGCCTGCAAGCTGCCCCCCGGGCACACAGCCGCAGCCCCAGGTATAAATTTGTTACGGAGTACTTGGCTTGCCCGATCAAACACCGTATGCTCTGCTACTCGATGTTTCCTCAAATTCACTCCAATCCATCACTAGTTGCGTATGGATCATCATGCATGTTGTAAAACCTGAAGTCCTGCAGTGCTACACTGCTACTAGTTACCTGTTACTATGCACAAGTCGCAAGTGATGCATTTCAGTTCTTATAAGAAATACAATTAAGGTAAATCTTTTAGTGTTGATGTTTACTAGAAGAATGGTTAAAGGTCTAGTGGATGCTATGGCTTTGGAGTTAGGAGTTCCTGTTTCTACTAGACAAGGCAAACTGGAACTGTTTGCTTCTCTTCTTGGCGCAATTTGCTCAAACTTAAACTTGTTTCTCATCACATATAAGGTCGCCATAGTTCAAATCGACTGTGCTTCTTACTCCCATGCCAAGACAGTGTTACTAAATCTACAACTACAATATGGTATATATATGGGTCACATTTAAAGTTAGATAACCGTGTATTTCCAATTTCTAATGCTGTCACACAAGCAATGTATATTATCATCGTAATAAAATTTGTCATATATTGACCAGTTGAATTCATTCACTCCAATGCATACACTCATATAGTTTACACTTTTGATGATTATTATGCCATCTAGCCAGACATTTTTGGTACACTAATGATCTCTGACTTAACTGCTACTTACTTCCATGGATTGTCTGATGTTCATGATTCCAAATGTTTGGCATCACCGAGATATTTTTTGTTTCAAATAAAATCAATCTGTGGCATTAACATAACATTCCTTTTGGGCTAAATTCCTGTAGCTGTAGTTTTCTCAACATATCTGTTGAGGAAAGATATGAGGTAGTCGGTCCTAATAATAATGGTCTCTGTTGGCTATGCTATACTTTACACTCTCCATTCTCCAACTGGAAATTGCAACCTGATGAGAAAACTTTGGTACTAGCTAGAACATCTTTTTGCTTGGAGTAGTTTTCTTTTGTTTGAAAATGTGCTTGGATTGGTTCAAAGGATGATGCTTAGGCATGTACAGAAATGATAATTTAAGTAGTATGTGTGCAGTTTGATTCCTAATTTTGCTTTCAGCATCTATAGTCTCAGTGTCTTATTCTCTAAAGGGATTATTATTCCTGTGTTTGAAGGTTTCGGTGAGGATGACACTGTCAATGCTTCAAATGATGAGTCCACAACAGCAGCATCAACTTGAAGTGCTGATATTGGGGGTAGTGGTTGACCTTTTTGGCAGGTGAGGTTAAGTTGTTCATGGTGGTGATTGTGACTAGTCCTATTTTCCTGCTGGACGATGGATGAATGCAGCAAACGTCTTACCTTATACTGTTTTCCTTTGGTCCTGCAGGTTTAGGAAGCAATATGTGACCGGCATCAAGTAGCTACCGGAGACGTGTTAGGATGTGGCATCATGTTCCATGGCCAGAACGCATGCTTGGTGTTTAGTAGTAGTTTGGATCTGGTTTATCGCTCAGGTCAGGGACATGTTATTCTAGAGAACTGGATCTCATTCTGTTTTCTTATTTGGATGTTGGAGTGGTATGCACTATCAGACCGCAAGACAATTCCAGTACTTTGTCTTTGGGTGGAAAAACAAGATGAATGTTCTGTGATCTCTTTGAATGCTCGACGAGTGAACTGTTTTCAGTTTTATTTTGCCAGGTTTATGTCATGCAGATCAGTGCTCCCTCAGGTCCGTTTTAACTGGCGTACGCTAGTTTTTTATAATGGCCATTTTATCTATGTTCTTGCTGATTTCTCCTCCCAAATACTGTGTATCCATCTGTGTACGTTTGTGACATTTATGTAACATCACAATCGCTTACAAACATCAACCGCCAACTTTTCTAGACATTAATGGCATATTGGCATTGGTCCTTCTGAAGTTCCGTATCCACATCAACAGTACCAACATCTGAAGACGCAGTAGGTGACAGTTTGATAGAGCGGTTCAGAGTTCAGAACGAACAACGAAGGATGAGCTGCTGTTTGAGAGAAGGACGAGCTGATGCTGCCCAAGTTTTCCACACTGGAGTAGACCACTTTCCCAATGAAGGAACTCAAGCGGATGTTCAACAATCAATGCAAACCAAGTACATGCCTTGCAAATTTGGTGGCAGTAGTTACCCTCACAAGATTCCTCGCCATGTACCTAACAACCTTGTTTTCATCCGTTTGGTTGAAGGTTTTCATGCGAAGAAAGCTGCAGTGTAACATGCATGTACGTTGTAACTGAAAGCTTTTTTTTTTTTTTTTCTAGAACACGTCTTGACGTGTAAACTGAAAGCTGTATTGTATTGTATATTAGCAAAGAATTAGTGCTGCGGCTACTCAGCTTTGTATCACCACGGCGACATACGTGCATATACTTGTTGAATGTGTTTTTGTTACGGCCATGGGCCATCTTTGTCTAGTTCAAGCAATTTGGGAGTATTCCTCATTTCCTTGCCTGCAGTTTTGACCTTTTGAACAATGTGCAGCCATGAGGTCCTTGTGATTAGCCGATCACCGTGCACCTGGTTGGTGTTTGGGATATGGTTGATGGAATGTCCTCGCTCAAAAACCCGGGCTAGGTTTCCGTTTCTCTTCCTCAATTTCCATTTTCCATGTCGGAAAAGACGATGGATATGCTGCTGGGAGCCTGGGACGGTGGTTAGTGCTTCTGTCTTTGAGAAAGATGGCACACTGCAGTTCATCAACCAAGTCGTTGTAGCATAGTGGTTACTTGACAATGTGGTACTACCGTAAACATGTGTTAATGATCGATTAATTAGGCTCTGTCTCGCAAATTAGCCACGGCTTCTACAATAAGTTTTATAATTGGCTCATATTTAGTTCTCCTATTTAGCATTCAAACATCCGATGTGACAGAGACTAGATCCAAACGCCACATAACGTATTAATGTTTATATTACTTCACAGTTTGAACTTATCGGCCTAGGCATGGTATAATGTATCTCTATCACAACAAAACAATATAAGCCGGCTCATCAACCATAGAAACCGTCAGCCGAACAACCCATTTCTCTATTCTAAAGTATAAAACCAGTTTTTATTTTCTAAAAATACTATTTTAAAGATTGTATATTTAGACATGGTGTACATCTAAGTATATACTATAAAAAAGTCAAAACGACTTGTAATTTGAAGAAAAAGAGAGTACCAAATATATAGTGTTAAAGTAAGTCAAAATAATTGAGCTAAGTGTTTGGCTATTAGCAGAGTTACTTTCAATGTCCCCAAAAAAGTTGCATTTATGAAAATTTCATAATTTTTTTTCCTATTTTATACCATTGTCAGCTTTTTTAATGCTCGTAAAATTTCCTCTACAGCTAGTCTTAAATAGCTTTATAATAAATATACTTAACAATATAAATATGAATAATTTATAATATAAATTTATAAATTTAAAATCGGTTGGCTGTTCAGATTGCGAGAGATAATAATTACTTTAAGATATTGAGGAATTTAAAAAAGGAATGACTGAGTACTGATTTGATTTGACTATGTTATAGAAGTAGCGGTCAAAATTGTAGTTTACTCTCTCCGTCGCTAAATAAGTGTCGTCGTAAGCTTTGTGCCACAAGTTTTGACTCAATTTATAATAAATATGTGTAATATATTTATTTTTAAATAAATTTTTTAAAGAACTAGATGTAAAGATCTTAGCATAAATATTTATATATTTTAATATATAATTATCGGTAGTTTTTTCTAGGGAAGTGAGAACGGCACTTATTTAGAGAAAGTAGAACATAATAAGGAGTACACTCTATACACTTACCTATATAAAGAACAGCTGATCTAACGTAAATGTATCTATAAATAGGTCAAGTAAAAATTTTACTAATCATTCATCCCCTCACCCTCTCTCCCCGTCTCCCCACTTTTTTTTTCGATTCTCTCCCATTTGAGACTTGGCATGGCTTGGACCTGCTAGCGGGCATCACGTTTTGCAAAGCAGTCGGAGCGGGGGCCAATAGGCGGTGCAATGTGTTCTGCCGAGCACGAATGCTTCTTGGTATAGTTTTTGCATTCATATTCGACGCACTCATTATAGTATTAGGCCCTGCAATCCTATCAACGACAAATCAAATCAGTACAAAACTACAAATCAAATCAGTACATCAGAAAAATTATAGGTCAATATCTTATTTGTATGAATTTTCTATGATCAATACATATGTTATTTTTGAACAGAGGGAGTAAGTTATTTATTTATTTTGCTTTGATAGCTCATGATTATATTCACATGAACAATGTCGGTTGCCTATTTTTAGGCTAAACAGTTCAACATATGATTGAATGCATAGTCTAGCAGCATATAAGTTACAACCATTTAGCATCTTGAAAGAAAAAAAATCTCCAAAAAAAAATCCTATGATTCCTATCCAAATAAACTACAATCTAGTAGATTTTAACATAAGTATAATAAAAAATATATCACCTTTTCTGATCCAGATTTTTAAAATCCATTTGGAAAAAAGGGGACCTAAGCCCATAGGTGGATGGGTGAAATTGTAGCTGAGCAAACTCGCTCAATTCTAGGGAATCGCTCGGATGACTCACTGAGGTTTCATTCCTAAATCAAAGCACCTCAATTTACATGACTTGATATATACTACAATCTTAATACGTCCTTTTCTACTTAGGGGCCATAGCTAATGTCTTCTCCACGCACTATAGAACACTATAGCAGAGTTAGAGCTGGTGCAGCTAGAAATCGTGGCTCCGTCGGCTCCTCTTCATTCTCATTTTTTATTTGAAAATCAATACAATAATAATTAGGAGAGGAACCAACGTCCTCAGGACACGTGCCAAACAAGGCATTAAGAACTACTCCTTCTATCCTATTAAAAGTGTTATTTTTTATTATTAAACTTTTTATTTGACTATCCGTCTTATTTATAATTTTATAAAAATAATAATAATAAATAAATCAATGTTAAAGTACCTCTAGCGATAAAATAAGTCATAACAAAATAAATAATATTTTTTTATAAATTTTTGAATAAAATAGATGTTCAAAGAAGAAGTGTAAAAGTCAAAACCAGCAATTTCAAAAGAGACGAAGAGAGTATAGTGTCACTGGAGACCGATGCTGGAAACAAGAAAGAGAAGGTTGAAGCATCTATTTGCACATTTGCAACAAGTAGCAATGTCTAAGAAAAATATTATGTCATCAAGGATTCTTCCCTCCTCATAATTTCTAGGTGGATTCCTCCAGTTGTGGCTAATCTTGCTCCTTTGTTTCAAAATGTTTGCTTTTGAGGTCTTATTGGTTGTTGCAAACGGGTGGTAGCAGCATCCTGAACAGCTACCTCCTAGATGCCACGCGGCCACGACACATGTTTAAAACTACCTCTCCAGCTCGGAAGCGTCATGTCATGGGGTGATCAGAAGCGTGGCAAGCGGCGACGGACGTGGACGTGCTGCTCCGACGGCAGAAACGGTCGGTCCAAATGTCCAATGGACAAAACCGCGCGGCGGGAGCCCAGGACCCAAGCGTGCAACGAGGCGAGCCCGAGCCGGACTCCGACTCCGTTCTGGAACCAACCGGGCCGCTCGCTCGCGTCATCACCGTTCACATGTACACGCACGCGCCGGCCAGCCAACCGAAACGGCAAAACCAACCCAACCCAGCCACGCCACGCCACGCCACGCCGCGCCCGAACACAACAGCTCGGCTCACCCGTACGCGCGCGCGCCGGCCAGGCCCCACCGCCAATTCATTAAACAACCCCCGCGTCCCGGCCCCACTCCCCACCCCACCCAATAGGCAGGCAGCCAGAGCCAGCTCGGCGTCTCCATCTCGGCCCAGCTCGAGCCCAACCTGTCTTCCCTTTCCTTCTCCCTCCCCCGAGTGCACACGGCAGAGGCCGCCCGCCGCCGGGGGGAGCAGAGGAGGGGAGGCGGGGACCCGGCTCGGAGGGAACAGGGCGAGATGGCGATCCTGTACGCGCTGGTGGCGCGCGGCACGGTGGTGCTGGCGGAGCACAGCGGCGCGGCCACCAACGCGGGCGCCGTCGCGCGCCAGGTGCTCGAGCGCCTCCCCGGCGGCGCCGCCGACAGCCACGTCTCCTACACGCAGGACCGCTACGTCTTCCACGCCAAGCGCACCGACGGAATCACCGCGCTCTGCATGGCCGACGACGCCGCAGGAAGTAAGCGCTTCGCTACTCCTACTCCTCCTGTCCATCCTCTCGCCCCCTCCTCTGTACGATCGCGCTCGCGCGGGGGGTTCCGACCTCGATTGGGCTGCCGCCGGGGCTCATTACGTGGCCGGGCGCCATAGGCCGCCGGAAGAGAGGAGATCCGGGACTGATTCGGGGGTTTGTCGTCACGCGCCCATCTGGTCCGTTACTAGCAGCAGGCTGGCCGCTGCTGACCGTAGGGGATTGGTAGATCAGGACAAACTGACGAGTTCGCGATTGGATTTCAGTGTGGCCTGCCAAATGGCGTCTCAGGGTTGATGGGCTCTGGGGGCATGGGTTGAGCTCGTTTTGGGGCTGTGGGTTGGTAGCTGTGGTTTTGCTTTTGCAGCTGTTGACTTCGGGATCAAACTTGCTCATTGCTGCATAGTAACAATCTGTCTGCTAATTATCGACCTGTAACACTGTCTGTTGGTTCTTTAGTAGGTTTGAGATGAGCTCAACTTCTTTGTTGGTAAAATCAAGAGCAAAATTGGTCTAATTGTTGTGTCTGAGTATCATCTTGATTCTTATCCTGCTGATTTTTTGCTGTACAATGCATACAGTGACTGTTTCGTTCTACTAGCCACATCTTTCACATTATCAAGTACAACCTTATGCTACGAGTTCTGTATCTTCATTGCCTGCAAGTATGCCTCTGTTTCGAAATGATTAACCATGAGCTTATCAGTGTTTTGTTTTTTCTTGTGCCACAGGACGGATCCCCTTCGCATTTTTGGAAGATATTCACGGAAGATTTGTCAAGACATATGGCCGGGCTGCGCTGACAGCTCTTGCATATGCAATGAACGATGAATTCTCAAGGGTCCTGAGCCAACAAATGGACTACTATTCGAATGACCCTAATGCAGATAGAATAAACCGCATGAGAGGTGAAATCAATCAGGTAATGCGCCCATTTTTCCAACTGTTTGTATATGGGAATTGTCGACTGTCATATGTTGACGGACATATATTATTTTCTTAATACTAAGATTGAATTTATCTATGCTGTGATCTCTGATCTTATAAACAAGAAGTGGAAATGCTCGTGAATGAAATGCTTGAAACCTTTGTGGACCTGCTTGTTTCCATATACCTATTTAAACCAAACCATAAAAAAAAAAATCCCATTGGTCTTGCACATTGCAGCAAAGGAGTCTCACAATACAAAAGGATTTACCTATTCATTATTTCCTTGCAGGTCCGTAATGTTATGATTGATAACATTGATAAGGTCCTTGAAAGAGGTGATCGTTTGGAACTGCTGGTTGACAAGACTGCAAATATGCAAGGAAATACAGTTCGATTCAAAAGACAAGCTCGGCGGTTCAGAAACACTACTTGGTGGAGGAATGTCAAACTCACGTATGGGATATTCTGATTTTTGACTAATTTAAAACACTTCGCTGTCATATTTTGTCTTGCATATTGATCTCTCCTAACTTTTGCTTCATGAACTCTTAGTTTTGTTTCTGGTCATGAACTTCTTACTGACCTTTTGCACTTTCCATGCATTCTTAATTGTGCTTCTTAATACCCTACTCAATATGCAATTTGATTGAAAAATAATCTACTAACCAATGCCCAGCAGGATTTAATGAAGTAACTTTGAATGCAACTTTATCGATAATGGTATATGTTTTTGTTTTCAATAAATGGTGATTACATATACTTGGTAGAAACTTTTGAATACATTTGGTTTTTTCTTTCAGTGATGTTTATAGAATGTAGAATGGTAGAAACTTATTATTGATATAAGATTGTCAGATGATTAAAAAAAAAAAAGAGTGGATACACTAGTTGCACGAGAATTTGGTTTCACTTTGGTGCCTGTTGTTTGTTGTAAGCTCTACTACTCTAATCAATCCTTAACTTTTAATGTGGGATGCATGTAGTCATGTACTCCATGACATTCAAACATGGGAACTATTTCTCCTTTTTTGTCATGTCAAGCAGCAACCTTTACACTTTTGAATAATTTTTATATGTGAAAGCTGGATGCCATAATCATTGGCGTGCAAGTCTTAGGCTCTTGGTATGGTGCTATGATGTTTCCTCCACTGCTGTGTGAGCTTTTTGCCCGCAATAATCCTATTCTATCTCTGTTTGTGCAGGGCTGCATTGATACTTCTCCTCCTGGTAATAATATATGTCGTTCTTGTGTTCATGTGCCATGGTTTCACCCTACCAACTTGCATAAGGTAAGGCATGATCTGCACATTGGGCTTGTTAGTGTGCATGTTTATGTATGTCCCTGTCCCCGGGAGCAGCAGCTATCGGCTATCGCAATACCATTGCAATTGTTTTTTGTGTAGAGGAAAGCTACAGATTATGAAGTGATTGTGAAAACTCAATTAAAGATGTAAACTTCACATGAAACTGCTTCTTGTGGGTTTGGCTATGACCTTGTAGCTCTACGAGAATTCGGTGCTTGGATGTGTGTTTATCTGTGGCTATTCTTGTGTGTGTACATGAATTCAGTCACGACTGTATTATGGCTATGCTAATGTAATATATATTATTGAATTTGACAAGATGACATAAACATGGAGCTGCCATGAAAATTTCTTCCCAGCACTCAAGCAGCATGCCAGTATTTGCTTCTATCAGTGTGTCCATCTCCGTAGGAAATTACTGTGCAATGTTGCACAATTTATTTCGGCATGTACACTCGTGCCTGAACAGAGGCTGGACGGAAAGAATTATGCTCCATCTTTGGATCATCGATTATGGAATAATGTTAAGGCTTTCGCTTCACATTGACAAGAACTGCCATTTGTTACTTGTATATGTTACGCTCAACTTGCAGTGGGTCAAACAAACATGTAAGTGCGGTGCCGTACAAAGATTGCTGACTCGTGCCGGCCGCGTTTTGAGAAACATAAATAAATTCTGGTTGCTCTTTACCTCTTTCCTTGCTTTGAAGTTTCTTTTTTTACTACCTTAGATAAAATATACCCGATGATTCACATAGCTAATTGAGAGCAAGGGCATTGTCATCATCAATCGAGTCGATGAGATCCTGCAGCGCCGCCGTCTTCTTAAGGATCTTATCCCCGCCTCCGGCCTCCTCCATCTCGAGGCCATGGTCACCGGCCCCTATCGCCCGCGATCGAAGCCTCGTTGCTCTCTCTCCAAACAGCCTACGCGGTTTTGCGGTTGTCAAATCCGCCACCCACGTTGCCCCGGCGCACATGGCCTTGCAAGTTGCAACCACGAGCCGACGGCGTGGGCTGCCATTCGACAGCCGGGCATATACAAGGCATCGGATAGCACACCACGATCCTTCTCATCAGGGACCAGGATTATCTTATAAGTACGTACTATATTCCAAGCAGATAACTGCAGAAGAACAATCATGCAGAAGGAAGACTCCTTTCTCTCCCTGACACATGCAGCAATTACAGAATAATAACTCGTCTGTACTGCAAACATAGGTCCCAAATAGTATACTACATACAACTACAAGGTTCACGACAATCGGTTCTTACAACTTACCTTAGAATTTTACCCTAACAACAAACGAAAGGCGTGGTAGCAACACTCAGACACAAACAGAGGCCAGAGGGCAGCTCAAGGTGTAATTTCAGAAACACTGGTGGGGATTGTCCTTCCAGGTTGTGCATCCAGGAGTGATGGTCACAGCATCACAGCTGTTCCATTGATTCCCCAGGATCATGCTGAAGTATGGGTGGCTCCGTGTAGGCATCCGACCTGCTGATGTTACGATCTGCATCTTCACCGCCCAGAGCAGCAGTGCTGAAAGTCTCGGCAGATTCGCTTGAGAAGTCATTGACGAAACTTGTCCTGGACTCTGCGTTTGTTCCGAGAAGATCAGCTACCTGAGGAACAGATATCCCACTCTTGCTTCCACAGCCTTCAGATGAGACTGCAAAGGAATCCACAGAGTTTGAGTTGCTTTGGAGATTTTGGTATTGCCCCTCCTCTTTGAGCAGCATGGCTTCGCTGCATACCTGATCATTAGTAGGTGCACAACTCCGACTTCCATCACATGAGAAAGTGTCTTTAGAACCAGTCACCAAATACAGAGTTCCATCATATTTCTCATCAGAAGAGTTCTTGTGTTCACTTCCTCCATCCCCACTGCCTGTGTCCACAGTGGTACATTCCAGAACAGACGAAGTATCACCGCAACAGCTGTGGTGATGTTGGTCATGAGGGAGCATAAGGGTATCTTGATGACCTGTAGACACATGTTCTGAAGTTTTATCAAATAAGAAATTCTTTTTTGCACTGTCTCCATGCAGTAGTGGTAAACATCCTTCACGAACTGGCGCAGCATCACCAGGGACTACTTCATGACAGTTTTTAACAACATGGCATACCTCTTCCCTATAACCAGAACACAAACTCAAACCTGATTTCCACAGTCTGCATCGAACTTGGGAGACATTGCTTCAGGGATTTCTGGAATCAACACTTCATCATCATGAATTACTTCAGAACAGCTCAGAACATTTGGTGTTTGTTTCTGCAGTAAGGGCATTTCAGTTTCTAGATGACAAGAGGTAACAAGCCTATCACTCTCATCGGAAGGCAAAATCTTCTTGTTTTCACAATTTTCATCATGTCCGGGCAAGAAATCCATGGTTTCAGATTTTCCCAGGAGCAACATTTTGTCATCATTAACCACTCTTTGGCTTTGTGTTTCTTTCTGTTGGAGGGATGTTCCAGTGCCCAAATAATCAGCAGCCACATGACTTTGAGTTTCATCACTCAATAAACTTTTCCTAACTCCAAAACTCTGCTCAGCCAACGTCTCCATAGTTTTAGAACCTTCAAGAATCAAAGATGAATCACATGTGCCATCTTTACCGTATTCAAAGCTGCCTTCAAAGCTTTGCTGTTGTTCATCTTGCAGGAGCACCTTGGCACCAAGATAGGGTATAGCCAACCGAGTATGCGTGTCCTCAGATGACAAAGTGAAGCTCTTCTCTTTAAAGTTTTCATCAGGTACTGCAGGCATATCTATGGTTTTGGTGCCTTTTGGAATCAATGCAGTGTCACTTGGATCCTCTTGATGGAAGGATGCTGTTGCTTGTCTCTTCTTCTTCCTTCCTTCTCCCTCAACATCCTCACTGCAAACCACCTTAGCATGCTTCTTACAATTCAAGAAAGGGCTTCTCATTTCTTTAACATTGTCCTCATCGCAGTTATGTACTCCAGCAAATACTGTGGGCATATTTAATCCTTTGTCACAGGAGACTATCAGTTTTGGACAACCTTGAGGAACAAATGGCTTTTTTACAAGTGTTGTCTCTGGCAGGTGGTTTGCTAGATACACCCCGTTTATTTCTATCCCCACATAGAAATGGACCCAGGCTAGTCTGAATTCCACTCTGATTGCCGCCAGAAGACTCGGTGGATCTTCTCCAGACAAATGAACGATTAGATGCTGGAGCTCTGTTCAGCATATCAGTTGAAGCCATATCCAGCATTCCATCATTACGACATGGAAATGGTCTGTTATGCTGTGCCTTCCGCTTTTTTTCCCTCTGGGAAAGGCATTGCTAAACTCAGCACTCCTTGGAGGAACTGCTTCGGTCTTGAACCTTTTTCTATGGTTGTAGGTTTCATGCTTTCTCACTAACCGAGAAAACACACTTGTTCGCCCTTCATTGTCAGCACGGAGTTTGGAATCTAAGATGGGTGGATAGCATCCATCTTTCTTCCTAATACAAACTTGTTGGAAAGTAGTATAGTTCTCAGAGTCACTGCTACCTTTAGATTCAGAAGAGTGGCTCTCATCTTTTAGCAACGCAAATAGATCATCGACACCTTCAAAAGTATCCTCCTGGGGAAGAGGTATATAGTCATCAGTAGATTGGTCATGCATTGCTTCTTGGTTGCCAGGTACGGTGACAATGGCCATATCTGCTCCAGATTGCTGGGGAGATTTTGAGCACTTAGACTTAGCCACATCAGAGATGTCTGATTGTAGACCTCTGTGCACTAATGCCATGGGATCAATTAATTTTTCACCCAGTGATGCTGTATGCTCCCCAAGAGTGGTGGAGGAACATGTTTGACAGGTGCTTCGGAATGAACCACATGAACTGCTGTTTGGACTGGACTGCACATCAGTTACTTTAGCCAGATAAGAGGTCTCAAGGTCCCCTGGGAGATAATCTTGTAATCTTGGATTCTGAGGAAGCTGCAACCTGTTCTGTGAAGAAAACAAATGGAGAAGCTTTGCAACCTGTATAACAGAAGCAGTGTGAGGACAGTAGCAAAGCATGTTAATAGAACACCACAAAACTATGGGGCAGACCTGTTGGTGTGACAAACCATAACTAAACTTGTTGAAAACAGAGTAGTTCGGGATAGCATCTTGAAATTCACTAAGCATCAAAGGCTTGCAAAACCAAATCCTCTTGAAACATATCTGGATTCAGTGAAACAGAACAGGAATAGAATTATCATGACTTATAATATCTTAGGAAGAGCAGTATGAGAATTGTCAGGAATATTGTATCATGGGTAAGCTTCAAACTTAGGTGGAAAACATAAAATATAGGGAAGCAGGAGTTTCAAGTGGGTTATCATAATTTATAACTCCTACTAGTAAATTTACATGGTAGCAATGGAGTAGATGACCTATAAGACAGTACTTAGTATTTAGTAAATCTCAAAAGTATTCATGCCTGAGAAGGAAACCCCTTTCCTGATATGGCATCAGGAAATGCATCAGGAATAATGTTCACAGCCCCATCTGAAGCTGCTTCAAAAACACCATGAAGCTTACAGTGATCAACATCATATAAGAATAAAGTTGTGCCAGCTTTAACTCTCTCTACAAAATCAGCACAGAAAAGAGGGAGGCCAAAGATTTTCTTGTCAAAGCACTCCTTCCTGGTCTGACTGTTGCACAGAAAAACTGCACCACCAAAGGTTGCACACTCTTTACTCTGTGCCTTCACCATTCCAAAATCCACTGAATTCCTTGATAACACGAAGATAGACAATGAAAAGGATAAGAAAATCAATAATTACACTAAAAAACAAGAAGAATAGTGCATGCTTCTTTGGCTGCTGCAGATTACAAGAAAGAATTGCAAAAAATATAATCAATATATAAACCAACAAGGGGCGATACGAAGCCTATCATGTCCAGAGTTCTTTTTTCTTCCTCTTAGCAAGTGACACAGGGTTCATTATATTCATTGATGAAACAGTTTACAGTTTCTGACAAGGTTTTTCAACAAGGGGCGATAAGAAAGGTGCCTTAGAACGTTTTTCAATAAGAGGAGAAAGCAAGGCACAAGTTACGCACTACCAACAGTAAGCCTAGGCTAATCATGGAGCACCAACCAAACATAAGAAAGGTTTATATGTGACACAAATAATCGGCGATCACATGAAGCTAAACCACCCAACAAAAACTAAGAGACTCATAGAAGATGAGTGAGTGATGACTGCAATTGCTGTGTGCTGTTGTGAAATCCTCCAGGTCTGTTAAGCGTAGACCTGTATCTCGAGAACTAGGAAGTTCAAACAAGATACAGGAACACAGTCGATCAGCCGATCAATGACTGGGTAGATCTGGTTTCCAGTCTTACTTGCAATTTAGAACAGAAAAAACTGCAAGGAAAACCTTTTAAAGTTAAAACCGCACAGTCCACAGATGCGCACACAATTGCCCTTGCCTATGCTGTTCCCTTCCATAATTCCCCACACAAAGAGGAACAAGCAATTCAACTACATTTCAAGGAACTGCAATTCTTATAAAAACATGTACAGCTCGAAACGAACTGCAATTGATAGGGGCGGGTTTTTGCCGCTGCATGGGGGGTTTGGTGGAATCACAACCATTTCCGCAAAATAAACTTCACCCGCACCAAGAGTCCCCAGACCTATGACACGAATCTAGACCGATCGATTCCGCACGCGCTGATGAGGGAGAAGCGCCAATCGAAGAGGACCACAACCACGGATGTATGATCAGACCAGCACTCTACCGCGCGGCAAACAAATCCACTAGCTACTAACTGATGATGGATTAAAGAAGGAAAGCTTCGGGTTTGGTTTCTCGGAGAAGCTAAACCGAACCGCAGAAAACGAGGAACTTCTCGCAAAATTCATCCGGAAGCACGGAGGCGAGGTAGGGTTCCTTACCACCTAGTAGCAATCGATCAATGCTGCTTGTGGCGTCCGGATGGGCTCGCCGTCCCCGCGCCGACCCAGTATCGGCAGCGGGTGCGGGTGGAGGAGGGCGTCGACAACTACTCCGAGCGCGAGGTGGCCGGCGTCGGCGTGGGGGCGGTTTCGTGCATTCGGCGCGGCGGCGTAGTGGCTAGTGGGTGCTGGGGCTGACGCGGAGACGGCGGTGGTGTGGTGTGGCCGTTGGGCATCAGCGAGTGCCTCGAGGTGGAGTGCTGGGCCGTGGTTGTTTTCCCCCTTGAAGTCCGGCCCAGAATATCGGAACACTTCGTTTTTCCAGTTTGTAAATAAATCATTGGCATAGTTAAACGATGTTGACTTCTGCTAAAAGAAAAGTTGAACATTTTCACGCACGCATGCATGCATGCATTACTGTTATTATGATTAATATCAATCAGAGGTCTTTCCTCAAAAAGTATCAGTTTGAAATTAAATACTATATATATTTTTATGCAAGTATAACTGTGGCACATGTGTATGCAAAATCTTGCAACTGGATCACATTCGTATGTCTTGGTTTTGGTTTTAGTTGTTTTACCACTTGCTCTATATGCCCATAGGTCAATATGTGTCAAACTTCTTGGACTATATTCTAGTTTTCACTGCAGAAATTATCTTGCATGGAGGCAAACACGAAGCTACACGGGATCCCAAGGCCCAAGCGTCCTCGATCGCCCGGTGTCAATATCGTTACCTCGTCGTCGAGCTGCCAAGGCACGATACAAACTTGTCTGTACATGAACATCTGAAGGACAAAAGCCTTCGTACCTAAGCATCACAACCTCGCCATGAATCATTTTATCCCTATCTGAACATTAACACGAGAACAATGGCAATAAATCAACAACCAATTTCACTGAAAAGAATATTCCCGGACAGTCTCCAAGTAAAGGAGATAGTAGCATCTTATCAGCGAAGTGCCCACACAATCTCAGCCAAACATAAGTTAGAAGCATATTATGATCGCCTTACAGAATCATATCTCAGAACACTGAATTCAGATCTCAGTTTAACCAACTGAAAGATAACAGTGCGATGATTCAAACATCATATTTACAGCATCTCAGGTATTCCGGGACAAAAGCATAATGCAACCATCCTAAGCTATGCTACTCGTGGAGTTATCAACAGAAATTCCACCAAGGCCAAAAAGCAACTCTACCAGAAATTCCACCGAGACAAAAAGCATTAGTGCTACGTGCTGTCATCATCAGCTCCCATCTTGCTACCTGGACTAATATGCGATTTCTACCTTCATTCCTCATCAGAGAGAAGTGTGCATGCCCGATCAAGCCACCTGTGAACTGCTATTTCTGGAGCGCCACTGGACATGCTGATTCCCATATCGTTCTGCAAATGAAGGCCTCGTTAGCTTACTCCTCTTCGCTTCACTCTGAATGTCTCCGGCCGAAAAGGCAGTATGTTCCTTCCTTTCTTTCAAAACTGCTTCTCTGTTCTGTTGTATTCCAGCAAGTGTAGGGATGCATGATGCTTTATCTGAAGTAACAGCAACCCCATTGCCACCAAAGCTAAATGATACCTTTTTTGCCAAACTGCAAGCTCTTATTGGGGATAAGACATCTGAGAGTTCAAGTTGAATGGTTCCCTTTTGTTTGCACCCCTTGGCCTGTAACTCTGATTCGCTCCCTTCCATAATGTGCAAAGTTACATTGTTCTGACCAGTTTCACTTTCAGAAACGAACCTTTGGTTCAGCACAGATGAACAACACCTATCTTCCTCAGTGTGTTCTCCATTAAATGGTTTGGGAACTTGATCTTCACAGCTGATGTTACTCTCCATTGTTGAATGGAAGCTTACAGTCCCCATCAAAGCTGACTGATTTCCATCACTGTCAGAGTTGCAATCATCTAGCTCGAGCGGTATATAATCAGCATCGTCTGGCTTGTTTTCTTCTATGATATCTGGTGACTTGAAGACCACAGGCTCAGGGCAAGGGTGTAGAGGTGACTCATGTTTATGAGCAGGATGCTTGCCATTGTGTTTGGCATACATGAATGGAATGTGTGGTAATGAGATTCTGTTGTTGCAGAACTTAGAAGACGGACGACTAAAACCATTGCCATGAGTGTATAACCTGAATTCTCGACCAGTACGAGCCAAAGAGATGTTGTAGTCCCATAAAACTTTTGATTTTGGCTTTTGGTAAGCTTGAAGCCTGATCATTTTTGAAGAAAATAAGTCCACAAGATTCAGAACCTGTACATGACAAAATCATAAGGTCAGTAGCAGGTAATTTCTATTAATGGCAATAGCTGAATTACATCAGAAATAAGAAACAGCGAACCTGTTGGTAAGATATACCAAAGAAGGACCTTTGAGGGTTGAGACAGTGTCCATCAATGGCATCAGAAAATTCAGCTTCAGTTAGGGGCTTACAAAACCAAACTCTTCTGAAAAGAACCTGAATTTCAGAGACCATGCATGCAAAATAAAAGAACCGTTATCAAAATGTTCACACCACAACTAAGTCAATGATTAAAAAAAAAGGATTCATAGAAAGCTATCATAAAGCAATGAATAATTAGGCTTGCCAAAGAACATTTAGCACTAGACTGGTAAAACCATGAGAAAAGCCAAAAGCAAAAGCATACTTACCTGAGCTGGTCGAAGCTTGCACAATGAAGCACATGCATCAGGAAGAATGTTCAGTGCTCCATCTGAAGTTGCCTCAAACACTCCATAGAGTTTTCTCTCCTGATGCTCAAACAGAAAGAGAAGCATACCAGCTCTGATCTTCTTTATAAAAGTTGCAGCATAACCAGGAAGGGCAAAATGTTTCTGTTCAAAGAATTGCCGCTTAATCTCATGATTGCAGATGATAACTGCACCACCATATACTCCAGGATTGTTAGAGATGCCTGATTTTTGGTGCCGCTGATTCCTTCGAAATGAAAGAAAAGACAATAACAGTACATAAACACAGCATTCAAAGATGAAATACATGTTGCAAACATGCTAACAAGTCTACATGCTAATAATGGTGGTATTGTACACAACAGGCTCATTAAAGATGTTTCATATTTGCATTGCAGATTCCATTAAAATGGTAGAAAAGATAGTAGTATCAAAAGAAGACATTCGGTAGCTAACTTCTAAAGATTTTGCAGCGACTGAACTCATAGTAAGTCTTGACATTTACAATCATGCTAATAACGATCAAGATCTACACGTACGCCAACAATGACAGAATTATAACAAAATAAAAGCATAACATTACTGGCACCAAAACTAGGTTAGCCTTCTCCACTGCAAGAAACATTGTTGGACACAGCCTCTATGCAAATGCAGTGGGTAAGGCTTGCCTTCCTTCCCCAGACCCCACTCATGTGGGAGCTGCCAGCAGGGTCTGTCCTTTTTCTTTCTCCATTGCAAGAAATAGTTCAATAATGCTAACAGAACAAGCATGGAT
Source organism: Themeda triandra (assembly GCA_018135685.1). NCBI lineage: Eukaryota > Viridiplantae > Streptophyta > Magnoliopsida > Poales > Poaceae > Themeda > Themeda triandra. Next base: position 1,530,462 of record JAENPR010000030.1, on the reverse strand, counting down.
CAGGTAATAAAAGCTTCCAAAATTCCAAAACCATGGATGTTCAAAAGAAAGCAATCATGAACGCTAAACAGCTACTATAACTCCAGGGGAACAATGGGCAATCTGCTACGTAGTTATTTTGGTAGAGCTGGAACCACACATGCATCATTCTGAATTCTTAAACACAACAGCAAAATCATTCATTCATATAACAGGAACTTGGATTGAACCCTCAAGACCCCTGAACCAGGTGTTATCCTCTCTTCCATAATTGCACCAAGAAACTTAAGTATAAAAAACCACACATGCATCTGAAAAGTATGCGTTGTTAAGAATTTGCAACAAAGCATTAGTACCCTACATGCAACATCTCATGCCCATGGCACAGGTACCAAAAAGCAGCCTACCGCTGCACTATGTAGTGAAGATCTCCCTAAACCCCCACCACATTCACATCCAGGTAGCAAGAACTAAGAAGCAATTAAACAAGGTAAAATACCAACAATTTCTCCACGGCAAGCACAGGCAAGAAATGCATCATCAGTAAAAAATTGCACACCAAGCGCAACTACACGAATCAGCAAGAACCCTAACCAAACATGCCCAAGACCGCGTTAGATGCAAGGACCGAGGAGAAGGCAGGGATGAGGCGATTACGCGGCGCCGTACCAAGGGCAGCGCTGAAACTGAAACCCTCCTCTCCCGCCTCCCCTCCCGCCCCAGCCTCCGCGTCCCGGCCTCCAGAACGGGCGGCGCCCCGCCTCGAACGGCTGCCTCTGGTGCCCCTGCATCTGCGTCCTCCAGTTCCGGCCGATCGCTCCGCCGTCCTCCCACTTGTACACGTCTCCCCCGCCGCCGTCCGCCACCTCCTCCTCCTCCTCCTCCGCTCCCGCGCCTCCCCTCCAGACCTTGCCCTCCCCTCTGGCTTCCTTCTCCACCTCCATCTTGTCGGCGCGCCTCGCCGCCTCCCGCTCCTTCCGCCGCCATTCCTCCGCCGCCGAATCCATCTCCATCTCCATCTCCATCGCCTCGGTGCGTGCGCGTTCGCGCGTGTTAAAGCAAAGCGAGCCGCTTTGCGGAGTGGTGGTGGTTTAGGGGAGAGAGCGCGTGTCTTGAGAAGAAAGAATGGAGTGGTTAATCAATTGGGCCCGACTAAAGAGCGAATTGCGATCACGGCCCAACCTCCATACTGGGCAGCTACAAGCATCTTTCTTTTTCTAGCGCCATTTTCCTATCGGGTCTATTTTTCTTAATGATTTATTAGACCCTTCTTGTTCCACTTATAAAATCGACGTTTTTCTTGTGTGTGTCTAAAATTTGTAATAACTGATAAGAATGCTAGTTTCAACTGAAACGATCTGTTTACACGTGCATAAACAACATGAATTTAACCCATTTTATGAGCTTAAAAAACATCATTCTTGTACCCCTTCTGGGATGTAGGAATTTCACAAAAAAATCATGTAGAAATAGAATGATCTACTGAGCGGGTGGTACTCATCCATCCAACCTCAAATTACATCAGCTACTCATCCAGTCGTGTTACCCCAGTAAATGGAAGATCCACTGATCGAAAAGAATGCTGTTGGCAGAATTAACATTGCCTATTACTGCTGAGTACAGAAGTATGCAAAATTCACAGAATTAATTAACATTCACCAATCTATTTGGGTAACATTTACAGGCATGGAAATTACAGACAATGAAAAAGACCATGGAAGGTTTTCTTTTAGCTCAGATACACAGATCACTTGTAGATGTAGCCATCAATAACATAACATCCAACTCATCGCATATGGTGCCTGGAAGAGCAGACTGAAGTTCAGTGCATCAAGTAAATTCGAAATGGAATGAATCGTCCAAGCTGAAGGAAGATGCTCTCACCTCAGTGTCTCTTTTGTCCCACGACGAACTTTACAGCGGATGGTCGGGAGACCAAGGCGCTGGTGAGCCTCATAGCGGTGGCATCCAGAGAAGCCTGAAGATCACGCATGAGAACATTCAGCACAGGGAAAACGGATCTGGACCTCCAAATAGTGAGAGCATGAGTGACCAATTGGTTCTGGAACCTTAGACTACCCACCATAGTAGACCCCATCGACCTCCAGCACATCAATCTGCATTAGACAAGAAACTGAGCCAAGTAAGAATCATAGTAGCCAGAAAGTCCAGCAATGTGCTCCATGATGTTGCTCAGCTGCAAGAAACAGCTATAGATCCTAGCAAAGCTCAATCGGATTAAATTGGTGTTTTTCTTCTCTTTGAGTTTATAAGAGTTTAAGAAGACTAATGCATAATTTTTTCATCAATAATAATGCATTTTTTTTTCATGATGTGACTCATTTTCCAGATAACTTTGATAAAAAATAAATCTGAGCAGCTCTTATTGGATCGCGAGGAACAAATGGTCATGCTTATGTCATGTTGTATCTATAGCTAAATAATAAAGAACAACACTTTTGGAGGGAAAAAAAACTACATCCGCACATACTTAAGAGAACTGGCAACTTTGGCATAATGTCATATCATTTCAACGAAACATTGGGCAAATAAAAAATCTGTTGCTTGTGAAAAATGCATCTTCTTTGTGATTCAATTAAGTCAGTAATGTGGAACAAAAAAAACTCCCTGCGAGGGGTAAGACAGTAATGTGAAACATGTGTATGCATTGGCTCAGAATTTAATCACAAGTTGATTCATACATGCTATTCATAAGAAGAGTGCTTGAATCTGATAGAAAACCCATCTAGGTAGATCAGGACTAACCCATCTCATGGTCTCGTGGATGAAGAAATATAAATGGAAAAAGTACAGATATAGATACCCACAGGTACTTGGAGGCCGATGACACGGATACTGTCCATGAGTTCTTGCACCTTGACTGGATCATTGGCGCGAGTTCGCATCAGTGGCCTCCGGATTTGGTCCAGTGGAATTTCCATTATCACTGGGCCCTTCTTCTCTGAGTCAGTTGTCAGGGATGGCACTGCTGCACCTGCATCATGAGAATTTATAATTGCTTATACATTCAGAACCATGAACTCCACTGGTAATCATTTCCCACTTCCCACAAGAGAAAAGAAGCCGATTTGGAGATTTACACACCACAGGGAGACACATATGTTAGCATGGTGAAACAGTTGGTGTGCCAACATATGTTGCAATTCCAGGAGATTAAGAAGTAAAATTAGTATCTCTGTATCAAGATGTTCTTCAGGATACTCATCCCTTCAACTTTTTTTTTCTTAATTTCTTTGTAGCTACTTCTGTATCATGTAATATGAATTCGCTGAAAAAAAAAAACTAAAATGGATTTCCAATGAGTTTGAAGCGAACTATGGAATCAAGAACCCACAATCAACTCACTTGGGCACGCCTGCACAGTGCACACCCTAGAGACTACCTCAAATTCAGTAACACTAGGATTCAGTATTTGACCAAAATTCAGTTCTCTACATCAGTTCTTCAGCTCAAGAGATACCATCTTCACTTCACCAATTCAAAAACTAGAACCTATTATTGCAGTAAAGAAAGGGATCGGATCGAACAGAGGGGATCATGCAGGTACCGTTAGAGGAGGAAGCGGAGAGCGCCAGATTCCTGCTCCTCCTCCCGCTCGCGCTCCTTCCCCTTCCTCGAGCGAAGGAGGCGTATGGGACCGCGCTGCGGGGCACGAGGACGCCGGGGCCCATCGCCAAATCCATGGTCGGACTCGACGCCATTGCTGCCGTGCTGTGCTGCCCGGTTTCTTGCCGGGACCCCGCCGAGAGGCCGTAGCGTGTCGGAGCGTCGCGTCGATGTGTGCCACAAAAAAGAGTTCCCTGGGCCACATGTTAGAGCAAATGGGCCGATCGGACAAAAAAGGCCTCATTCGAGCGTCATGTCGTGAGAAGCATTTACTCCGCGGCCGCCGGCCAGCCGCACTGCCGCTTCGGTTCCCCGGCCATGTCGGCGCACGCGCGTCGCCTCGCGACTCGCACCTCGCCAGTTTCTCCCGCATGAATGCATCATGGCGCGCCGTTTCAAAATTCGCGCAGGCCAAACCCCTCCCGCCCCTTCCAAAACTCTCCCGCATGATCGCTTCATTCAAATTTGGCCGCCGCAGTTTGCTTGGTCGCGCATGAAACCCTCCTGCATGCATGGTCCAAGGGCCACGGCCATTTTTATATGTCCTGAGATCCTCTCCAACCACCTGCTCACTGCACACAGTTCTTCCATCGATCATCTTTCCATTCCGGCCTGTTCTCCGACCAATGGCGCCAAGAGAATTCGACCTAAACCTTGTGCCACTACACGATTGGGACCTCAACGATGGCGGCATCGATTCTGGAGATGCCATTCTTGGCGATCGGGAAGGACCGGCGCATGAACTCGACTGGGACACGGTGCGGGATGGTGGAGAACCAGGTAGCTTCTGCTCCATTTGATTTATTCTATATCTATTCCGAGTGGGTGTCAGGATTATGTTTTTTTCTTTTGAACGCAAGTTCTATCAGTATTTTAGTTTACTCCTAGAGATATGTAGCTTTCACTCCTTTCAGTGCTTTCAGTTACTTCGATTTGTCAGACCATGAAGTAACTTCAGATTGTTACTGGTGTATAGTTTATAATAATACCATCTATCGTGGATTCATTTAACAAGTTGGGATCCCAATGGAGGATCCAACCTTGGATGTCTTAGGTGGTAATTTAGTGGAGAGGAAGACGAAGGGGAAAACCAAGAGGAAGGCAGGGGAGGATCCCAATAGCCAACCGGGGCCTCAGAGGAAGAGGCAGCACCGAAGGATTTGGACCACGGAAGAACACAAGTAATGATTTCCTATGTACTTTTGACTTACTTCACAGGCTCACGAGTTTTGATCTTATTTTCGATTTTTTTCATATTCTTCATGCAAATTATTATTGTTACATATATTAGAATGTTGTGTGGGATATTGATTATGATGAGGCATTTGAAATTTGTCATTGGACACTAGATGTATATTTATATGCAATGTTTTATTCTGAACTTCGTCTTAATGTAGGAATTTCCTCCACGGTTTGCGTGTGTATGGTCGAAGCGACTGGAAGAACATCTCGAAGCACTGCGTTACCACCAGGACACCGGTGCAAATTTGTAGCCATGCTCAGAGCTATTTCCGCAGGATGAAGAACACTACCGGGAAGCAACGCATCAGCATCAATGATGTTGACCTCTACAATGGTGAGCCTAGGGTGCAAACTAATGCTTCAAGCATGCAGGTGTTCACCTGGCTCTAGCAGCCAATTTGTCACCATGAGTTACCTGGCCAAGCAGATGTGGTTTCCATCCTTATGTTGTACTGGCCAGGCAAGCAGTAGCAGTAACCAAGCCACAACATAAAGGTGGGAGGGATTCCACAACCTAAAGGTGGGAGGGATTCCACAGCCAAAATCAAGGAGGACATTTCTCAAAGGAAGAGGGCTCTAAGGATGTTTGGCTAGCGTGGTGTCTAGGTGCTTGGGGCTGCACAATTGCACCTCCTCTCCCCTGTTTTGTTATTTTGTTTCCCCACTGGGGTTGCTTGTACATAAACTCTATTTTTCTACCTTAAATGCAAGGTAGAGCTCCTGCCATTCCCTTTCAAAAAAACAACCTAAAGGTGGGGCTAATGGTTCTTTTGTGGCTCCAAAGGTGGAGGGGTTGGGTCAAGACAAAACTAACTAGTGATCAAGACGGATATTTTCTTGTTGATTAAGGGATGATGAACTAGATTCTACATCTAGCCTAGAACTCTATTGGTCCATCATATACACGGGGATTAAGTGCTATGTCCTATAGCAGTGGGGAAATAATTTCATCATGGTGAAACCTTTTGAGTTACCATTTTATTTGTGTGGCTGTGTTATACTGTGTTGCCTTTGCTTATGTTCTTTGCTTCGTCCATGTCTCTATGAATGAAGATTAAAATAAAGCTATCTTTCAATATTTAAGGGCTCATTTGGATCAATCATTCATTATGGGGTTAGAAGGAATTAAAGAAGAAATAAACGTATTGTAAAGCAGGTTAGTGTACTTTCATCATCGAACAAGAACAAAAGGTTAATAAAATGTAGTAGGAAAACGACATATATATTCATATAAAACCTTGATTAAGAACTATATATACACATACACGCAGCATGGACTCATCGTAATAATTACATAACCGAGCATGATAAGGAGATTTTGAATCCGGATCTCGAATAGCCGTTCGGATAGGCCCCCGCGTCGCTCTCCTCCCCAGGGGGCGACTCGGGCGGCACCAAACACTGCCGCCGTCGCTCCAGTCCCCCACGCCTCCCGAGCCTGGCCGCCGCTGGAGTTCGTCGTCGAGGGTCCGGCGTGGAGCAAGGAAGGCGGCGGCTGGGATTCACCATCTCGCGCGCGGTGGAGCTTCTCTGGCCTTGCTTGGCCGGATCCAGTGCCCTGCTGTGCTCGGGCCGGGTCGCTGCTGTGCTCGGGCCGGATCTGTCGCTGCTGTGCTCGGGCAGCCTCGCTTGGCCGGATCTGGCGGCTGCCTGGCTGGCTGGGTCTCTGGGCGTTGTGGTGGCGGCCGCGGTTGGTGGCTCAGTGGTGTGTGGTGCCTTCCCTGTGGTGGTTCCGGTGGTGTTGGGGGGCTGGCTGCGACCCCCCCTGTCGATTACGGATAACCGGCAGTCCACCACGGGGTATCCCACGGCGGTGAGTTTCGGCAAGGGCGTGTTACGATCCACGATCTAGACGTTCGAGAAACAGATCAAACCAGAGACAAACAGGTTTACCCAGGTTCAGGCCGCTCGGAAGCGTAATACCCTACGTCCTGCTTCTCGTGTTATACTGTGTTATCAAGTACCTGAGTACAAGATCCCAGACCACGGAGGTTTGGGTTACAAGAGAGACCGTAGAGATCTGCTCCGTCTTGAGTTGAGTTCCCCGCTAAAGGACCTCTGCCCCTCCTTATATATGCCGTAGGGACACAGTTACAAATAGAATAGCCTATTTGGTACTAATACTAAACCGTGCGGCGCACGTCGTGTATCGCACCTCTTCGTCTTGGGCTGGGCCGTCTTCAGTGGTGAGGCCCAAGGATGCCCGTGAGGGTATATGGGGGTCATATCCCCACAGCTAGTCCCCGAGCACCATGTATCTTGAGAGAGTCGCCATCTTGACCTGTACCGAGCAGTGTGGATGCAGACCAAGTGATGTCGCTGACCACGTGGTGCCAACCAGTGAAGTCGCTGACCACGTAGTGCCGACCAGCGACGATGCTGACCACATAGTGCTAATCAGCTATGATGCTGACCACGTAGTGCTGACCAGCCTATGATGCCGACCACGTAGTGCCGACCGGCTATGATGCCGACCACGCAATCCGAGCGGTTCGTAAGTCCGGCTGCGACCACCGCTTCGTCAAGGAAGATGATCTGTCGAAAGATGCATGATGCTCGAGAAAAAAAGAAAAAAAAAAACTTTTCACGTCCCGAGACGTGGGCCCACGTTGACACGTGACGAAATGTCACGGCGGTCACGCAATATGAGCCAAAATAGGAAAATCAACGAGAACATCAAAGATACATAGGCCCTAAGTCACCGCGGTGACGGGGCCCACGTAGTCCCAAGTTCGATGGAAGATAGTATATGTTATATTGAACTTTTAAGAAAAAATCCAATCATGATACCTACGGCCTCCGCTTAGAAAACAGAATCAAGGACCAAGGACATAGGCATGTGTAAAAAAGGACCACGAAAGACCGGTGGCCGAGCAAAATCCCGGAATAAAAAATGGGGCCCACGAGCCGCCGTACGTAGTCGGCGTCGAAGAATGTAGACGCCGTAGAAACCTGCCGGTAGGCTTTGCCGACCAGTCCGGACGCCGCATGGTTACCACAAGTACCTTCGTGGATGGCTTTAAGAAGCTCGATCCCCTTCCTTCCCGAGTGATATACTTCGGAAGATAATGTACTTGGGTGCCTTGCGCATCAACTCGCCATTGACCATAGCATAGGCCTTGGCTGCACGGACCGATTCTTGGGCTGCAATTTTGTCCTCCGGGACAAGGTGAGCATTCGGGTATTTGATAAAGGGCTCTCTCCGGTCTTCCCGGGAGGCGTCACGTCACGGTGCGTAGCACCGAGCCGTTGCGATGACGACGAGTCCCCGAGCAGACGGTCGGAGACGAGACTTCACGGTGCGTGGCACCGAGCCGAGGATGGAGGCGAGGCTGTGTGGTGCATGGCACCGAGCCGTCGCGATGACGACGAGTCCCCGAGCAGCACGATCGGAGACGAGACTTCACGGTGCGTGGCACCGAGCCGAGGACGGAGGCGAGGCTGTGTGGTGCATGGCACCGAGCCGTCGGACCAACTGGATGGACGTGAAGTCCGAGTACCAGGTGGTATGACCATCTAGACGATGATCCTCGATCGAGTCCCCAAGCGTATGAAGTATGCTCGGCAACCGAACCGCGTCCTTGAAAAATAAACATGAAGAGCGGTAGTATATGATGTGCAAAAAATCAATGGTTGAAGTAGACATGTTAAGCGGGTGAAAACATGTATACTTGTTTTGAAGTATGCAAAGTCTCGGTTTGCAAAAAAATTATGTCGACAATTAAGTTTTGCCCCCACCCTCAAAGCAAGCTAACTCTCGTCAAGGTGACAAAGGGACGCACTAGTGAACAACGCGGTACGCCGGGATCACTAGGTACGATCCTAAGTACCTATTAGAGAGCGACCGCCGAATCTCCTAGTGCCATGTAGCGCGGAGCTGTAACACATCGTAAGAGGATCGAAGTTAGTGCCTTGTCAAGCCGTTCTCGGCGGGCGGAAACAAAGTTTAATTGTGACTTATGCGGGCGCATGTATAATAGATTGGTGCACGGATCACAACTATAACAGGAAAAAGAATTAAGAAAAAACTTTATTAATTCTTGAAGAAACTTAGCTTGTCTTTGGAGACATGTTGCTGTTGTGCTTGAGCAGATAGACGCGGTCAATCTGTAGTCTGCACGACGTGATGCTTACGGACGTGGCTCGGAGGGGCCTCTCGAGCGTCCTTGGATACCTGGCAAAAATAGTCACGTATATGTGTGTAGATATCCGTATATATGGCAATATCATAGGATATTAGATTAGAAAACAAATATAGAGTATTGACTTAGCTTTGCGTCATGGATTTGGGTGGCTCACGCGTGTACGTAACGAATCTGGGCTCTTGCATGAACTGGAATCGTGACGGATTGCATGGCGCACGTATATGCAGACATGCATATTTGGCCATGCTTGCTTGCCTCTGTACGATGTGGATTGACGTCCATAGCATGCATGTGCCGGATCGATCTTATAGGACCTTATCGACGTAGATTCGAAGCCGTGTACACAAATCGGGCTTGCTAGTCTTCAGTCCTCGGGAGGTAGTAGATCGGTTCGTGATCCAGGTGCGGATCGGTGATGAGGAGCCTGGTGGTGGTGGTGCTCGATTCAGAGCCGGCTTAGATTTAACCTGCTCTCTGTTCTTCTTGATGGGTCGTTGATCTCGGCGGTTGTAAACCGGTAGATTGGATCAAGTGACGAGACTTGTCATAGACGTATAGAGTAGCTACGTATTGTAGAGGCGTAGTTGATCCGGCGTGGTCGTCGGTGTGATGTCCAGGAGATGCATGCAGCTTTGAACGGTTCACGTGATGATCCGGGCGGCCTTGACGTCTCCTCCGAGCTCTGGCGGCGAGCGTCAGATCCTCAACATGGCTGCCTGTATGCCTGTGTGTACATACGTATTCACGCCATGGTTGTGACAGGAAAGTCTCCTGCCTCCTTGCATATGCCCGTACATGCAAATTAGTGTTGCACGTGAGTAGATCTTTCCTATTGTGCCACGTCTCACGGTCGTACAGGCGTAGGACTCCGTCGCGAGTTGTCGAGGCCAGGATTGGTGATTGGATCAACGGGATTGGTGATCGGGTCGACGTGTGATCTTGGAGAGATCGTAGTTGTCGAGTCTTGCGCAGCCAATGCTGGGACCGGTGGCGAGGGAGGCGGTGTTGTGACCGGTTGTGCAGCGTACGGCGCTGGGGCCGGTTGCGTTGCAGGCGGTGCTGGGACCGTCCTGGTTGCTCCTGTGAAGTTGAGGGACGCCGACACGCTGGTGGTCCAAGTGACCGAACCGACGGTGAAGGTGCAGCCGGCCTCGAAATTCATGGAAGCGGGGAAAGAAACCATCCGGATCGCCTTGAGATCGAAAACGCCGCCCCCTACGGCGCGCCACCGGGATTACGGATAACCGGCAGTCCACCACGGGGTATCCCACGGCGGTGAGTTTCGGCAAGGGCGTGTTACGATCCACGATCTAGACGTTCGAGAAACAGATCAAACCAGGGACGAACAGGTTTACCCAGGTTCAGGCCGCTCGGAAGCGTAATACCCTACGTCCTGCTTCTCGTGTTATGCTGTGTTATCAAGTACCTGAGTACAAGATCCCAGACCACGGAGGTTTGGGTTACAAGAGAGACCGTAGAGATCTGCTCCGTCTTGAGTTGAGTTCCCCGTTAAAGGACCTCTGCCCCTCCTTATATATGCCGAAGGGACACGATTCAAATAGAATAGCCTATTTGGTACTAATACTAAACCGTGCGGCGCACGTCGTGTATCGCACGTCTTCGTCTTGGGCTGGGCCGTCTTCGGTGGTGAGGCCCAAGGATGCCCGTGAGGGTATATGGGGGTCATATCCCCACCCCCCCCCCGTCTTTGCGGGTGCCGCTGCCGGTGGCGACGGCAGTTGTTGTCGAGGCCCGCTCTTTGGGATGGGGGTGCTCGGTGGTGGAGGAGCGGCTTTTCGGCGGCGCCGTGGTGGTGCGGCCGGCTGTGTTCTTGGATGGTTTGCGGTGCCATGGCGGTGCTGTGCATTGTTCCAGGCATGGTGGTCGCTGCTTCTCTCCAGACGGGGGACTCATCGGCAGGGCGTCGTGGGGTTGCTGCCCTCTCGGGTGTGGCGGGCGGCGGAGGGGCTCCCTCCTCCTCTGCTTGCCCTCCGCCTCCTCTTGGTGGTGACGGTATCGTGGCGGTGGCTGGGGTCGTGTCGGCGTTGGGGGGCGGATTCGTCTTTGCCGTCCCTCCCCCATGCCTTCGACTACTGTTGTGGGGCGGTCGCTATGAAGACGGAGGCCTTGGCGTCCACGGGGGTGCTGGTCCGGGGCTATGCTCCTGTTTCGGCACCTTCAGGGGATGGCGGTGCCTGCGACGTGTGCTCGGCTGATGGCGGTGGTCGGCGGCGGCTACAGTTTCGGCGAGCGGTTGGTGGAGGTTCACGGTGGCGGAGGGCTGGTGATCGGCGGGGACTTGGCAGGGTGCTGGCGCAGCTTTGCGGCTGCTCGCGTGGCCGGCGCGTCTACTCTGGTGAGGCTTCTTCTGTTGGCTAGCAACGGCGTCTTGGTGGCTGGTGGGGACCCGTGTTCCTTTTCGAGTCGGTGCTGGGATCGTTTTGGGCTAATACCTGGCGACGACGACACTTGTGGGTGTCGTTCCCCTGTTGAGGGCGTCGCGTCCTTAGCACGTTCCATGGGTGAGAACCTAGTCCTGCTTTGGACGGACGGCGGCGGCGCTTGAGCGTCGTAACCTTCTTGAAGGCGTCGTTGTGGAATTTAACTCGGCCGGGATGCTTTGGGCAGTGCTACTTCGTCGTCTCCGTCAATGTGTTCATGGTTGGTGCCGGTGGTGGTTTCAGTTGTTTAGTCTTTTAGGTTTTGTTGCTTTCTTTTGAGTTGGCGTCAGTGGTGGAGCTCCTAGTGGGTTTAAGTGGACGCTCGTGTCGATGACCCAATCCGACCGAGTGCTAAGTGGTTTAGAGGCTTGATGTCGATGTCCCAATCCGACCAAGCGCGGAGCCGACTGGAAGATACGATTGAGTTGGCGCTTTGTGGCGCGAGTTGAGTTAGTGCCTTGGTACCTATGTGTGCATTGGAGTAGGGTACCCTCCAGATTGTATGGTTTTTCTGGCCCGGTTTCCAGTCAAAAAACTGGGTTGGCACTTGCCTTTTCTTTTCCTCGTCTAATAGAAATCCCGGCAAAACTTTTGTCGGCCTTTCGAAAAAAAAAGGAGATTTTGAATTGCCCTCAAGTATTGACTAATGTGAGCGAACGAAAGTGCAATATACCTTCAATTTTTGTATAACGCCCTCAAGATTTGCAATTAATCATTAAAAAATATTTTAAAAAATCTGAGTCCAGTAAGATTTGTCCATTCCGTTCGTACACCTGTACACATGCCCCTGTTGGCTCCCATGAGAGATCTAGTTATCTTTTGACTTTTACATCCCTTTGGTCCATTTCTAGTACGATATATAGAAGTATATCGAACACCAAGTCAGCAACTCTCTAGGTGTGGTGTTATCGAATGATAGGTTGCACCACTCGTAGAGCACGCCAATGCAACATATCATTCGACATAAACTCACGCTCACAACATATATGGTAACCAAACAGTATTCTGGGGAGCCTGAGGCTGAATAAAAATCTGAGATAATGTTAAAAACTTGCATCTCAAAGCAAACTTAAAAACGTGGCTTCGATCATCCATACAGTAGTGTTACAAACAATGTGGTCCATATATTTTTGCATATAGCTTAAGCATAGTAGTTCAAGCTTGACTTTTTCTTCGCCTGGACCTGTATGATTCCTTCATTGAAGTCCTCGTGAGTTACCTGTTTGCAAACATCAGGTTAGGAAATCACAATCATCACAAAAATAAATAAATAAATAAATAAATAAATAAACAAGTCAATAATCAACCTACAGATGTCATCCTCCATCTACCGATGTAAGGGATTGTGGTGCTACCACATTCGCAAAGAAGCAAATATAATAGAATTGTGCATATGGAGTGGAAGGCTCACCTCTGTAGCATCGCGCCTTAGAGCGAGCATACCAGCTTCTACACAAACTGCCTTTAGCTGTGCTCCATTGAAGTCATCAGTTGAGCGAGCCAATTCTTCAAAGTTGACATCGGGATTTACATTCATTTTTCTTGAATGAATCTACAGAGCACCATGCAGAACACATTAGTTGTGGTGAATGGCCTACTGAATAAAGCAAAAACACCATTAACTGACAAACTTCAGCAAATTGAACATAAGTTGTGGAGACCAACTTGCAAGATTCTAGCTCTTGCTTCTTCAGATGGATGAGGGAACTCAATCTTTCGGTCCAACCGTCCAGATCGCATCAGAGCAGGGTCAAGGATGTCAGCACGGTTCGTTGCAGCTATGACCTTTATTCTCTCATCGCTGCTGAATCCATCCAGTTGATTCAGTAATTCCAACATAGTTCGCTGAACTTCTCTATCACCACTAACTTCACTGTACCAAGAGAACAAAAATATGGAGCATACATCAGATATGCTTCTTCACAATAAAAATGATTTGTTTACTAATTGAAACATAAAGAGTGTCCTACTTTATGTGATCCTGTGCAGGAAATTAACATTTTCATCTCATAAATCATCAGCCAAAATAAGAATAAAACCGTGCAAGGCTGAAACTGACATAAAAGACATACCTATCAAAACGCTTGGTACCAATGGCATCTATCTCATCAATAAATATAATACAAGGAGCTTTCTCTTTGGCAAGCTGGAATGCATCCCGGACAAGCTTTGCTCCATCGCCAATAAACATCTGAGCCACCAAGAACATCATTACTACTGTACTCAAGTATAAACTATGCTCAAGATAACATCACAATAAAACAGATTTTGGATGGCAGCGCAATATCTCCAATGTATCTTGAATGAAAATGGACCAGATGGTCAGTGTTAGTCATGCAATCAGAACAAATATTTTAGTTAAACCGCTAAACCATTTAACTTTAATTTCCAAATCCAATTATTTCAATATAAAGAAACAGAAAACAAATGATATATACAAAATCCTGACAATTTATAAAGTGTCACATAAACTGAACTTCAACAGAGAAATTTGGACTGACAAACTCCACATAATAGAAGGATGAAATCCATAGATCCATCTCGGCAACAGTAACAATATGGCATGTACAAAAAAATTACTAAGACATTCAGGAACACACTAGCCCTAGACGTAACAGAAAACTATGTTCAGAAGGTAGAAAGCACCAAAACATTTCAAACTTGCTTCTGAGAACCTTGGCATAAGGAAATATTGCTTTAAGACCAATGCTGCGGTACAACTGACAACTGAAACAAACAGAATAACTGCACTTTCTGAAATGGAAACTGAAAACAAGAAACAAAAAAAATTATTCATGTACATAAAAACAAGACATTCAGGAACACACTAGCCCTAGACGTAACAAAAAAACTATGTTCATTCAGAAGGGTAGAAAGCACCAAGGCATTCCAAACTGGCTTCTGAGAACCTTGGCATAAGGACATATTGCTTTAAGACCAAATGCTACAGTACAGGTGACAAAAAATGAAGCCATGGCAGAAAGCCAACAATAACTGGAGGAACAAACAAAGAGCAACAGAAGTTGCAGTATAAATATGGTAACATGAAATGGAGCAGCAGTGTACCACAGGATTCAAATTAGAAAAAAAAAATACCTTATCGTTGAAAAGACACACAGCAATATAACAAACAGAAAAAAAAGGAAAACAAAGTTTCTCAGGTAAAACTGATTACCTGCACAAGTTGTGGACCAGCTAATTTAAGAAACGTTGCATTCGTCTGTGCAGCACATGCACGAGCCATGAGTGTCTTGCCAGTTCCTGGTGGTCCATACAAAAGAACTCCTTTTGGAGGACGAATACCCAACTTCTGGAACCGGTCTTTATGTGTCATGGGCAGTACAATTGCCTCCACAAGCTCTTGAATCTAAATTGAATCAAATAAGATAAGCAACCGGGCATTATTCATCTCTTATATAGAAGACTAATGGAACTTGCTTATATATTCTATTCCCCACAGAGAAACAGCTGACTCCAAATATTGCCATTTGATAAATAGGGAACTAACAAAGTTTTAGCATTCACTTAGTACAATACCTGTTTTTCAAGACCTCCAATGTCATTATAATCTTCGGTGGGCTTTTCATCCACCTCCATTGCCTTCACTCGAGAATCATACTCTGATGGCAATGTATCTAGTATAAGGTAGCTATCTTTATTTACTCCAACCAGATCACCAGGCTTTAGCTTGTCAGGGTCCACTAGCCCAACAACAGGAAGGAAAATAGTCTGCAATCATCAAGGCCATAAACGATGATTTTGCAGCAGTGAGTTTGATTCCCTAAACTTGGCCATACAAAAAGCTAGTTCATAAAATGTTTCATTGCCTTAAGTTTTGGAGTATTGAACATGATTCAACAAGAGATGTGGAAGAATGAGAATTAAGAGTCCAACACATGCAAGGTCAGGCAGGTGAACACAGAAGAAAAAAATTGAATAGATTTGGAGCACAATGTGACAGCAGGACAAGCATATTACAGAAATGTTTCTTTTGCACAGAAAAAAAAACAGACAATTATGACTGCTTCAGCATATATTGGCTTTGCAGTTATAATTCAGTACTCGCTTTTCAGGTTTATGCAATTCATTACTGGAATAATCCGTACACCAGAACACAACATAAAGTTATTATAGGGTCAGACATGGCAATCCATCTGTACCTAATAAGTTATGATTTTTAAAGAAAATTTGACTATCTGGATCAAACGCAGTACAAACATAACCCAAATGTCTTATTTGGGTACCCAATACATACCTTCGAGGCCTTGACAACCTTTTCACATGTGTGTTAGCAAAAACAAAATGTTGGAAGTACTTATGATATAGATAGAATCTACTACCATTATATTTTCATGTAACTTCATACTCTGTGCATATTAGTGGTCAAAATATTTAGAACGTGGACTGCAAACAGCACATGGACAGACAACAAAAAAGAACAGCAAGAGATGACCCTGATGATCAGAGAATTAGATTGCTCACTTGTCTTGTGGAGGTCTTCAGAACAACACATTTTCCTTTCCTTTGTGAGTCTAAATCAATGTTAGCACCATCCTCCTCAGCTTCATCCTCAGGGTTCATTTCCAAGATCTAAAACAGTAGAGAAAAAGGACAAACAATATCAGTAACTCATAAACAAAAGAAGCAATGTACAGACACCCTGCCTAACAAGTGCGCACCAAATGATAAGTGAATAAAAAATTAGTTATCATCATCTCCAAAGGCCAAGGAGTGCGAATACATGTCACAGTTCATTCAAGACGTGAGATACTTGAATGCTCCATAGATCCACAGATTTATAAAATCATCAAATCTTCAAAATTTATATAATTGTATAAAGACTAATAGACTTTGGAATTTTTGGAAGCTAACGTAGTTGAAACAAACCAGTTGCCAAGTTCCAAGTTTCTGAATGCCTAGATTCCTAACCAAATCATGGTTACTGAAATCAACGAATCACTGCTATACTAAAGACAAACTACCCTAACTAATTTGAAGTGGCTGAGCAAGAGGACCGTGTGTTCTGTTCCAAATTAAGTGCGGCCTTGGTGCATCTAAAGATCTAATCTAACATAAATTATATGGGGACAAACACAATATAATACCACAAGTAATTCTATAATTATGCTGTCACACCAAATCATTTTCACTCATTACGTCCCTGGCCTCAAATTAACCCAAGATAACAACCACACGCAAGGAATTTACAGAATGGAAGGAAACTGAACCTCAACGATGTTGCCGACGAGGTAGGGCAGCTGCTTGTTGAGCTTAATTTTCTCCTGGTTTTCCTTAATCTTCTCCTTGAACGACTCCAACTCCAGGTTCGTCCGCTGCAACTCGTCCTGGGTGCCGCCGGGGAAAAAAAAACAATCCCCACGGATCAGACGCAAAACCCTAACGCCGAACGAACGAGGATTACGAAGCCGCGGGGACAGACCGCGGGGATCTGATCTAGGACTGGACTCGCTCACCTTGAGGACGCGGATCTCGTTGTCGAGAAGGCGGGAGGCCCGGATGATGTCCTCCGTGGACATGGAGGCGAGCTGGTCGTCCTCCGCGTCGTCCACGGCCATCGCCGCCGCCGGGGCCGGGGCGCCGGGTGACGACATCGCCGGCGGAGTAGGGTTTCGGAGTTGGAGCTGTCGACGAGAAGACGCGAGTAGCGAGAACGAGCGAGTTCTGTTTGTTCTGCGTTTCGCTTTCGCGAGCGGAAGTGTGGCTGTATACTCCTCCGTATATAAAAGTTGTATAATAAGGTTTGTCGTTTAATCAAATTCATTTTTGAAACAAAGTTTAATCAAAATATACTACGACTCTACCTATAAAATAATTTGATGATTTATTTGGCTTTATTATATAACTATATAGACATAGAGCAAAGTTACGCTAAAACTTAAGCTATATATAGGGAAGCCAAAACATCTTATAATTCATAGTATTTTTATTAAAAGTTATACATGTTGACGGTGATAGTATTTTAATTTTAGTCTAATTTTAAATGCTTTGGTTTAGACCAAACATAGATTGTATTTTATTTTAGAAATGAAGGTAGTACTTTATTTTCTTTTTTTAATATATTATGACTTGGACAAGTCAATGCGAATCCAACGAAGCTCCGTCATAACTTCTATGGGCTAACTAAAATGTTGTCATACATACCATCTAGATGTTTACCTTAAAAATTACACTACTCATGTTTAATCAAATCAAATTCATAAAAATATACTACGACTCTACCTATAAAATAATTTGATGATTTATTTGGCTTTATTATATAACTATATAGACATAGAGCAAAGTTACGCTAAAACTTAAGCTATATATAGGGAAGCCAAAACATCTTATAATTCATAGTATTTTTATTAAAAGTTATACATGTTGACGGTGATAGTATTTTAATTTTAGTCTAATTTTAAATGCTTTGGTTTAGACCAAACATAGATTGTATTTTATTTTAGAAATGAAGGTAGTACTTTATTTTCTTTTTTTAATATATTATGACTTGGACAAGTCAATGCGAATCCAACGAAGCTCCGTCATAACTTCTATGGGCTAACTAAAATGTTGTCATACATACCATCTAGATGTTTACCTTAAAAATTACACTACTCATATTTGTCTGCCTCAGATGTTCTTTTGAGTAGTAGTGTTCATTTGTCAAAAGCTCATGTTTTAGTTCACAAGTATATTTTTAGTATTCATGTTTTTCCTTATTTAATAATATGCCTATTCATGCTTTTCCTAACTGGTACCATATACTTCTAATGTAGAGAGTGGCATATGTGTCATTTTGGTAGCCACTTGACTTCGTTAGTGGAATAAAATGGACAATAGTGTCAAATAGGGAAGGAAATTTCAACTTGCTGATGGATAAGGAAGTTTGATTTCACGAGTGCCATAGAAGGAAGACCGTTTTTTCAGTTATCTTTTCTATGTAACTTTGGTATAGACCATGTTAATTTTCAGGGTCATTTGATTTATTTTTAAAAACATTAAATTTTAAAATATGAAACTAAAATAAACATGGTGTCCTAAAAATATCATACACAAATTTTTCGATTAATAGATCATGTTTGGAGCTACAACGCTGGTATAGGACGTGTCAATATCGGAGGTCATCTGATGAAATCATAAAAATCTAATTTTAAAATCAAATAAGTTAAAAATGAATATTTGCGTCTGTAGATGATCTCAGATAAAAAAAGTTTTCAATATCAAAGTTGTGTATCGTATAGAGAGCTTCAAATTTAGTATAGACCGTGTCAACAACTTAGAACACTAAAAAAAATTCAAAAATGTAATTTTTAAAATTTGATAACTTAAAACGAATATTTAAGCCTCCAATATCTAGTTTTAAAAGTTGGGGTAGGTAAGTTATATTTCCCTTTTTGAATTCTTCTTTTTTAATATATGAAGCAAAAAGAAAGAAAGAGATGAACACTTGTATTTGAGTTCGTGGTACCTGAATTCAGCGACAAGTTTAAGGGTAAATCATACATTAGTTAAAAAAGAAATAAGAAATGAGCAATTTTTTTTTTTCATTTGAGAAGAACGTGAAGTACATGTATAATGGCAGACAACTTTCATATTTAATTAATAAGAACCACAAAAGTAGACTAACGACAGAAAACCTTCGAGGTATTTTCCTTGACTTCAGAGGTGAATGTATCGATTACCTTCGTGTTGTATGATGTACACTTTGAATTACCTCACTCTCACCCTGGCTTCCTTTACCTTTCTTGGTTTACTGAACAACTCTTTAATAATCACCCTGTCCCCAAGGTCTAAGACGAGGGTCACAATCTAACAAAAACCAAATCTTAGACCGTGACCCGGCTTTCAGGTGGGTTGGGCGTTGCCTGACCAGCTGGCCGTCCTTCTTGACGAAGGTGAAAAGCTGTAACGAAAAGCTAGACATGGCAACCCTCTGTTTGACTGGTTTTCTCGATCATTACACGGTTGGTTGGCTCTTGGCTGGGTTCAGATCAGAGCTGAAACAACGCGAAGTGACCCTTTGACTGCACTTGCTTACCCTCTGTTTTCTTGGGGATCATCCACATCCCCACGGCCCACGTTGCTTGCAGTTTCGAGACTCCACGGGAATTTCACAGTCAGGGCCAGAACCACCATATGGAAGCGCTACGCAACGCGATTCTCAGCGAGCTTGCTAGCAGAGCCGTATCCTTCCTGGTCTCCACCTGCGGGAGCAGGCTGATGCCGGTGCCGGCGGCCGTCCGGGAGCAGGAGGAGGAGAGCCTGATGCACCGTCTGCGGCTCCTGCTCCTGAGGAGCGCCGCGATCCTCGAGGAAGCAGAGGGCCGGCGGGTCACCAACCGTGGCGTGCTCCAGCAACTCAGGGTCCTGCGCGACGCGATGGTGAGAGGCCAATACGTCCTCGACACCGCCAGGTACGGCGTCGGCGGAGGACACCGGCGGGAAGAAGAGGACGACGGCAGCGAGGAGTTGATTCCAGCGTTCGCCCTGTCCAGATTCACCCCAGCCAAGCGTGCCCGGTGCGTCTTCACTTGCTGCGAGTCGTCGTCGGAGACGGGAGACGACGGTTGCGGAGACCACGGCCGAGCCGGCAAGCAGAAGGGCCAGTAGCTCTCTCCAGTTGCAGCGGATGGTGCGCAGCCTGGAGGCCATCCTCGCCGGCGCCAGGGAGCTGGCCGTTTTCCTGACGGCCAGCCCGCCCGTGTCGTGCCGCGAGCCTTACAGCGCCCACCTGTTCCTGGACAAGTGCATGTTTGGCCGGCACGCGGAGAGGGACCAGGTTCTTGAATTCTTGCTGCAAGCTGAGCCGTCGTTGCCGGTAACTGCTGCAAACCCGGGGCCGCCGGGCGTTCTTCCTATCGTCGGCCCCGCGCTGATCGGGAAGAGCACTCTCGTGGAGCATGTCTGCAGCGATGAGAGGGTGCGCGGCCATTTCTCCCTGATCCTATTGCACGCTGCTGCCGGAAGTGATGGCGTTGGAGATCTCGGTACCATGGCCACCTTGAGGGACAACTGCACGATCAAGCATCAGAGCAACACGACGGAGGACGAAAGATGGTTGCTTGTCATCGAGCTCTCAGGGGACGTGGACGACGAGGCATGGAACAGCCTCATCTACTCTCATGGTCATCGAAGTAGATGCATGCCGATTGGGAGCAAGGTGATAGTCACGAGCCGTTCTAAGAAGATCGAGAGGTTCGGAACGACACGAGCTGTTCGGCTGAGATGCCTCAGCACGGAAGCCATGTGGTACTTCTTCAAGCTGAGCGCGTTCGGGAGCGCTGACCCAGACGAGCACCCGAAGCTGGCGTCGTTAGCCATGGACATGGCGGTGGAGGCGCGGGGCTCGTTCGCGGCCGCCAACATCTTGGCCGCCATGGTGAGAGCCGATCTCAGCAGCCAGCGGCTCTGGGGCAAGGTTCTCGCGATGGCGAGGCATAACATGCGGAAGAACCTCGTGCTGTTTGGTGAGTACCCGAACGACCTCAAGGCCAAGGATCGTCCTCTCCGTGCTTGGAGCGTGAACAAGCTGCTGAGACTCAACGAGTGCTTCCTCATGTACGATATTTACCGGAAGTGCTCAGCCGACCTCCCGGACCCGGAGCTGACGATAATGGATATGTTGTCCGGACGAGTGCAACTCCGAGGAAGGTTTGAGGTCTTGTATTGGAAATCTGTGCTACCACCTTACTCTAGCTACATATGTCCATGTGAGATCCGAGATACATATGCCGAATAACTTTATCCGTAGGCACATTGTACAGGGATACATAAACTCGCCGGGTTGTGCGTCTACCGTGATGTAACATGGATTCTAGAAAATCCAAGATGTTGTTTGTTTGTTTTCATGAGCGAATACAATTTAGCTAAACCTGCTATATCGACGTGTGGACTCCACCACATCTCATCCCGCTACATCTACTAGACTGGCTAGCGAGGGAAGCCTTTTCACTACTACACAACAGGGATATTGTAACACCAACTTGTGTTACTATAGGTTGGAAAAAGTGTTACTAGCTTTCTTAGTAACACATTTTTGTTTGTGTTCCAATAGACCCCGTTACTATAGACTAGTTTATTGTAACACATTTAATTGTCTATTGGAACATTTGTTTAGTGTTACAATGATTTTTCTTTGTAACACTTTCTTTTGCTCTAGTAACACTTCATGCTATGATAGAACACATAGTTTGCAACATATTTATTTGTCTCTGTTGGAACACTTGCCGAGTGTTACAATGATTGTCTGTTGTAACACTTTTTTAGTTTTAGTAACAATTTCACATTATGGTAGAGGTATGGTTGCAATAGATAAAATTGCTACACAACAAATTGGATGGAAGACGAGTGTTGTTGCAACACCATGTGGCACATGATTTATTATAAAATCACACATACATGACACTTTGCAAAATCGCATAAACCACATATTTCAATTATCATAGCAAGATCCATATGACATAGATGGTTTCAAACGTTGTGTGTGTTCAAATCAAATCACTATATGTGTACATAACGGTATATGGCTCTAAAGAGCAAACATAAATACTCCATACTGGCTAGAATGAAAAATTCAAAAACTAGCTAGGATTCATAAAGGCCATTGCTTCATCTTCTTCCTTTTATGCACGTCGACGTGGGAATTTAATCATTAATCATTTCAACCTGCAAAGAAAATGTAAGTTATATTACAAATAAGGCCACATATGTACATTGATGTAAAGTTAAGAAAGGTAGCTTGAACTTACAAACATGAAAGGCCGAGCAATTGAGACACTTTTGGCATGGACGTCACCAATATTGTTGCATCTAGGCATAGGCCTTACTATAATGGCTCATCTTTTGCTATAGGATGAAAAAAACCCACACTTTGTAGAATTGACTTCCAATCTTAACTAGAATTCAAACTAATGAATGTACAATGCTTGAGGGGACAATAAATTTTAATTGTCAATATTAATATGGCATGTATGTCAACTTCAACATAATTAAATCACCTACCTCGAGACTGATTATTTACTAATAATATTAATTGGCAAGTCAAAGAAGCACAGGCACTGTTCTGAAATTATAAAGAATACAATGTGTAAGAAATCAAGCTGAATGGAACTGAATAGTGTAGGTGGGCTAATTGCAAGTTTAGCTAGAGCAATAATTTACATACAGTATGTGCAGTTTCAGAAACTGGTTCCACGCCTTCGTTTCACTACTATAATACTTGGCCAAAGAATACACTACCGGTTTACACTACTAACCTATTGCATACTGAAGTTTCCTGTGTATTACATCTCTGAAGCATTGAGGAAATAATTTTCTAACCCATGACCGACTGGATTTAGTTTTATTTATATTGCTCTCGGGTGACTAATACATTTTTTGGGGCGTTTGTTCTTTCTTAATTTCTGCCAAACGGACAAACAGGCAATATTCTGAACATATTTCAATTCGTTCGGGAAAACTAACATTTATATAAAAAAACTATGCTGCACTACGAGCCTAGAAACAAAAAATTTGTCCTGTTGTAATTGATATTAGTGGAATGCTGTACTTACATAAGCATTCCACGCAAGACTAGAAGCGATGTGAGATGCACTTGGCGGAGGGTACGGAGCGCGTGATCTAGAAGGTGCTGTTGTTCCCGCCACATCTCTCACTTCCTGAATATTGCCGGCAGAGAGAAAGAGTCCTCAGTATTTTTTTAAAAACGAGTTTTACCTCTGCTTTTAAGAATGTAAAAAAGAGTTCTCAGTTTCTCACAAAAGGAAGGGAAGAGAAGGTGCGGACATATGCGAACCCTAATAGATCGATGTAGATCTTTTTTTGAGAGACCCGGTCACCCGGCTTTATATTAATAAGCAAGAGTTAGAATACAACAATACGCGCGAGAGGCGCAAAACTCATACGGCAGACCGCTATATGAGTCTGAAGACCTAAGCTAATTACTCACAATATTTGTGTCTAATCCTTGGTTAACATTTGGCCTCCTTTTTGCCAAGAGCCAGTTGGAGAACTCGTCCTTTATCTTCGTGGACACTGAAAGTTCTGCGCTTTCTTTTTTGTTGAAAACTCGTGAGTTCCTCTCCTTCCATAAATGCCATGCCGTTAGCATTGCTAGAGAGTGACCATCTTTGCTTCCTGAAGACGTCAAGGACATTAGCCATTCCTCCAGATCCGTGTGGTCAGTCCAATTGTTTGGGTTCAGATTTGCATTATTGCTCCAAATAGCCACCAGACACCACACTTTCCTGGAGTACGGACATTCAGTTATCAGGTGAATTGATGTCTCTAAATTCCTTTCACAGAGTGCGCAAAAATAGTTGTTCTCCCATCCACGTTGCATCAGTCTAGCGGCAGTCCATACCCTGTCTTGCAGCAGATCGATGTAGATCGGGGACGGCGGTTTCTAAACAAGACCCTCGACCTTGATGGCTGCGGCCTGCGGCACGGCGCCCAGACCTTGATTGGCAGATTGCGATCAATGGAATGAGAGAGAGAGGACCAAAGCCTGGGAATCGTTGGGAGTGTGACAGATCCATCACCCTTAAGGGAGCATAGTGGTTTGTTCATCACGTACCTGCAACTTGGCCTCAACATGACGGGAATGATAGTGACCGGGACGATCGAGGCCGTGGATGCCGCCGCCGTCGATTCACACAACGTGATGAGCCGCCGTGCCCCCGATGGTGTGAAGACAAAGACGAACCGGACTAGGGAAAGGAGCCGCCGCCATGGTGGTCAATTTGGAGTTGGAGTAAAATGGATCGGTTGGGGGAATGAGGAGGGAGTTCGTCCGCTAGATTAGAATTATTGGATATGACGGAGAGCGGCAACTGTTAGGGCGGTAGATGTATTCCTATGAGGGAAAATTTGGTGGAAAAATACTGTCAGTCATTTTTTTTTTGGAGGGAAAGGAAAGAAGGTTCCACACCTCTCGATTCTAGATTTTTGGTACGTGCTCATCTCATCAGTACGCACCAAGTTGAAACACGTACAAACAAAACAAAAAAAAAGTGCCAATCGAATTAGTTTGGCCTAGAAAATGAACAAGTTAAATCCAAGAGTGTGTACTGTGTACATATTCTAGTAGTTACTACGTATATATGTTTTGTGATAATATTAATAATATGTATTATTATATTTTAAAGTAATGATTCAAACTGATTTTAATATTGACATTAAAATACATAAATGATTATTTTATATAACGAACAAGATCAACTGAATGAGTACTTGTTTTTTAAATCCGTTCAAAAAAAAGTCGAATTTCAAATCTGTAGAAATTCATGTCATTTTTTCTTGGATAGATTATTTGAAATGAAAAAGTACTGTATTACATAGTTACATAATTTTTTGAGGCATGCAACTTTTGTTTTGCTCATTGCTCCATCTAAAATCGTTATGATGTCCCTCTATTTGATTCGCAAGATTTCATATAAGTTAATCCCAACTAGACCATATGGATTTGGGATGAATAAGTGATCAAAACAATAGCTATAAACTTTGTAGTTTACAACATTTTTATTCAAAATCATTTATGTAACAAAATTAAGTTTGATTTTCCAACTTCAAAATTTGAACTTTTCAAACGACCTCGGATGGAGAAATGCCGAAAACACAAATTATCTAGCTTGAAAAGTTATGTACCTTCATAGTTGACAATGTTTTCATTTCAAATCATCTATTTAGAGAAAAATAAGGTTGAGGTTTCTCACATTTCAAATTCAAATTCTTCAAATGACCTCGTATGGAAAAATCACCAAAACCAAAGTTGTATATCACCAAAACTTTTTTATTTGAATTCATTTTAGATTTTAAATATTCATTTCAAAATAAGAGGGACATAAATTAGTAAAGAAAATATTCTAAATACAAACATCTTATAGGTGGAGTGGTTAGCACGTTGAACATACAAAGTGGGAGGTCTAGGCTTCAATCGCTGTTTTGCCACAGAGTATGTTTTTTTCCCTTATATTAAATTTTTCTCATATATTAAAAAAATCCTTATTTGTCTAGCATTTTTTAGTTTTCTAGAAACTAAATCCGTGTTTGTTTTTAGAACTGGCAATGATGAAAGGGTCTCATCACTGTCGTTATGGTTGTGCTAGTTTTTCTCATATTTTACAAAGCTACTTATTTTTCTAGCATTTTTTTTTTTATTTTCTAGGAACCAAATCAGTTCTGGTTTTAGAATCGGCAATGACGAAAGGATCTCATCACTCAAATTCAATTTCACATTTTCTTATATTTATTTTCTAGTTTTTCTCTCCTGTTGTACTTTTTTTTATCCGGCATCTAGAGTGTTTAAGCTTGGCCTAATAAGTTGACAACATGTTCTGGCGTCGAACTAACATTTTTAATTACCTACTCGTACTACTTGATGACCACAATGTAATTGCCAAATAGCCTTGGTGACAAGGAGGTACGATGGATGTGTCGACTATGAATAAGATTCTTTGTAACACTTGGAGTGTAACATTATTTTGTGTTACTATAGAGCATATACTAGTAACACATTTCATATATGTTCCATTTATGTGTTACAACATAACATACTTTCGTAACATTTTGCTTGTAACATTAATTTTGCGTTACTATAGTTATTTTTAGTAACACATTTTTGTAAAAAAGGTGTTTTGTGTTACTACCGAAGTTTGTAACACACTATTTTGTGTTACTATAAAATTTCATAGGAACACATTGATGAATATGTTACAAGAAAGTGATACAATATCCTTGTTGTGTAGTAGTGTTTGGACATATTCTCATAGCCTACAAGAGCGCATGGATTAAATTAGGGGAAATGCTGAAGCTCAGGTTCCTGGTTTTTAAAACTTTTTTCAGACGACGTATCAGCACCATTAAATTTAAATTGTAGGGTTGTTATTCATCTTATATCTTGATCGTACTTGTTTAATTTCTATTTCACATGTTCAAGTTTTGTAGTAAGGCATATAACCTATAGGAAATGTGTTAAATTAGCGATAACTTAATCTAACAAAATAAACTCTCTGAAAATTTTACTCTACGGCAAAGGTCAACGGTAGAAATTTACCTCCCATCCTAACACTTGCTAAGAATGACGATTCTTACCATATCTTCTTGAATGTCCCAACAACTTGTTGGGTCCATGAGAAGTAGATGATACACTACCGCTAGGTTTTGCATTCAAAATATATACTCGCTTCGTCCTAAATATTTGTCATTTTCGTTTTCCAAAAAAATAACTTTAACTAAATATATATTAAAATTATGAATATTTATAATACATAATTAATATCATTAATAGATGTTTGAATCTAGTTTTTTACAATAAATTTATTTGAAGATAAAAATGTTGTACACATTTTCTATTAATAGGGTTAAAGTTATTGTCACGTAGACCGTGGCGACGAACATTTAGGGATAGAGGGAGTACACGCTAACCACATGAAAAACACACACATGAATGCTTCTTTTTGGCGTGCGGTTGCAGGCCCAAATGCCAGCACACCCAGATGCACATGCACCTTATTATCCGCTCCTCACCCCGCACTCTCTCTTTCTTATCGGTGACCGGCAACCAACGAGCTCCTCCCCTCTCCTGCGCCCCGCTGCCTCCTCATGCCAATGCCCCCACCTGCGCATGTCAACACGCTCCTTCCTCCCTCCTCTATGGCAAAGCCCGTGACTGGCATTCATGGCGGCTATGGAGGACATGGCGAGGTAGGCCTCCCCCGTCCCCTCTCTCTCTTCTATTGAATCTACTTTTCTAGGGTTTCGATGCGCTCTCCTCTATCTTCGCCAACTCCGGTGGGCTATAGAATGATTGGCATGGGGGAGGCTACAGGTAGGCTAGGTATGAGAATGCTTGATGGCCGGCTTATATTAGGGTAATTGGTGGCGGCAGGGGCGGTCGGGCTAGGTTGGGGCAGGAGAGGCTCGCCGGAGCTGGAGAAGATGGCGGTGGGAGTGAGGGGAAGAAGACAGCCGTCGCTGGAGCTAACCCTAGTGCTTGCGGCATAGTGCAGCGGTGGCCGGCGGCGAGGGCGAGGGTGCCAGAGTTCTGAATCAAAAGATTTGCTTTGCTTTCCCCTTTTTTGGCAACCAGAATAATTTGTTTCTCAAATTGGTGTGTGTAGTTGGAAATTACAATTTCTACATGTGCACGCTTTAAAAGTTGAAAAAAGAAACTCGATCCACGGGTACAGCCTCCGGGTATTCTGACAGACGAAATCTTCTCAAAAGAAAACTTTGAGATCTCATATGAGCTGGGCATATGCGTCCCAGGTGTACGAACGGAATAGACAAACAACCTTTTTTTTTACAAGGAGACAAACAACCTTTGGAGTGCAAGACACACCAGACAACCAACCTTTGAAATGCAAGACACACCGGGTCCACGTTTGTCACAAACACACACCCGCACAGCACACGCACACGCAGGGTCCACGTACCCAAATCCATTCTCGCGATCGTTCACCCATTTCCTTCCGAGCGAACGATCCGACACGCCTGTTCCGCTGCAACTTTCCCGTCTTCGTGTGTGTGTCTGCCCGTCCACCTACACGTGCGTAGAAAATGGAGTCTGGCTCCCACATTATTACCTCCACTTCGCTCACGGCCTGGACACGAACATGCTACATGCTGACGTCATTTATTTTCTTTAGTTGCAAGTGAGAAAAATGCTATAGTTTTGAACCATGTATTCCTTTCTAATTCCGTTTGTACTGGTGTGTTCTACGCGACAAGACGAATAAAACTAGATCCCACTTGAATATGTTTCGAACAATGTTTTTTCATTTTTTTCAATGTTGCTGTAGTTATGTGTATAAGTTTTTTTCTATAAACTGGCACCAAAGTTATAAGTAAAAGTCTTATGTATAAGTTAGATTTCTATGTTTGCATATGTGTTTTAGCGTGATAAGTTAAAGTTTTTAATTTTGCAATGTGTTAGATCAGCTAAGTTAGATGTGTAAGTTAGATTTTTTAAACTTTGCAACGTATTAGATCACACAAATTAGACATATAAGTTAGATTTCTAGCTTTGTAACGTGTTAGATCACGTAAGTTATACTTTCTAAGTTAGATTTCTAACTTTGAAACATATAAGTTTTTCACTTAAATTACGACTCTAAGTTATGGCGTTTAACTCAATTACTTAAGTTATAAGTTTTTCACTTAAATTACGACTCTAAGTTATGGCGTCTAACTCAATTACTTAAGTTATATTGCTAGCTTCTTAAAAAAAATATGTGGCAGCTATGCTAGATGTAAAACCTACTTCATCGTCCATTGATCAACATGAAAATACACCTCGTGATGATCATTAGTCAGTTTTGTCTTGCTCCCAACTTTCTCCTCCTTTGGAGCCACAAAAGAACCACAAACCCCACCTCTATCTCTCGCTTGCCTGGCCAGTACGACATAAGGATGGAAACCACATTTGCATGACCAGGCTACTCATGGCGACAAATTGGTTGTTCAAACCATAGTGGTTTGTGTTGTAGGTTCCACTGGTGAAGGTGAACCCCTCTAGTCTTGAAGCATTATTCTACACCCTGAGCTGACACTCCCAGAGGCCAACATCATTGATGCGGCTGCACTGCCTCCTGGTAGAGTTCTCCATCCTACTGAAACACTTTTGGGCATGGCTAGAGATTTGCAGTGGTGTCTGTTATCTTAAATTGTTGCATATGAGTCATGTAATCCTCATTAGTTAGAGTCATGCATATTAGGGGCTAGGAGATACGCGTGGTTGGAGGCGTGCCAAGCCACGACGTGATCTCAGGTCCAGAGTCGGTCAGTTAGCGCCGTGCGGGACATTGCTCACGTGGCGTGTATCGCTGAGCAACGATATCACGCACCTTGTGTCGTACGGCGTGGGGATCTCTCCCGAGATCTTATGTATCCATGATGTGTATAAAAGCATGAATAAAGGACCGGAAAAGCTTCTCGGTTGGCAGCGCATATCTTCTGTTTTCTTCGTGTTCGTTTTGCATCTGCTCGCTGCTCTCGCCGTGGTCACCACGCCGGTGCCGGTGTCCACGATCCAGCCGTCGACAAGGTCATCGGCTCCAACAAGTGGTTTCAGCTCCTTGTGCTGCCGGAGGTGGAGGTGCTGGTGACGGAGAGAAGCCAGAGAGGTGCTGCGGTGGTCCAATCTACCGAAGACAAGAAGGAGAAGGAGGTGAGGCCAACGGTGTCAAGAAGATGGGCACGTCAGGAGAGAAAGAGTCCATGGATCGGGCGTTCAATCAGGCTGCTGGAAATCTAGTGTGGCCAATGCTAACCCAAACCAATTACCAGGAGTGGGCTTCCCACATCCAATGCAACTTGGAGGGCATGTACCTATGGGATGCGGTTGATCCCGGTGATAAACCGGAGAGGCGTCGAGATCGGCTGACTCTAGGAGCCATGCTTCGCGGCGTACCACAAGAGATGCACTCGATGCTCCTAAACAAGAAGTCTGTGAAGGAGGCATGGGAGGCGATCAAGACGATGCGTCTTGGTGCAGATCGCGTCAAAGAGGTGAATGCTCAGAAGTTGTTGAGTGAGTTCGAGTCAATCTCATTCAAGGCAGGAGAATCAATTGATGATTTTGCCATTCGGATCACAAAGCTGGCAACAGATCTAAAAGGTCTTGGAGACACGAGTGTTGACGACTCAAGGGTGGTGAAGAAATTTCTTCGGGTCGTGCCACAACGCTACAATCAGGTAGCAGTAACTATCGAGATGTTCTGCGATATGAAAACCCTGACGATCGAAGAATTGGTCGGTCGACTGAGGGCTGCGGAGGACAGATTCGAGCCTCACGAAGAGCCGAATCCTGAGAAGCAACCTAAGCTCATGATGAGCGAGGATGATTGGAGGGCGAGGTACAAGAACCGTGCTGATTCAGACTCATCATCGGGGTCAGGCAGCAAGGGAAAAGGTCGCTATGTCAAGAAGGAGAAGTCCGGGGCGCGCGCTGGCGGTGATGGGCGTGACTCCGGTCCCAGGCTCACGTCGATGGGAACACCACGACGGAAGGGGAGGTGTCGGAAGTGTAACATCTACGGGCACTTTGAGAAAGAGTGCAAAACGAAGCCAAAAGGGGAAGAGCGTCAGGAGGCAGCTCACCATGTCAATGATGGTGAGAATGGCGCGCTCTACGTGGCTCAAGTCTGCAACATTGTGCGGACGAGTGCACAAGATGAGCAACGGGTGTTTCTGAATCCGGAACACGTGTTCCCAGCAGAGTATGGCACAGGAGAGTGGATTTTGGACACCGGTGCAACAAACCATATGACCGGGTGTCGCGAGGCACTGTCCAGCTTGAATAAAACAGTGCGAGGATCGGTGCGTTTTGGTGATGGATCCATGGTAGAAATTCACGGGATTGGCGCTGTGACAATCGCCGGGAAGAGTGGTGATCACCGAGTTCTCACCGAAGTCTATTACATTCCGTCCTTGAAGTGTAACATCGTCGGTCTCGGGCAAGCGGAAGAGCGGGGTGCTCGATCGGCATAGATCGTGGCATCCCGACGGTCTTTGGAGCGCGACAGCCTGATGTTGATCAACGAGGTGTGTTTATTCGAGCGGAGAGAAGGAATCGCCTATATGTGTTGGAGGTGAACCTTGCTTCTCCGATCTGCCTGCTAAGCAAGATGGACGAGGACGCATGGCGGTGGCATGCACGGTATGGCCATCTCGAATTTCAGGTCACTCCGAGAGCTTGGCGCGAAGGAGATGGTGGAGGGGATTCCTCTGATCAAGCGCATGGAGCAGGTGTGTGATGGATGTGCCTTGGGCAAGCAACACCGCACACCGTTCCCAAAGGCATCGGAGTACAGAGCACAAGCTGGGCTCGATCTGGTACACGGTGATTTGTGTGGACAGATCACACCGAACACACCTGCAGGAAAGGCATACTTCCTCAAGATCGTCGGCGACTTCTGGGCGGATTCATGTGGGCTGGAGCTCTTGGCGACGAAGGACGAGGCATTAAGCTATTTCAAGAAGATCAAAGTGGCGGCCGAGGTGGAGTCGGGCCGTCGGCTGGAGGCTTTCAGATCTGACCGTGGTGGTGAGTTCAACTCCAATTCTTTTGTTGCTTTTTGTAATGACAATGGCATCAAACACAATACCACCACGGGATACTCACCACAACAGAACGGGGTCGTAGAACGACGCAACCAAACTGTTGTCGAGATGGCACGATGTCTGCTAAAGACGATGAAAGTGCCCGGCGGGTTACGGGTGGCGGTGCGGTACGGTATATATTCGAATCGTGCACCAACGAAAAGTCTGAACAGGATAACTCCATTTGAAGCCTGGTTCGCGAAAACCCGGAGTTCGACATCTTTGCACGTTCGGGCCGTGCATGCGTATGCGAAGCGAGTTGGGCCCGGGGTAAACAAGCCGGGCTGATAGATCAATTCCGGGTGTGTTTCTTGGCTATGAGAAGGGTACCAAAGTGCAAGAATCTATGATCCGATCAAGGACAAGTTGATGATCTCAAGAGATGTCCTGTTTGATGAGAAGAGAGCTTGGAATTGGGGGGAGAATGTGAGCAGACAAGGCGACGAGGAGGAGACGCCCTATACTTTCAATGTTCAGTTTCCAGACACTGTTCCCGGTCCGACAATAGACCTGGATTCAGAGTTGGGCGCTGATTCATCTTCAGGAGGTGCTCCGGCCTCGCCTGCTGCATCAATTCCGTCGCAAGGTGATTCATACTCACCACCCCATACTCCACAAACTCCATCAAGTGGTGGATCACTGCATGTACCAATCCAATGGGCGAGCCCACCTACTGATGCTTCTGAAGGTTCAGACGAGGCACCTAGGAGATATCGCACAATACCAAATCTGCTGGATACAACCGATGAGGTTCATGGGTTTGAGTATAGTGGCGTGTGTCTTGTGGGCTGAGAAGAGCCACGCTCGATGAGAGAGGCCATGAAAGAAGACTGTTGGAGGAGAGCCATGCAAGTTGAGATGAAAGCAATTGAAGAAAATGAAACCTGGGAAGCTGTTGATCTGCCGAGTAAGCAAAGGGCCATAGGGCTAAAGTGGGTTTACAAAGTTAAAAAGAATCCCGAAGGCAATATTGTCAAGTACAAGGCACGTTTGGTGGCAAAAGGATATGCCCAACAACAAGGTGTGGATTTTGATGAAGTTTTCGCACCGGTTGCCAGACTTGAAACAGTGAGAGTACTCTTAGCACTAGCTGCACAAGGAGGCTGGCAGGTACACCATATGGACGTCAAATCGGCGTTCTTGAATGGAGACTTGACGGAGACAGTGTTTGTGCAGCAACCTCCTGGTTTCAGAGTCGGCAAGGAGAACAAAGTGCTGAAGCTAAAGAAAGCACTGTATGGGCTAAAGCAGGCACCTAGAGCCTGGAATGCAAGACTTGACAAGGAGATGGTTGCTCTCGGTTTTGTCAGAAGTAAAATGGAGCACGCTGTACGAAGGACGGGCAAGAATTCTTTTCTCATAGTAGGTGTATATGTTGATGACCTTGTGATCTCTGGACCGAATACAAATGATATTCAAGCAATTCAAGTCGAGATGATGAAAAGGTTCAGCATGAGTGATCTTGGGCTTCTTAGCTACTACTGGGCATTGAGGTTAAGCAAGAAGCTAGTTGTATCACCTTGTGTCGAGCTCTTATGCATTGAAGGTCTTTGGAAAATGCAGGTATGAAAGACTGCAATCCGTGTGACACACCAATGGAAGCTCGGGCAGACCTACGCAAGAAGAAGAAGGATGAAGCCATAAATCCTACAGCATATAGAAGTGTGATCGGGAGTCTCAGATACATTGTGAATACAAGGCCTGATCTAGCCTATTCGGTTGGAGTTGTGAGCAGGCACATGGAGGCTCCCGGCAGAGAACATTGGGGTGCAGTGAAGCGCATCCTAAGATATCTGAAAGGCACAATTGGCTATGGCTGCAAGTATGACAGAGGAGCTGAACCGAAACCCATCCTATTGGGGTATAGTGACAGCGATTTCGCGTGATCCGGAGGATAGGAAGAGCACTACGGGTGTCATCTACTTCACGGGCACCGGTTTGGTCACATGGGCGTCTCGAAGCAAAAGCTTGTGACATTATCGTCATGCGAGGCGGGAATATGTGGGCACAGCTGCCCATTGGCATGCCAAGGTGTGTGGGCGAGCCGGTTGATAGCCGATTTGATGGGGATGAAGGAGGCGCCGGTGAAGCCGCTTATGGACAATCGTCGCGATCACACTCGAGTAGAAATCCGAGTGCACCATGACCGCGGTAAACATATTGATACAAGGTATCATTTCATCCGGGAGTGCATTGAGCAAGGGAAGATTGAGGTGGAACACGTTGGGACTGCTGGGCAGCTTGCGATATGTTCACCAAGGCATTGGGGCGACTCAAGTTCGTGGAGATGCGGAGTGCCATTGGCGTCGTGGAGGTGCAACAAGTTTAGGGGGAGTTTGTTAGCTTAAATTGTTGCATATGAGTCATGTAATCCTCATTAGTTAGAGTCATGCATATTAGGGGCTAGGAGATACGCGTGGTTGGAGGCGTGCCAAGCCACGACGTGATCTCGAGTCCGGAGTCGGTCGATTAGCGCCGTGCGGGACATTGCTCACGTGGCGTGTATCGCCGAGCAACGATATCACGCACCTTGTGTCGTACGGCGTGGGGATCTCTCCCGAGATCTTATGTATCCATGATGTGTACAAAAGCATGAATAAAGGACCGGAAAAGCCGCTCGGTTGGCGCGCATATCTTGTTTTCTTCGTGTTCGTTTTGCATCTGCTCGCTGCTCTCGCCGTGGTCACCACGCCGGTGCCGGTGTCCACGATCCAGCCGTCGACAAGGTCATCGGCTCCAACAAGTGGTATCGGCTCCTTGTCTTGCCCGGAGGTGGAGGTGTCGGTGACGGAGAGAAGCCGAGAGGTGCTACGGTGGTCCAATCTACCGAAGACAAGAAGGAGAAGGAGGTGAGGCCAACGGTGTCAAGAAGATGGGCACGTCGGGAGAGAAAGAGTCCATGGATCGGGCGTTCAATCAGAGCCTGGAAATCTAGTGTGGCCAATGCTAACCCAAACCAATTACCGGGAGTGGGCTTCCCACATCCAATGCAACTTGGAGGGCATGTACCTATGGGATGCGGTTGATCCCGGTGATAAACCGGAGAGGCGTCGAGATCGGTGACTCTAGGAGCCATGCTTCGCGGCGTACCACAAGAGATGCACTCGATGCTCCTAAACAAGAAGTCTCGTGAAGGAGGCATGGGAGGCGATCAAGACGATGCGTCTTGGTGCAGATCGCGTCAAAGAGGTGAATGCTCAGAAGTTGTTGAGTGAGTTCGAGTCAATCTCATTCAAGGCAGGAGAATCAATTGATGATTTTGCCATTCGGATCACGAAGCTGGCAACAGATCTAAAAGGTCTTGGAGACACGAGTGTTGACGACTCAAGGGTGGTGAAGAAATTTCTTCGGGTCGTGCCACAACGCTACAATCGGGTAGCGGTAACTATCGAGATGTTCTCGCGATATGAAAACCCGACGATCGAAGAATTGGTCGGTCGGCGAGGGTGCGGAGGACGATTCGAGCCTCACGAAGAGCCGAATCCCGAGAAGCAACCTAAGCTCATGATGAGCGAGGATGATTGGAGGGCGAGGTACAAGAACCGTGCCGATCGGACTCATCATCGGGGTCGGGCGGCAAGGGAAAAGGTCGCTATGTCAAGAAGGAGAAGTCCGGGCGCGCGCGGCGGTGATGGGCGTGACTCCGGTCCCGGGCTCACGTCGATGGGAACACCACGACGGAAGGGGAGAGGTGTCGGAAGTGTAACATCTACGGGCACTTTGAGAAAGAGTGCAAAACGAAGCCAAAAGGGGAAGAGCGTCGGGGAGGCAGCTCACCATGTCAATGATGGTGAGAATGGCGCGCTCTACGTGGCTCAAGTCCGCAACATTGTGCGGACGAGTGCACAAGATGAGCACCGGGTGTTTGAATCCGGAACACGTGTTCCCCCGAGTATGGCACGGGAGAGTGGATTTTGGACACCGGTGCAACAAACCATATGACCGGGTGTCGCGAGGCACGTCCGCCTTGAATAAAACAGTGCGAGGATCGGTGCGTTTTGGTGATGGATCCATGGTAGAAATTCACGGGATTGGCGCTGTGACAATCGCCGGGAAGAGTGGTGATCACCGAGTTCTCACCGAAGTCTATTACATTCCGTCCTTGAAGTGTAACATCGTCGGTCTCGGGCACCGGAAGAGCGGGGTGCTCGATCGCATAGATCGTGGCATCCTCGACGGTCTTCAGCGGCGATGCGACGATGTTGATCAACGAGGTGTGTTTATTCGAGCGGAGAGAAGGAATCGCCTATATGTGTTGGAGGTGAACCTTTGCTTCTCCGATCTGCCTGCTAAGCAAGATGGACGAGGACGCATGGCGGTGGCATGCACGGTATGGCCATCTGAATTTCAGGTCACTCCGAGAGCTTGGCGCGAAGGAGATGGTGGAGGGGATTCCTCTGATCAAGCGCATGGAGCAGGTGTGTGATGGATGTGCCTTGGGCAAGCAACACCGCACACCGTTCCCAAAGGCATCGGAGTACAGAGCACAAGCTGGGCTCGATCTGGTACACGGTG
Organism: Themeda triandra; assembly: GCA_018135685.1. Lineage (NCBI taxonomy): Eukaryota > Viridiplantae > Streptophyta > Magnoliopsida > Poales > Poaceae > Themeda > Themeda triandra. The sequence goes on along the minus strand of JAENPR010000030.1, from coordinate 1,494,416 downwards.
ATTTGTGTGGACAGATCACACCGAACACACCTGCAGGAAAGGCATACTTCCTGTTGATCGTCGACGACTTCTGGCCATTCATGTGGCCGGGCTCTTGGCGACGAAGGACGAGGCATTAAGCTATTTCAAGAAGATCAAAGTGGCGGCCGAGGTGGAGTCGGGCCGTCGGGCCGAAGGCTTCCGATCGATCGTGGTGGTGAGTTCAACTCCAATTCTTTTGTTGCTTTTTGTAATGACAATGGCATCAAACACAATACCACCACGGGATACTCACCACACGGAACAGGTCGTAGAACGACGCAACCAAACTGATTGTCGAGATGGCACGATGTCTCGCTAAAGACGATGAAAGTGCCGGGCGGGTTAGGGTGAGGCCGTGCGACCGGTATATATTCCGAATCGTGCACCAACGAAAAGTACGAACGGGATAACTCCATTTGAAGCCTGGTTCGGAGAAAACCCGGAGTTCGACATCTTTGCACGTTCGGGTCATACAAACGTATGCGGCGAGTTGGGCCGGGTAAACAAGCTGGGCGATAGATCAATTCCGGGTGTGTTTCTTGGCTATGAGAAGGGTACCAAAGGGTACAGAATCTATGATCCGATCAAGGACAAGTTGATGATCTCAAGAGATGTCCTGTTTGATGAGAAGAGAGCTTGGAATTGGGGGGAGAATGTGGCGGAACAAGGCGACGAGGAGGAGACGCCCTATACTTTCAATGTTCGGTTCCGGACACTTGTTCCCGGTCCGACAATAGACCTGGATTCAGAGTTGGGCGCTGATTCATCTTCAGGAGGTGCTCCGGCCTCGCCTGCTGCATCAATTCCGTCGCAAGGTGATTCATACTCACCACCCCATACTCCACAAACTCCATCAAGTGGTGGATCACTGCATGTACCAATCCAATGGACGAGCCCACCTACTGATGCTTCTGAAGGTTCAGACGAGGCACCTAGGAGATATCGCACAATACCAAATCTGCTGGATACAACCGATGAGATTCATGGGTTTGAGTATAGTGGCGTGTGTCTTGTGGCTGCAGAAGAGCCACGCTCAGTAGAAGAGGCCATGAAAGAAGACTGTTGGAGGAGAGCCATGCAAGTTGAGATGAAAGCAATTGAAGAAAATGAAACCTGGGAAGCTGTTGATCTGCCGAGTAAGCAAAGGGCCATAGGGCTAAAGTGGGTTTACAAAGTTAAAAAGAATCCCGAAGGCAATATTGTCAAGTACAAGGCACGTTTGGTGGCAAAAGGATATGCCCAACAACAAGGTGTGGATTTTGATGAAGTTTTCGCACCGGTTGCCGGACTTGAAACTTGATGAGAGTACTCTTAGCACTAGCCGCACAAGGAGGCCGGGTACACCATATGGACGTCAAATCGGCGTTCTTGAATGGAGACTTGACGGAGACAGTGTTTGTGCAGCAACCTCCTGGTTTCAGAGTCGGCAAGGAGAACAAAGTGCTGAAGCTAAAGAAAGCACTGTATGGGCTAAAGCAGGCACCTAGAGCCTGGAATGCAAGACTTGACAAGGAGATGGTTGCTCTCGGTTTTGTCAGAAGTAAAATGGAGCACGCTGTATACAGAAGGACAGGCAAGAATTCTTTTCTCATAGTAGGTGTATATGTTGATGACCTTGTGATCTCTACGGACCGAATACAAATGATATTCAGCAATTCAAGTCAGAGATGATGAAAAGGTTCAGCATGAGTGATCTTGGGCTTCTTAGCTACTACCTGGGCATTGAGGTTAAGCAAGAAGCTAGTTGTATCACCTTGTGTCGAGCTCTTATGCATTGAAGGTCTTTGGAAAATGCGGGTATGAAAGAGCGCAATCCGTGTGACACACCAATGGAAGCTCGGGCGGACCTACGCAAGAAGAAGAAGGATGAAGCCATAAATCCTACATATAGAAGTGTGATCGGGAGTCTCGAATACATTGTGAATACAAGGCCTGATCTAGCCTATTCGGTTGGAGTTGTGAGCAGGCACATGGAGGCTCCCGGCAGAGAACATTGGGGTGCAGTGAAGCGCATCCTAAGATATCTGAAAGGCACAATTGGCTATGGCTGCAAGTATGACAGAGGAGCTGAACTGAAACCCATCCTATTGGGGTATAGTGACAGCGATTTCGCAGGTGATCCGGAGGATAGGAAGAGCACTACGGGTGTCATCTACTTCACGGGCACCGGTTTGGTCACATGGGCGTCTCGAAGCAAAAGCTTGTGACATTATCGTCATGCGAGCGAGAATATGTGGCTGCTGCAGTGCGGCATGCCAAGGTGTGTGGCCGAGCCGGTTGATAGCCGATTTGATGGGGATGAAGGAGGCGCCGGTGAAGCTTTGCTTATGGACAATGATGGCGTAAAGCGATCACACTCGCAGAAATCCGAGTGCACCATGACCGCGGTAAACATATTGATACAAGGTATCATTTCATCCGGAGTGCATTGAGCAAGGGAAGATTGAGGTGGAACACGTTGGGACTGGGCGGCTTGCCGATATGTTCACCAAGGCATTGGGGCGACTCAAGTTCGTGGAGATGCGGAGTGCCATTGGCGTCGTGGAGGTGCAACAAGTTTAGGGGAGTTTGTTAGCTTAAATTGTTGCATATGAGTCATGTAATCCTCATTAGTTAGAGTCATGCATATTAGGGGCTAGGAGATACGCGTGGTTGGAGGCGTGCCAAGCCACGACGTGATCTCGGGAATCCGAGTCGGTCGGTTAGCGCCGTGCGGGACATTGCTCACGTGGCGTGTATCGCTGAGCAACGATATCACGCACCTTGTGTCGTACGGCGTGGGGATCTCTCCCGAGATCTTATGTATCCATGATGTGTATAAAAGCATGAATAAAGGACCGGAAAAGGCTGCTCGGTTGGCGCGCATATCTTCTCGTTTTCTTCATGTTCGTTTTGCATCTGCTCGCTGCTCTCGCCGTGGTCACCACGCCGGTGCCGGTGTCCACGATCCAGCCGTCGACAAGGTCATCGGCTCCAACAAGTGGTATCGGCTCCTTGTCTTTGCCGAGGTGGAGGTGCTTGGTGACGGAGAGAAGCCGAGAGGGTCTTTGCGGTGGTCCAATCTACCGAAGACAAGAAGGAGAAGGAGGTGAGGCCAACGGTGTCAAGAAGATGGGCACGTCGGGGAGAGAAAGAGTCCATGGATCGGGCGTTCAATCGAGCCGCTGAAATCTAGTGTGGCCAATGCTAACCCAAACCAATTACCGAGTGGGCTTCCCACATCCAATGCAACTTGGAGGGCATGTACCTATGGGATGCGGTTGATCCCGGTGATAAACCGGAGAGGCGTCGAGATCGGCTGACTCTAGGAGCCATGCTTCGCGGCGTACCACAAGAGATGCACTCGATGCTCCTAAACAAGAAGTCTGTGAAGGAGGCATGGGAGGCGATCAAGACGATGCGTCTTGGTGCAGATCGCGTCAAAGAGGTGAATGCTCAGAAGTTGTTGAGTGAGTTCGAGTCAATCTCATTCAAGGCAGGAGAATCAATTGATGATTTTGCCATTCGGATCACGAAGCTGGCAACAGATCTAAAAGGTCTTGGAGACACGAGTGTTGACGACTCAAGGGTGGTGAAGAAATTTCTTCGGGTCGTGCCACAACGCTACAATCGGGTAAAGAACTATCGAGATGTTCTGCGATATGAAAACCCCGACGATCGAAGAATTGGTCGGCCGACCGAGGGTCTGCGGAGGACGAGATTCGAGCCTCACGAAGAGCCGAATCCCGAGAAGCAACCTAAGCTCATGATGAGCGAGGATGATTGGAGGGCGAGGTACAAGAACCGTGCCGATTCGAGACTCATCATCGGGGTCGGGCGGCAAGGGAAAAGGTCGCTATGTCAAGAAGGAGAAGTCCGGGCGCGCGGCGCGCGGTGATGGGCGTGACTCCGGTCCCGGGCTCACGTCGATGGGAACACCACGACGGAAGGGGAGGTGTCGGAAGTGTAACATCTACGGGCACTTTGAGAAAGAGTGCAAAACGAAGCCAAAAGGGGAAGAGCGTCGGGGAGGCGGCTCACCATGTCAATGATGGTGAGAATGGCGCGCTCTACGTGGCTCAAGTCTGCAACATTGTGCGGACGAGTGCACAAGATGAGCAACGGGTGTTTCTGAATCCGGAACACGTGTTCCCAGCAGAGTATGGCACAGGAGAGTGGATTTTGGACACCGGTGCAACAAACCATATGACCGGGTGTCGCGAGGCACTGTCCAGCTTGAATAAAACAGTGCGAGGATCGGTGCGTTTTGGTGATGGATCCATGGTAGAAATTCACGGGATTGGCGCTGTGACAATCGCCGGGAAGAGTGGTGATCACCGAGTTCTCACCGAAGTCTATTACATTCCGTCCTTGAAGTGTAACATCGTCAGTCTCGGGCAACTGGAAGAGGCAGGGTGCTCGATCAGCATAGATCGTGGCATCCTGACAGTGCTGGAGCGGCGACAGCCTGATGTTGATCAACGAGGTGTGTTTATTCGAGCGGAGAGAAGGAATCGCCTATATGTGTTGGAGGTGAACCTTGCTTCTCCGATCTGCCTGCTAAGCAAGATGGACGAGGACGCATGGCGGTGGCATGCACGGTATGGCCATCTGAATTTCAGGTCACTCCGAGAGCTTGGCGCGAAGGAGATGGTGGAGGGGATTCCTCTGATCAAGCGCATGGAGCAGGTGTGTGATGGATGTGCCTTGGGCAAGCAACACCGCACACCGTTCCCAAAGGCATCGGAGTACAGAGCACAAGCTGGGCTCGATCTGGTACACGGTGATTTGTGTGGACAGATCACACCGAACACACCTGCAGGAAAGGCATACTTCCTGTTGATCGTCGACGACTACAGCAGATTCATGTGGCTGGAGCTCTTGGCGACGAAGGACGAGGCATTAAGCTATTTCAAGAAGATCAAAGTGGCGGCCGAGGTGGAGTCGGGCCGTCGGCTGAAGGCTTTCAGATCTGACCGTGGTGGTGAGTTCAACTCCAATTCTTTTGTTGCTTTTTGTAATGACAATGGCATCAAACACAATACCACCACGGGATACTCACCACAGCAGAACGGGGTCGTAGAACGACGCAACCAAACTGTTGTCGAGATGGCACGATGTCTGCTAAAGACGATGAAAGTGCCAGGCAGGTTCTGGGGTGAGGCGGTGCAGACTGCAGTATATATTCTGAATCGTGCACCAACGAAAAGTCTGAACGGGATAACTCCATTTGAAGCCTGGTTCGGCAGAAAACCTGGAGTTCGACATCTTTGCACGTTCGGCTGTACAGCGTATGCGAAGCGAGTTGGGCCCGGGGTAAACAAGCTGGCTGATAGATCAATTCCGGGTGTGTTTCTTGGCTATGAGAAGGGTACCAAAGGGTACAGAATCTATGATCCGATCAAGGACAAGTTGATGATCTCAAGAGATGTCCTGTTTGATGAGAAGAGAGCTTGGAATTGGGGGGAGAATGTGAGCAGACAAGGCAACGAGGAGGAGACGCCCTATACTTTCAATGTTCAGTTTCCAGACACTGTTCCCGGTCCGACAATAGACCTGGATTCAGAGTTGGGCGCTGATTCATCTTCAGGAGGTGCTCCGGCCTCGCCTGCTGCATCAATTCCGTCGCAAGGTGATTCATACTCACCACCCCATACTCCACAAACTCCATCAAGTGGTGGATCACTGCATGTACCAATCCAATGGGCGAGCCCACCTACTGATGCTTCTGAAGGTTCAGACGAGGCACCTAGGAGATATCGCACAATACCAAATCTGCTGGATACAACCGATGAGGTTCATGGGTTTGAGTATAGTGGCGTGTGTCTTGTGGCTGCAGAAGAGCCACGCTCAGTAGAAGAGGCCATGAAAGAAGACTGTTGGAGGAGAGCCATGCAAGTTGAGATGAAAGCAATTGAAGAAAATGAAACCAGGGAACCGTTGATCTGCTTAGAGTAAGCAAAGGGCCATAGGGCTAAAGTGGGTTTACAAAGTTAAAAAGAATCCCGAAGGCAATATTGTCAAGTACAAGGCACGTTTGGTGGCAAAAGGATATGCCCAACAACAAGGTGTGGATTTTGATGAAGTTTTCGCACCGGTTGCCAGACTTGAAACAGTGAGAGTACTCTTAGCACTAGCTGCACAAGGAGGCTGGCAGGTACACCATATGGACGTCAAATCGGCGTTCTTGAATGGAGACTTGACGGAGACAAGTGTTTGTGCAAGCAACCTCCCCGGTTTCGTAGTCGGCAAGGAGAACAAAGTGCTGAAGCTAAAGAAAGCACTGTATGGGCTAAAGCAGGCACCTAGAGCCTGGAATGCAAGACTTGACAAGGAGATGGTTGCTCTCGGTTTTGTCAGAAGTAAAATGGAGCACGCTGTATACAGAAGGACAGGCAAGAATTCTTTTCTCATAGTAGGTGTATATGTTGATGACCTTGTGATCTCTGGACCGAATACAAATGATATTCAGCAATTCAAGTCAGAGATGATGAAAAGGTTCAGCATGAGTGATCTTGGGCTTCTTAGCTACTACTTGGGCATTGAGGTTAAGCAAGAAGCTAGTTGTATCACCTTGTGTCAGAGCTCTTATGCATTGAAGGTGCTGGAAAATGCAGGTATGAAAGACTGCAATCCGTGTGACACACCAATGGAAGCTCGGGCAGACCTACGCAAGAAGAAGAAGGATGAAGCCATAAATCCTACAGCATATAGAAGTGTGATCGGGAGTCTCAGATACATTGTGAATACAAGGCCTGATCTAGCCTATTCGGTTGGAGTTGTGAGCAGGCACATGGAGGCTCCCGGCAGAGAACATTGGGGTGCAGTGAAGCGCATCCTAAGATATCTGAAAGGCACAATTGGCTATGGCTGCAAGTATGACAGAGGAGCTGAACTGAAACCCATCCTATTGTGGTATAGTGACAGCGATTTCGCAGGTGATCCGGAGGATAGGAAGAGCACTACGGGTGTCATCTACTTCCTGGGCACCAGTTTGGTCACATGGGCGTCTCAGAAGCAAAAGCTTGTGACATTATCGTCATGCGAGGCAGAATATGTGGCTGCTGCAGCTGCAGCATGCCAAGGTGTGTGGCTGAGCCGGTTGATAGCCGATTTGATGGGGATGAAGGAGGCGCCAGTGAAGCTGCTTATGGACAATCTGTCCGCGATCACACTCAGTAGAAATCCAGTGCACCATGACCGCAGTAAACATATTGATACAAGGTATCATTTCATCCGGGAGTGCATTGAGCAAGGGAAGATTGAGGTGGAACACGTTGGGACTGCTGGGCAGCTTGCTGATATGTTCACCAAGGCATTGGGGCGACTCAAGTTCGTGGAGATGCGGAGTGCCATTGGCGTCGTGGAGGTGCAACAAGTTTAGGGGGAGTTTGTTAGCTTAAATTGTTGCATATGAGTCATGTAATCCTCATTAGTTAGAGTCATGCATATTAGGGGCTAGGAGATACGCGTGGTTGGAGGCGTGCCAAGCCACGACGTGATCTCAGGTCCAGAGTCGGTCAGTTAGCGCCGTGCGGGACATTGCTCACGTGGCGTGTATCGCTGAGCAACGATATCACGCACCTTGTGTCGTACGGCGTGGGGATCTCTCCCGAGATCTTATGTATCCATGATGTGTATAAAAGCATGAATAAAGGACCGGAAAAGCTGCTCGGTTGGCAGCGCATATCTTCTGTTTTCTTCGTGTTCGTTTTGCATCTGCTCGCTGCTCTCGCCGTGGTCACCACGCCGGTGCCGGTGTCCACGATCCAGCCGTCGACAAGGTCATCGGCTCCAACAGTGTCTTGGTGGTAACGAAGTGCTTCGAGATCTTCTTCCAGTCGCTTCGACCATGCACACATAAACCATAGAGGAAATTCCTACATTGACACATTGCATATGAATAAATATCTAGCGTCCGGTGACAAATTTCAAATGCCTCATATAAACAATACCCCCACACTGACATTCTAATATATGTGACAATAATTTGCATGAAAATGTGAGAACTTCCCAAATAGGGAAACTAAATGAATACATTAAAACACACGAGTGTGAAATAAGCTGAGGTACGTAGAAAAATATTGATTACTTGGTTCTTCCATGGCCCAAAACCTCCTGTGCGCTGCCTCTCCTTCAGAGGATCTCGTTGGCTATATGGATCCTCCCTTTTGCCTTCCTCTTGGCCTTCCTCTCCACCAAATTACCACCCAAGACATCCAAGGTTTAGATCCTCCATTGGCATCCCAAATTTGTCATTAACGAGCTTGCTACCCGTTGTATGCTGGTTCCCGCTCAAACATCATTTGCATCTTCTCCACCATGTGACCCACATACAAGTTGGTTACCTTATGCTTCTCCTTTGTGGGAAAACATTCTTTTAGCGCATAGCTACTTTTGGCACTGTGGCTAGCGGTGAGAGCTTTCACCATTTTGATCTCAGAGGCATCCCACTCTCCATAATTGGAATCCATGACTACTACACATGATAGATGGCACTGTGGCTAGCGGTGTGTGTATAACACATATGAGGCTACAAGAATGTAATCGTACTTATGGAGGGGCCATTTGTTAGTTTTCAAAGTTATTTTGCAGCATTTTCTATCAACCGGCTGAGAATGGAGGGAGGTTCTCCTCGTGTGGAGCTCTAGGATTCCTGCTGATCGAGACATGTGTCTGCCACCTGATGAATCTGTAGTAGGCAACTTTTCCCACATATATTATTACTGATGGCTTCAAGCATCTAAGCAGAAGCTGTCCCGATGTCATGGTGGAGTTGATTGCTATGCTTTCCACCTGAAAACAGTGACGATTAGTAGCCTGGCCATATATTATTACTTCATAGTTTATACTGACGTTATGGGTATTGGTCTATTGGAAGATGCAAAACTACCCTGTACTTCAATGTCATCTCGGTTTTGTTGGGTCATTACACAATCCCTGTATAATCTGGAACATCTTTGTAGTATTCCGCCCATTGGGTCTAGAGGATCTCAGTTTCTAGATCGTCTTTGGTTGGCATGATTTTGGCTGAAGCTGGTTTTGTGAGAGAAAAACACTGCTGAATAGGATGGAAATTGTTTCTTCCGGCCTACTGTTTTCATTTTACTTGCCTCTACCTTCCCAGTCCTAGAACCGCTTTGCTTTGCTATACATGATTGTTTGATATTTGCTCAAGGCCCCTAATAACAGGCAAAAACTCTCGCTTCCTCTGCATTATTCCCTTGGTCAAATGACACCACGCCATAACCCTACACCTTGTATATTCACCTCGGACGATCACCTTGTATATTCATCTCGGACGATAAGCCAAATTACAATTTCCCCAGTATATTCACTAAATACCCCGTGTCAACATTAATCTTGTGCCAACAAGCCGATGCTGGCCTACTGGCCTCCACCTGCTCTTATCTTTATTATATAAAAAAATAGAATTTGCTAAAGCCATTGATAGAATGATAGAATAGAGTGGTTTTCATTCTTGATGCACTCCGACATTAGAGTATCACCGTCACCTCATAAATTTGATTAAAGCCTGCATACGGGTGACGGTCGTGAGGACTGAGGACCCATGCGAGCCAATGGACCACAATTGGGCCAGAAGTGAGCGAGTGGTCATCGGTTAGGCCAGATTAGAATGGGCTGGACGCCTGAAATTTTTCTTTTTTCCTTCATTTTTTTTTGTGTGAAAGTCCACTTTTGCTTCATGAACTTCCAGATAAATCGACTCCCTTAACTTTTCAAACTATGCACTTTACCTCCTAGAAGCGGTATTGGAGGCGGTTTTGACATTTTATTTTGTATTTATTTCGGCTAGATCTTTAAAAAATTATAGTAAATCACAAAAAAAAAAAATGGAAAATTTAAATTTTTTTGGACTCTATATAAGTATACATACAAAGTGAATATATAGTATGATATACATTAGTTTAAAGTTTTTGTTAGAGATTCAGATTTATGTTTTTTAATTAATTAGAATAATTCATAACTGGAGTTCTATGGTTTAATTGTGGTCAAAATTTTATGGTGGCTTTATTATTATATGTTTTTGTTACAACATATTATTATATGTTTGAACTATAGTAAAAATATCATACTCATTGGATTAAGTATAACTTAGTTATAGATTTATTTTGATTTAACAAAGCATAATAAACCTTAAATACATCTATAACTAAGTTATACATGATCCATGAGTATGAATTTGATATTTCTATTCAAGCATACAATAATTAGGCATAAAAATTTCACCATAATTCGACCATAGAACCACATATATAAATTATTCTACTTAATTACAGAAAAACATGGATATAAATCTACAACAAAAGAAAATTGTACTACCATGTTATATATTCAATGTGTAGATCTACTCATATGCAGTATAACAAATTGGATTTTCCATTTTATATTTTTCTATGATTTTTTATGATAATTAAAGATTCAACTGAAATAATTAAAAAAAGATAAAACCGGCTTCAAAGCCGCTCCATGGAGTAAAGTGTACAATTTGAAAAACTAAGGGAGTTGATGTCTTTCTTTGTGGTTGACAGAGCAAAAGCAAACTTTCGCAAAAATTGGGGTAGGAAAAGTGAGACTTTTTCCTATTAGTTATAGATTATGGGTTATAGATATATATAGATATAGATTTTAAAAAGGATATAATATAGATTAAGGTAATTGTAGGTATAGATTATTGAAATTGTTAAGTCTTATTTGAAATACGGGAATTTTTCATGTATTTTTCTGGGAAACTATATTAACTAGATTTTTTTTTGAGAAAAAACTAAATTAACTTTTTTTGAGGGAAAAAAAACTAACTAGATGGATGGAGTATAAAATTTCTGAAAGTTTCTTCTAAACGGGCCCTCAGTTTTTTTTTTCCTGAAAAATAAAATCACCCTTCTCCCAGGTATCACCCGTCTTTTGCCGTCCCCTAACCCGGTTCGCCTTTTCCCCAAAACCAGGTTCGCCTTTCCCCATCCGCCGCCACTTATCACCCCATGGCGGCGTCGGCGAGATCGGTGATGTTCCTCGGAGTGGGGGAGAGGAAGCCTGTGTCGGAGGTGGCAAGTGGGATGGAAGAGGACGGCGAGAAGCAGGAGATGTGCCGCCGGCTCTTCGAGCGATTCATGGCGTACCGCAGCCCGTTCCTGTTTCCGATTGGGAAGGTTTGGAGCTGCCCCTGTGTTATCTACACCATGAGGGTGTCCATCAAGAAAGCACAGGCCTCGTGGTCTCACCGGACCAGCCGCCGCTTCTTCCCGGAGCGGCGAGGGTCCGTACCCATCCCGATCTATCGCGCGGCGGGGACCGGAAGCCAGGCGGAGGTGGAGCAGGTGATGGAGACGTCGGGCGCGCCCGGCGAGCTGTGCCAGCCGGGGGTCGTTTCAATCAATTTAGATGAGAGGTACGACCTCCTCGAGCTCGACCGCAAGAAGGGCGTACTTCACAAGGTGGGATCGTCGGCGCCGTGGAGGGAGGTGGCCGTGATCCGGGGATTGCCCGGGGGACGCGGGATCACCGTGACGTCCCACGTCGACGACCTCGTCGTGCGGCTCCATGACAATCTCTTCTTCCTATCCGGGCCCTCCGCGACCGTGGACCTCCGCTTCTCGGAGCAGTGGTTTCGCCTTCCCGCCGGGTGGACGGAGGAGAGGCTGTACGCGGAGGACGGATTCCACATCGTCGACATTGCCTCCCCAGTGGAGAATCTGGTGAGGAAGCTCTGTGATTTGCGTGAGCACGAGGAGCAAGAGATGGAGAGGCGGAAGTTGGAGACGGAGGGAGAGAGGGAGAGGAGGTTGTATGAGGAGGAGCAAAGGAGGGTGCGAGAGCACGAGGAGAGGAGCAAGATACGCGAGCAAAATTTGTTGGAGACAAAGAGAAGGTTCGAGGAGGAGGCAGCCATGCCACGTAAGCGTGCTCCTTCGCATTGGGATGCTTCCTTGTGGTTGATCAACAATGAGGTGCATCCTGCATCGGTGCGATGCTACTCCAAGTTCAAGCTATCAATGAACAGCAACAAAAAGGTTTCCTGCGAGTTTGTTGACAAAGTAGGACTTCAGGAAATGCTCCACAGGGCGGAGAATTGTGAGTATGTTCTTCCCATTTCAAAGACAGCACCAGCAGCGGCATCGTCAAGGGCTCTCGAAACTTTGGGGTTTGTGGAAGGCTACTTTGATATGGAAACCGAGGGGTTTGGACCAAGGACAGGTCAGTACATTGACCGATCAGGGCTTATGGTGAGCGCCGTGTTAATGGTGTCGCGGAGTGCTGCGAAAACCTTGACAATCAGGGTCAAGGTTCAGAAGCTTGACATTGTGATGGATGATGGAATGGTGATGTCTTGTTGTTCTGGTTTCTCTGTGGACATCCATTGTGATGATATATCCTCTTCGGAGCTTTTGAAGAAAGACTGGGCTTACCACATGTTCTGTAAGAATGTTGATGGTGAAGGCAGGATCTCTTTCTCAACTCTGCTTGCGCATCTGAAAAAGAAGCTGAAGTTGCAGCTAACAGAAGAAGAGTTGAGGCTGTACAGCATGTCTGTAATGGATGGCGAGGAAGATGATCGGGATATTTTAGAGGCGTGGCAAAAGCTAGAAGAATGGGTTCCTCCCAAACCAAAGCGTGAGTTAGCAGATGTAGAGCTACAGGATTGCACCCTGTTTCCACTTCTTTGGGAGTCCTAGGCCTGATCACTGTAGTCATGGTGGCAAAGGGGAGGTCCTCATAGTGTAGTACATTGGCATGACTAAGCTGGAATGCTATTTATGTGTAATAAATTCAACTATATATGTTCTAATTAGGTGAACTTCGAGTTCAATCTTCCCAGATGTCTAAACTATGGTTGATTATGGTTTTGTTAAGTTGTGTTTTGTATCTATGAATGTTTTGGTCTATTCCCTAGTTTGTCAAGTCTTATTTAATTTAGTTTATATTGACAGTCCGCAAATGAGCAATGATTTACCCCTTGTGTCCGTGACCTTGTTTGTTTGGTGTGCATGGGGTCAGTTATTGAGCCTCACTTTGATATATAAACAGAACAATTATCGACAGTTAGTTTAAACTACTATCTTTTGTCGAGCGTTTACAGTATTACTTCTGGTATCATGCACACTGTATTTTCTGCACAGTCCAGTTAGAGGAAGTATCTGTCATGTGCTAATGCCATCAATTTGAACAATTATGTTGTCAGATTCCTTTGGCTTTGTTGAACATTTCATTATCTTCAGCATCTTGCTCATTTAGTTCTAGCTAGCCATGCAGATCTTCAGTGATGCACCATCACTTTCTGTGCCTATTTGAGTTTGATATGTCAGGTGCAGGTCTTATCTCTGGAATTTGGCAATGCAAACCTCCTTGAATTGCCCATAATTTTTTTCCATGTGCAATGGGTCGACCCGCATTGTGAGAGGTAACCATTTCTTCTTATCCTAAATAAACTCTCCAAAATGATGCTGTTGAAGAAGGGCCTTTCGTCTTCAGGTTTGTAAATTCAGTTGTATCAGAGTTTTTCTCTGTAACATTTCATTTTCCCAGATTTTAGTTAATTTTTATATTTTCTACTAATTTGTAATGCACTTTTTCTTGGTGTTGTTGATAATGAAGTGACTCTTCCTCGTAGTAACATATCAGTGTATTCCACTAAGTCAACAGAGTGATTACCAGTAATTGCTTATTGATTTCTTGTACTTGGGTCACCGAAGTGATTACATGTACCCATATTTACTTGTGTGGCCGTGTGCTATCAAAATTGTTGATTGGTTGTGCTTCCTTCGTTGCCATCTCTGCAAAATTTGATCCCGCCTTCTGTTACCATTTCAGCATGAGGATGTTTTTATTTATTTATTTTTTATTTTATTTTTTTATTGAGCATGTGGATGTTAAATGTTATGAAAAAGATATTTTTGGCCCATGGCCAATTGGCCAGTAGCCTAGCCTAGCCCCTTCAGCCTCCATCCCTGGCCGCAGTGCCGTGACACTGGGATGCTCCTTCCGGACCTTCCCGGCCGAGCTCATCGTGCGCCTCGCCATCCTCCTGCTCTGCTCCGGTGCTCCCGCTGACTAGCTCGACAACTGTGGCATGAGGACAGGAGCAGCGGAGACCTCAGATCAGATGACTCTTTCAGAATAGTTCCCAGCTCAGATTCGCCTACTCGTCCGCTCGAGCCCACTCCGGTGGTCATGGGGTAGTAGGAATGGCGGCTGAAACGATATCAGGCCCGAGTGGCAAGAGCAGGACAAAGTGACCGCTCGAACAGGGCTAATTGGGCTCCTCAATATCCTAATTACTCTAATTAGAAATAATGCCATATCCTGAATATATTTTGCTACAATAATATCTGGCTAAAAAGTTCTCTCAACTTGGCTCTTTGGGATATCATCTAAAGCGAGAAATATTTCTTTGTACTTTGTTTACAGAAACACCTGATCTCTCCTGCCTAACATCCTAAATACTCCTACATCATCTATATAACCCATATCTGTGTAACTTTTTAGAGGATGCAGATATACGTAACATACATGGACAAGCAACTGCAACTAATTCAATGTGTGCTGGATAGAGTGTGAAAAATCCTTGGAAAGATATTCTGTTTACAATATATTTATATTCACAGCTCAGTACAGAAAAAAATCCTTGCAACCAATTCAAAGACCTGTAGTTATCATTTACCAAACGAAGAGTTGGGCTTTACAGCATTTCTACAGTATGAGGAAGAACACAGGGATCTTTGCTCAGACGTGACCGAAACACAAAAATGGGATGCAGCCAGTCCAAATCATCTGTTACTAGAGGTAGAACTATACATGATGGCATTCTATTGTTTCCATCTTCTCATTGTAATCGGACAATGTGGCTAGGTAAGGAATTTTAATTGGATTTAAATCGTTTTCTTTTGCAGGGGATCATTGCATTTATCTTCCGCTTGATATATACATATATTACATGCATAAAAACTATCTTCTCATTTAAGTTCTTCAAACCATGAACACTGAGTACAAACAACCTGTAGCATCTCCAATATCAATTCTGGTTTCCTACACACTCTATTTTCCATAGTAAGCTGTGAGAAGCCCATGTGGGCTCTACTTTTGTTAAGTTCCTTCGGTTAAGTTGAATACTTCATGATCTTCAGCTTCTTCCTCCCCAAACCCAGAGACATTCACACATCCACCATCTCTCTTGGCCCTGAGATCAGTAGAATTGGATGTGATGGCTGTTTTAATGGAGCCATCAAGAGTCTTTCTTCTATGCATTAGTAACTCATCAAATTCAGAAATTAAGCAACCAGGATGCAGGATTGCGTTGCCATGTGTTGCTGCTCTGCAAACTGATGCTGTTGCAACTGAAATGGGGCGATGCGGGGGATTGAGGGCAGCTTGAAGAAATAGCTGCTTCTGATTTATTAAGGGAACACCATTGACTAGCTGACTCCTCTTCAGGCACTCAATCATCTTGAGCCAAAGGTTCTCAAGATGAACAATAATTTCTCTTTGTTGCGTTTCAGAGTACAATATGGTGGTTAAAGAGAGCCACTCGGTAAGTTGGTCTCCAATAATCTGCAAGGACAAAATAGTGTCTTCATGCAGTTAGCATAGAGTATGTGTTTTGTGTCATGCGCCTGAATTATAGAAAGAGTAGGACTAAATGAAGTTGATGCCCTTAGCAACATGAACAGCTATATTTTTACTTTGTACTGTAAATATGCCACAAACCTCGAAAAGAAGAAGAATGTCTTCGTTTGTCACATTCATAACATCGTTTAGTACGAGACGGCCAGCAAAATTAGATAAAGTTGAAAAAAACCTGAAAAGCAACCAAGTTACAAGAACTGAGATGTAAACTCAAGCACACAACTAATAGCAGCTTACTTCCATTAAAATCAACAGGCAGGTTTGCCATTTTGTAAATCTGCCTAAATACCTGCTTGTGACCTGGTGCTGTCCAGCTGGATTTGCTTTGAAATGAAAGCTTGACAACCTCATAAACCTGCATCATAAAAGATATTATAGATTACTGAAACAGACTGAGGTCATCCTCATGGTAGGCAGGGTAGATACAGGTGTTCCATTTAGAAGTGTAAGTCAACAAACCTATTAGCAAGCTTGAACCAATTCAAGAAAAGTTTAGGTTGTCTGCACACAAAAGAGTCTTCACTTGTTTCCTTCAATTCTTGGTTAGCAGAGGTCAACATTTGATCATTCTGTAACATTCCAATAACTATTTCACCACGAGCAGAAAGAATAGTAGCATTTTTGAACTTCTCCGACAAATGTTCAAGGTTGGCTTGGAACAATGCCATGTTTTTGTCAATAGCACAAACCAAGCATTTCTAAAAATCATCAAAGAAAACCTGTGAAGAGAACTTTGAATTACAGGAGTTTGTAGAGAGGGATCTATAAAATTCAATTGTTGGTTCCATGTCTTGCTGGACAGACATTTGACTCGGAGCTGTTTTCAGCATTCAAAAGGATGGATATCCCCTTGGGGTATAAAAAATAAAGGATTGGATAACAGAAGAACTGATGGAGAACATCATGGTAACTTAATCCAGAATCGGTTTCCAAATAAGGGATAATTTGACTGTTCAATTGTTTTGCAAACGAGTTCCAAACCATCAACCATTTCAATCTTTCCCTATTACATGTCGGCTGCCCGATCTGCATATACATAAAAGAGACAGCACTACGAAAACTCTCCAGGACAATTGATGATGAAGCCAGAACTAAAACCAACTTCTCTGCATCTCCACGAGACAGCTCTCCAGTATACTGAGATATCATGGACAGAGACAGTGCAGTCACATAAACTGCTGGAGAAACCATCTCCATGTAAGTAAGTGATCTGATTCTTGGTAAAGACAGCTTTGGACTGCATTCTGCATGTTGGTTCTCCTTTATGTGCTCGATGTCTAAGCATACCACAATGTTTTCAAAAGCTAATAGAGAATGATCTAGTTCCTCCACAATAACTTTCACAAATCGAAGACCAAATTCCAGTAATGTAGCACACTTGTTAACACTATTCTTTCCTACATGATCCAACAACAACCTCTTTGTAAACTTGCACACATTATCCATTAACTTGTTCATAAGCACGCTGCTCTCTAAGTTCGATTTGGATACCTTGTCGAAGAAATCTGAAAATCTCTGTTGCAGAATCCATAACAACCACCATTGTTTCAGGAATCATGTCCTTGAATAGTTCTGGCTTAAGAATTATGCCAAGAATATTGAGTTGAAAATTACAGCAACTAATATCCCATGGTAACCATTTGATATGTTGAACATCCAATAACGCCTTGAGATGCATGCACGGTTGAGCTAGCAAGTTCTGATTCACTGAAGCAGACAAATCCTCTCTGTATCTACTTTTTGATGAAACAAAACCATGAAAAAGATACAAGCAAAATGACCACAGCGGCTTGTTGTGATCATTGATCCGAAAAGAGAAAATTATTTTGAGTATTGGCCCAAAAGCTGCCTCCAGAATGGGTAAATGATTGGTCAGATAACCAAGTCTATGTAGAAGGTAATACCATGTACTCAAACAAGAAGAAGCTGCACACTTGCCTGTTCAATGGGTTTTAATAGGGGGATCACTGTTTGTTGGACCACAATCTCAGTGTCCTGAGATGGAAAAAATGCATCCACCAATTTTTTTCCAGGAAACCTGTGGATCTGTAAAGATTATCATAATGTAATGGAGATGTTCATAATACTACAAAAGAAATTGTAGTCCAGAAAAATGACAGATAATTTAACTTACCATTGTTGCAACCTGAACTTGTGGGTTTAGATCAGTAAACATCTGCTCAGGAACCTTTAGGAGTTTATTAAGCAGAGTTCTATTGTTCACTAGATCTGGACCAAGCAAAGATATAATCCATCCCCATGGCTTCACAGTTTGAACTTTCTTGGTAGGATCATCAAGCTTATTGAGGATGGGAAAGGAGATCACACAGCAAGTAAAACATGTGGAAAATATGCAAAGTTGCAGGAGAAACACTGAACCATTTAATAAGCCAACTCCAGGAAAGAGTAAACACACACGAAACAACGAATCAGACATCAAATGCACCGCATGCACAGTGCCTATATGAATCTATTAAATAATTCGATGGGGAGCAACCAAGTATCCCAAGTTGTGCTCCAGCCTGCAGGAAGCCACCGACCAGGGCCACTTGTAGATCCAGGCAGGAGCAAAGGTGCTGGCCGAGTTGCTTCGATGAGTATAGATGCTGTGGAGTGTGTTTTCCTTGCTTATAGGGCGAGTGTGTTTTCCAGCTCCTTAATGAATAGGGCAAGTTAATTCCGATATTCATGGATGAGCAACCCTAAAAGTCAACTCTTCTAGATGAGATTAGCGTTCGTGTCCAACGGTTGGACCGCACTATGGAATTTATGTAAAGACTTTTGCGAAAATTTTGGTCATTATCTCCAGTAACCGAGTGTTAACCATTGGTTCATGTGTTAGTTTATTATACTTGGATTGCCATATGGCACTCAACCGCATAAGGAGTTTTAATAGTGACGACCGCCGAAAGGAACGTTAATTAGTGTCAGCTTCAGAAAAAATATTCAAAACTGGACAAATTGGGAAGAATTAAAAGCTTGAGTGCCAAATAAGAAAGATGAAAACTTTCTAGTCTCAAGTAAGGATTTTTCTAAAAAAAATGTTAGGTCCAGATATGATTAAACTCAAGCAAATTCTCACATATATAGGAATTCCAAAAGAAGAGAAGAATTATACGAAGCAAATAGATTAATATGTGCAGCAAGGTAGAATAAGCTTAATTTATGCTGTGCGGTGTGCGGCACGGTCACAACAATACAAGTCCAAAAACAATAAATTGAAGTCGTGACTACTATCGATTAAGTAGCACGATGGGGAGCGGCTGTCTTCTTTATTGGCAGCACTTTGGTGCTGTTCACGATATTCAGTTGTTGTACAGCTTCGAAAACTTCACTTGCACGAACCTTTTCCACGATGGTTTGGTCCTTATCATAGTCAATGGCCTTGGCTATCTTCGATCTGTCATCCCACAGACGGATGGCTTCCCAACATGTATAATCCACAGTGAAGTATTCTGTAGAAGTCTGATCTCCAATGTACATTCTATCTTTCACATCGTTCTGTCGGGATGGTTCAATTAGTATCAATGACAACATCCCTAGGCATCTGGCAGCCTCATTGAATATGTTTTGCCCAGCATCTGGAGCAAGATCAATGAATCGCCAAAAGGCATCAATGAGGGTGTCCTCTGTTAACTTAACTGTTGGACTTTCTTTTTTTCCAAGCATGTCAAAATAACTCTCCCCACATCCTAACGGAATGCTTTCCTCAACTAACCTTGTGGCACTGTCAGACTTCCTTAGCTCATAAAATCTCCCTTGCACAATTACACCTTTGATGTAAAGAGACTTCAACTCAAAACACACTTTAACCAATCTTGATGAGCCACAATCCATCGGATTCAGCAAGCCACTAATACCAATGCAGGCCAATGAATTAGTTTGTGGTAAGATGGGCTTGTCACCTTGGATACATTGGGTAGCCTCCCTCTTTGCCTTTTTAGTAATTTTCCTATGAAAACCATCGAGTTTGTAGCGGGGCAATGGCTTCGATACATCGATTGTCACTACAGGGACAGATGTCTGATACCTGAATTGCTCCCGCGTAAACTCCGGATTCTGTACAAACAAACTATTGGTTAGATCAACTTAAACATATAAGTGTATTTTTAGCAGGTATATACAAAAAGGAATAATTGCATATTATGAAACTGCACATTAAATTTACAATTCCTGCAGTTTTCAAATTGGCTGCCAGTCCATTTGAACTCGTCGGAAGAAGCAAGACGTGAAGGAAATAAATTAGCATTATATGGCTACCTTTTTCTGAAACCGTGCGTTGCACATACTTCATTAAGGGAGAATAGAGTTTGTTAGGGGGTACCGACAATGATGAGGTGCCACGGCAGAGCCCAAACACACTTGAACATGGTTCGCCAGCTCAAAGGCTAAAATAGGTTGCCACATAGACATATTCGATGACATGGCAGTGTATTCAATAAGAGAGAAAAGAAATGAGTGTCATGGGGATGACACTCTCTTGACACGATTATCAACTATCTCTGGGTCATGAAATTAAATGCCTATAAAACTACGGAATGAAACTTTGCATTGAGAGGGGGAGTTTGATCCGAATTTCATTTTATTTTACATAACATGGTAGTCTTGGAAATAATGCAATGTAACTCTGAGACTAGCCTAACGGTCGTGCTTGGTGGTTGTACTCAGATATGAACCGGTTGGGCGACTGGTGTAACACCCGGTTTTAAGAACAAAGCCAGATATACACCATATGTGAGCCTTAAAGGTCAAATCTCACATATAGCCACAAATGAAAGGTTGTATCAGTAAACAATGCTTAAAATATATAACGTATTTAATATTAAAGACATAACCTTAGATAGCAATCAGCGGAAAAACAACTTTGATCTCCGGGTGTAGACTCCACGGATCCAAACCGACCGGTTGACAACAAGCCTAAACTTCTCCCGAGGTGTGGGGGAAAAACAAGAGTGAGTTCATGACGAACTCAACAAGTATAGCAAAGGTAGTGTAATTCCATAGCCACGTGATCAAGTGAAACTGAATGATGAATTGCGCATAAACAATTTAAATGAACATACAACCATTCCCTCGCCTTTTCCAGGCCACCCGTATCCGTGGGCACGGACGATATATCGATTTAACTCTCGCGCGCAGGTGTACCCTTTCCCCGTGAGTCGTGATTCCCATTTGCTCGGGTTAATTACTCCCATGACACTTCCAAGGTGAATAAGCAGGGTCTCACTATAAAGACACCCTAGAGTTCGTCTAACAAGCAAGGGACGCTAAGTCGTCGGATGTAGGAACCCCCTTCCAATATGGCACATTCCTTCCCGGCTATACACATAAGGACAGGGCTGTCCTATACCCACCGGCAATTCCTCTCACTCGTTAGAAAAGGTCTCTTAGATGAACTAGAGCCAGAGCCATGTAGCCCTCACAGCGGCACGATAAGTCCCAGCTTTTGCCAAAGGATAACATTCATTATTTATGTTCATATCACATTTCATTAATCAAGCTCAAGAGATCATGGTTAAAGAAAGCAAAACCCAAACTATACTTGCCTGCAATACTTGCTCAGACTTCCTCATATTATGCTTCCTGTCACCACCTTCTGATCTTCGGATGATTCGTAGCTCCAAAAGATTACTTTCTGATCACCACGTAAAACTCACCGACTAGACTTGATCATAGAGCATCACACAATTCTCCAAGAAATCATACACGAAGCAACAATAGGGCTATATTAGAACAGTACATCAATCACAATAAAACAAAATGAAAAGTTTGTAAAACAACTCTACTCGTTGCCACGATCACGTAGACGTCAAATTCACCAAAAACGAAGCTACGATGGCGAAGATATGAATTTTGCAAGTTTTCTATAGACTAAAAATGCACTAAAATATGAGCTCGAAATTAAAGTCTACAAACTGGACTAACAGAGGCACTAGCACGAAGATTACGAAACTACGAAACCAACGCAATTTGAGTAGACCAAATCAGAGTTAAAATGACCATTTTGCAAAGATTTGAATTTGATGCCAAAACTGTAAATAGGATCCGGGAAATTGGACTACGACTGGATGTATTTGAGTCCGTATTTGCTGAATTATTTTTGTGAAGAAAAGCGGCCACAAAACATGATGTGATGTCAACAAGCAAGGATTGATGTCATCGAAAGCTAGCAATAACGTCATCAAGGCTAACAAGGCAGGCAAGTTTTCGGTGAAGTCATGATCGTCGATGGAGCTTTGCTGGAGATAGATGAACGCAACGTATATATATATATATATATATATATATATATATATATATATATATATATATATATATATATATATATATATATATATATATATATATATATATACAGGCCTCGGTTTGACTTAAAAGGAACATGAAGATAGAGCAGGATGTGGAGAGCTCACCTAAGGATCTCTGAACAACGATGAGGACATATGGCGACGGTGTGCAGTTCGTCTTGATTTGGGCTGACTCGAGCCATGGACATACGTCCATCGGCCGGCGAAGGAAAACACTGGCGTGCTTGATTTGGAGAAGATGGTGCTTCACGTGGATTCCATATTCCTGGACATGGATGGTTAGCCGGTGTCTCTGCCTTCTTCACCGGGGATCGAAGCCCAGCAGCAGATCGGAGATGACGGAAGTGGAGCAGCTGAACGACATGCATGCACGGTAGCAGCGACTCCGGTCTTTTCTCGACGAGATCGAAACCAAGGCGGCGGCTCGGTGCTGGCGGCAGCAGTAGCGAGGACATCGAAACCGAGAGCGGCGGCGGGGAGACGCGAACAGTCGGGCGCGAGGAAGCGAATCGGTGTGGTGTCCGGCTATTCGAGTCGAAAAAGAGGAACAGGACTCCCTTTTGGCAGCGAGACGAGGAGGCAAGGCAGCTGGTGGCCATGGGCCTTAGCCTGTCGGCCCAAGATGGAGAGAGAGAGAGGGGAAAAGAAATTCATTTTATTTTTATTTCACAAGCTTTTGAATACTGTTTTCAAATGAATTTGAATCCTTTTGATCTTTTGGCAAAAATCAAACAATACAAAATATATTATGCTCCAGCATGAATGCATCAACATGTTTCTAGCCTTAAGATGACTTTTACCAAAAATTATTATTTTACTAAGTTCGATGCTCACAAAAATAACATAAATAAATCAATTTGACTATTTTAAAAACATGCAATTTTTGGGGTGTTACAATTCTACCCCCCTTAAGATGAATCTCGTCCCGAGATTCGGAAGAAGGCGATCAAAGAGATTGGGATACTCTGCCATTAAACTTTCTCCACTTTCTCGAGTAGCTCTTTTGCATCGATACGCTTCACTTTGCACACTCTAATAACCATACTCCAAATAACCTGCTCAACCAATTCCAAAGTATTGATGGGTACTTCGAATAAATCTCAGTTATCTCCAAGCCAATTCTAGGTCAACTTCCAAACTGTTAGACTATCCTCCTTTTTAGTAACCTTTAAGCGAATCTTTTTTAGCATAATACTAATTTACTCTTCACACCGACGCTATTGACTCTTCTCATAGAACCACCTTGAGGTCAAAATCTTGTACCTACTAATTCCAATCTGCATCGCAAAAACTCTCAACATGTTCTACTGTATCCCTTCCAAATCTAGACTTACATCTCTCCCACTTCATATATCCACCTTCCAATGAAAACCTCTTGACTTTCTTAGTCCAAAGTAGGTTCCAATTCCCAAAATATTACCATGTCAAATTGCTCAACTCTTTAAACATAATTCTTAGTCTATGGTGTCACCCAAATCTCCTTAGCATAACTCTCTTGTGCTAAGGCTTCGGTAACGACTTTTGTTTCTTCCATGATAGCATACGTGCTTCTGAGTCACTAACCTCTGTTTACTTAACCCCGCAATGATGTCACAAACTTTAATCCAATTCTTAGTGAAAATACTCTTCACTCACACATGTTCTTGTGACAACGGCCTTTTACCCAACAGATAGTACCCGTAACCATGTCCGAGACCTGTGGGTTGTTGGCTCACTATACCTCCATATCATTATTAATTCCAATCCAAATATAATGTCACTAGGTCAACCCCAACATAGTAAAGATCCCTTTGAATTCTTATGATTGGCTTTGATGTCACTATTTATATCCAAATAAATACCTCTATGCCCCATAATGGATAACTCTAGATCTCATATGTCAATAGTCCAACTCATGTCTCCATAGTTGACGCATAATCCACTGCTTTTCTTACAAACAACACATCCACAATCTTGTCAAGACGCATTATAAAGAAAACTCATGTCTGATATTACAATGCTTCCAACAAACCCCGTGATAGAACCTTTCCATTTCAAAGAGAAATTCCTAGTCACTCTCGCATACTTAGACAGATTGCACTCAATACATCTTCCTTGAGTTCTTCACGTGATTTCACCATTTAGATATATCATGACCATGGAGAGAAATTCCTTCAACCAAACTTACTTCCCATGCTTGACATAACAGTGAGGTCGTCTTCTGGGATATCTTAGTAGATAAAGCCAACATCATGCTCCTTTGTCATCAATGCCCACTTGTCTTGAGTTGAAAGTTTGAATTGTCAAGTGATGATAGCTTGAAGCAAACCCAATCATGAGCTCATTGAAAATGATCCATCAAGTCACTGACCAAAGAACAAAACACTTGCACCAGGATGTACCTCACAACAATAGAGATAGCTGCTCCGTCTAGGTAAAGTGCTTGAATGCATAAAACCTTCGTCTTGCAACTTGTTCTTTGTGGCTACCCCCCTTAAGAAAAGATCAACTAGGCGAACCAAAGGGTAGCTTGCACATACTTTTAATTATTGTCATATCCTCATGCCATTTTTCAGAGACTCACATCCATTGGCAGGAACATGTAACATGTAATTCTCCGTGAGCAGAAATACAGCAGCACAATGAAACATCCATTACTACAGTTTTGTTAAACCAATGAATCCATACTTTACACCGTTGGAAAGCTTATAAAAAAAACTCCACAACTTTATTTCAGGTCACCTTACCAGATTATGATATTAAATTGGTCGAAAATAGACAAACACAAAGACTTCTCAGAACTTCCAGACAGCACAAAAACATTAGATTGTAACAGCCATAACTTCCAGCTCAGAATAGATATGAACTTGATTCTTGTTGGAATGGATATATAAAGAAGTCTAGTTCTTCCCATAAAAATTTCATGACCATTGCCCAAACAGGTGAAAAATTATGACCAGAACATCACTAACTGCTCCAGATTTCTTACAGCACAGATACTTCATCTTGTGATTTTTGTAACTCCCAAACCGCAATAGCTTTTATGATGATTCTTGTGCTCAGAGAAATTTGATGAAGTGTACTTTTGTCCAGAATTTTATCAAGATATTTGGTTGAACAAAAACAGAGGTAGGAGTCAGAAGACAGATTGCACCGAGAAGACAGGATGCAGAAAACAGGAGAAACCAAATCCCAACTAACTATTCATTAATCCTTATACCTTAGACCTATAAGCTAAATGAAATTGCAGATAAAACCACAAGATAATTGCACTCATTACAAAGATCTAAAACAATCATTAACATAAGCACAAAACATCTAAGCACTTAAAGTTCACAAACCACACATTACGACTGACTGACTCTACTAACTTCGCGACTAACGGTTGGTTACATAGGGGACACTAACTCCTACTTCTTGAACACGATGTAACTACAACTACATCTAGGGTAACATCTCTTGCATGGGGTTGAGCGAGACATGTCTTCCACTTCATTTATCTTGGGTAATCCAGCATGACTTCTCCACTCACCTATCTTCATCAAGAGGTTCCTGATAGTGTTGCCTTACTTCTGCTAACTCTAGTTGACTATCTTCCAGCTTCTCGTGTAGGATTTGTATGGTCAAGGCCATCTCCTTTATTTGTTCATTCCGCTCTGTGCAGGGGTCAGTGATAACACTTTGCAACATTCCCAAGGGCCGTCGAGGAAAAATACTTTTGCAAATCATCCTCTTTATAGTCGATGCGAGCGGCTTTCTTGTTACGAACCATCTAAAGAGAGAAAACTTAGAGAACAAGGCAAGGTTTTCATAATAGAGTAGAGACAAAAGTGAGCTTATCTTTTAGAAGATAACAAGGCTAGAGAGATAAGAAATCAATAAGGATGAGAACAAAGGCTTTCAAACGAGCATCAAGGAGGAGATGAATATAAGGCTAGAGATGTAGTGGAGAAGAAAATGTCAAGGTATGTAGAACAAAGTTGTTCTAAGTCTCAAAACCTAAAGACGACCGGTTTCTAGCTAGGCTTATGTCCTACAACAAAAGATTGAGCCGATACCACTTGTAACACCCGGTTTAAGAACAAAGCCGGATATACACCATATGTGAGCCTTAAAGGTCAAATCTCACATATAGCCACAAATGAAAGGTTGTATCGATGTAAACAATGCTTAAAATATATAACGTATTTAATATTAAAGACATAACCTTAGATAGCAATCAGCGGAAAAACAACTTTGATCTCCGGGTGTAGACTCCACTGGATCCAAACTGACTGGTTGACAACAAGCCTAAACTTCTCCTGAGGTGTGGGGGGAAAAACAAGAGTGAGTTCATGACGAACTCAACAAGTATAGCAAAGGTAGTGTAATTCCATAGCCACGTGATCAAGTGAAACTGAATGATGAATTGCGCATAAACAATTTAAATGAACATACAACCATTCCCTCAGTTTTCCAGGCCACCCGTATCCGTGGGCACGGACGATATATCGATTTAACTCTGCGCAGAGGTGTACCCTTTCCCTGTGAGTCGTGATTCCCATTTGCTCGGGTTAATTACTCCCATGACACTTCCAAGGTGAATAAGCAGGGTCTCACTATAAAGACACCCTAGAGTTCGTCTAACAAGCAAGGGACGCTAAGTCGTCGGATGTAGGAACCCCCCTTCCAATATGGCACATTCCTTCCCGGCTATACACATAAGGACAGAGGCTGTCCTATACCCAATTCGGCAATTCCTCTCACTCGTTAGAAAAGGTCTCTTAGATGAACTAGAGCCAGAGCCATGTAGCCCTCACAGCGGCACGATAAGTCCCAGCTTTTGCCAAAGGATAACATTCATTATTTATGTTCATATCACATTTCATTAATCAAGCTCAAGAGATCATGGTTAAAGAAAGCAAAACCCAAACTATACTTGCCCGCAATACTTGCTCGAGACTTCCTCATATTATGCTTCCTGTCACCACCTTTGATCTTCGGATGATTCGTAGCTCCAAAAGATTACTTTCTCGATCACCACGTAAAACTCACCGACTAGACTTGATCATAGAGCATCACACAATTCTCCAAGAAATCATACACGAAGCAACAATAGGGCTATATTAGAACAGTACATCAATCACAATAAAACAAAATGAAAAGTTTGTAAAACAACTCTACTCGTTGCCACGATCACGTAGACGTCAAATTCACCAAAAACGAAGCTACGATGGCGAAGATATGAATTTTGCAAGTTTTCTATAGACTAAAAATGCACTAAAATATGAGCTCGAAATTAAAGTCTACAAACTGGACTAACAGAGGCACTAGCACGAAGATTACGAAACTACGAAACCAACGCAATTTGAGTAGACCAAATCGAGTTAAAATGACCATTTTGCAAAGATTTGAATTTGATGCCAAAACTGTAAATAGGATCCGGGAAATTGGACTACGACTGGATGTATTTGAGTCCGTATTTGCTGAATTATTTTTGTGAAGAAAAGCGGCCACAAAACATGATGTGATGTCAACAAGCAAGGATTGATGTCATCGAAAGCTAGCAATAACGTCATCAAGGCTAACAAGGTAGGCAAGTTTTCGGTGAAGTCATGATCGTCGATGGAGCTTTGCTGGAGATAGATGAACGCAACGTATATATATATACAGGCCTCGGTTTGACTTAAAAGGAACATGAAGATAGAGCAGGATGTGGAGAGCTCACCTAAGGATCTCTGAACAACGATGAGGACATATGGCGACGGTGTGCAGTTCGTCTTGATTTGGGCTGACTCGAGCCATGGACATACGTCCATCGGCCGGCGAAGGAAAACACTGGCGTGCTTGATTTGGAGAAGATGGTGCTTCACGTGGATTCCATATTCCCCGGACATGGATGGTTAGCGGTGTCTCTGCCTTCTTCACCGGGGATCGAAGCCCAGCAGCAGATCGGAGATGACGGAAGTGGAGCAGGCTGAACGACATGCATGCACGGTAGCAGCGACTCCGGTCTTTCTCGACGAGATCGAAACCAAGGCGGCGGCTCGGTGCTGGCGGCAGCAGTAGCGAGGACATCGAAACCGAGAGCGGCGGCGGGAGACGCGAATGGGTCGGGCGCGAGGAAGCGAATCGGTGTGGTGTCCGGCTATTCGAGTCGAAAAAGAGGAACAGGACTCCCTTTTGGCGGCGAGACGAGGAGGCAAGGCAGCTGGTGGCCATGGGCCTTAGCCTGTCGGCCCAAGATGGAGAGAGAGAGAGAGGAAAAGAAATTCATTTTATTTTTATTTCACAAGCTTTTGAATACTGTTTTCAAATGAATTTGAATCCTTTTGATCTTTTGGCAAAAATCAAACAATACAAAATATATTATGCTCCAGCATGAATGCATCAACATGTTTCTAGCCTTAAGATAACTTTTACCAAAAAATATTATTTTACTAAGTTCGATGCTCACAAAAATAGCATAATTAAATCATTTTAGCTATTTTAAAAACATGCAAATTTTGGTTTGTTACAACTGGAGGCTACGTCTTGATGATTAGGCGGCCTGCGTGCTGAAGAGCGCCAAGCAGCAGTACTCGGTTGTGGTGTACTCCCTCCGTCCCATTGAAGATGTCGTTGGAAATCCGTGCCCCTCTCACAAACACGCTTCTCGGGCGACATCTTCAATGGGACGGAGGGAGTAGCCCTGTAGCTCATCGACCAACGCGTCATATATTTGTGCCACTGTTCTCATCTTGACGTTGAACGTCCTGGCATTCCGCTTCTTCCATATGGTCCAAGAAATCAGCATAAAGACAAAGTCGAACGCGCGCTGGAATTCACGGGGACCTCCTAGCGGGACTGCAACGACCAATCGGAGAGCGACGAGCTCGCCTTTGGTGCGAGGCGCAGTTTCCCACCCTCACGAGGAGGCGGGACCAGACCTTGCGCGTGAAAGGGCAGGCAGAGAGCAGGTGATCAGTAGTCTCATCGTCCTGGCACAGAGCACACAGTTGGCTTCTCCTTGGAGTCCATGGTGCTAGCGACAGTCTCCTATCCGCAGTCGCACATGCATGGCTATCTAGAAGAAGAATTTTACCTTGGGTGGGACAGCAGAGCTCTAGACATGCCTCGTGTCGGGCAGCTCTAGCTCACCGAATAAGAAGGTGCAGTATGCCGAGGAGGCCAAGTACGTGCCGCATGTCGTCCACTTCTAGATGAATAAGCCCGGCTTGTGCGGCAAGAGTTGGAAACCCTCAAGAGTGTCCCATACCTCAAAGTACTCTAGTAGAACGGCCGTTGTGGGGGCGCCGAAGACATCCACGGTCCATTGCCTGTTGGCGAGGGCATCTCGGACCGAGCGTTTCTGTCATTGTGCCCCAATTGTCCAAAATAGGTTTGGGGCAGTGTGGCACAATGAAATGTTTGGGAGTCAGGAGACCATCCAGAACAAGGTTGAGCTATCGTCGCCAATCTGCACTGTGTCACGGAGGCCTGGAACATGCTTTCTACGATCCGCTCCAGCCAGTTTGGTAGTCATGCTAGACCGCGTCCGGTCTCGACCTGTGAATAATCCACTCCCAGCGCAGTGACGGCAACTCATCGTCACATTGGCCCGCCCAGGAGCGGCGGGAGGGAGACTTGCCGTCCATGGAACAATGTCCCGCCAGAACCCTAGGGCGTGATTGAGTGGGTTCGGGAACAGTCCCGATGCAGACCGACAGAGGTGCCGGTAGCCAGGGTAGCCGCCGACGGGGTGGAGGGACAGGGTGCGGGGTGGTGTGGAGGCGGGGTCGAGGTGGCCGCCACCGGGGAGGCGAGCTCTCCCTCAGCTAGAGAGAGAAGGAGGTATATGACTGCCTTGCGATTGAGCAGATAGTCGTACATAGTAGGAAGTCATCTGTAATAGATGATAGGCATGGTCCATAGAAGCAGTGACCATGTGATGGAGTAGATCGCGCATGCTAGCGTTTACGTCGTTGCAAAACTCAGGAGATGACAAAAGAAACAAAGATGAAAATCATTGTTTTTATGTAGGACCTTGGCAATCACCTTGGATAGTTGAGGAACTAAACATATGAAACTATTGCCTATAAAGTTTGATGGTTTAAAGCGACGCTATTAGTTAAGCATATAGTAACGAAGAGCCCATGATATAGATATGTTGCCATAGTATATATGTATGCCATCTCGACTGTATAACAAGATTTTAGTAAGGCATAAATTGCAATAAGTTCAGTTTATAAAAACATAAGCTGCAATCTCTACCTTTCAATCACTTTTATAAATTATAATATATTCCAGGGAGTATTTCTTAATTAGTACACACATTTAAACTAGGGAAAATTTGCTAGCGGGCAAGTTCGGTTTACAAGTTTGAGATATATATATAGATTTGCTAGAAGATATCGAACTCATTAAAATATTATTTTCTTGCTAAGAAGGTGAGAGAACAATTGGGAAATGATGTTCTTTTGGGTTGTGAAATAAGCAAGCAGCAATTCTACGTTGTCACTACCAAGCAAGCAGTGGTGTTTAGGTATGTGGTAAAGAGACACACCGTTGTGACCGGCATAGGAGCTCCTGCTGGCGGTGGATCTCCGTTGCCATTGCATCGGCAACTGGAGCCATCTAGATGCATACACTTGGGAATCCTTTTGAAATTAGCAGTGGATGAGATTTGATTTCCCATAACAGTCGTCTGATCTAATATGCCTGCAAGCAAATGAATTTTAGCAAAGTACCTTATCCATTTAACAGGTTGCACAAGTGACTAGTACAGCATCTTTTGCAAAATCTGGCAAGTAGGCACGCTAACACCGTGCAGGCGGCATATATACCGATTGTACAGATTAATTAACGATATTCGCAAAAAGAAAATACACGAGAACTAGGTATATGCATGCTACTACGTCTAATATTTTAGCATCTATATGTTAGGGCACGTACAACGGCTGTTGCAGCCGTCTGTATGGTATCAACGTTTTGCAGATAAGCCCTTCTTTTGCCGCAATAAATGAAGAAAGAGAACGACGCCGTCGTCTCGTTCGTCGACGGCACACGCTCGTGCTCCGATGCAAAATCAACGCGCTGTGCCGGCACTGCGGATCCGCTGTGACGCTCTGCGCTGGATGCTCACATGACTGGATAAGAACGATCGAATCCTGATCGGAGTACTAGAGTAGCTTTCTTTTTCGATCTACGAATGAATACAGATAGTATTATATTTGTCTACCAAAAGAAGTCGTCATCCCTTATTTGGGGTTTTTCATATTTGACTTATGGGAAGAAGATGGTATATTATATCTGATTTATTATGAAATATTATATTACATTATCATTTATATTTATATAATATATGATTTCTTTCCACAAATTTATTTTATATTCATTAGCAACACAATGGTATATAGAAATAATATTCATGATTGATCATGCTACGTACAAAGCACTAAATGATTTTTATAGACAGCTAAAAAAGACAAGAAATGCCTCTCTCGGGTTGTATGAAATTGCCGCATTTGGTAATTGCCTACGTTGTAAATTTCAAGAACTTATAGACAGCAGCTGTCTAACTGTTGTACATGCCCTTAGACATCACATCATCACATCCATGCATGAACTCATTTAATAACCCCTTTCGAGTTATTAAAAAAAGACTTTGCGCTTTGCAACCTGCATGCCGGCACATTATAGGATAGTTGACTAATAAAGTGTTGCATTAATTTAAAGATCCATCCTGAAATTTAACACGCGAGTAATATGATATTTTGTTGCAACGAAGTTTCTCAAACCCAAATCATTATAGCTAATTCCAGTACGTATAAGTGAAGGTACGGTGTTCACCTTGTGTGAATTTTGAAAGCAGACATGTTCGATAACAAACAAGTCGTACAGCAAGCAACATTATTCATATGGTTGGAAGATAATTATCCCAACAAAATTCCATGACAGGAAGGAACCAAGTAGTTGCCAATAGCCATATGCACACCCATGATATGAAATTATTATAGTAATATATATAAGAAAGCACCACTCAATTTTGCATCATAGATTTACTCGGTCAATAAATATATAAGTGACATTAAGAAATGCCCTATCTCTGCTGCACACACAGTGTCAATTATCCAGCTGTAAAACCCTAAAACTGCCTAAAAAATTTGGGAGATTGCAAGACTAGAAACAAAAATATAATATCCTGGGGGTTTTGATGCACCAAAACACACAGGAACATCTGCTTGCGATAGGCTTCGAAATCTCAAAAAGTTGTTTTCGAAACCGAAAAGCACCCACACGGGCACACGGCCACACATCAAGCTAGCACTAAATTGAAGCCACAGATCGAGAGGAACATCGATCAAAATCTCACGATGGTTTCCAAACCGAAAATCACCCACACGGCCACACATCTAGCACCAAATTTGAATCCACGCTCAAAACAAGGGAAAAGACGTAATCTGCATACAGCGATCGATCGAGAGCAGGAAGGCAATATTCTTGCGCTTCTAGAAGAGCAGCGCAGGCATGAATGAACGATCGATAAGATGATGCGGCTTTGAAGACGTACCCTGCGGAGAAGTTTCTGGAAGCAGAGGTTGATTAGAGAAAGGGGACGATGTGCTAGAGAAGAGAAGGGAGCGGAAGAGTTGAAGAACTGGAGATCTCTTCTCACCTTAGGCGACGACGTCCATCTCGCTCTTTGGCAACAGAGGCAAAGAGATGGTGATGGGGTGCTGGAGGACTTATACCCAGCGCCGAGTTGGCTCTGGTGACGGCGCTCTCTCGGTTCGGTTGGTCGGGTCGGCCGGTGTGGCTTCCCTGCGCGCTGATTACTTTACTGGGTTACTACTGCTTTGTGTTAATCTGATGCGAAATGCGAAATGCGAGATGCAGTTTACTATTCGTGTTTTGGTTTGCCAGAGTAATAGCAAAATAAAGTGGCTGTAACTAACTTGTTACATCAGCGGCCTGCGCTGCAGCGGAAGTCGGCCAACTTTTTCACAGCTAGCTGTACCTCGATCTCGCGGCATGGCAGGCAACTGACAGGAGCCGCGCGCGCGCGCGGCGCGTTGGCGATCCTCCGGGCGCGGCGAGGCTGCAGTCGGCGAAATATGCCCGGCCGCGGTACCACGGCGGCATCGGTCGAAGAACGATGATGACGACGGGAGGGGAGTACGTGAACTAATCCTAGCCGGACGGTGCTGCGCGCTGCCGCGCCTCGTCGCCTAGGGAACGGAACGAGAGGGGAAGCGGCGTGGGCGAAGGCGGCGAGGCCGGCTCGTGCCCTCGGTCTTCGTGTGGTTTCAGGTGGTGGTGGTGGGGCTTCCGAGCGTACTATCACGATATCAGACTCAGCCGCGTTCTGTGGCGCCCCACCTGTCGAGTTGACGAGCCACGACAGCGGTAAGAAGAGCACGGGCGGCACGTTTGACACCAAAGTTTACTACTACTACTAGTAGTATTAGTAGCTAGCCAAATTTTAATCCCTAGCTAGAAGACGGTTAATTTTTTGCCAAGATATTCAAACTAGTTAGCTAATTAATTTGGACAACCTCAGCTAATTTAGGTTATAAAGTTTGAGTGTTTAACCCCATCTAGTAGGGATCTTTGGAATTTTACTAGACCAGCAACGAGAGGCTAGCTCCGCTGGGAGCTGGTAGCTTTTTCGTGCTGCGCTGCGTCTGCGTACTCTACGTGCTTCTGTCAGGCGTCAGGGGTGCAGTTGGAGACAGCGCGGTGGCAAAAAGCATGCGAGTCGGAGCGTGAGTTGTTTGGCAGGGCGATGCGGCTGCCGGTCCTCCGCACCGGCGCACACGAAGCGTGCATTTCACTTCCACCGTGCGGACGGCGTAGAGTTAAACCAGGTGAGAGGATTTTAATTAGGTACGTGCATGCGCTACTAAAACGTCTAATATTTTATGTTGAACCTGATCACATCGTCACATGATTGCATGCAACGTACGTACTAGTGTCATTATCAACTCCCTGATAAACATATAAATATGTTCCCAAAAAAAATAAACATGTAAATATTACTATTTTTTATAAACTTAATTAAATTTTAGGAAGTTTAACTAGTACTACTAAGGGCATTCACAATGCAAGACTCTATCACAGAGTCCAAGACTATTTATTACACCTTATTTATGGTATTTCGCTGATGTGGCACCATATTTATTGAAGAAAGACAGAGAAAAAACAAGACTCCAAGTCTTATTTAGACTCTAAGTCCACAATGTTCGAGGTAATAGATAAGTTTAGACTCTATGATAGAGTCTGCATTAGGACTGCCCTAATAACGTTGCGACATTGTTTTTAGAAGGTTCAGCAGGTGGGTTTTTTTTTGAGATGGAGGAGTTATGCAACGAGTCCGCTAGTGCCGCGCAGCGACACATGCCAGTAACATGCCAACTCCTTGTCTTTCGTGTGTCAGATGAACCTGAGTTTGTCGCAGGCTCGCAATTGCCATTTGCCACCATTGCGGAGAAAACGGGGCAACGAGATGTCCTCGGCAGAGGGGCATTTCAGTCCTTCACACACGGCACCGTTGCGACTGGCGAGCGGCGCTCTCCCCTCTCCGCTCTGGCCCCACCCGCTCCGTTTCAGACGCAGCAGCCTTTTCCCCCTCCCTCGCAGAAAGCCATGGCAGCTGCTCGCCTTTCTGCTCCTCTCCACCATGGCCGCCGTCGTCTCCCACTCCCAAGCATCTCCTCCAGCACCACGGCCACGGTCCCCGTCCACACAACCACCACCACCACCACCGCACCGCGTCCATGATGACGGCCACCGACCACCTCGACACCGCGCCGTCGATGCACCAGAACCGCTCATGGCGAGGACGCCATGGCGGCGATGGGCGCGGACGCGGACGCGGCGGACACCCCTCGCCGCCCACTCCCCTCCTCGCCGCGGGGGATCCGGTGCCGCCCTCCCTCGCGCCGCCGCAGCCGCAGGTTGAGGAGGAGGGTTGGTCCGAGTCGGAGGCCGCGGCTCTTCCTCCCGTCGTCGACGAGCCGTAACGCGACGCGGCGAGCCATCCGCCGCCTCCTCCCGTCGTCGAGGAGCCGTACCGCGACGCGGCGAGCCCTCCGCCTCCCGCCCACGACGACGCTGCGCGGGCCGCGGGCGGTGTCCTCGGCACGGGCGACGACCTCGGTCTCCTGCAGATCGCCAAGCTGCTCGCGTCGCTGGGTACAACGAGATGGCTTCGTCGGCCACGCTCCTCGCCGACTCGACGCCCGTCGTGACATGGCCTGGGGCGATCACCGTCTTAGCGGCCCCGAGTGCTCGCGACGCCACGCCAAGCTCGCCGCCGCGCCCGCGATGAAGGTCCCGTCGGCTTCTGCCTCGACGTCGCGGCCCAGCCACAGCGCGGGGCGGGCCCTTCTCCGTCCACAACACCAACCTGTATGTCAACGGCGTCATGGTCGACCTGAGCTCTACGACGACGGCCTCTACGGCTTCATCCCGCCGCTCTCCCACTCCTCCTGCGTCGCGGATGCGCAAGTGCACCGCCACCACCACCTCACCGCTAGATCGACAGCGACCGCCGCCTCCGTCGTGCGCATCATGATCCGAGAAGCCATGTCCCGCCTGCGCGACAGCGGCTTCGGCTACGTGGCGCTGGCCATGCGAGTCAAGTTCCCCGAGCTGGAGAAGCTGTCCAACCTCACGGTATTCGCGCTCGACGGCCAGGTCATCTTCACCGGTGGAGGCCACTGCTACATCTCGGCGGTGCGCTTCCACATCGTCCCCGTGCACCGCCTCACCCGCGCCGACCTCCTGCTCCTCCGCCCCGGTACCGTACTTCCCACCCTGGCCGGCGAGGACCAGACCCTCGGCGCCGGCTCCGCCACGGATCTACAACATACCCGTCAAGGAACCTGACGTGGTGATCAACTCGCGCGTCGCCGTCCACGGCGTCTACCTCCCGTTCCCCCGCCTCCACCTCACCAACCGCCTCCTCGGTGGCCGTCGCCTCCGATCTCCAGACGACCGTTGCGGCGTCGCGGGACCCTTCGGCGACTGCGCCTCCACACCGATGACCTCTGCGACGATCCCACCCAGCTGATCAGGGCTACGGCGAAGTGCAGTGGTGCGTGAGCCCGTCCGCTCTCTTCTTCCGAGTTTGATTTTGAGCATGCAGTTTAGTTGTTGGATGATGGATGAGATTTTGGTAGTCGGATACTTGGATTGATGGATGTTCATGTCGTCGCGTGATGAAATGTATCCGCACTGCTGCATGGTGAACGAATTCTTGATGGACCTTTTTGTGGCGTTGCTGTTTTGCATGATTTGGTAAATTATTAATGTTCTGTTCAATTCTGTTCTGCATCTGTTTGCTCTGTTCTGTGGGTGGTTGTTTCTGTTTAATTGCATGTGCTCTCTGAATGTCATTGCTAGCAATGTGTTCTATTGTGATCACTGATAGTTGCTTGTTGGTACATTAAGTTCATATGCGTCTCAACTGATCGTGATTACTTGGAACATTAGGTCCATGTGGTGATAGTAGTTGTTTGCTTTCTGAATATCCAGTTCCAGCAATCTATTGATCTACTGTGAAACTGTGATTTGAATCTGATAGGTCTCTGTTGATCATGCTGGTTTGGTTGGGATATTCAAGTTCAGATGGTCAAGTAATCATCTCCTCAAGTCTGTTCAGCTGTTGAAGATTGTGCTCTTATGATTTATCCTTTGCCACTTCTGATTGTGAGTAGGTCGGAGTTTCTTGTGGCCTGCAGTCTGCTTGGCCTTGGACTCTTGGTACATCCAGATTCCTCTGATCAAGGTGCCATATATGGTTCTGGATGCATAAGGTGAGTTCATGTGGAATGTCGTGTTAGATGGTTCCGAACATGGACCGAGTGTTGGATGGTTCCGAATATGGACCGAGTATCGTGCAATGAATGGAACTTCCGTTGGAATTTGGTTTGCGGTGCCAATCACCTTTCTGAAATGTTAATGGTGTATTCTGTTTTCCTTCTTTTGTGATTCGTTTCAGGTCCATTGATGCTAGCTCTTGCATGAGTGCTCTCTGAAGTGGCCTTCATTGAGATGTCCAGTTTACATGGTCTCCAGGCTTGCAATCCCTGAATCTCTACTTCTCTAGTAGTACAGTAGAAAACAAGGTCTGATATCTGAACACAAAAGTTGGGAGTCATTGGCTTCTCTGGATTCCGTAGAGATGTACATTAGAATTTACAACATGGATGCAGTGCTGGTGTGGGTGTGTCTTTTTCCAGCACAGCGTGCTTTGTTGTTTCAGGATTTTCATAAATGTTCTTGTAATTTGGATCCTGGTCTCCTGGACCTGGACACTCACCTATATTTCTGTCAGTCAGTTGCTGAACGTTGGCGTGCGTGGATTTGTATCTGGTTCATTCTTTATCTGCCAATGATATGATTTCATCCGTTCGAATAAAATCCCGGCTACACTGAATTTATAGGCATGCAATTCAATGTGATAGTTCATTCTTTGCCTGGCGCCCTGGCGCAATAGTGAAATTGTTCACCAGAACACTGGGTGGCTATAAGTTTTTTTATTTCCTGGTAAATATTGGGGTTCCAAAAAATTTTAAATGTCAAAATGGGAAGGAATATACAATGGATGTCAAAGGTGCAGTGTTAATTAAACTGGCGCAGTATATTTATATTCAGGAAATGCCCAATGTGTGCTGGGTTGCAGTGGCTTACACTGTCAACCATTCATGTCAACCGATAAGTTCGGGAGGGAGTGCATGTGGCCGATCAATCACGCAGGGCATTCCAATTCGTTCGTGCCAACTGATGTGATATGCTGGGGAGACGATCGATGGGACGATTCGCTTTTTGCAGCCAGGGAGACGTAGTACGTTCGAGCGCCGACTTTAGAGTACAGTCGGAGGTCGTCTGGTTACGAGCTGGTTGAGCCAGGGATACAATGCCGATGCCGAACGACGAGCAGCAGCTGCGCGTGTGACGAGCCAGGCGAGCCGCGCGCGAGGGACACACCTGATGCTCTGGCTACGAGCGGTTGCGTACAGGAGGACCACGCCTTTGTGCCGCGCGGACGAGGTGGAGGAAGCGGCCCGCCTGCATGGCTGCCCGCCTGCATCGCTTCAAGCGGACGGTGGGGGCTCGGCCAGTCGGCCGCGCTGTGACGGCGAAGAGAAAGGCGGAGCGCGTCTGCGACGCCGGAGGAAAAGAGACGGACGTCGGTGTTATTGGCGTGATGGGCTGAAATGGGCCACACGAATTGGCCTGCTATACGATTTGGTGAGGCTGCGGCCGTTGGATTCTCGGCGGACGGTCTCCGACTGTACTACTAAAGTCGGCCTCAGCGACTGCAGAGGATCTCCTTCCGCGACAACGGGACGCCAGCTCGCGGTTCGGTGCAGACTCCTGGTTCAAGCACCCACGGTGCCAGCGGCCGAGTTGCGGTGCTCCGTCGCCTCCACATCGAGGCCGGCCGATGGCTCGATGCCCGGACCGGCTGGTTGAGCAGAGCGTACCACGCCGCTTGGGACGACGATGTCGAAAGACTCATGTCGAAATGAGCGAGCCACTCTGGCCACGCACTCTGGAGCGGCGGAGCTCTGGACAAAATGGACAATGCTGGGCGCCATGGTCGTAGATTCCTCGCCATCGCCTATAGACGTTGACCGTGGCAGCCGCCCGCCGGCAAGGCCCCTCTATCCAGTGTGGCACCCTTCACGTTATTTCGTTTCAGCCTGATGGGCATATGCTAA
Organism: Themeda triandra; assembly: GCA_018135685.1. Taxonomy (NCBI): domain Eukaryota; kingdom Viridiplantae; phylum Streptophyta; class Magnoliopsida; order Poales; family Poaceae; genus Themeda; species Themeda triandra. Next base: position 1,455,796 of record JAENPR010000030.1, on the reverse strand, counting down.
TTGCAGGGCTGCAGCTGCTGCTGCCCAGGGTGCCTGCAGCAGTCAATCGGTCATTGCACAGGCACGGAGAGGTGAAGCCCGACAAATCACTTTTTGCTACCGAAACGTACGTCAAGGCAAAAGCTCCCTTAACAGTTGAGTAAATGTTTTAGAGCCTTGCCATGCTATTATTTTTGCTGTAACTTTTGATATCAAGTTAATTAAAGAAAAGATACACATATAGATTTTATGGTAATATATAACCGTCAAGATTTAATAATAGAAAAAAAATATGGCACATACACATAGTCTAAATTTGAATCTGATAAGATTAATGACTAGATTCTTCCAAATTAAACAATACTATGTTCTGTCTCAAGACTGAATCTGACATAAATGTCTAGTTCCACAAATTGGAAAAAAAAAAAAGTGAGAACCCAAAGTAACGATGTACAGCTGACACGTGGCACGTTAGACATTGCGTTTGGAGACGGGCCTGGAGGGTGGCTCGCGCTCCCGGCGTGCAGGTGCTCGTGTTTGGAATTTTTGGCCCAGCTTTGGATTCTATGCGCACGGGATCTAAAGCACCGAGAGCCAGGCTCCCAGGAAACGATGGGGGGATCATTTTTCCAGGGACAGGCTCGTCGTGCGCTCGTCGTGTGCTCGCGTGAGCCACCTTTGCCTCTTCCATCACCGCCCTGACCGCTCACCTCCGCAAGATCTTCCACCTCGCCCTGCTCGCCACCACCTCCGTTGCCGAAGGTCGCGAGTCCGTAGCTGCTCGGGGCCGCGGCGCTGCTGCCACCATCGCAGGTCGGGGAAGGGGCGGGCCGCCGGGACCGCGCACTGCTTGGGGCCGCGCCGCTCGTGGCTCTGGGAAGGTCACGCGGCGGCGCCATCGGTCAGGGATGGTCGGCCGGCTGGGGAAGAGACGACGCCGTGGACACTCGCCGCCCACTGGAGGAAGCATCACCGTCGCGAGCCTGGGCGGCGCGAGGCCACTGCTCAGCACGGCGGACACCAGCGTCCGGGCGTGCCTCCGCCACGCATCCGGGGGTAGGGGCAGCACGGCCGTAGGAGACGACGAAGAGAGTGCTACGAACAGGAGTCTGGCGCGCGGGAGTCTCCGCCAACTACCACCTCGGCCCCGAGCACTGCCTCCTCGCCACCATCGTCGATGCCACGGCCGCCCTATGCTCGTGGTGCTGATGGCATTCCTCGTTGCATACCAACTGCTTGATGAAATGAGTACAAGAGAGACAAGAAGGTAACACTACCACATTTCAGATGCGAGGTGACCATATCCATCCATGCCCGCTACCAAACATCATCTCTACTAGGCCAGGTCCATTTGGTACGAGCAACCAAACACGTGGTCTTGCACCACTTTGTACAGGCTCTGGCTGGCCATAGCCAGGCCGGCCGGATGCAGGGTAGCGAACAGCCCCCTAACTTATCACGCATACATCAAAGGTGATATTGTGACCCACGTACCGTACCGCACCTCAGCCCTAGAGGTCTTCTCGTAACCCTAGACAAATAAAAATGTTAAGTTTTCTTTAAAAATATTTGTTCCTAAGATTTTTAGTGAAATCCAACTATTTTATGTAAAAATTATGTAAATTTATTCTAAATGACCCTTAGTTATTTTTTTAAAAACAAATTCGACTCGTCTCTTTGGCTGCTAAATTTTGGCCTATCCACCCCCACGTATCATCCCATGGCGGCGCCGGCTAGATCGGCGATGTTCTTCGATGCGGAGGCGATGAAGCCTGTGTCACATCCCCTGCGTGTGTCGGAGGTGGCAAGTGGGATGGAAGAGGACGGCGAGAAGCAGGAGACATGCCGCCGTCTCTTCGAGCGATTCATGGCGTCCCGCGGCCCGGGGCGCCCGTTCTTGTTTCCGATTGGGAAGGTTTGGACCTGCCCCTGTGTTATCTACACCATGAGGGTGTCCATCAAGAAAGCACAGGCCTCGTGGTCTCACCAGACTAGCCGCCGCTTCTTCCCGGAGCGGCGAGGCTCCGTACCCATCCCGATCTATCGCGCGGCGGCGGGGACCGGAAGCCAGGTGGAGGTGGAGCAGGTGATGGAGCCGTCGGGCGCGCCCGGCGGCGAGGTGTGCCGGCCGGGGGTCGTTTCGATCAAACTCGAGGAGAGGTACGTCCTCCTCGAGCGCTCCCGCAAGAAGGGCGTGCTTCACAAGGCGGGATCGTCGGCGCCGTGGAGGGAGGTGGCCGTGATCAGGGGATTGCCCGGGGGACGCGGGATCACTGTGACGTCCCACGTCAAGGGCCTCGTCGTGCGGCTCCATGACATCCTCTTCTTCCTGTCCGGGCCTTCGGCAACCGTGGACCTCCGCTTCAAGGAGCAGTGGTTTCGCCTTCCCGCTGAGTGGACGGAAGAGAGGCTGTACGCGGAGGACGGATTCCACATCATTGACATTGCCTCCTTAGTGGAGAATCTGGTGAGGAAGCTCTGTGATTTGCGTGAGCAGGAGGAGCAAGAGATGGAGAGGCGGAAGCTTGAGACGGAGGAAGAGAGGGAGATGAGGTTGTATGAGGAGGAGCAAAGGAGGGTGCGAGAGGAGGAGGAGAGGAGGAAGATACGCGAGGAAAATTTGGCGGAGAGAAGGAGAAGGATGGAGGAGGCGGCAGCCATTGCCACGGCCACACGTAAGCGTGCTCCTTCGCATTGGGATGCTTCCTTGTGGTTGATCGACGAGGTGCATCCTGCATCGGTGCGATGCTACTCCAAGTTCAAGCTATCAATGAACAACAACAAAAAGGTTTCCTGCGAGACCATTGACAAAGTGGGACTTCAGGAAATGCTCCGGAGGGCGGAGAATTGTGTGTATGTTCTTCCCATTTCAAAGACAGCACCTGCAGCGGCGTCGTCATCGAGGGCTCTTGAAACTTTGGGGTTTGTGGAAGGCTACTTTGACATGGAAACCGAGGGGTTTGGACCGAGGACGGGTCAGTACATTAACCGATCAGGGCTCATGGTAAGCGCTGTGTTAATGGTGTCGCGAAGCGCTGCGAAAGCCTTGACGATCAGGGTCCTTGTTCAGAAGCTTGACATTGTGATGGATGATGGAATGGTGATGTCTTGTTGTTCTGATTTCTCTGTGGACATCCATTGTGATGATACATCCTCTTCAGAGCTTTTGAAGAAAGACTGGGCTTACCACATGTTCTGTAAGAATGTTGATGGTGAAGGCAGGATCTCTTTCTCAACTCTGCTTGCGCATCTGAAAAAGAAGCTGAAGTTGCAGCTAACAGAAGAAGAGTTGAGGCTCTACAGCATGTCTGTAATAGATGGCGAGGAAGATGATGAGGATATTTTGGAGGCGTCGTAAAAGCTAAAAGAATGGGTTCCTCCCAAACCAAAGCGTGAGTTAGCCGATGTAGAGCTACAGGATTGCACCCTTTTTCCACTTCTTTGGGAGTCCTAGGCCTGATCACTGCAGTTATGGTGGTGTTAGCAATAGGCGCCCTAATGGGCTGTTATAGGCCAAGTGCCTTAGGGGTTAAGCTAGATTGATTAGGCAAGGATCACCGTTGATTGGGTGTTTCTATAAACCCTTCAGATCCTTGCCTATATATTGTACTTGGTACTCTTGCTAATCAATCAATAATCCCATGACCTAGTCTTATATGGTATCAGCCGCCTAGGTTAGATCCTCTGTTTCCGCTGCTCTGCGTGCGTCGGGTTCCACCCGCGCCGCCTTCTCCTTCGCGTGCGTCGAAGCTTCGCCCGCGCCGCCTCTCCTCTGCGCGCGCAGGCTTCCAGCCGCGACCCCTCTGTCCGCCGCGCCGCCCCGTCATGTCGCCGTCCGGACACTCCACCCCGAAGGACGCGGATGCGGATGCGGACGACGTCGACCGCTCCTCCACCTCCGTCCAGGACTCCGCGGTGGCCGCGCGCCTGGCCCAGGAGCAGGCCAACGCGACCGCCGCCGCCGCCCAGCAACGGGAGCGCGAACGCGCTGCTGCGCGCGACGCGGCTCTCACCCGCGCCCTCGAGGCCGAGGCAGAGGCCACGGCCGCGGCTCAGGAGCGCGACGCCGCCGCCCTACGCGCCAGTGAGGCCCTCGCCCGCGCGGCCAAGGAGCGCACGGCGCCGAGGCCGCCGCTGCACCCGAACCCTTCGGCGCCGTCCTCGGCGGTGCTCCGGCGCGGTGGTGCCCCAGCACCACCCGATCTCCGCGCTGCCATGCTCCACCATGAGGCTGTGGCCCTCCTTCAGCTCCACTCGCAGGCCGTCGCCGTTAGCAATATCCGGAACCACGTCACCACCATCCTCGACGTCGACTCCAGTAACTACAATCGCTGGCGTGATCAGTTTCTTCTCATCCTGGGCAAGTTCTCCCTTCAGGGCCACGTACATGAGGAACCACCAGTCCCTGTCTCTCCCGATTGGGGCCGGATGGACTGCGTCGTCAAGTCCTGGATCGTCGCCACCCTAACCGATGATCTTGGTGAGATCATCTCTGCCCAGGGCTCCACTGCTCATCACGCCTGGCTCGCCGTGCAGTCGCAGTTCCTCGGCAACCGGGAGGCCCGCTCCATCCACCTCGAGACACAGTTTCGCAACTTCGTCCAGGGCGACCTCTCCATCACCGACTACTGCCGCAAGCTGAAGAAGATGGCCGACGACCTCACAGCCCTCGGCGAGGTCGTCAGCGACCGCACCCTCGTCCTCAACGTCATTCGCGGCCTGAACGAGCGGTTCAGCCACGTCGGGGCACTTCTCCGTCGCGCCAAGCCCTTCCCCTCCTTTCTGGAGGCCCGTGAGGACCTCGTCCTCGAGGAACTCACCATGGAGAATTGCAAGGACGCTCCTGCAGCTGCCCTCGCCGCCTCCACCACTCCCGCCCCAGCCCCTACGTCCTCTGGCACGGGTTCTGGGGCGGTGGTGGCCACTCCAAGGGCTCCAACAACCGTCGCAACAAGCGCGGCGGCGGCGGCAACAGCGGCACCTCCTCAGGGCAGGGGGCGCGCTCCTCTACTGCCACCCCACAGCAGCAGCAGGCTGCCGGCCAGCAGCAACAGCCGGCTGCTGGGGGCCGTCCTTGGCCCAGCTTCTTCAACCCGTGGTCCGGCTCCATCCAGATGTGGCCCGGGGGACCTCGCCCGCCTCTCGCACCCATCCCCGTGCCTCCTCACCTGCAGGCGCAGCACCAGGCACAGCACCAGGCGCAGTAGCAGGCCCTGCTTGCTCAGCAGCAGCAGCAGCAGGCACTCCTGGCACACCACCAGCCTCCTGGTGCCGGACAGTGGGTCACTCCAGGGTACTACAACCCCGTGACCGGCCTCCCTTCCCGGGACTCGACGGACCTCGCCGCCTCGTTCAGCACGACGTCGCTCACACCTCCTTCCAACAACGAGTGGTACTTCAACTCAGGTGCTACCTCGCACATGACATCTCAAACTTCTTCTCTTTCACATGCTTTACTTCCACGGTACCCTAACCCTTCAGCTATTGTTGTCGGTAATGGCTCTCTAATTCCTGTCACTGCCACTGGCTCCACAGAGTTATCACCCTCTTTACGTCTTAATAATGTTCTTATGTCACCACAAATTATTAAGAATCTTATCTCTGTTCGTCAGTTTACTATCGACAATAACTGTTCTGTTGAGTTTGACCCTGCTGGTTGCTCTGTGAAGGTTCTTCCGTCTCGGAAAGAGATCGTCAGGTGTAATAGCTCCGGGCCGCTATACCCTCTTCGCCTTCCACCAGCACACTCCTTTGTCGCTCAGGGCTCCTCTCCACTGTGGCACCGACGTCTCGGACATCCCGGTCACGAGGTCTTGTCGAAGCTTGCATCTAGTGTGTCAGTCCCCATTCAGGATTGCTCAGAGTTATGTCATGCTTGTCAGTTAGGGCGTCATGTTCGTTTACCCTTTCATGTGTCCATGTCTCGTGCGTCTAGCAAGTTTGATCTCCTTCATTGTGATTTATGGACATCACCAGTTGTCAGCATATCTGATTACAAATATTATTTGGTCATACTTGATGATTGCACTCATTACTTGTGGACTTTTCCTCTGCGCCTTAAATCTGACACTTTCAGTACGCTTGCTCACTTCATCGCCCACGTCTCCACTCAGTTTGGCGCCCGCGTCAAAGCTGTACAGTGCGACAACGGGAGAGAGTTTGACAACTCTAGCACCCGTCACTTCTTCCTCGCCCAGGGCATCCACCTCCGCATGTCCTGCCCCTACACCTCGTCTCAGAACGGTAAAGCTGAACGCATTATTCGCTCCATCAATAATGTTGTTCGCTCGCTGCTCTTTCAGGCGTCCATGCCTCCCTCATACTGGGCGGAGGCTCTCTCCACGGCGACTATCCTCCTCAACATATTGCCCACCAAGACTCTTCAGTTTTCCACGCCTCACCTTGCCCTGTTCGGCAAGCCACCCACATACGATCACCTACGAGTCTTCGGTTGCAAATGTTACCCCAACATGTCTGCCACTGCTCCTCATAAACTCGCTCCTAGGTCTGTCCAGTGCGTCTTCCTAGGCTATTCCGCTCATCATAAAGGGTACCGCTGCCTTGACCTATCTACCAATAGAGTCATCATCTCCCGGCACGTCATCTTTGATGAAACGGCCTTCCCTTTTGCTGAGCGCCATGGTCCTACTACCCCAGCGGACCTTGAGTTTCTTGACGACGATACTAATGATGTTGTGCCAGCTCCTATTGGACCACTGCACAACTCTTTGCCTGCAGGAACTTCATGCCGCACTGCCGTCACCACCAGCGCCCCTGCCGGTCCGCCTACGGCCGTGCCTGGGGCGCCTTCAGAGGATGCTGCTGATCCTCTAGTGCCGGCGCTCTACGTCCCCCCCTGCGCTACGAGCGTCTGGGACCCCTACCGCGCCACGCGCGGCCCCCTGGAGTTCTTCGTCCGACGTCCCGCCCGCGCTTCGCGCCGGCTCGACGTCTGTGGCACCGTCCGCAGGCTCTCCTGTGCCTTCTCCGGCGCCCCGCGGACCTCCCCCCGGGTTCCCACCACTTCGCCCGGCTCGCGACTTCACGTACCACTACTCGCAGCGGCCGCAACCACCGCCTGTTGCTCCTACACCGGCCATCACTGCCGCCCCTGCGCCGGCCGCCAGTGCAGCTACTGCCCCGCTGCCCAAGGGCGCGGTAGCTGCGCCTCCGACGACCAACCAGCACCCCATGGGCACGCGCTCCAAGAGCGGCTTCCGGATGCCCTCCATCTACCATGCTGTGCCTCTCTCTCCGGTGCCGAAGACCTTCCGTAGCGCTCTTGCCGATCCCAACTGGCGAGCAGCTATGGAAGAGGAACACAGTGCTCTTCTGCAGAACCACACCTGGGACCTTGTGCCTCGACCGCCTCGGGCCAATGTTGTCACTGGGAAGTAGATCTTCAAGCACAAACTCCAGTCTGATGGCTCCCTCGAGCGGTACAAGGCACGTTGGGTTCTCCGTGGTTTTACCCAACGGCCTGGCGTGGACTTCGATGAGACTTTCAGTCCTGTGGTGAAGCCTGCTACTGTTCGCACCGTGCTCTCCTTGGCGCTCTCTCACCACTGGCCCATTCATCAGCTGGACGTGAAGAATGCGTTTCTTCATGGCAATCTGACCGAGACAGTGTATTGCCAGCAGCCATCCGGGTTTGAAGACCCTGCTCATCCGGATTTTGTCTGCCTGTTGACGAAATCGCTCTATGGCCTCAAGCAGGCTCCTCGGGCTTGGTACAGCTGGATGGCCACCTTCCTGCTGTCTATTGGGTTTATTGAAGCCAAGTCAGACACCTCACTCTTCGTCTTTCGGCGTGGATCAGACACAGCCTACCTGTTGCTCTATGTTGATGATATTGTCCTCACAGCTTCGTCGCCTAATCTTCTTCGACGGATCATCTCAGCACTTCAGCGAGAGTTCGCCATGAAGGATCTCGGTGACCTACATCGCTTCCTTGGTATGCATGTTCAGCGAAGTGGTGATGGACTCTTGCTCTCACAGCGACAGTACATGCTGAACATCTTAGACCGCGCCGGGATGGCTGAGTGCAAGCCATGCTCTACACCAGTTGACACCAATCCTAAGGTTGCTGCAGCTGAGGGGGCACCTGTGTCTGATGCTACTGACTTTCGCAGTCTTGCTGGAGCGCTTCAGTACCTGACGTTCACTCACCCGGACATTGCATATGCAGTTCGGCAGGTTTGCCTTCATATGCATGACCCTCGAGAGCCTCATCTTGCTGCTCTGAAGCGGATCCTTCGCTATGTTCGGGGCACACTCCACCTTGGTCTCCTGCTGCGACCGTCCACTTCGACTGATCTTGTCGTCTATACCGACGCTGACTGGGCAGGTTGTCCAGACACTCGCAGGTCCACCTCGGGCTATGCAGTATTTCTTGGTGACAATCTCGTCTCCTGGTCCTCCAAGCGCCAGAACACAGTGTCAAGATCCAGTGCTGAAGCCGAGTATCGCGCGGTGGCTAACGGAGTTGCAGAGGCAACGTGGCTACGACAGCTTCTCTTGGAGCTCCACGCTCCTCTTCGGCGCGCCACACTGGTGTATTGTGATAACATCAGTGCCGTCTACATGACCTCCAATCCGGTGCAACATCAGCGCACCAAGCACATTGAGATTGATCTTCACTTCGTTCGGGAGCGAGTTGCCATTGGTGATGTCCGTGTTTTGCATGTTCCTACCTCTTCGCAGTATGCAGACGTCTTCACCAAAGGGCTGCCTACTTCAGTATTCACGGAGTTTAGGTCCAGTCTAAACGTGCAGAGTGGCTGACGATTCGACTGTGGAGGTGTGTTAGCAATAGGCGCCCTAATGGGCTGTTATGGGCCAAGTGCCTTAGGGGTTAAGCTAGATTGATTAGGCAAGGATCACCGTTGATTGGGTGTTTCTATAAACCCTTCGGATCCTTGCCTATATATTGTACTTGGTACTCTTGCTAATCAATCAATAATCCCATGACCTAATCTTATAGGTGGCAAAGGGAAGGTCCTCGTAGTGTACATTGGCATGACTAAGCTGGAATGTTATTTATGTGTAATAAATTCAACTATATGTTCTAATTAGGTGAACTTCGAGTTCAATCTTCCAGGATGACTAAACTATGATTGATTTATGGTTTTGTTAAGTTTTGTTTTCTATCTATGAATGTTTTATTCTATTCCCTAGTCTGTCAGCTAGTCTTATCTAATTTAGTTTATATTGACAGTCCACAAATGAGCAATGACTTACCCCTTGTGTCCTTGATCCTGTTTAATGTTGAATAAATATTTAGCTTGTTTGGTGCGCATGGGGTCAGTTATTGAGCCTCACTTTGATATTTGATATATATTATATAAACAGAACAATTATCTTTCTGTTGATCGTTTATAGTGTTGCTTCTGGTACCATGCTCACTGTACTTTCTTCACAGTGCTGTGATAGGACATGAGTATCTATCATGTGCTAATATCATCAACTGGAACAATTATGTTGTCAGGTTCTTTTGGCTTTGTTGAACATTTCATTATCTCCAGCATCATCTTCATTTTATTCCAGCTAGCCATGCAGATCTTCAATCATGCACCATCACTTGTGCCTGACTGCCTATTTGAGTTTGATATGTCAGGTTTTTTTTCTCTGGACATTGGCAATGCAAACCTCTTTGAAATTGAAATGTCCATAATTTCTCGATATGCAATGGCTCGATTCGCATTGTTAGAGTGTGACTTGAAAAGTTGCTCTTTCTGAAGAAAAAGGGCCTTTCATCTGATCCGCATTGTTAGAGACTTAGAGTGTGACTTGAAACGTTACTCTTTGTGAAGAAAAAGGGCCTTTCATCTTCAGGTTTGTAAATTCACAAGATGGACCGGAGTTTTTCTCTCGTACGAAATCCTTCCTCAGTCTTGTTTATAATTTTCACCGGGCATATCTGATTTTTGGACACTTGCTGCATTCTGACCCTATCGCTTAAACGTTCGCTTCATTTTCCCAGATTTGAGTTAATTTTTATATTTTCCTGCTAATTTGTAATGCACTTTTTCTTGGTGTTGTTGATGATGAAGTGACTGTTCCTCGTAGTAACGTATCAGTGTATTCCACTAAGTCAACAGAGTGATTCGTGTACTAGGGTCACCGAACCATTTGGGTGTTAAATGTTATGGAAAATTCGATATCAGGCCTGTTGGAGTATATACATGTATTAGGCCCATGAGGCTAGGCCCATGAGGCCCATGTATGCTACACTATATAGCTACCCTTCTAGGGTTAGCCAAATCAATAGAGAACCAAATTACAACATGGTATCAGCCTAGGGTTACCTTCCTCCCCTTCCCTCCCGCTCCCAGCCGCCGCCAGGCCGCCGCCGCCGGCGCGCCGCCGCGCCATGGCCGGCCGGCCGCCCACTCCTCCCTCCCCCAGCTACTTCAGCTGCTTCCCCTCCCTCTCTTCCCCCTCCTGGGCGAGCGTCGCTGCTTCCAGTGCGGCCGCGCGCACTGCTGCAGCCGCCGCCGCGCCAGGCTTCGATGCGGGAGCGCGCGATGCGGGCCTCGATGCGGGCGCGCGCGATGCTGGCGCGGGCGCGCGCGATGCGGGCGCGCGGGCTCCCCCTCCGCCGGGCTTCGGCCTGCCCGCCTCCGGCTCCACCCCTGCGCTCGGCCCGCAGCAGCCAGGCGCCGCCACCTCCTCCCCTGTTTTCGCGCATGGCTTCGGCCCGCAGCAGCCGAGCGGAGGTGCGGTTCCCGCTTTCGTGCTTGCGGCCGCTGCGGAGATACCGGCCGCTGAGGACACAAGTGGAGGCGCAGTTCCGGAACCGGCCGCTGAGGACACAGAGCCGGCGCTCCACCTCCAACCTCCCACTCGCCTCGATGCCGCTGCCGCTGCTGCTGCCTATGCGGCTGCCGCATCTGAGGCTACGGCAGCAGGCCTCCAGCCAGCGGCCGTGGCGCGCTACGCTGCCACCGCTGCCGCTGCTGCTCTGGAGGGCCTCGGGATGCCGCTCTCCACCTCCGGCGTCGTCTACTTCCAGCAGGGGAGCACCAGTGAGGCCGCCCTCACCTCCGATGATGCCCAGCCCGCTGTGACTGCGGCAGGGGGCACTGCTACTGGTGGCCGGGCGGTGGGCTCCTTCACCTTCCCCGCGCCTCCGCCGGTCGACCACCACGCTCCCCGGCCCGACTCCGCCCTCGCTGCAGCACTTGTCTCCGCACGTGCAGCGGCTGCGCGGGCGAGAGCGTCTCCGAGCCGCTGCCGGGCACGCGGCGTGAGCAGGACGCCGCCGTCACCTTGGCTCGCCAGATTGCCGAGGCGGAGACGCTCCTCGCCCAGGCCTCCGGCACCCTGCCCGGGGCCCCCTCCTCCGGTTCGACGGGCCACCGCACCACCTCCTCCACCGTGGTGACCCGGCACGACCCGGCCGACCCCTTCGTCGCGCAACTCCACTACCAGGCTGGGGGTGTCCAGAACATTGGCCAGCTCATCCGGGTCGTCCTTGACCCCGCGTCGACCTCCTACGCCCGCTGGAGGGACCAGGTCATCCTCCCCCTGCGCCGCTACGCCTTGGACGACCACGTCCTCGCCGAGCCGCCGGCCGGGGTCCAGACTGCGTCGTGGCTACGCCTCGACAAAGCATCGTCCTCTCTGGATCCTCGCACGGTCACCTCCGAGCCGCGGACCTCCTCCGCAACACTTCCTCCGCTCGACACGCCCGGGCCGGCCCTCGAGGGACGGTTCGGGCAACGCGAGACCGGGCCTGCAGCTCGACCTCCGCTTCCGCACCTTCGAGCAGGGGGACCTCGCGGTTGGGGAGTACTGCCGGCAGATGAAGGCCATGGCGGACTCCCTCGGCGACCTGGGGTACCCCGTGGCGGATCGCACACTCGTCCTCAACCTCCTCCGCGGGGTCAGCGAGCGCTACGCCTCCCTCCGAGCGCTGATCATCCGCATGCGGCCGTTTCCCACCTACCTCCAGGTCCGCGACGATCTCATCATGGAGGAGCTCACTCAGGGGGGCCCGCGCGGATCCACCTCCGCCGGGCCTCTCTCTACTGCTGCAGGTTCTTCGCCGTCCTCGACTGCTCTCGCTGCCACTCCACCGCCACGTCCGCCTGCTCCGTACACCCCACCGTTGGCTCCTCTTCCCACCGGGCCGAGCGGGGGGGGAGGTGGCCGCGGGCAGGGTGGCAACGGCGGGGGTGGCAAGGGCAAGGGCAAGGGCAAGGGCAAGGGCGGGGGTGGTGGCGGTGGGGGCGGCCGTGGCGCGCCTCGGCCGCCGCGTCCTCCAAACCGCCCGGCCCTCCTACAACAACCCCCGGTCCGGCGCATCGCCATGTGGCCCTTCCAGGCCCGGGTGGCGAGCCTCGTCCACCGGCGGCCATGTTCGCGGGAGCTCCTTCGACGTTCTACCCACCGCGGCGGCGACCCCGTGGGGCACACCTTCCGGCGCCTCGCCTCGCCGAGGCCGGCCGGGCCGAGTCGGGAGGCTCGGCGCGCTCCTTCTCCACCCCGGGCTTGACACCTCCCCGTCGGCCGGAGTGGATCGCCGACTCGGTGCCACCTACCACACCACCCCGGACTCCGGTATACTCTCGTCCTCCTCTCCTCCTTCTTCCTCACACCCTTCGTCTATCATGGTCGCCAATGGCTCGTGTCTTCCTGTCACTTCTGTGGGTGCCGCTGGTGCCCATGGCTCTTTTCGCCTTCCTGATGTTCTTGTTGCACCCCAGATGGTCCACAATCTTCTTTCTATTCGTCGTTTTACAGCTGACAACTCTTGTTCTGTGGAGTTTGACTCTTCTGGTCTTACTGTGAAGGATTTGGCTACCCGGCGTCCTCTGCTCCGATGTGACAGCGTGGGGCCCCTTTACACTCTCCGCTTTCCGACCTCTTCGCCATCTTCGTCAGCTGCCCTCGCCACCACTACTTCTTCTACTTGGCACCGGCGTCTCGGACACCCTGGACGTGATGCCCTGATGCAGCTTAGTCATAGCTCAGACATTCGTTGTACTCGAGTTCATGATGAGCAGTTGTGTCATGCGTGCCAGTTGGGCCGTCATGTTCGTCTTCCTTTTTCTAGTTCTTCTTCTCATGCACCGTTTTGATCTTGTACACTGCGACTTGTGGACATCGCCTGTACTCAGTATTTCTGGCTATAAATACTATCTTGTGGTGGTTGATGATTTTTCTCACTACTTGTGGACTTTTCCTTTGCGTGCGAAGTCTGATGCTTTCCCTGCGATTCACCACTTCTTCGCTTGGGTGTCCACACAGTTTGGCCTCACTATCAAGGCTGTCCAGTGTGACAATGGTCGCGAGTTTGATAACTCCACCTCCCGTGCGTTCTTTCTCTCTCACGGTGTCCAGTTGCGCATGTCTTGCCCGTACACCTCCTCTCAGAACGGCAAGGCTGAGCGCATGATTCGCACCATCAACGACACCATGCGCACGCTTCTTCTCCAGGCCTCACTTCCTGCTCGCTTCTGGGCTGAGTGCCTGCACACCACCACATACCTCCTCAACCGCCTACCTTCCGCTGCCTGTCCAGCTCCTACACCACACCACGCTCTCTTCAGTACCCCTCCTCGGTACGATCACCTTAGGGTATTCGGGTGTGCGTGCTACCCGAACACCACCGCCACCGCTCCCCACAAGCTGGCTCCTCGGTCCACCTTGTGTGTCTTCCTTTGGGTACTCCCGGATCACAAGGGGTACCGGTGCTATGATCTCACCTCTCGGAGGGTTCTCATCTCTCGCCATGTGGTGTTCGATGAGTCGGTTTTTCCCTTCTCCACCCCTCCTCCCACCACTTCCACTCCACAGGAGCTTGACATTTTCTCTCTGTTTCCCACTGACGCGGTGGTCGAGCCACCTTTCCAGTTGTCTCCTGCAGGTACTCTAGCACCGTACTCCTCGCCGGAGTCGTGCCCCAGCTCACCGGCGGCTAGTGTCTCTCCCGACCCTGCTCCCTACTCGACCATGGAGGGGCCGAGTGGGGGTGGGGGGCTGGAGCCACCGCCTCAGGCGCCACCTGCACCTACGCGCTTCGCCCAGCCGGTGCACGTGTACCCGCGCGTGGACCGCCGCCTCGAGCTCCACCTCGGCGCCACACTCGTTTCGCCCGGCCCGGTGCACGTGTACCAGCGCCGTGGACGGGCTGCGGCGCCGTCGCCGCCGCCGCCGTCGCCGCAGGTGGCCCCTTCTTCGCCGGGGTCACCTGCACCACCGGTGGTGCCCCTCTCTCCGCCGGCGACACCGACGCCGCCGCCGCCGCCGCCGCGGCCTCCGGCCGCCCGTGTGGAGCCGCCGGTATACCACCCGCCGCTGCTTCACCGGGACCCTCGTCACACTCACCCTATGGTGACGAGGCAGGCGTCCCGTCCGCAGGCCCTCTCCGCCACTGCCTGCGAGACGGGGATCTCTCCGGCACCCTCTTCCGTCCGCGAGGCCTTGGCGGACCCTCACTGGCGCCGCGCGATGGAAGAGGAGTACGCGGCCCTCCTCGCCAACCAGACCTGGGATCTGGTGCCCCGGCCGCGAGGTGCCAACGTCGTCACCGGCAAGTGGATCTGGACCCACAAGCGCCGGGCTGATGGTACACTTGAGCGGTACAAGGCTCGGTGGGTACTCCGGGGTTTCACTCAGCGCCACTGGGGTTGACTATGATGAGACCTTCATCCGGTGGTGAAGCCACTCGTCCGCACCGTGCTCTCACCGGCTCTCACCGCTCTTGGCCTCGTGCACCAGTGGATGTGAAGAATGCTTTTCTGCATGGTCTTCTCACTGAGACAGTCTACTGCAGTCAGCCAGCTGGGTTTGTGGACTCCTCCAGCTCTGAGATGGTCTGCCGGCTCAACAAGTCTCTCTATGGCCTTAAGCAGGCTCCCCGGGCATGGAACCACAGGTTTGCTGCTTTCCTCCTGACACTTGGTTTTGTGGAGGCCAAGTCAGACACGTCCCTGTACATCTATCACCATGGGGCCGAGACTGCATATCTGCTACTCTATGTGGATGACATAGTCCTGACAGCCTCCAGTGAGTCACTTCTTCGCCGGATCATCACCTCTCTTCAGCAGGAGTTTGCGATGAAGGATTTGGGCGTGCTTCACCACTTTCTTGGAGTCACGGTTGAGCCTCATCCAGGCTGGTCTTCTTCTTCACCGGCATCGGTACACTCTGGACATACTTGAGCGGGCGGGATGACGGTTGCAAGCCCCGCACCACTCCGGTTGACACTCGAGCAAGGCTCCCGAGGCGAGAGGGCCCCCGTGGCGATCCTACGGCATACCGCGATCTTGCTGGTGCTCTTCGATACCTCACCTTCACTCGGCGACATCACCTATGCGGTTCGGCGGTTGTGCCTTCATATGCATGATCCTCGGGAGCCTCATCTCACCGCTCTCAAGCGTCTCCTCGAGTACCTCCGAGGCACCGCGATCATGGCCTGCTCCCCGCACCGACGGTCTTCCACTCTGGCTGGTTGTCTACACCGACGCCGACCCGGGCCGGCTGTCCGGACACTCGACGGTCCACCTCGGCTATGCCGTCTTCCTCGGAGGCAACCTGGTGTCCCGGTCCTCCAAGCGCCGGCGGTGGCCTCCCGTTCCGAGTCTTGAGTCCGAGTACCGCGCCGTCGCCAATGGTGTGGCCGAGGCTTCCCGGCTCCGGCAGCTCCCGGCCGAGCTCCATAGCCCCCTTCGCCGGGCCACGCTCGTCTCTTGCGACAACGTCGGCGCGGTCTACCTCTCCACCAACCCCGTCCGGCACCGGCGCACGAAGCATGTGGAGATTGACCTTCACTTCGTCCGTGATCGGGTGGCCATCGGCGAGGTGCGGGTCCTCCATGTACCGACCACCTCCCGGTTCGCCGACATCTTCACCAAGGGCCTCCGTCGTCGACCTTCACCGACTTCCCTCCGGCCTCAACATCACCAGTGGCTAGTTGTGGCTGTGGGGGGGACATGTGTGTGTGCTCTTTCTTTTAGATGTCCAGTCTAGAACTCCGCTGCGCCGGTAGTTCAGACTGCGGGGGAGTGTTGGAGTATATACATGTATTAGGCCCATGTATGCTACACTATATAGCTACCCTTCTAGGGTTAGCCAAATCAATAGAGAACACTAATTCTAGCAAGGCCCAATGACAGGACAAAGTGATCGGCTGACCGCTAGAACATTTCCTTGGGACCTCAATATCCTAATTACACGAATTACTTAATTGAAGTTACAGCCTCCGTGTCAACATAATGCCATATCCTCTCTTTCTTTTTTTTTTTTTGCTAAAATAATATCTGGCTAAAAAGTTCACTCGACTCTTTGGGATATCATTGTCTCTACCTATATATTAAATAAAGGGAAAATTATTTTTTTAGAGTAAGAGGGCATTGCCCCAGCCTTTCGATTAAAATCAAAAAGACCACAATTACAATTTCAGTTCAGTTTTGCAAAACTACAGAAAAAGACATCCTGGACTGAAGACCACACACCAGCGGTCCACAAAGAACTGAAAACAGGAACGCGACATCGTCAACAAAACTCACTGAAACAACATCAAACACACTAAGAATCTTGGGCAAGCGAAACCTCCAGGTTCCTCCACCATGGTGACTTCGACCTCATCTCATCTTCTTTCTCTTGATTTTTGACCGCCCAATCCACAGCTGAGCGGTTGCCTCTTGGGAGCTCTTCGGCCTGCTTCTGGGCACATCTGGTAGCCAAAGCAAGCTTGTAGGAACCTCCTTGATCTTGTTTATGTATCCCAGCATTTGCTGTCTTTTCTCCTCCGGGCATAGCACCAGCCAGCTCTGTAAAATCCCAGCAACTCTGAAGAGAAGCATTTCCATGCAAGGGAGAAATATTTCTCCCTCCTAATAAAATCCTAAATACACCATCTGTATAACCCATCTCTATGTAACTTTGTAGAGGATGCAGATGTTCGTAATATACATGGACAACCAACTGGGACTAATTCAATATGTGCTGGACAGAGTGTAAAAAAAAAATCCTTGGGAAGATATCGTGTTTACAATATTCACAGCTCAGTTCATTACAAGGATAAGTTCTGACCACAATCCTTTGGTAGTCGACACTGGATCAGATTTGAGTGGCAAAGATATATAATTCAGATTTGAACCAGCTATAGACTAATCAACCGGATTTTTTGAGCTTTGGACAACCAGCTGGACACATCACATCCTAAGTATGAGGAACACATCTACGTGACCAAAATACAAAAAATGGGATAAAGCAGCCCAAATCATCAGTTACTAGAGGTAGAACTATACATGATGGCATCCTATTGTTTCCATCTCATTGTAATCAGACAATGTCCTGGGTAAGGAATGACAATGACTTGTAACCCCTGTAGGTGCAGTTCACAGTAATTTTGATTGGATATAAATCTTTTTTTTCTTTTGCAGGGTATCATGGCATTGACCTTCAGCTTGATATACATATGTCATGCACAAAAACTATCTACACATCTATTCTTCAAACCATGAGATCATGGCACTGACCTTCAGCTTGATATACACATATGCCATGCACAAAAACTATCTACGCATCTAAGTTCTTCAAACCATGAACACTGAGTTCAAACAACTATGTCTTTCTCTGCAGCATTTCCAATATTAATTCTGGTTTCCTACACACTTTATTTTCCATATAACGTGGTGAGAAACCAATGTGGGCCATATTTTTGTTATGCTCCTTTTGTTTAGTTGAATACTTCATGATCTTCAGCCTCTTCCTCCCCAAACCCATCGAGACATTCACAGACCCACTATCTCTCTCAGCCATGCGCTCAGCAGAACTGGTGATGGCAGTTTTCTTGGAGCTATTAATATAATTTCCTTTATGCATTAATAAGTCATCAAATTCAGAAATTAAGCAACCATGGTGCAGAATTGTGTTGCCATGTGTTACTGCTCTGCAAATTGATGCTGCTGCAACTGAAATGGGGTGATGTGGGTGATTAAGTGCAGCTTGAAGAAGACGCTGCTTTTGATTTATCAACAGCACATCATTGACTAGCTGACTCCTCTTCAGGCACTCAACCATCTTAAGCCAAAGGTTCTCAAGATGAACAATAATTTCTCCTTGTTGCGTCTCAGAGTACAATATGGTGGTTAAAGAGAGCCACTCGGTAAGTTGGTCTCCAATAATCTGAAAGGAAAAAAATGGTGTCTCCATGCAATTAGCATAAAGTATGTGCTTTGTGTCATGTGCTGAATTCTAGAAAGAGTAGGAGCAACATGAACAGCTATATTTTTGCTTTGTACTGTGAGTATGCCACAAACCTCGAAAAGAAGAAGAACGTCTTCCTTTAGTACGAGATGCCCAGCAAAATTAGATAAAGTTGAAAAAAACCTGAAGCACAACCAAGTTACAAGAACTGAGATGTAAACTAACACACAACTAATAGCAGCTTACTTCCATTAAAATCAACAGGCAGGTTTGCAATTTTGTAAATCTGCCTAAATACCTGCTTGTGACCTGGTGCTGTCCAGCTGGATTTGCTTTGAAATGAAAGCTTGACAACCTCATAAACCTGCATCATAAAAAGCTTATAGTTTACTAAAACAGACTGAGGTCATCCTCATGATAGGCAGGGTAGATACAGGTGTTCCATTTAGAAGTGTAAGTCAACAAACCTATTAGCAAGCTTGAACCAATTCAAGAGAAGTTTAGTTTGTCTGCACACAAACAAATCTTCACTTGTTTCCTTCAATTCTTGGTTAGCAGAGGTCAACATTTGATCATTCTGTAACAGTCCAATAACTATTTCACCAAGAGCAGAAATGATAGTAGCATTTTCGAACTTCTCCGACAAATGCTCAAAGTTGGTTTGGAACAATGCCATGTTTTCGTCAATAGTGCAAGCCAAGTATTTGTAAAAATCATCAACGAAAACCTTGGAAGAAAACTTCAAATTACAGGAGTTTGTAGAGAGGGATCTATAAACTTCAATTGTTGATTCCATCTCCAGGTCTTGCAGGACAGAAACATTTGACTCAGAGCTATTTTCAGCATTCAAAAGAATAGATATCCCCTTGGGGTATAAAAAATAAAGGATTGGATAACAGAAGAACTGATGGAGAACATCAAATCCAGATTTGGTTTCCATATAAGAGATAATTTGACTGTTCAATTGTTTTGCAAACGAGTTCCAAACCATCAACCATTTTAATCTTTCCCTATTGCATGTCGGCTGCCCGATCTGCATATACATAAAAGAGACAGCAGTACAAAAACTCTCCAGGACAATTGATGATGAAGCCAGAATTAAAACCAACTTCTCTGCATCTCCACGAGACAGCTCTCCAGTATACTGAGATATCATGGACAGAGACAGTGCAGTCACATAAACTGCTGGAGAAACCATCTCCATGTAAGAGAGTGATCTGATTCTTGGTAAAGACAGCTTTGGACTGCATTCTGCATGTTGGTTCTCCTTTATGTGCTCGATGTCTAAGCATACCTCAATGTTTTCAGAAGCTAACAGAGAATGATCTAGTTCCTCCACAATAACTTTCACAAACCGAAGACCAAATTCCAGTAATGTAGCACACTTGTTAACACTATTCTTTCCTACATGATCCAGCAACAACTTCTTTGTAAACTTGCACACATTAGCAATGCATCCATTAACTTGTTCATAAGCACGCTGCTCTCTAAGTTCGATTTGAATACCTTGTAGAAGAAATCTGAAAATCTCTGTTGCAGAATCCATAACCACCACCATTGTTTCAGGAATCATGCCCTTGAATAGTTCTGGCTTAAGAATTATGCCAAGAATATTGAGTTGAAAATTAAAGCAACTAATATCCCATGGTAACCATTTGATATGCTGAACATCCAATAATGCCTTGAGATGCATGCACGGTTGAGCTAGCAAGTTCTGATTCACTGGAGCAGACAAATCCTCTCTGTATCTACTTTTTGATGAAACAAAATCATGAAAAAGATACAAGCAAAATGACCACAGCGGCTTGTTCTGATCATTGATTCGAAGAGAGAAAATTATTTTGAGTATTGGCCCAAAAGCAGCCTCCAGAATGGGTAAATGATTGGTCAGATTACCAAGTCTATGTAGAAGGTAATGCCATGTACTCAAACAAGTAGAGCTAAGTACAATATTGCAACTTCTTGACAGAACTCGACATATAGGCATCATAATTAATCTTATCCTTTTCACCTGCGCACTTAACTGTCCAATGGGTTTTAATTGGGGGATCACTGTTTTTTGGACCACAATTTTAGTTGCCTGAGAAGGAAAAAATGCATCCACCAAATTTTTCCAGGAAACCTGTGAATCTGTAAATATTATCTTAATGTAATAGAGATGCTCATTACACTAGAAAAGAAATTGTAGTCCAGAAAAAAAGACAAATAATTTAACTCACCATTGTAGCAACCTGAACTTGTAGGTTTAGATCAGTAAACATCTGCTCAGGAACCTTTAGGAGTTTATTAAGCAAAGGTCTATTGTTCACTACATCTGGACCAAGCAAAGATACAATCCATCCCCATGACTTCACAGTTTGAACTTTCTTGGAAGGATCATCAAGCATATTTACCATACAGGAGAGTAGCTTCTGCTCAAGGTCTGAAACAACAGCCTATACACAAGCATCAAAATAAATTTGAATAGATGATAAGCTCACTGAGGATAGGAAGCAGATCACACAGCAAGTAAAACATGTGGAAAATATGCAAAGTTTTTTAATGTAAGAAAATATGCAAAGTTGCATGAGAAACACTGAACCATTTAATAAGCCAACTCCAGGAAAGAGTAAATACAAAAAAGAACAACGAATCAGATATCAAATGCAACACAAAAAATTGGTATAACCAAAACCTGCACCACATGCACAATTGGCTATATTAATCTATTAAATAATTCTTTGGGAGCAACCAAGTATCCAAGTTGTGCTCCAGGAAGCCACCGACCAGGGCCATTTGTACATCCGGGCAGGCGCAAAGGCACTGGCCGAGTTGCTTCAATGGGTACGGTTGCTGTCAAGTGTGTTTTCCTTGCTTCTAGAGCCAGATGGTTTCTATCCATGGAATCGGAATGTTCTTGTGACCATAACTTTCTACCTATTAATACAATGATATGCAGCTCTCCGGCGTGTTTGAGAAAAAAGAAACAATTTCCAGCTCTCTGGTGTGTTTTTGTAAATGGACTATTAAATCTTGAGGCCTATGGTTTCAGACTTGAGTTCAAGTATTTTAATAATGATATACTGTTGATAGAGAATTAGTTTGCTGATATTATACCGATCTCTACTAAGCTCACAGTGCAGTTACTGTTGTGTGTGACGAGTACATCCATATGGACCATGTCACCAATATGTAAAACAAATGCAATTCAGCTAAATTGCCTTGGCATTCCAGCCACAAAAAAAAAGAGTAATGAATCATTGTTTGTTCGCATGAAGCTGCCCTCGAGATTTATCATAATAACTCACGCAATCTACTTGAACCTTTGGGTGCACCATTATAATGCTCCCAGATGTTAAGTTGGCTTGAATGCTATGTCAGAAGATATTCCATTTACAAAAAACAAATAATAGACCACAGTGTGCATATGTGCCATGAATTTGCAGGCAACAGATTCATGAGTTGCTTCTAATAGTGCTAAAGCCAGTGATCTTTAATTACCTTGGAAAGAAGAGGTTGAGGTGGTAGAATAACACATGACACCTTAATAAGGCACCTTTCTGCCATGTCCCTTTCTGTACTGTCAGCACTTAAGAGTCTTTGGTACACTGGAGGAACCCACAAGCTTGATAGGTCCTGCATTCTTTTGGGACTTTGACCAGCAAGCTTCATGATAGCCTACAGCAGAAGTTTTTAAAAACACCATTCCAAATTACATCATAATATGATAGATGACAAACGAAGAGAAAAAAGGAACAAAGTATGCTAATAAGATTTTTGCATGGTTTCAGGAAAATTCCTGTGAAATTAGAAGCATTGTGAAAGCATATGGTTATTTTGTAATAAACACCGCTAAGCAAGTAGGCTGTAGTCGGCTGCAGCCTGTACATTGAAATTCCTAAAACCACAGAAAAAGGCAATGAAATACAGCATAGTTTCGGTGCGCAGAACAACCTGAACTGCCTCAAATGTTGTCGACAGGGAACCGAATGGATTGTCAAGCGCGTGAGCAATAGCAATAAGCATTGGATCTGCTCTATCCTCTATAATCGATGGCTCCAATTGTTGAACCGAGAAGCACCAGACACCCAAATTACAAGCTGACTGTAGCAAAAGAAATAACAGGAGAAATGGGAATCAAATACGCATTTTGCACTCAAAATTAAGCACCTTAAGCTCTTGAAAAGGAAAAAAATGTTCAGCTTGATCAACCTTCATCCGAGTATTCATGATTATCTGTACCAGGGTATCCACTACCAATTGGGCCATCTGTGCTGTAAAATAAGAAAATATATTTTTAGCTGTGTTACTTAAAACAATGTCAACAGCATTTCATGTATAAAAAACTGAGGAGGACCGTTTCAACTTAGATTTTCAGAAGGATGAACCCAAGGGATTAATGAGATTGGTAGTAAAAGTAATAATAGTCTAAAAACAGTACAAATAACATTCCAAAATGAAGGAGCTCTGATTAATTGCCAGGCAACAGTAGAAAGTAGATCTTTCTGAGCTCAAAATGTCAAACAAGCCGGTGGAGTTCAGATTCAAACCAATGCAACAGTTTTAAGTTTTGATCTTACAGCACACGATTGAAGGGTAACATACTTCAATAACGAAAAGCAATGTAACCTTATTAACAGAAGAGGCTAAATCCCACCATGTCCAATTCTTTCTCATTAACTATGCAGAACCAAATTTAACCACTAATCCAGATCTTGTTCGACCAACACCGGATATTTAATTTAACTGAAGAAATGCGAGCACAGAGAACTAGTGGTACAGTACCTGAAATGGTGGAGAGGAGGACGGGGTGGTAGAGCGCGAAGCCAAGGCACTTGAGCGCAGAAGCGGCGACGGCCTCGTCATCGGCGGCCGCGTCGCGGAGGAGGAGCGGGAGGAGGGTGGAAGGCAACTCCGCGGCGAGGTCGGCGGCGGCGGAGGGGTCGTCGGCGCAGCCGCGCTGCAGGTGGAGCAGCCGCGCGTACGCGGCGGCGCGGTCGGGCTCCGCGGCAATCTCCGCCACCTGGCGGCCCACCGGCGGCGGCTCCATGAAGGTGGAGGAGGCCTAGGGTTTTGGTTTTGGCGCGAAGGGAAGTGACGGCGTTCGCGCGCGTTTCGGGTGTGGGCCAACTGTGACATCACATGACGGTTTGATTTGTTTTGTTTTTTTTTTTGGAAAGAAAAGCGTTGTGCCTGGTTACGTAAACTGAAGACCCCTCAGTACGTCAACGCGTAGAGGAAGCGGATTCAGGACGTAACAAGCGTTGCACTTCGCACGGCCTTGTCAAATGCCAATCCTTTTTTTTTCCCTCAAACTCACGGTGAAGCTGATTGAAAAGCCGGTAGAGTGGTTTGTGAAAGAAAATAAGCTGAACTATACTGAAATCGGCTTGTTTTTCATCGACTAAATAGGACCAACGCTTATATAGATGTTTTGGACCCAAGACACTTGCTTTTTTTTAAAAAAAAAAAGAGTTTTACCTCTACTTTTATATTGTACTAGAAAGCAATGTCAAACATACGGACCAGCTACAAGAGTCGAATGTAAAAAGGCAAGGCCAATGTTAATTAAGCATGGAAATATATTCCAGCAATGTTGTTACTTCGTCAGTCATCACATCTAAAAAAAATACAGTTAACTAATCTACTACATATGGATAAGCATCGCAGCTTAATTAAACCGGGCGCGTTTGGTTCACTTCCTCACCACGCCCAACGCCCGCGCCACGCTTTTGGCTCGGGTTTTTGTGCGCCTCGCAAGTGTTCATCTCCAAGCCAAATCTCGCTAAAGGTATGGCGTTGAACATGAGCGCCACACTTCAGGCGCCGACAAGTCTGGAAGCGAAGCAAACAGACTCTGATTTATAATAATCTCTCATTATACTGCTATTAATACTCATTATACTGCTATTAATACTATGGGCTGGGCCGATCAAGGTGTATATATCTTGGGCTTAGGCCAGAGAAGAGGCAACACCTGGGCTTGCTAGCTGGCCCACGAGGAAGGAAAAACAGATAAAAGGATCATCATCTTCACCAGAAAGGCTGTCAAATGACCATAAACGAAACCGGCGGCGGCGAGCTGTGCTCGCCGAGGCGAGCGTTTCCTCGATTTTACCTTTTTCCCGTTCTTCTTACTCCTTCCATTCTATACCCAGAATATTCTAGTAGCTTACAAGGATGGTGACATAATCCTCATGCAACATTTTCGACATTTTCAACATTGTCGGATCATACGCCGCTCTTGCTGCAAGGAGAACTTGACCACTACTGTAACTCGTCCTTCCGTTTTGAGAATTTTTGGACCAGCATGCGTGGCTTCCAGGAAGTGGTTCAGGAGGCTTGGAGTAGGCCGGTTAATACCGAGCTGCCCATCAAACGTCTACACATCAAGCTGTCCAGAACAGCCAAAAGCATCAAGACGTGGCGTAAGGAAAATATAGGGGACACCAAGCTACAACTGGCCATAATCAAAGAAGTCATTCTGCAACTGGAAGCGGCACAGGAGTCCAGAGCTCTCACAAGCCAAGAGGTCGACCTTCGACGTCGCCTCAAAATTCGCTGCACCGCCTAGCTGCTATTGAAAAATCCAGAATCAGGCAAAGATCAAGGCTCACCTATATCCGCTGTGGAGATGCCAACACCAAACTTTTCCACATGAAGGCAAATGCACGCCGTAGGAAAAATTATATACATTGCTTGCACAAAGATGAAGGGTTGGCATTCGCACATGAGGAGAAAGAAAAAGTGATTGCAGACTATTTCAAAAATCATTTGGGCAAATCGACCGCAAGAGCCAGGACCCTGGACTGGGAGTCTCTTGGATACACGCCGCGAAACCTTGAGGAGCTAGAAGTGCCCTTCACGGAGGAAGAAATTCGGGATACGATCAAAAGTATGCCATCGGACAAAGCCCCAGGCCCGGATGGTTTTACTGGAGCCTTTTTCAAAGCTTGCTGGGAAACTATCAAAGAGGACGTCATGGCCGCCATAAACAAACTATTTGAAATGAACTCGCAGGGTTTTGAGCTGATGAACTCCGCAAATATCGTTCTGCTTCCAAAAAAAGAAGACGCATTAAGGATCACGGACTACAGGCCTATCAGCCTCATCCACAGCTTTGCAAAACTCTTTGCTAAGCTTCTAGCAAACAGGCTTGCCCCTCTTCTCAACTCCTTGGTCTCAAATTGTCGAGTGCATTTATTAAGAAGAGAAGCATCCACAACAACTTTTTATACGTGCGACTACGGTTCAGAAATTACACAAATTAAAGATGCCAACCCTTTTCTTGAAGCTTGACATCCACAAAGCCTTCGACACAATTAATTGGAGCTACTTGTTGGAGGTGCTCCAGGCCTTGGGTTTCGGACCACGATGGCGGGAATGGGTGTCCATACTCTTTCGCACGGCCACTTCGAAGGTGCTACTTAATGGTCAACATGGACCTACTTTTGATCATGCTAGAGGGGTACGACAAGGCGACCCTCTATCGCCCATGCTCTTTATCCTTGCTATTGACCCTTTGCAACGTCTCCTCAACTTGGCGACCCAACAAGGGATGCTCTCCCCTCTACCCCCGGCTGCAGCCAGATGGAGAACCTCCTTATATGCGGATGATGCGGCCATTTTCATAAACCCGCAAAAGGAAGATCTTGAGGCAATCAAGACTATCCTCCGAGCGTTTGGAAATTTCTCGGTCTCCACATAAATCTAGAAAAAAGCTCCATTCACCCAATCGAGATGCGAGGAGATTGACTTGGATCACGTGCTCTCCTCCTTTCTTTGGGGTTAGAGGCACGTTCCCTTGCCGTTATCTTGGCTTGCAGCTTCACACGCCTACACTTCGAAAGATCCACGTGCAGCCCCTCATCGAACGCATTGGCCAAAGGCTCCTCGGTTGGAAAGGAAAATGGCTCAACAGAGCTGGCCGTTTAACTTTAGTCTCTTCGGTCCTCTCTTCCATGCCAACTTACCACCTCACAAAGGTGTTCCCACTCGCGGCTTGGGCAAGGAAAAAAATTGATAAAATAAGGAGATCATTTCTATGGAAAGGGGAAGAAAACGCAAACGGGGGCACTTTGCTTGGTCAATTGGCCATCGGTATCAAGACCCAAAGATCTCGGCGGATTGGGGATACGACTTGGAGAAATTTGGAAGAGCCCTTCGTCTGCTATTGGCCGTGGCATGATTGGGTAGATGAATCCAAACCTTGGGCAGGGGCGGAGTTACCTTGCAACGATCTCGATCGGCTACTCTTCAATGCATCAACAAAGGTCACAATTGGAGATGGAGAAAAGGCACGCTTCTGGCACAATAGTTGGCTTGATGGGGAGGCCCCAAAATACCTAGCGCCCAACCTATTTGAGCTAGTCAAAAGAAAAAACAGATCAGTCAAACTGGAACTTCAAGACAACAGGTGGATTAAATCGCTAAGGGGCCGGATAACCACCGCTGTCCAAGTGGAGGAATTTGTTTCCTTATGGATTAGAATCCAAAATATCCACCTCACACATGGCGTTAGAGACTCCATTGTCTGGAGATGGACAGCTGATGGCATCTACTCCACCAGATCAGCCTATAGGATCCAATTCACAGGGTCCTATGGAAGCTTCCGGAGTGACCTCATATGGAAAGCTCATGCAGAGAATAAGTGCAAAGTGTTCGCCTGGATCTTGGTGAGAGAAAAAATCCTCACTGCAGATAACCTTCAGAAGAGAGGGTGGCCCCATCATGACCACTGCGCTTTATGCAATGGACCACTGGAGACTGGACTGCACTTGTCGCTTCTTTGCCCATTCGCCAAAGCAGTTTGGAGTCTCATTCTATCCTGGGAACAGTTTGACGCCCAGTTGATCCTGCCATCTCAGGAACCTGTTCACGTAATCTCATGGTGGGACGAGGCTGAACTCAAGGTAACCAAGGGGGAAAGAAAACGTTTCAATGGAATGGTGATCTACACATTATGGAACCTTTGGAAGGAGAGGAATAGAAGAATATTCAATAATGCGTACGAATCGGCAATGCAAGTGGCTTCAAGAGTCAAAGAGGACATTGAGCAAAGGAAGAGGGCATTAACCTGGAGGGGGTGATCAATAAAGAAAACTTGTAGTATCCCTTTATTTTTTTGTGGGGGTCATACCCCCTACACTTGTACATAAACCTCTATTCCTCTCTTAATTGAAAGGCAGAGCTCCTGCCATTGCGTTCAAAAAAAATAATAATTAAGAGATCCAGACTGGCGAATGTTGGACGTAATTTTCCGAGGAAGTTTAGTGCTAGTATGCTATTCCGATGCAATCTATCTACTATAAAAGTGCACTGCTAGACGACTCGACCTGCATTGCACAAAGGCTAAGCGGCAGCGCATAGCGTGGAGAGATATAGGAGGAGCACCATCCACAGATACAAATCCTGCGCTTCTCTGTTCTGCTCTGCTCATGGCAAAGGCAAGAATGTTCCAGAGGCAGCAAGGCCGCCGCCAAGTCGCGGCAGCTCTGTTGGTGGCGGTGTGATGCTGCCGCCGTCGGCGAAGCTGCTGCAGCGCGCTCCCTCCCTCCCTCACTTTTTTTTTGGTCTCTCGCTCCCTCACTTACTACTACATCTCCTGCCGCAGATGACGACGACGATGTATTCTTCGACACCTTCCGTGACCTGTGCCTCAACAGCTCAGTCGAGAACAGGCCGCCTGCGCTGCGCTGCGTTTTTTTTACCGGTCGGTTTACCGCGGTAAACCGCGGTAACCGAGGTTACCGGGCGGTCCGGTTCCGGTAACTGGTTCGGACCGGCCCAAATTTGAAATTTGAAGTTTGAAAAAAATGCTGAAAAATTCCTAAAAATAGCTCTTGAATTATGGAACCCAATGGTGTAAAAATTTTTCAAATTAGACGTCGTCTCATATGAAAAAATTCAAATTTGACTTGGTTGAAAAAAAGAAAATAAAAAAACCCGCCGGCCCATTAAGGCCCATGAGGCCCAATCGGCCCCAGAGGCCGCATAACACGGCGCGGCTCGCGGGGGCGGGGGGGTCAACGCCCCCGAATCCAATCCGCCCCCCCCTCGTCGCGGCGAACGCCGCCGCCCTCCGCCGCCCCGCCCCGGACGGGCGGGTTACCGCTCCGGACGGGCGGTAAACCGGGCGCGCCACGCGGCGGCCGCTTCCCGCCCGGATCCGGCGGTTTCCCGCTCGGTTCGGGCGGTCCCCGCCCGGGAGTAGGTAAGTGCTTTTTTTTTTTTTAAGTACTTTTAGCTCTAGGATTTAGGTAGGATATGCTTGTAGGGTATGATTTTGGGCCCGATCTATGATTTAGGTAGGATTTAATAGTGTAGGGTATGATTTAGGTAGGATTTGGGGTAGGATGCATGTATTTTTTTGTTATATATTGTCGAGATACATGGAATTTAGGTGTGACTTAGTGACTTAGGGACTTGATATATATTCTTGACATACATTTCGTGCACTTGGTGTATTTATATATTGGTGTGTCTATGTTGTTGTTCGTTCATGCGGGTAGACAATGTCGGGCGACCCCACGATCGTGTATGGGAGCATGGTCAAAACCTTTCTCCTGGATGGTATTGCAATTACTGTAAAGTGACGAAACATGGCGGTGGTTGCACTAGATTCAAGCAGCATTTGGCAGGGCGCGGGGCGGAGGTCGTGCATTGCAACAGAGTGCCACCAGATGTGCGTGCCTACTTTCGACGAGAGCTTGTATGTGAACATTAATAGGTGCCAAAAAACTACCCGAAAAAAGTGTTTATTCAAGCAAAAAAAAAAACTCCGGTTTGCAGCGGTTACCGGAAAAACCGCCGGTAACCGCCACAAACCGGCCGGTTTACCGGTACAAACCGGAACAACTACGCCATTTAAATTTGAATTTGAATTTGGCGGTTACCGGGCGGTTTCCGTACAAACCGCCCGGTAAACCGCCTCCGCCGGCGGCCGGTCGGTTCGACTCCACCGGTAAAAAAAACCGAGGCGCTGCGCTCGACGCTGCGATCAAGGCCGACCTTAGCGACGTGACCAACAGCAGGGTCGATCTCCCAGCCATCGCACGCGATGTGTTGTCGTCGGGCTTGGACGACCCAGCATCACGAGTCCGCGCCACCGCCTGCGCTGCAGCCCTTCCTGACGCGATTGGCAACAGGGCGCCGTGTAGAAGCGTAAGCCTTAGGGCTTCTTCAACGCGACACCGTGGCGTCCTGCCCCAAGTTCCACATAGGCACCGGTGATCCCCGTCATATGAGATGTATGCCCTGCAGACTCGCAGAGTCTCCTGCAGAGGAGTCCGTTGCTTCACCTGACGAAAAGCTAGAGCAGCACGGGAAGCCAGCGTTGGTAGAGTGAGAGCAAGCGTTGCGACTCCGGAGCGAGCTGCCTCCCTTCTGACCACTTCTGACACGCATGTTCTAGGCATGGTACGTCCTAAGTAGTAGCTACGTGCTGCCTGTGTTGTTGATTTTGGATGCACAAATCAACTAATCTGATGTGGAATGCATTTTAAAGTTGAGGCAGTACCGAACTACTGCCACCGTTGAAGAAGCCCTTAGCAAGAACGCCGTCGTATCGGCGAAAAAACGCAAGAAACTGGTGGATCAAGCACCGACCCGCCTCTTCAGGCTGTGCGGGAAGACCAAGGACGAGATACCAGCGTGCGAGTACCGTGAGAGGGACGCAGAAAAATGTCTGGGTCTTTTTAGGCAAGGGAAGAGCACGTTCGAGAAGATCTTTTCTAGGAAGGAAGAGCTTAACGTGAACGTGCTACTTGATCCTAAAACCTATACTGAAACGGTGACGGTGGCGGAGCCGGTGACCGTCGACTGCTGCAACCTAACTGATAGGTACCTCTGCCAGCTGAAGAAGAAGTTGGGCAACGACACCGCCAACTTTGGAATTCGATGCCTTGAGAAAAAAGAGCTGCAAGTCTGCAAGTGATGAACCATTGTATGTGGCCAATGATCTGATGAACCATTGTATGTGGCCAATGATCTGGCCATGTCATTGTTGTAAACTTGTAATGGAGATCTCTTCCATGTTCAAATAAAAAAAATAAAGTCTTTCCTGTATTTGTTCATGTGTCCTCTTTATTACATATTGTTTCATATAAAAATACATTCAACAATCTATCTAATGATACTAATCATATATCATAAAAATATTAACATTTGTATATATATTTAATCAAAATTGAGTATATTTGGTTTCTCAGAAAATGAACAATAGTTTAAAAAAAGCTAATAAAAAAACATCTTCCAGTACTCATAATTCAAAATTGAGTGAGATTAACATGGGCTGCAGGGTTGTCTAATGACCTGACAAAACCAAGATGACATTGAAAAGGGTAAATTGCATCTTCGAGTAGCCATAATGTCAGGATAAAGTAATAA
This sequence comes from Themeda triandra, assembly GCA_018135685.1. Classification (NCBI taxonomy): domain Eukaryota; kingdom Viridiplantae; phylum Streptophyta; class Magnoliopsida; order Poales; family Poaceae; genus Themeda; species Themeda triandra. Next base: position 1,425,289 of record JAENPR010000030.1, on the reverse strand, counting down.
ATGGCCAGGCTACTAAAAACTCAGGTAGGTAAATAACAATTCCGAAACAACGATCGTCAATGTTTTCAGATGGCAAGCATAGCAATCAACTCCACCATGACATCCGGACAGCTTCTGCTTAGATGCTTGAAGCCATCAGTGGCCTTGGTTTTCCTCAGATTTGCAGGAACACTGAGAAAATCGAAGCACGCCTTCTTGAGCCCGTGGCAGTTGTGTTGCTCAGCTAGTGTCAGTATGTTGGCTGCTGTGCCCACCTCAATGTGCCCACACAATTTGTCTTCGCAGATCAACTTCAGCCTCTCCAAGCTGTATCTGTCAGCTGCGACAAGCAGGTGCTGTGACATGATGCTGTCGTCCTCTTCCTCTCCAGCTTCTCTCTCCTCTGCCTTGGGCAATGAGTCAGTGTACACGAAGTAGAGCAGAGCCTTGAACACCTGAGCCTCCATGTCGTCTACACGGACAACGCATGCCGTGTTGCTCTCCTTCATTGTGCCAAGGAGCTCTGCGCTGAAGACTGGCGATCGGGCGGCGAGCACGCACCGGTGTGCCGCGAATGTCTGGCCACCAACATCGAAGACGACGTCGGCACCCTTCTCGCTTAGGAGGAGGTCGCCAAGATTCCGGTGCAGGTCAGATGGGGGCACGGAGACGAACCTGCTTCGAGTTGGAGGCGCTCCCACGGCGGCTGTGTCTAACTTGGCGCGGACCTCGTTGATAACGACAATGTTGCACCGGACGGTGAAAGAATCGTCTTTGAGGTGCTCCGATTTCTCAAGCTCTTCCCTTTTGATGAACTCTGGATTCCCCAAGGCCTTGTAGCTCGCAAAGCTAGGCACCGCTTCTAGTGTAATCGGTTTCTCCTCCACGTTGTTGACAAAACAGAACCGGAACTGCGCCTTCACCGGATCGCCGACTCTCTCGTCGAGACTAAGGAAAAACGAGAGGAAACCTTCGTACTCCGGTTTGGGTCCGTTGGGGAAGAAGCGGATGCGCCAGCGGTGGCCACCGACGTTGAAAGGATCAGAGTCGAAGGAATTTCCGGTGGGCGTAACCTTGGTGAGTGAGTAGCCGTGGATCTTGAGATCGGTGACCATGGAGGTGGCAGATCGCAACAGCTCGCAGCCGTCGATCTTGAGATCGGTGACGATGGAGGTGGCAGGTCGCAACAGCTCGCAGCTGCAGCAGCAGCCACACCTGGTGCGCGGCATATGGGATACCTAGCCCTTCTCTCTTGCCGGCGCTGTAGGGTTTTGCACGGGACCAGCCGCCGAGAAATTGCGTGAGACCCGAAGACCGGAAGAGTCGACGACGGTCCTACAGAAGAAGACTCGTCGCGCTGGCTTTCTCCAGAAGAAGACTCAAATACGGGCTATATCCCCGCTCGCGAAAAAAAAAAGAAGACGACTCGGCTTCCCTCTAATGGGCTGTCGAGATTGGGCCAATAAGGTTTGGGCCGACCTGGATATGGCCCATGAAAGAAAAGCAGCCCAACTTGACCTCCAACCCGTGGCCTATTCTTCCCCTTCCCCAGGTGTTCTTCCCAACGCCCCGACGCGAGTGGCGAGCGGCGCACGGCGGACGGCGGCGGGGCAGCGAGCGGCCGGCGGCGACTCTCCCAGCTCCTGGCGCCCTATTGTTGCACCTCCGCGCCCTTTCCCGGAGCATCCCTGGCCTGGGCGGCTGACCGTCGAATCGGCCGGCCCGCGACCGACGTAGTCCGGCGGCGTCCCCTCCTTGCTCCCGGCGGCCCTCCCCACTACAGCAGAAGCCCTACGCCCCTGCTCCAAGCATCCCTGGGCTGCTCACCGTCGAATCGGCCGGCTTTCTCCATCCCAGCAGGATTCATTCGGTGAAGGTAACTAGTCGGTTCCTCGATCCTCGTCTCCTCCTGTCCTGTCTTCCCCTCGCCCGATTGCCCCGTGTGTTCAATAGTTTTGTTCATCATGTATCCATGTGGTTTGATCTGATTTTGTTATGTTATGTACTATCGCTATGCATATGAACTCGATTATGTATAATGTGGACCTGTGGATGTGACCTTATGAAGTTGTGAACTTAAATTATGTTTTAGGACATATGTCACTTGGCTATGTCCTTATTAAGCTGTGCACTCAACTTAGTATACTGTGGCTGTGGTTTCATGTTAAATCATGTGTAGTTATTATATTAAAAAAATATCCTAGGTGAATTCTTGTGTCACCATTTTTTAGAGAATAGTGTATTGGATACCGTATCCGGGCAACATTGATCAAGTCATCCTTGTTGAACCTGTGTTTGCATCAGACCAGTGTCTGGATTTACCCATGATTCGTTTTATACTATATATACTATTACCACGCTCCCAAAAAGAACATCACTCTACCTTTGCCCTAAGTCAAACTATTTTAAGTTTGAACAAGCTTATAGAGAAGATTATCAACATTTATGATACCAAATAGGTACATCAGGAAACTATATTTCACGATGAATCTAGTGACGCTTGTTTAGTGATATAAATATTGATATTCTTTTATATAAATTTACCAACCTGAGATAGTTTGATTTAGTACAAAACTAGAATGTATTCTCTTTGGGACAGGGGGGGTACTAATTTATTGCACCTAACATTCTGTGTATATATGTTTACGTGTTTCTGTTCTTTCCATGTTTATTGCTTGTTAGGAACTTCGAACCAAGTATTTCTTATTTACCTATTGTTTAATGTGTTGAAAATTGAAGGCAATTTTCCTCACTGGAAAGGAAGGACAATCAGAGCCAGAACTTTCTTCATAAACCTGAATAAAGAACATGCAATGTATGTTGTCTCCCCTTCTCATCTTATCTTAGGCATTTATATCACTTCACAACCAGAATACACAATGTCACTAATGCTTATATATATGTTCAGTAAGGAATACTGACAGGGCTCGCAGTAATGTTGTTTCCTGGATCTCTGAAATTGAAGACACATCTAATGTGGGCGTAAGAAAGAAAAGGGGGAGAAGAGCACCTCCATCTTCTAAAAGATTGCGTCATAAAAGGGTGGATAAGGTGATTGAAAGTGATGGTGGTGTTGGCAGTGACAGTGATGATACAGATGGACAGGAAGGTCCATCCTCAGCTTCAGGAAAACAGGACCATTCAACAAACTCTAAAGACATGCTCCGAAAAGCTAGCTCTCAAAACACAAAGAAAGTTTTTGGAAGCTCAACAAGCAGCAAGCAACGTGCATCTCATTTGGAACAGGAAGGTGCAAATGAAGATGAGGCTCATGTGCAAGTGGCTGCTGTGTACAAGGATATTGATAATGAAAGCTGTCAAGAAATCGGGGATGATGTGAGTTTCTTGCTTTTTGTTCTGGTGTTTTTTGTTTTATGTATGATTACATATATTGCCTGTATGAAGAATGTCAATCTTTATTGTTGAGAAGTTAATATGCATCTTGAAGTGATTTATTTGCATTTTATGCGAACATATGATGCATTGGAAATTGAACCCTCAGTTTGTATTAACAACAGTCTATATCCAGCAGGTATCCGAGGCACAAGTGGATACAACTTCATCTAATGATAAAAGTTCAGAAGAAGTTGAAGACGTGAGTGAGATCCTTAAATTTCTGCTTTTTTTAATTGTTTGATTGACCTCTGTTGGATTTCAATTGTGTTGCCTTTTTCTTCTTTGATTGATAATGCCCTAGTTTTGAATGAACTTTGTAACCTGTTTCAAAACATAGATGAAGGTGTGCGACATATGTGGAGATGTTGGTGAGGAGGAGAAGCTCGCTGTCTGTAGCAGATGCAATGACGGCGCAGAGCACACGTAAGGCTTCTTCGCTGCATTACTTTCTTTTTTCTGTAATAATGTTCACTTGCATTTGATGGATTGCATACGCTAAAGTTGCCCATTAACTGTTGTATGGTTTTAGTTTCTGACTGCAAGGCTAATGGCACAATTAACATGCCAGAACACTAATAAGTCTACACATTTATCATCTTTGTCTATACACTTCCTGCTAGGGAGAAAACTAGTCTTTTGAGCACTTGTTTCCATTATGTCTTCACGGATATTGCTTGCGCGTATGAGTATGTTTTAATATCTCTCTGCTTCAGGTATTGCATGCGGGTAATGATGGAAGAGGTTCCAGATAGTGGGTGGCTGTGCGAAGACTGCCAAACTGCAGTAGAATCTGAAAAGGAGAATAGACTAGAAAAATCTCAGGTGAAGGTTGGCACTTCGAAAGAGCTGTCTTTTGGAGGGGAGATTAACAAATCTTCCATTGCTGCAAAGAGCAGAAATTCTTCTGACTGTGAATTGAAGGCTGAGAATATAGAAAACAAAGAGTCAGATACCACAAATGAGGGGAATGATATGGTTGAAACCAGGACGGAAGAAGATGCTGTGATGACATCCTCAATTAGAGATACTAGTCCTGAAACTAGTGGCTTGTACACGGGGGCTGACTCCAGAAAGGGAATGCAACCATCACATGAAGTATCCATGTTTGATGCTGACAAAGGAAAGCAACCTGGCCATCAAGTGGCAACTTCATTGCCGTTTAATGCTCTGAAGAATCAGGCGCCACAGCCTCGTGGTAAAATGTTAATATATTTTTTCAGATTTAAACTTTCTACACAAAATTTCTTAATGTTCAATTTATGGTACTTTTAGGGCTTGCCCTGGTGTCATGCAATCAAATGAAACTGAACTAAGTAAGGTTTAATGCAGGCCAACTTTCCAAATCCACTTCTTTCAACAACTCAAAGGTTCCAAAAGTGAAACCGCTATTGAATGAAGTTCCAAAGAAGCCGAAATTTTTTAAGGAATCTTGGTCTTCGATCATTAAAAAGGAAGGGCCAATCAGCATGACTACTAAGTCAGCAACCTTCAAAAAGCCTAAGCCTCGCGAGCCAGCAAACATGGCAAAGTCTTCCATCTTGCCACCTGCCGAGGAGCCAAGGGTGACGAATGAGTCGGTGGTGAGACACAACGTAACAGATGGTCAGTGCTCTTCAATATTGGGGCCTCCCTCAACCACAGCATCAACGGCTGACTCAAATAATTTAGGTGCTGTTCATGCCCCCCCCCCCCCCCCGCGCTCGCATGTTATTTTCCTTATTTGATATAGTTCTTATATTCTGATTGCATGCAATTTATTGTAGAGTAACTCTATTTTGTTTGTTCAGGAAACAATGAGATAAAGAAGCCTCCTTTAGCAAAAATGCCGGGAAGTACGATGCTATCTAATGCTGAAAGATCCTCAGGTGGGATTCTTGGTTCCGGTGCTCATAGAAAAGTGATTCAAAATTCAGATTCTTCACATCAGGATACTAAAATAAAGGACCAAGCTGGCTTCAGACAGAGTGCTTCTAGCAGCAACCAGGCAATCCGTTGCCAAAGATGTAATGAAGTGGGCCATTATACACAATTTTGCGGACTTGAAAAACTTCCCTTGTCTTCAGTAAAACCTATGAGTGAACAAAACTTGAAAGATGCATCTGCCAATAAAACATCTGAAACTAGTACATTGGCATCAAGTGAAAAAGCTCCTCCCAGAGAAGAGAATCAATCAGAGCATATCGTAAAATGTGGTACTTATCAGAATCCGATAAATGGGCCTAAAGATGTTTTACCTGCACAATTCAGCCATGGGAAGAAGCCTTCAGTATCTGCCACAGCAGGAATCACCTCTGCTAATGGTTGCATTATGCCAAATGATCATAGGGATGAACCTGCTCAAGGGGTTTCAGCTGGTGATGAACCATTGGTTTCAACTGTCCCTGAGCTGGACTGGATATGGCAGTATGATTATTCTTTCCTTTCCATCCCATATGTGAAATTACTTACTTTACATTTTAAATGACTTAATAGTAATAAATTACTAGACTTTCCATTGCCAGTCTATCATCAATTATGAAGCCACTTTATAGATAATGCTTTCACATGTTTTGTTTGCTGTGTTGATGTTATATGTGTGCTTTGTGGTCATCCCATTTTTTTAGACCTGATTATCACTCATCCTGTATTATTTGCTAGCAATTATAATATTTCCTCGATGTGTTTACGATATACATTTTAAAGTTTTTTATTTCAACAGAGGTGGTTTTGAGCTGCAGAGGACTGGAAAATCACCGGAGCTGTGTGATGGTTTCCAAGCCCACTTATCATCTTCTGCTGCACATTTAGTGTTGGACGTAGTTAAGAAATTCCCTTCTAGAGTCCAGCTTGAGGAAGTTCCTCGGCAGAATTCATGGCCGACACAATTTCAGGAAAATGGTCCAACTTATGACAACATAGGTCTTTTTTTCTTTGCTAGAGATGTTCAGAGGTGTGTTATTTGCAGTTTTCCCTGATTCATATTTGTTTTATTCAAATATTTTTTTTATGTTTTGAATTTGAAATTCTAACACTTCTATCTTTTGCAGCTATGAAAAACACTACAGTAAATTAGTTGAAAATATGCTGAAGAATGATTTAGTTCTCAGAGGAAGTGTTGGTACTGTTGAGTTGCTTATATTCCCTTCCAATATCTTGTCAAAGAACTTCCAAAGTAAGAGCCCTTCAGCTAGTTAAAGTGTCGTGTTATCTCATGACAGGTTTCAATTTGATTGATCACATTCTTATTCTGTCTCAGGGTGGAATATGTTCTACTTTCTATGGGGTATATTCAGAGTTGGCAAAAAGGATTCCTCTAACCTCCCATCTTATGTATCCACCAGTAGACTAGAACGAAACTGTAATGATGACCCCCAGGCCATGGATTGGAGTACGGCTGCTTTGTCGTCTGCTCATTCATTCTCACAAAACAGGGGTGGTTTTGCTGAAAATTTGGTAAAGTCAAGTAATTTTGCACCGAGTTTGGAAGCCAGTCATGAGGTGTGTTTGAATGGAGAGAACTCTTTGAATCAACCTGTATGTGGAAGAGGTTTAGATGATCACCTAGATTCAGATACAGAAACAAGTTCAACAATTTGCAATGGTGGTATGGGTCCCTCTTCCATGTCTATGCAAAGAAAAGATCAGGTGAATCTTTATTCCTCATTTTGTGTAGTGTTTGCTTTCTAAGCATATTCTTTACATTAGTTGTGTCTAAGTTACCATTTTTTTCCTCACATATATAGAAGAGCTGCATATAAGTGCATCGAGAGAAAAGCGTAGAATAACACATGCCACACTACCGTGTTCAAGAACACATGCCACACTACCTTAAACCTTTATAGTAAGTTACATATGTGGCAGTGTAGCACTCAAACATTAAGTTGACCATAGATAAAGTTTATGTTACCATGAGCTTTCTAGAAAATTCACTAGTTACTGATTCAGCTTATGGCCAACTTGCCAATATGTGAAATTTCTCACTTGAGAGTGTCGGATGCCAGCTTGACAACTGGCATTCTGTCACTTTGTTTTACATGATCATTTAGATGATGCTGCATATCAGTATCTGAATGTAACATTTTGTTATGGATGTGCAGAAACTTGATTATCCAGAACACCAAGATAAAATGAGGGACACTTTTGGTGATAATGTTAGTGAAAGAAATTTTGATGTGAACACGGTGCCAGTTACTTGTTCTGTCTCCTTAACACATCTTCAGGAAGGTAACTAACGTTGTTCCCAATCATATTAGTAAGTAGGAGTTAATTATTTATCACTCACGTTTTTGTAATTTCTTGTACTTTTTTGGTTAAAGAACCTGGTCGGGTGAGCACAGCCATCAATCTTAATGATGCAGACGACCCCATGGACATAGACCATGTAAATACCTGTGAGGTTAGCGCAGGTGCACTGGATCATTCACATGCATCAGGTGGTGCAGATAAAAGAAGTCTTGAGATGGCCAAAGTAGCTGATGAAGTCGATGAAGTACCCGAGCATAAGAAAATTAAATTGGATAATGTAGTGTCCATGAACTCTGATTTATACGAGAATGCCTACAATGGAAGGTTATCATCTAAGGTGCATTCTCTTACAGCTTCCTCTGTGAATGATGGCACCAGCAATAAACCGATGGCTGGAAGCTCTAACAGTGATGGAAAGTGCGTGTTTCCACTTGATCTAAATGCAGTGGATGATGCAGTATCAGATAACATCGTAAATCACCACTAGAAACCCAACAATGGCGGAGCGTTTTTAAACTATTGGCCATCTTATGTGTAAGGTCCAGCAACAAAATAGCCAAGGGTATGCCTACAATGCAGTGTTTGTTCTTATGTTACAAAAAGCAGTTGAATCCTTGAGTTTTTGTTTTCGAGTACGCAATGCATGGTAGCGCCTGGTTATCAGGGTTGGAGTCGGCTTTGCTTTCTTGATCTGGGTACTCCATTGCTAATAGCACAGTGGTGAAATCAGAAAGGATATCAAAAGAAGAAAAGGTATTATATTGCACTGTGTATGCAGAAATGACAGAAATATGATATTTCCCGGATCAAGCAGGACCGAAGGAAAAACGTTTTGCTATGCAAAAAGATAGTGAAAATGTTTTTTGCAATTAAATAAACTCACATCCAGCGTAAATAATACGATCTCTTAATTAACTCACAATTTAATGAATTTGTATCCGTGTGCTATAAAAAGCTGGTTAGGCCAATGATACTAACCGAAGCTTAGGTAGCTTTGAGAATATTTTTACTTACTTAGCTTTGCCACTAATCAATCAATCTTGTTCAAAACATTAAGGGGGCTTTGGTTTTCAAGCTCTTGTTTCGAAGGGAGATGGTGATTTTGGCATCATTTTTAAAGATTAAATAAATTAATTGGTCTTTTCCAAATATAAATAAAATTCACCAGTGGCCCTTTAATTTGTCCTGAGTTCTTGCGTAGGTCTCTATACTTTTAAAATGCATATTCAGTGTTCTAAACTTTTTTTGAGTTCTTATTCAGGTCGCAATATTTTTAAGCTACGCATTTAGCATTCTAAACTTATTCTAAACTCTCATTTTGGTTCCAATATTTTCAAATACACACTCATCTCCCTCTATTGTCCAACTCATTCTCCCACAGTGCATTGCATGTGCTCACCAAACTTATGCGGCCACATCGCAATTCAAAATGTCAATGGGTATCCGAAACCCGACTACCCGACGGGTTTTACCCGCTAAGAAGGCGGGTGTGGAATGAGTTTTCTACCCGCGGGTGTGTTATTGGGCAAAACCCCTTACCCATCGGGTATGACGGGTACGGGTGTGGAATAGCACTACCCATACCCGCATACCCGTGGGTAAGAAAAAAACCGCAAAAATAAATAGGCAGCCTCTACAATTTAGCCCATATAAGCAAATGGCCCATGAATTTGGCCCATATAAATAGGCAGCCTCTACAATTTGGCCCATGAATTGCTATATTTAACTTGTTGCATGTTATAATTTGTATATCATTCTTGGGTGTATTGTCGGGTATGGAATACCCGTCGGGTAAGAATTACCCGTCGGGTGCGGGTATGGAATGAATTTCGCACCCGTCTGCTTTCGTGGGTAACCCGATGGAATAGGTTTTGATCTAGCGGGTGCGGGTATGGGTGGCCAGTACCCGTCGGGTATGTACCCGTTGCCATATTGAATCGCAATTGCATTGTGTTTCTCCGCCCATAGTGTGGCGAGAGCTTAGGTGGGACGTGCATACTCTGCTTGGTCGCCCTTGTGTGGCGAGAGCTAGTTTCCTGTGATCTACACCAGTGTTTTTTTTACCGCGGACTGCCCGGTCGGTTTTTTAAAAAAACCGGACCGGTTTACCAGTAAAACCGCCCGGTTTCGGTTTTTTCGCTTAAGCCTGTGTCGGTTAGGACCGGTTTACCGGCCGATTCCGCTACCGGACCGGACCGGTAAGTCCGGTAACCGCGGTAAACCGCGGTTTATCGGGCGGTAAAAAAAACACTAATCTACACCACTGCTTGGTCGCCCTTGTCGTGCTTGCTCTACTCCATGTCCTAGCCGATCCCTCTCTGCTACAACCTTCCTCGATTCTGCTTGACTCGTTTTTGCTCCATCTTACCAAGTGCCAACCCTTGCCTCACGGCAGATGCATTGAACGCAAATCTTTACCCTACGATTCTTGCACCGTTCTCTGGCACCTGAGCGTGACCACGTCGACGGAAATTCTCGGCCGTCCGATCGGGCGGACGGACGGCCCAGATCGGGCGTGTCCAGTCCATTTTACAAAAAACGTCCTCAAACTTTCCTGAAATAGAACCCGCCGTCCATCGCCTCTCTTAGAAAATCTTGCAAAAAGGCCCTCGAGCTTTTACGAAAAAGAATAAGACTCCCAGGACATTATATGGGCTGGCCTGCCAGGGCGTCCCATGTACGCGGGCCGAGTTAGGCCAGATTCAGCACACATGGTATTTTTTTTGTGTCTTTTATTAAATCCTATAATATGCTGATTTTATTTATTTCATACGAAAACAATCAAAGCTCCTAAGATCATAAAAATTTTTTGTGTAGCCACTTCATGATACACTCTCTGTATAAAAATTATGAAACTTGAAAAATAAATAAATTTCGAACTATTTAGAATAGCCTCTTTTAATTAACAAATTAAACTTGCATGGTTCCTACACATTAAAATATTAATCAAAACATTACAAAATTAAATTTGTACATACTTCATGATGTTTACAACCTCTAAAAAATAGAAAATTTATAAATGTTCAAAAAAATATTCCATGCTCAAGTAATAAATTAATTTAAGAAGAAGTTCACGGTCGATTTTTATAGGACTCGAACAAATATAGAAAATAAAATAAAAATAATAATTTCCAAATAACACAAATAATTGTAAAAACAATAAATTAGCTTGCTACCATTAGTCATTTTCATATACCTAGCTACAAAGAAAAAAAAAGGAACAATGGCCGATGGCCATGCGCGGCAAAGCCGCGCACCTTTCTAGTAATAAGACTAAGCTTCGTATGATCACTCGGCACGTATTCAGATTCGTTATAGTAAACCACCTGATGCAGAAGTGATGATGCCTTGCGATTTCATTTCTTATTCTGACCCAATCAAAAAAAAAAAAAACGGCATCGCGCTTATACTTCTGAGAAGAGTTTCTCCTAGTTCGATACTCTGAATTCCTGATGAAACAAACAACTCGCCAAAGTGACAAAGTCTACAGCTCAACGACAATCCTGTGAACCCTCTCCTTGGGCATCGCCTCCAGCTGCAGAAGAACAAGGCCAGAGCAAGAATCATAGGTGAACTCCACCTGCGCAGAGCCCAGCAAACATCTCCTTGGCCTGACCGAGGTGTAGGCACCGAACCTGCCACAGCCCCTCACTTCCACGCACACCAATCCGGTGGCATACGAGCTAGAAGCGAGCCCGTCGTCGCCGACGCCGAGCAGCTTTGCGCCGTCGAGCAGGTGGTACGTCAGGCCTTCGACCGCCGCGCCGCTGTTGAACATGTCGACGAGCCCGATCGGGGCGAACCTGAACCCGGGTGCCAACTCCTGCAATGCAACAATGCATCAGGTGCCGAATTCTTGAGTTCAAAGTTAGTGTCAGATTGGACATGGCGACAGTGATCAGAGACATCAGGCGCCGACCTTGATCGGTGAGACGGTGAGGATGTCCTGCTCGAGGACCTTGAGGGAGACGGGCAGTGCCACGCCGTTGGGGAGGACGACGAGGTCGGTGCTGGCGTGGCGGTACACGGCGCAGTCGCCGTTCCACTCGGCGTCCGTCGCGGCCTCGGAGATGAGGTGGACGTCGCTGCCCCTGACGCCGCAGGTGAGGGCGTCGGCGCTGGCCGGGTGGAACACTGTCTTCTTCTCCGCGAAGCTCCACGCCGCGCCCTGGCAGTTGTACACGCCCAGGACGCCGGTGAACTTGTTCATGTTCCATATCTTGAGCAAGCTGCAGGCACAAGACACGGCATGGAGTTGTCAGGCATGTTCCAAAACGCATCTGCATCGCGCCTGTCAGTGTCAGCAGAGAGATCACCTGACACCGTCACGTGCCGGGTCGGTGAACAGGCAGTCCTTGGTCGGCCTGCCAGGCAGACGCGCACGGAGCACGGAGCCGTCCGGCAAGACGATCTTCTTCAGCAGCTCGAAGTCGTGCTTGCCGGGCGCGTCACTGCAAATCCATCACCAAGAACACAATTCAGCTGCCAATTCGACTGAAATAACATAGGAATGGAGTAAGGTGAGCAAACTGACAGCGACCTGACGTAGACAGGGCCGCCGCTGATGGCACGGGCCGAGCCATGGTACTCGCCGGCCGGGTGGAGGGAGTGGAACATGTCCCAGTCCGGGAGCATGAACTCGCCGAGGAACACGCTGTTGTACGCCACCGCGGCGATGTGGACCGTGTGCGACGCCGGGTCCCTCGGGAAGAAGTCATCCGACGCTCTCACCACCGCCGTCTGCTTCGAGCTGTCGAACCAAATTGGTCAACAGATTCGCCATGAAATCAGCTTCACGGTTAGGACAATGGCAGCAGGAGCGTACCAGTAGAGGGCGTCGGTGTTGTGGCTCATGCAGGCGATGATGCCGTTCTCGGGGAAGTTCTTGGCGACGGAGGCGTCGAGCGCCTGGTGGTACTGCCTCGTGAGCTGCGCGCGGCCGCCGAGGCCGGCGCCGAGCGTCTCCAGGATGCACTGCTCGTCCACCTTGACGCCGTCGACGCCGGCGGCGGCGAGGTACGCGTGCTGCTCGTCGTAGAAGCGGTACACGGCGCGCGGGTGCATGAGGCCGACGCCCTGGGCGGTGATCCAGTCGGTCTTCATGCCGGGGTCGTTCTCGGCGACGCCCGGCGAGATCTTGGGGAACTGCATGCTGGAGACGTACCGCTCCATGCCGGCGGCGCCTGGACGGACGCCGCCCCAGTAGCCGGTGATGGCGTGCCAGACGAAGACGTACCTGATGCCGTACTCTTCCTTCGCCGCGCACACCACCGTCCTGATGCCGGCGGCCGGGTCGTCGTGGCTCTGGAACTTGCTGTTCTCCCTGATGCCGGTGAGCCGGGGCAAGTGCGGCTGCTTGTTGGCCTCTCCTGCTGGGTCGTCAGGGTGGGGTTCGTCCGTGCCTACAGACTGCCAGCCGTCGTCAATTATGACGAACTTTGGCGGCGCGCCGCCGGCGACGAGGCTGCGGAGCCCGGCCTCGACGCCCTCCTGTGTGACGTCCTGGTAGAAGGCGTCCCAGGTGCACCACCCGAAGTAGTCCACGATGCCGGGTAGCTTCTTCTCGGCGCGGACCCGGAACGTCTTGAGCGCGGTCCTGGCCGCGGCGACGGCGCCGGCGATGGCCGCGAAGGGGTCGGACTCCGCGGCGCCCACGAAGAGCGCGCGCTCGAAGGACGCTGCGCGCGTGCCGGCGTCCCCGCTCTCGACGCAGAGCTCCAGCGCGTCGCCGGCCCCGCCCTGGAGGCTGGCACGGAACGCGCCCTCCACGAGCGGGAGGAACACGACGTACGCCGCCGCGTCCTCGCCGGCGCCCCTGGACTCCACGAGCAGGAACTGCGTCTCGTGTGGGACGTCGCCGCCTTTGCTCCCCATCCGCTGCGACATCCACCACAGCTTGCTCCGGAAACACGCCATGAACCGCACGTCCCTGCGACCATGATCGCAAGAATTCACATCAGGAGCGGAGTGGATAGAAGAAATTTCATTTTCCTCGTGTTCTTGGCGTCGGCACCAGACCGTAATGCGCCAAGGGAGACGACGTGGCGGGAGGCTGGCTCGGCGAGGTCGGCGCCGAGGAAGACCCCGTCGACTGCTCCTGTCGCTGCAGCAGAGGACGCCGCTACGGCCGCGGGCAAGCCGGACAAGACTGTCCGGCCGCAGACTGACAGCGTGCCTCCGGCGAGCTTGACGGATGAGGTGATCGTCATCTGCTCTTCCTCTCCTTGCTCTGGCTGGGATGGAGAGACGTTACTCAACCTCAACGGCGGGACTCTTGGTTGCCGCGACGAGGACGACGAGTCAGGATGGCGAGGTGAGTGGCAAGTATGTGAGGAGCAGTGGACAGGCCGCTGCAGATGACGGGGGAAATGCGGCGGCGAGCTGTGTCAGCTGCGAATCAAATGCGAGATCACTGTCACAGCTGACGCAAGCGGCAGCTCAACTCTGTTACCACTTGCACACGAGGAGTAACGAACACGTGAAAGGGCACACTCATGTTCATGCTTCCCTCTGTAAAAAAAAAAAAAAAAAACAAATTTTATTTTCTGAGAAGTAAAACAATTTAAAACTTGATCAAAGGTATATAAATCAAAATAGTAATATTTATGATACTAAATAAATATCATTAGATTAACTATAAAATATATACTTTTTTTTGAAGGGAAGATAAAATATATACTTTTTATAGTAAATTTATATTGAAAATATAATGTTGATACTGTTTTTTTATAAACTTGATTGACCAAACTTAAGACATTTTGACTTGCTCTAAACCTATAGTTACATTTTTTTATGGAATGGAGAGAGTTAAAAACAAGATTGATTCAAATAGAGTGCTTATACCTTTTAAAAAGCAAAAATCTTGCTTCAGGGAATGTTAATTTAGTTTGGTTGATCATCAAAAGATTTTTAAATCCAAGTGACGCCAATAAGCAGCCAACAGATGTAGCCAACTGATCTATGGATTCATTAGTGTTAACTCAAGAACCTAATATGCTGACTGATGTTGTTTCGTTGTGAGAAGAAAACATTATAGCAAGGATGATAAATTCAAATGAACATGGTGATTTCGGTATTTATTTATTGTTGAACACGAGGTGGTGCAGGACTAGCTAGGACGTAACTTGCTTTTTCAATACGAGAGGATGTGGCTTTTTCAATACGAGAAGATGTACAAATCGTGTCGCGCTGCAAAATTTTTTGAACGCTACTTGTCGTTATTAGCTTGAGGAGCAAGTGCGTCTGTGTTTATCTATTGTTGAACCTGATGATGAAGCCAGACACATTTGGCCATTGGGAGCAGCACTTTCACCTACTCCCTCCGTCCCATTGAAGATGTCAGAGTACTACGTATGCTGAATTACAGTGCAAAGTGCAGCAGCAGCATCACCATTCACCTCAACACCGATTGGCCCGCCTAATTGCACAGTGTGTGACCACTGACACAAATCAACCCCCATGAGGCCATGATTGTTGTCTCACACGTCAGTAGTATTCCAGACAAATCATATGACCCGTGACCACTTGCTCTAATCAATTGCATAAAAAAAGGGCCCAGCCGCCGGCGATCCAGTGCCTCCACCGCCATTGGCGAAATATCAAAGATCTGATCCGATCCACGGCCCCATCACGAGGTTAGCTAGCCGGGGTATCAATCACCATGGAGCATTGAGCAACCACGCGGCCTACGTACTATAGGTCCATCTGTAACGGCAAATCCTTCAACTTGTCCTTGCATTACCAGGTGCTGCTGGCATATCATATCCGCATATGGACGGACAAGCGAGAAAGATGGGAAGAGGGCCAACTAGAAAGATGGGAAGAGGGTTTCGCAAAAAAAAAAAAAAAAAAAAAAAAAAAAAAAAAAAAAAAAGGGAAGAGGGCCAACTGCGGAAATATCTGCGGCCGTCTGTCTGTCCATCTCTGATATCTAGTCATCGTACCGAGATTGTTAGCGAGATGTCTGCAGGCTGATTGTTAGTAGGAGTTGTTTGTTTGTGATCATGGCGCGCGTAGGTATCTGAAGATCTTTTGGTTCCTGCCGTAGCCGTAGCTGTAGCTTTCAAAGGGGTCGTCACCACGTGTGATTAGCTTTTAGCCTGGCTTTTTATTAGTACTGTGTATCATTAGCGTTACAGCTGATCTCAGTCCAGCTATCTATCATGCAGAATACTCAAATGATTGTGATAAGCTCATTTACGTAATTGTACTGCAATACCAGGTGTGAGCCACGCTATCGGGAGGACAGTCGTCAGGAGCCTGAAATAAACAAAGTACAGTACGTACAAGTTACTCTCTCAAAAATAACATTACTACAAGATACGAGTACAGTACTGGTGAAGATTGAAGAATACGTACAGTATGGTACAGGCTTGCAGTCAAGGCACATCGTTGTCTACAGGGAGCTCGCTCTCTCCCCGTCATCTCGTCCTAAGACTACCCGCACTCATGGAACTCAATTTTCTTCCTCTATCCATCCTGGTCATCAAGATTCTCTCCTCTATACCACTTTCTCCCGCACTCATCAATCCTTTACAGTTTACTCAATAACATTGTGGGCCCACTTGTCACTTTATCTAAATATATTCATATGAGATCTAGTTTTAAAAGATTTATTGAAACAAATTTAATGGTCAAGAATCTAATTTTATTTGAAGTTTTGGTTTGTGAATTATAAAGATTTTTTAAGTAGTAGGAGCAGCGGGACCCACGTGTTCCAACCTTTCCCACTCACCTGCGCGCAGCACGGGCAGCACAGCAGCCACCGTCCCTGCCCCACTCATGCTTTTGCGTTTGGCCCCTACCGACGCCATGCATGCCGGAATGAGCAGCATCCGCAAGCTTTGCGGGAGCTATTGCGTCCCCCGCTGCAGGCATTTGAGACGGCATGCATCCTCCGTGGCAGTTTGCGTTCTGGCGTAGCGTACCCCAGTGCGGGTCGTCTAAAATAAATCGCAATGATTGGCATTATTTGCGTGGCATCTTTCACACATCTATCGCTCTCCCTCCGTGCATTATTGATAGGGAATGAATGGCGTGCTAGCCGATAGTAGTACTTCTAGCTGGTAAGTTGACATGTTAGCTGGTAAGCTGACATGGCAGATTTTCATCGAAATGGTAGTATGACAAGAATACGGAGTAGTATGATTGGTTGGCGCCGACGTGGCACGATCAATCAAGAAGATAACAAAAATAAACATATAATAGAGACGTGCCGGCAACAGTCGAACTGCACCCTTCAGGATACGTCAGGTTCAAGCAATCAAACTTTTTGTTTGGGCTTTGCCTTCGCTCTTTTGCGTTTTGCCTTGTCCCGTTCCCGTAAAATGGCAGCTATAGCCAGCGCTGATGGCCGACAGGGGCGACCGAGCGAGGGGCGACCGGACGACCAGGACCGGTTGCAGCTGGGCCTCGGATTGGCACGTCCACGCGGATCCGCCGTGGCAGCCTCGCCCCCGCCGCGCCGCGTCTCCGCGCGACCACCGTCACGGTTCGTTCCCGCGCCGCGCTTGTGTTGCGGCATTTTGCACACGCCCGCGCCCTCTGGGTCGCCCAATCGCTCGTCCGCCCGCCGCCGCACGAGTCGGTTCCGTGACCGAGCCACCAAACCAAACTATGCGGCCTACACGGTTGCTTGATGATAGCAGCGACGCACAAGGGCAACAGCATCACCACGCCACACGGAGCCATTGATTGGCCCTATTGTGTCTGTTACTCTGTTACTCTATTACCAGCGGCACCAATCAATTGCCCGATTTTGTCTTCATATGACAATATTTAACTATATAATTGGCTGTTGGCCCCCGCGTAGCTATTAGGCCACGTCGCCCGAAATTCCGTGATTGGGCCACCTCAGCGCCACATCACCTTCCCCATTTGCAATTGGTCCACCTCAGACTCAACATCCTCCGGTAAAAAAATATCACATCTTCACCTCCCGTCTAATCCGGAAATGTCTCGACTCCTCTCTCCCGACGCCTCCACTTCCTCTCTCCCGACGCTGCGGGAGGCCACCGGCCACACCGGCACGTCCACCTCCCCTCTCTCCTTCTCTCCCTCTCTTACTCTTCACGCGGGCAGTGCGGCGTCGACGGCGGCGGCGGCGGCGACTACGACGACCTAGGGTTTCGTCCACCTCTCCGTCAACGGCTGTTCCGGCTCGGGTGGACACTCGCGCGGCTGCCCGGCGGCCCTATCACGGGCGGTACACCGGCGCGGAACGGCACCGGCCCCGACGGGTCACGCAGCAGCGCAGGTGGTCGCGCATCGGCCACCAGCTCCGATGTAGCACGGTGCAGTGCCGTCTGGTTCGTCTCTATGCCCCCTCCTAGGTTCCTGTTGCTCTCTAGGGTGATGCATCATGATATTCAAGTTTAGATGGTTCCCTCCTCTCTTTTTCTTTAACAAGGGATATATTCTTGCTACACGATACATTTTTTTGCTACTATGCTAAGATTAGTTTGTTGCTCTCTTTATTTGGGGCAGAAACAAATCCATGTTCTTGCTTTTTCAATATAGGATGGTAGCGGACGAATGGCGTACGTTGACTCCCTATGCTTGATTATTTAGAACCATGTCTTTCTGATTATCTATCATAGGCAGAAAGATTTTACCTATATTTGTTTCTTATTTACAGCTAAGTCTTCAGTGGTTATCTTTCATAGGCACAATGATCTAATTGATTTCAAATAGACCATTACTACAAAGCTAATCTTTCAGTGTCAAATTAGCCCTTTGAAAGGTCCCTTGTTTGGTTTTGATAATTGAGTGACAACTTAGGTGGACTAATTGTGTGATCATGAGAATACACAGGGATTTAGTCCACAGGTGAATGTGAGATGAAGGAGCTTCATTGAATATGTGACATGACATGGAGTCATGTGACCAACGGTGAAGATCGAGATGAAGCTTGGCTCGAGGCCGGAGGGTGTGTGAAGGACAAGTCGAGGCAGTGGAGCGATGGACCATGAGATGGTGAAGCTCGGGCAAGACTTGTTTCCGATGGACCATGAGGCGGTGAAGAGCAAGTGAGATCAAGATCGAGGACCGAGAGGGTTGCATGATGATATGAAGTGGATCATATCAACTTGAGATCGTGTCGGTGCATGTGTTGCATTGGCACTTTGGTGGAAGACGGTGGAAGTGGAAATGCGCAAGGCAAAGGTATGCTATAGGGCATTTCATTTCACCGGTCATGAGGAGTGTAGAGAAGTTGATGACCGGATTTAGGATTGATAGCCGTACTATCAAGAGGGGCAAACTTGTTTGCATCTCGGTCATCTAGTGCCACTTGAGCGATCTAACATTGCGACATGCTAGGATCGAGTGGCGTTGTGAGAGCAAGAGAAAATCCTTTGAAAATGATTGTGAAAATGCTAACACACATGCACATGGTGATGTACACTTGGTGGTGTTGGCACATTTACAAAGGTGGTGTTTATCGCGCTTTGGTTTGTAGGGTTGAGATGGGTTTGGGTCCTTCTCTCCCTCCCGCCGAGCTTGCGGGCGGGATTCGGCGTTTTCGAGAAAATTGGAGGCATATTTTCTATTGCGCCGGATACAAAATCTTGGTGAAAACATGCTAACTTGGGAGCACAAGGTTGTACACGTGTTGGTTAGTATGTTGGAGCAAAGGTTGAGAAGACGGCGCGAAGAAACGTTGAGGATCGCCTCTTCTGTGAGCGCCGGACGCGGGCTTCGGCTGCGCCGGACGCGGTGGGAGTCCGGCGCGTGCCGGTGGCCGCTCGGGCTCGGTTGAGCGCCGGACGCGGCGGTGGCGCGTCCGGCGGTCCCGGACGCCGACCAGAAACTTTCTGGTCGGGCTCGGTCTCGCGCGGTTGGGTCGCCGGACGCACGGCAGACTCGGGCGTCGGACTCGGCCGGTTTACTGTGCAGCGTCCGGCGTTCGGTGGCAGGTGGCGCGTTCAAATTTCAACGGTCGGCTCGCGGCGGCGGCTGAGGGGCGCCGGACGCGTCCGGCGCGTGTTGCGCAGGCGGCCCGAGCACCTAACGGCTAGTTGGCCCATGGGGGCTATTTATACTCGCCTTGGCCGGCCTTGGCCGGTGGCTGAGCACACTAGGGCCTTAGTGGCTTGTGTTGTGGTGCTTGGGAGCCCTCTAACTCATCCATGCTTGAGAGTGTTCATCCACTTGAGTTAGAGATCGATTCTAGTGCGTTGCATTGAGAGATTTGCATCGAGTGGCACTAGGTGATCGTGTTGCAAGCCGGTGTGCTTGTTACTCTTGGAGGGCGCCACCTCCTAGACGGCTTGGTGGCAAGAGACTCCGTTGAAGCACGCGTGGAGATTGTGCGGTGCTCCGGAGGAGGATTTGTGAGGGTTCTTGAGCCTTCGCGCGGGTGCGCGAATTGGCTACTCTAGTTGAGCGTGGCTTGGAGGATCCCGTTCTTGTGTTGATTGGAGTTGGGGCTCCCCGGAGGGGTTGTTGGCAGTGAGCCAATTTGAGCGGCCATCTCATCACCAAGCCGGTGTATCGCCACAACTGGACGTAGCTTGGTGGTGACCAAGTGAACCAGGGGAAAAATCGTGTGTCGATTTGTGATTGCCGAGGCTTCGACCTCCTTGTTCTTGTGTGTGAGGCTTCGACCTCCCTTGAGCTTGTTTGCAGGTGGTTGATCTCTACGCCCGGTGATTCGCCACCGCCACGACTTCGTGTGTCCACTCTTCGCGGTGGTTTGCATCCCCTCTAGCTCAAGCTTTGTATTTACTTTTGTTACATTCTTGCTTAGCTTGAGTAGTGGCTCTTGTGCTCTTTTGCTTGTGTAGCTAGTTGAGCACCTTCTTGCTTGTGTAGCTAGAAGTAGAGTAAGTGTTTTGCTTAGCTTGTGTAGTTAAGTAATTTGCGCTCTTGGGTTCGGCTTGTGTAGCCTTGTCCTTGAGCATCTAGTGAAGTTAGGTGTGGCTTTGTGCTCTTGCTCATTAGATTTGTGTAGGTGCTCCCGGTGTGGCAAAGTACTAGTTGCTTAGGTTTGTGTGACCTTGCAAGCTAGAATTGTTTAGGTGAGCACTAGCTAGTTTAGCACCTTGCATCTTGTTTAGGTTCTTTTACAAGGTGCTACTAGAGTTGTAGTTAGTGGGGGTTAGTCTTGGCTAGACCGATAGTTTTAATTCCGCATTTGTTTCGGTTAGCCGGTGCGTAAGTTTTTAGAAAGGACTATTCAACCCCCCCCCCTCTAGTCCATCTCGACCTTTCACCCTTGCATATTTACCGTGCTTTTCTCATTACATTGATTGCTGTCTATTTGATTTTTCCAGGCTACTAAATTAATTTTCGGAATAGATAACAACATGCTCCACTGAATGGAAGGTTTCTGTCAAAGAACCGACCAATTTATACAAGATTAAGTACAGATGTCCCCGCTAATACGTTGACACTCGTATACTTTGTCTTATATAAACCCGGTAGTCCAACGAAATCACGAAGGATTTCAAACCAACTTGCAACAAACCAAGATCGTAGTAATTCAGCATAACCACATCACCTGTTACATCCTTTTACAAATAATCTACATAGATTATATAATATCGGAGTCCACTCTAGTTATTACAAACCGAAATATAGGGTAGCGGAAGAAGCATAGTTTTGAAACAAAACCATAGATAAGGTTTACATTGCCAAGACAAGCTCATATCCAACAAGCAATATAGATAAGGAGTCTACTAGAGACCATGCCCAATGGTCTAGTCTTCATTCCCGAGGGAGAAGGCGATAGATGCAAAGAACCGTTATAGAAGAGGTCATCTCAACAGAGGGAATAAACCCCGAGTACTCAATTGTACTCAACAAGACTTACCCGACATGAAACAAAATAAAGACTCCAAGGATTATGCAAAGCTTTATAGGTGGAGTTGGCTTACTCATTTTGCATAAAGAGCTTTAAGTGTTGAGAGTAACCAAATTATTATTAGCATCATGTTAATCCTCATTAACCCGTTATCTAGGTTTGCACCCGTGCTAAACAAGCAACCGAGTAGAGAAATACATAACCATATCGGGTTCATTATCGGCTATCTTGCAAAGTGTGATCAACCATCCAAACAACTTAAAGTTTTCAAGTATGGAGATGATCCCGTCAAGCTTCTCACTATCCGGAGACGATGGCGATTCGAATCGATTACAACCCAACTGGGAAATATTCCTAGCACACTCCCGGTAAGCCCCGCTAAGGGTAACCGTTGAACACCATTCGTACAACTCGGGAATCACGGATCCGAACAGCGCCTCACTTAGGGTCGCCACCATGCCATGAGGTCGAATTATAACACCCGCCTCGGACTTACGGACATGACTTCCCACACGGACATACCACGCCGGATATGCCAATGGATCAGGAATTATAACACCTGTCGTCGGGTGAGACTTGATACTCTTCGCGATCCGGCCTAAGTTGAGCTACTAGGCTTCGCGGCGGATAACCTCAGATCCAGCCAGCTAAGTGCTAGGCACTGTTCAACATGACTAAGATGGGCTCCATTCCTTGTGTGTGATTAATTTGCACGACGGTACGCTTCACTAACAAGGTTGGCCGACCATGTAGCTCATGCGCTCCGTCTTGCCTTCGATTTACATCCACATGGTTATTTGCACGATAGCATATATAGCCAACCGTGAACCATCATCCTAATTCTCGCAAGTGATCCTCAATCACTCGACTTCTACCGTTTAAGCATGGCTAAGCAAATGCTACGGTATCATATCATTAGGATTTCAGGGGATAATAACTGGACAAGGAATGATATAAATGCAAAGCAAGGGTGCCAATTCAATTCCTAGAACTTAATGCAACAATCATAAAGCATTTAGTAATTATAAAAGTTAGGAAGTTAAAATGCTCCGGGGCTTGCCTTTCACGAACGTTGAAGGTTCGTGTCGTGGACACTCGATAACCACGTCCCGGTCGGCCGCAACCGGTTGGATGAGTCTCCTGCTCCTGAGGATTCTCCGACTCTTGCGGACACGTTCCTTCGAACTCCAACAGGGTCACTCCCGCGGGCGCACCTATTGCATGCATATGCATTGAATAAGTATAACGATTGCATAAGTGAGGATAGTGATGATGACATGATGCTAATGATGACCAGTTGATAAGATTACATCACTGGACACTTGTTTACCGAGTCCTCCAGCTATACTCAAATCACTATAAACAAGGTATTGTATTTTGCTTATAAAAAGCTAACACACTTACCAAATCTATACAACTGAACATATAACAACTCATCTGGAGTTAAAGATCTAGCACCTGCACCTAATACCTTACTCAAATTAAATTGAGCACATAAAATAATCTCTATTAAACGTATTGGCATGAAAAACATGAGCTAAACCAATTAAGTAAAGGTGCCAAAGGTCATTAGGAGTAATGACCTAGGGTCAACACTCAATCCAAAAAGTCACACAATCCCTAAAATGATTAATCAAGTTTAAAGATTAATTAAAGCATTAAGTAATTAATTAATTAAGCATAAATAAGGCATAAAATAAAATTACTCCAATTAAGTCCAAAATTTTATTTTAAGCTACTTACATCATAACTAAGTCACACTATAAATTTCATGATTTTTGGAACAACAAATAAATTATTAAAATTGAAAGAAGAAGCCTTTATTAATTAAATGAGCTAATTAATTAACATGCAAAACATTGCCCAAACTCAGATCTCAAATTTTTCCTAGATCAAGCATCTCATGAGAAGGCTACACAAAAATTTTTTATAATTTTTGGAGCTATGAATAATTTTATATAAAATAGACAAATACAAATACTATTTACTCAAAATTCAATTAGAAAAGCATTTTCAAATTTGAAAACCGGCTCACAGCCGATTTGACCATCTCGCCCAACTGCCCAACTCGGCCCGTGGTGCATGCGCAAGCGCACGGCCCAGCGCAGTAGTAGCACGCGGGCGGCCCGGCCGCGGCCGGCCGGCCCAACAATGCGCGCGGCGGCCCGAGGCGGTTTGCGAGAAAAGGCCTCGGGTTTTACTAAATCTACAAATAAGTCCAACCACTGTTTGACACTATTCAACTGAGTCTTTCACTTAACACTAAGGCCCCTGGGTGTTCTCAAATTTACAAAACGAAGTCCTCGAACGGCGCCGAGCAGAGCGCGACGCAGGGCGCTCGGCCGGCCGCGGAACTCGCCGACGGCGACGTTTCCGGCGACGGAACCGAGTCGACTCGACTCCTAGTGCTACCGCGCATCCAACGGTGTAGAAAAAGCTAGCTACAACGGACTAAAGACGGCGGCGGCGCACACAGCGCGGCGGCGGCGCGCGGAGCTCAAGTGGCAAGCCGCGTTCGGCGAGGTCATGGCGCTAGGGCTAACAAGGTCTTAGGGCTACCCTCTACATGGCCAGGCGACCTTGAAACGCTAAAGAAAAGAACAAAAGGAAGGTGGAGGCGCGCTGGCACGACGAGCTCGAGCTCGCGACCATGGTGGCGGCGCGGCGTACGAGCTCACCTTGCGATGTCACGGCGCAAGGCGGGGTCGGGGAAACAGAGGAGCTTGTGGCGGAGCTATGAGCGTGGGGAATTGGAAAATGATCAAGTGGCGAGGGCGAATTTTGGGCGACGGTGATGGCGGCCGATGGGAGCGGAGGGAGAGAAAATGGAGGAGGAAGGGAAGAGGGATTGGCCGGCTGCAGCATTGAAGGAGGCCGTGAGGTGGCGGGTGCCTTCGCGACGCCGTCCACGCGCCCGGCCGCGCGGGCAATCCGGGAAGGACCGGGATGGCCACGGCGACGGCGAGGAGCAGGGAGAGGGATGGCGGGGTACTGTAGCGGCTAGGGGATTTTTCCACTTTTTCAAATACTCAAGATTTCATATTGAAACTTGAAAAAGTTTAAACATGAAAGTTACTCAAAATAATGAAAATGACAACTTTGCTTTTTGAACCATATCAAAATTCTAAGTATTTTTGAAACTAGGGTTTCCAAATTTGAATTTGAATTTGAATTTCAAACACCACTCAAATGCAATGCCATTAATTAATCTAATGATGATTATGCACCTGTAATTAGATGCAATTAGGCTAATTAACACTTGAGGTGTTACAGCCTTCCCCCCTTAAGAAAATCTCGTCCCGAGATTTTGAAAAACGTACCATTTGAAATAGAAAGATGGATAAGTATTTTTCAAATAGTCCTCTCGTTCCCATGTTGCATCTTTTTCACTGTGATTACTCCAAACCACTTTGAACAATTTCACCACTCGACTACGAGTCACCCGTTCTATAACATCCAAGACCTTCACTGGCTTTTCTTCATAGGAGAGATCAGATTGTAATTTGATACCCCTGACTTTAACTTCTTCTTCCGAGATGCGAAGACATTTCTTCAACTGAGAGACATGGAAGACTGGAAAAATAGTTCCCATTTCAGGAGGTAGTTGAAGTTTGTAGGCTACTTTTCCACACTTCTCAATGATTGGATAAGGTCCAATATAACGAGGCGCGAGTTTACGCTTCACACCAAAACGTTTCACACCTTTCATGGGCGACACCTTGAGATACACATGGTCACCCACCTTGAACTCAATAGACTTTCTTCGCTTATCAGCATAACTCTTTTGTCGAGCTTGAGCAGCTTCCATATTTTTCTGGATTTTTCGGACTTGCTCCTCGGCATCCTTGACGAAGTCACTTCCATAATACATTCTTTCCCCAGTTTCTACCCAATTCAAAGGAGTTCTACACTTTCGGCCATACAAGGCTTCGAAGGGAGGCATCTTAATACTCTCTTGATAACTATTATTATAAGAGAATTCTGCTAGAGGCAACCATTTGTCCCATGGTCCTTTACAGGATATAACACAGGCTCGAAGCATGTCTTCTAGAATTTGGTTCACACGCTCAGTTTGTCCCGAAGTTTGCGGGTGATAAGCTGAGCTGTGAAGTGTTTGAGTGCCAAGATCTTGTTGAAGACGTTGCCAGAAACGAGCTGTGAACTGGGTTCCCCTATCAGAGATAATAGTCTTGGGTATACCATGGAGACGAACTATTTGTTCAAGGTAAATCTCAGCATACTGGTGTGGACGGTAAGTAGTCTTTACAGGAATGAAATGAGCCGACTTTGTCAGACGATCAATGATCACCCAGATAGAGTCAAAACCCTTTGGAGCGGTTGGCAAACCAACAATAAAGTCCATGCTGATTTCTTCCCACTTCCAATCTGGAATAGACAAGGGTTGCAGCAATCCAGGTTTCATGTGTATCGCCTTGACACGGCAACAATTGTCGCAATGAGCAATAAAGGCTGCAATTTCTTTCTTCATTTTAGGCCACCAGAAATAAGGTTTTAGGTCTTGGTACATTTTACTACTTCCAGGATGGATGGACAACTTAGAAGAATGAGCTTCGGATATAATTTGATTCCTTAGCTCTTTGTTGTTTGGCACAACAAGTCTATCCTTAAACCAGAGAATTTCTTGATCATCAACTCTAAAATGCTTGGTTTCTTGCACTTTCATCTTTTTCTTGATGCCCAACACACTCTTATCGGTCTTTTGAAGCTCAATGATTTGATTTCGAAGGGAGCATTCCACTGTGAGATTATGAAGAACAATAGGATGAAGAAGACGAGACATATGAAAATCTTCAACAACTAAAGAGTGGCAATGAGACTTCCTGCTCAAGGCATCTGCAACCACATTTGCCTTGCCAGGATGATAATGCACTTGAAGATTATAGTCCTTGATCAACTCCAACCATCTTCTTTGACGCATGTTCAGCTCAGGTTGAGTGAAGATATATTTGAGGCTTTTATGATCGGTATAGATATTGCATACATTACCAAGTAGATAATGTCTCCATATCTTCGCATAGCATGAACAACAAGCATCTAACTCTAAGTCATGAGTGGGATAATTGACTTCGTGTTTCCGTAGCCGACGCGAGGCATAGGCAATAACTCGGCCATCTTGCATAAGAACACAACCCAAACCGGTGCCGATGCATCACAAAATATGTCAAAAGGCTTCTCGATATCCGGTTGAGCTAAGATAGGAGCGGAAGTCAACAAAGTCCGCAAAGTATCAAAAGCCTTCTCACACTCGGAGTCCAGAGGAATTTTTCATCCTTTTGAAGCAATCGTGTCATGGGCTTGACAATTTTAGAGAAGTCCTTAATGAAGCGACGATAATATCCAGCTAGACCAAGAAAACTTCGAACTTCATGAACGGAAGTCGGAGCTTTCCAGTCTAACACCTCTTGCACTTTTGAAGGATCAACAGAAATTCCATCTTCAGATAACACATGACCTAGGAAAGGTACCTTCTTCAACCAAAACTCACACTTGCTGAACTTAGCATAAAGTTGATGCTCACGCAAGCGGGTCAAGACAATTCTCAGATGCTCAGCATGCTCTTCTTCATTTTGAGAATAGATAAGAATGTCATCAATGAAAACCACCACGAATCTATCCAATTCGGGCATGAATACCTTGTTCATAAGGTATGTAAAATGGGCAGGAGCATTAGTCAAGCCAAAAGACATGACAAGATATTCAAACAACCCATACCGGGTTGAGAAAGCAGTTTTGGGAATATCCTCGGGACGAATCCTGATTTGATGATATCCCGATCTCAAATCAATCTTGGAGAATACCTTAGCCTTTGATAGTTGATCAAACAAGATATCAATATGAGGAAGAGGATACTTATTCTTGACAAGAACGGCATTGAGCGGGCGATAATCCACGCACATGCGCAATGTTTGGTCCTTCTTCTTTACAAAGATAACGGGACTACCCCATTCGGGAACTGGAGCGAATGAAACCCTTCTTTAAAAGTTCACCTAATTGAGTTTTAAGCTCTTTCAACTCATTGGGTGGCATTCGATATGGTCTTCGAGAGATAGGAGCAAGTACCGGATTAATTCAATTTTGAACTCCACATCACGTTCCGGAGGTAATCCGGGCAAGTCATCGGGAAAGACATCCGGAAACTCACAAACCACGGAATATCGGCAATGGCTTTTGCTTCAGCAGCATTAGCCGTATTGCGAATGGTGACGTCACGAGGGAGCTCAACTAAGAAAGCCTCGTTATTAGTCGGATCTCTCAACATTACCACACGAGTGGTAGTGTCGATAAGAACTCCGTTCTTGCTCATCCAATTCATACCCAGAATTACATCGATTCCCGACTGACCGCAACACTATAAGGTTCACAATATAGGTTCGACCCTCAACTAAAATGCTCACATCTCTTACTATCTCGATCGGTAGAGACACGAGTCCTGGCGGCACTAATGCAATAACCCCCATGAGTTACGGTGGTTATGTGCTTGATCCGAACTTGGATGCAAAAGTAGGGCTCATAAAAGAATGCGAAGCACCCGAATCAAATAGCACAACTGCGGGTTGTTGGTTCACTAGGAACTTACCAAGGTGGTGACAACCTCACCGAGATGGTATCTCTTCAATAGTAGTATAATGAACATTACCGGGACGAACATTCCCTTGATTCATCTTCCTAGGATGAGGACAATTATTCGCCCAATGTCCCGGTGGTTGCAATTCCAACATGGCCTATTGCTTGGAGGGACATTGGAACTACGCCTTGCCCGAGATGTATTCTTGGGAAGAGCAATGGTATAACCCTTGCGATAACCGAGTCTTGAACGAGGTTTCTTCGAGGAGGACGATATCTAATATTAACGCGGGTGGACGATTCGAGTTCTAGGCATGACAGAGCCCTAGACGAGAAGCTCCCGCTTCATATGCCCTCTTGCGACTCTTGGAAGCATAAATATTATCATTATTCTCTTGAGTTAGAGAATCACCGACAAACTCATTAAAAGTCGTACACTTGCAATTTCCCATAGATTTCATCAACTTAGGGCCAAGTCCCCTCTTGAAACTAGCAATCTTCTTAGCTTCGGTATCAACCATTTCGGAGCATAACGAGACAAATGGTTGAAAGCCCGATGATATTCAAGAAAAAGTTTTGGTGTCTTGAGTCGGTCTCATGAACTCCGTATGCTTGATAGCCATAAGACCGGGAGGAATGAAACGTGCTCGAAAACCTCACGAACGATCCCGAGACAAGATTGGTATTAGCGAGTAATGCCTTCCAATAGTTGGCCCACCAAATACCCGCTGAACCTTGAAGCAAATAAGAAGCATACTCCACTTTCGGGCCCTCGCAAGGCGAGCAAACGAAACCTTTGCTCTACGAATTCAGCCATTCATCACCAAGTGGTTCTTTTGTCTCTTCAAAGGTAGGAGGCTTGGTGTCCATGAAATCCTTGAAGTTACTCGACGATTTGGTTCCCGATGGACATCACGACCACCACGATTCGCCAACATACGAACCGTTTCTCCCATGAGACGCCGACTTTCCACCATGGTATGCATAAGCGCCTCCGGAGTAGGCGGAGGTGGAGGCCGAGGAAGACCATGGTGCTCACCGTAATGGTGGTTTTCAGCCATCCTGATATGCGCAAATAGTGAGTATTGATGATGTCCAAAAAGTGTGGGTAAATTATATAATCATGCCAAACTGAATTCATTGGAGAAGAAACTCGAACAATAAATAGAGGCACAATCATAAATCTCCACAAGACATTGTCATCAATAACATCACCGGGCGCAATATCGCGATGTATCTGAAAACACACTTTACCAACAACAAAAAGGTTCTCATATCTGAGGAGTTTCCTTAAGACCATTTAAAGTGAGAGATGCAACTTCTTATAGGAGGACACTTTTTAGAGAAATGGCGTATTAAAAACTTTTGAGGTAAGAAGTTTTATAAGGGAGGACAAGTGCATAGATTATATGAATGTCATGATGCATGCTCGATCCGTACGTCCTCACAATCCTAATTTTGATTCTGACGTTCTAGACGGTGGCATACATACATTCTCTCATATAACGTAACTAGTCGAACTAACGTGAGCGTTGTTAGTGTACCCGCAAGAAATTTTCATTTCAGCCCAACAATTCCCAATATAACACACAAGGAAAGCAAGAACACATGTTACGCACCCCCTCCATCTATGCATATTCCCAATATACGTAGATGTAGGTGCACGATACCCGAATCATCGTCGAAGACGGCATCACCAAGAATGGTGGAAAACACCCTCACATGGGGCACTTTCATATAAACATGTGTGGAACATGTGAATACTTCATACCATATAAGCACTCCCCTAGATCGGCGTTTGTCCGATCATGCTCTCACAACTCACCTTACCTTGGCGACGATTCAAACATTAACACTAGCGACATATATGGCTAATTCATATATGAAGGTTACCACCACCATTAGACCACGGGGTAACAAGTGCGGTCAAGTTATCACTCTTCATACCTTAGCAAGGCGTCGATGCAATATTTAAATTTCCCCCGAGGTTAGTACTTACTAAGCCACCCGTAAGTCCTTATATGGGCATAAAAGACATGAACACCGGCAACCTTTATGTTTGAAATTAAGTTTTCGCAAAAGCTTTTGTTTTATTACCCAAATGACGTGTTTAGTGCTGAACCATGCTCCGATGCCACTGTCCGAAACCGACCAATTTATACAAGATTAAGTACGAGATGTCCCCGCTAATACGTTGACACTCGTATACTTTGTCTTATATAAACCCGGTAGTCCAACGAAATCACGAAGGATTTCAAACCAACTTGCAACAAACCAAGATCGTAGTAATTCAAAGATAACCACATCACCTGTTACATCCTTTTACAAATAATCTACATAGATTATATAATATCGGAGTCCACTCTAGTTATTACAAACCGAGAATATAGGGTAGCGGAAGAAGCATAGTTTTGAAACAAAACCATAGATAAGGTTTACATTGCCGCACAAGCTCATATCCAAAAAGCAATATAGATAAGGAGTCTACTAGAGACCATGCCCAATGGTCTAGTCTTCATTCCCGGCGGGAAGGCGATAGATGCGGCAACCGTTATAGAAGAGGTCATCTCGCAAATGAGGGAATAAACCCCGAGTACTCAATTGTACTCAACAAGACTTACCCGACATGAAACAGAAATAAAGACTCCAAGGATTATGCAAAGCTTTATAGGTGGAGTTGGCTTACTCATTTTGCATAAAGAGCTTTAAGTGTTGAGAGTAACCAAATTATTATTAGCATCATGTTAATCCTCATTAACCTGTTATCTAGGTTTGCACCTGTGCTAAACAAGCAACTGAGTAGAGAAATACATAACCATATCAGGTTCATTATCAGCTATCTTGCAAAGTGTGATCAACCATCCAAACAACTTAAAGTTTTCAAGTATGGAGATGATCCCGTCAAGCTTCTCACTATCCAGGAGACGATGGCGATTCGAATCGATTACAACCCAGTTGGGGGAATATTCCTAGCACACTCCCGGTAAGCCCCGCTAAGGGTAACCGTTGAACACCATTCGTACAACTCGGGAATCACGGATCCGAACAGCGCCTCACTTAGGGTCGCCACCATGCCATGAGGTCGAATTATAACACCCGCCTCTGGACTTACGGACATGACTTCCCACACGGACATACCACGCCGGATATGCCAATGGATCGGGAATTATAACACTGTCGGCGGGTGAGACTTGATACTCTTCGCGATCCGGCCTAAGTTGAGCTACTAGGCTTCGCGGCGGATAACCTCGAGATCCAGCCGGCTAAGTGCTAGGCACTTTGTTCAACATGACTAAGATGGGCTCCATTCCTTGTGTGTGATTAATTTGCACGACGGTACGCTTCACTAACAAGGTTGGCCGACCATGTAGCTCATGCGCTCCGTCTTGCCTTCGATTTACATCCACATGGTTATTTGCACGATAGCATATATAGCCAACCGTGAACCATCATCCTAATTCTCGCAAGTGATCCTCAATCACTCGACTTCTACCGTTTAAGCATGGCTAAGCAAATGCTACGGTATCATATCATTAGGATTTCAGGGATAATAACTGGACAAGGAATGATATAAATGCAGCAAGGGTGCCAATTCAATTCCTAGAACTTAATGCAACAATCATAAAGCATTTAGTAATTATAAAAGTTAGGAAGTTAAAATGCTCCGGGGCTTGCCTTTCACGAACGTTGAAGGTTCGTGTCGTGGACACTCGATAACCACGTCCTGGTCGGCTTCGCAACCGGTTGGATGAGTCTCCTGCTCCTGAGGATTCTCCGACTCTTGCGGACACGTTCCTTCGAACTCCAACAGGGTCACTCCCGCGGGCGCACCTATTGCATGCATATGCATTGAATAAGTATAACGATTGCATAAGTGAGGATAGTGATGATGACATGATGCTAATGATGACCAGTTGATAAGATTACATCACTGGACACTTGTTTACCGAGTCCTCCAGCTATACTCAAATCACTATAAACAAGGTATTGTATTTTGCTTATAAAAAGCTAACACACTTACCAAATCTATACAACTGAACATATAACAACTCATCTGAGTTAAAGATCTAGCACCCGCACCTAATACCTTACTCAAATTAAATTGAGCACATAAAATAATCTCTATTAAACGTATTGGCATGAAAAACATGAGCTAAACCAATTAAGTAAAGGTGCCAAAGGTCATTAGAAGTAATGACCTAGGGTCAACACTCAATCCAAAAAGTCACACAATCCCTAAAATGATTAATCAAGTTTAAAGATTAATTAAAGCATTAAGTAATTAATTAATTAAGCATAAATAAGGCATAAAATAAAATTACTCCAATTAAGTCCAAAATTTTATTTTAAGCTACTTACATCATAACTAAGTCACACTATAAATTTCATGATTTTTGGAACAACAAATAAATTATTAAAATTGAAAGAAGAAGCCTTTATTAATTAAATGAGCTAATTAATTAACATGCAAAACATTGCCCAAAATCAGATTTCAAATTTTTCCTAGATCAAGCATCTCATGAGAAGGCTACACAAAAATTTTTATAATTTTTGGAGCTATGAATAATTTTATATAAAATAGACAAATACAAATACTATTTACTCAAAATTCAATTAGAAAAGCATTTTCAAATTTGAAAACCGGCTCACAGGCCGATTTGACCAGCGCGGCCCAACTCGGCCCGTGGTGCATGCGCAAGCGCACGGCCCAGGCGCAGTAGTAGCACGCGGGCGGCCCAGCGCGGCCAGGCCGGCCCAACAATACGGCGCGCGACGGCGCGGCCGAGGGCGGTTTTTGCGAGAAAAGGCCTCGGGTTTTACTAAATCTACAAATAAGTCCAACCACTGTTTGACACTATTCAACTGAGTCTTTCACTTAACACTAAGGCCCCTGGGTGTTCTCAAATTTACAAAACGAAGTCCTCGAACGGCGCCCGAGCAGAGCGCGACGCAGGGCGCTCGGCCGGCCGCGGAACTCGCCGACGGCGACGTTTCCGGCGACGGAACCGAGTCGACTCGACTCCTAGTGCTACCGCGCATCCAACGGTGTAGAAAAAGCTAGCTACAACGGACTAAAGACGGCGGCGGCGCACAGGCGACGGCGGCGCGCGGAGCTCACAGTGGCAAGCCGCGTTCCGGCGAGGTCATGGCGCTAGGGCTAACAAGGTCTTAGGGCTACCCTCTACATGGCCAGGCGACCTTGAAACGCTAAAGAAAAGAACAAAAGGAAGGTGGAGGCGCGCTGGCACGACGAGCTCGAGCTCGCGACCATGGCGGCGGCGCGGCGTACGAGCTCACCTTGCGATGTCACGGCGCAAGGCGGGGTCGGGGAAACAGAGGAGCTTGTGGCGGAGCTATGAGCGTGGGGAATTGGAAAATGATCAAGTGGCGAGGGCGAATTTTGGGCGACGGTGATGGCGGCCGATGGGAGCGGAGGGAGAGAAAATGGAGGAGGAAGGGAAGAGGGATTGGCCGGCTGCAGCATTGAAGGAGGCCGTGAGGTGGCGGGTGCCTTCGCGACGCCGTCCACGCGCCCGGCCGCGCGGGCAATCCGGGAAGGACCGGGATGGCCACGGCGACGGCGAGGAGCAGGGAGAGGATGGCGGGGTACTTGTAGCGGCTAGGGGATTTTTCCACTTTTTCAAATACTCAAGATTTCATATTGAAACTTGAAAAAGTTTAAACATGAAAGTTACTCAAAATAATGAAAATGACAACTTTGCTTTTTGAACCATATCAAAATTCTAAGTATTTTTGAAACTAGGGTTTCCAAATTTGAATTTGAATTTGAATTTCAAACACCACTCAAATGCAATGCCATTAATTAACCTAATGATGATTATGCACCTGTAATTAGATGCAATTAGGCTAATTAACACTTGAGGTGTTACAGCTTCAGTGTCTGTTCCATGCAAAGGATGGCTTCATTTTATTTATGCCAGGTTAGATACTGCCAAAGTGGCATCCTTTCTCTGAAGTTTATTGTGTTGGTGACAGAATTTTTCATTCTTTCCATGGTTCTATACAAGGCCTTGTTTAGTTCAAGGCCAAATTTGGATTCTGCATAGTAACTTGTCACATCAGCGCACTGTAGCATTTTGTTTGTATTTGGTAAAAATTATCCAAATTTTGACTAATTAGGCTTAAAATGTTCATCTCGCAAAGTACAATAAAACTGTGCAATTAGTTTTTTATTTCATCTACATTTAGTACTCCATGCATGTGGCGGCATTTTGATGTGACGGGGAATAGAAATTCTGCATAGTGAATTTGGTGGCAAATTTGGGAATCTAAACAAGGCTCAAGCTGAAGCTCAAAATAGGTTCATATACTCATAACCGCACATTCGTAATTTGTTTGCCCTGTGTATTGTTACTTGGCTGGTTACTGTCCCCTCCCCCCCCCCCCCCCCCCCCCCCCCCCCCCACACACACACACACAAAAAAGATATACATGCATATAGGCCACTTTACTCTATTTCTTGATTCCTGCCATTTTTGTTAGCTTTAATATCGTTATTATACTTTACAAAAGCGAGTTGCACTCTATGCTGTCAGGTTCAAATGTGAACCCGATATGGTCAACCAAAATTGTGAGGAACCATTGTGCCAAGGGAAATCTGCGCATATGCTAAATTCTGTTAGTTTTTCTGAAATCTTACTCTTCTTATTTTTAATGTTTTCGCTGCAATTAATGAATGCTAATTCTTCCTACCAACATTAAAAAATAGCCTTGCCTACAGACTGCTCAAGTATTAGCTTGTGATTACAAAAAATGGTATTATTTGTACCTTGCTAATTTGCTATTCTACTACATATTGCCCATCTTTATTCTCATCCATTTTGGTGGTTGAGTGGGCACTGCCTCTGCATTTGATGACATTCATTTGTTTGTGATGGATTCAGATTGATTTCCTTTTTTTTGCCTTAGAACTTCAGTTTGATTTGATGCATTCTTTTAAGAGTGCCTCATATTCGTCTATTTGGGTTGTCTGATTTGTCTGCTCATGCACATTTGTTCGTAGCCACTTGGTATGTCTTCTAGATTTCAGAGATGCTCGATTTAATGTACATATATCTCTTATGGCCGGGTTTATATAGAACAAGCATAGTACACTCTACAATACAATAATACATAGGCACGTAGCATGCTTTGAAATTGGATGCATCTACTCAAAATTCATACCAGATTCCCTATGTAAGAAGGCATTTTAAAATTAAATCACTGATGCATAGAGTATATATCCAGAACTAGCTTTTGCTAAACTGAGATGGTAAAAAATGAAAAATATTAAACTCCTAATTTTTTTTTGTTTGTAATATAATCCATTTGTTCCTTCATTTAGTCCCATTATAATGCATGATCATATCATAGTTCCTGCGATTGCTTGGTTCAGAGTTTTATGAAGCCATTTTTTCTGTCGTATTCTGCTACTATTATTTTTTAAGTTTTATAAGAAGATGCCAACCCAAATTGCACTCACTATTGCTGACTTCCTTACATGACATGTTTTATGTAATTCACATATTTGTTCCTCCTTCAGCTATTGTGATATTATTATTGATGTTTCGGCTACATATTTATTCTCTGTGTCCTTTCTGCCATGTGATTGTAGTGTCTTGGTTCAGCGCGAACATACAATTGGAGATTCTTTGGAACAATTTAGGGCATATGCCTTTTGGCTAGACAAAAATACACAAGAATCAGGAAAAGAGAGACATGCTCGTGGCAGGTGATTTGTTACTCTCTACCTTTTAGAATGAGTTTTAGCATGCTTGGATTATCATCGTTCTACCCATGTGTTTTCGATCTTCACAAAGTTGGAATAGTTATTCCTAATGAGAGGTAAACTCTCCTTTTCTAATAGAGTTACCGTGCCACTGGAGGCGTTACGCTTTGAATAGATCAGACTACTTACAGATTACAAACATTTCACTATGATAAATACATTCCTGTTGGGTTGGCTCTGCTAGATGTCATGTGGCTATCATGCCGTATTTAAAATACTAAGCTCTTTCAATGTTTGAGCATAGGTTTGACAAAAATTAGTCCATATGGTTGATTTGAAATTCCGAAATCTTTGCAGCAAACAACAAAGCGTGCCTAATTATTCTATATTTTCAGCCCGGCCACCATAGCTGTCCAACCTACCTTGCTGCTGAATCTGTTCGTCCCTAACTAGATCTCTATGTAATGCTGCATGTCAGGCTTCCCTTCCTCTTCATTGTGGCATGGGTCAGTTCTTTGCACTGAGAAGTGAGAAAGACCATTTTTTGTTCGGTGTGTGCCCTCCTTGCCAGCGCGGGGCCAAATATGCGTGTGGACGACCTGGCTCACCGCCCTTCATCCATGCCTAATAGTTGCCTCAGCAATAGGAAGAGGAAGTCTACATTCATACACTCAGCTGCAGGTGAGTCTGTTGCACTACTGCAGGTACATTTATGATGATTTACCTTAGTGGTCAGCTCATTTGCATTTGTTTTGTAGCTTTTTGTAAGTTCCCAAACTTACCTGCAGCTGCTAGAGACGGATGCAAGTTAACAGCCTCAAAAAAATTCTACCCCAATTTGCCAGAAAACATTGTCCTATTCTCCATGGCAACTTTTTTTTTTTTGCTTGTGCATTTGATGCAGCTCAGTCATGGTACACAATTTTTCATGTTTTAACAAAGGTTTCTTGCCGCATGAAGTATCCAATAGATGAATAGATGTTATTTTAGAGATATCGTCTGCCAAATATATCTACCACCTCAGTAAAAGTGTATTCTAGGTAATTTAACATATATGTTAAGGACAATAGTTTCAATGCCTTTTGCCAAATAGTTCAGCACATGTTTCAAATTCATGGATAACAGTTTCATGCTCTTTTGACCAGTTGTAGTTGCAACTCACGTCATCAATTATTTTCTAATGACATCAGCTTTTTTTTCCAGTTGTCCAATTGATCTGTGCTCTTCAGCCATCCAATTGGTCCGTGTTGTCTGGACAGATACCTGTTTTTTTTCGCCTGCTCCATATTATGAGTAGCAGAGGATCAATGAGTTGACAACCATTGGGATGAGGTGAAATTGCTACCCTAATGACTGAATTAGATATATTATTTTCTTGCTGTGCATAAAGGGCAATTAAAATATTTAACAGTTTTGATGTGTTGATCCACTATAGGCCCAAAGCTTTTGTAGTTTACTGTAAAAAAAGGTGCTTATTTCCTAATCTGTGTTCTATTTAGTGCATTAGTATTTTCTCATTCACTTTGATTTAGCTTTTGCTCTTGGTTGACAAACCATTATGTACCAGTGTCAGCCACCAAAATGTTTTTACTAATAACTGGTCCTTATCACTGGTTCTGCTTTGTTTGTTTCTGAGAACCATGATTAGCACTACTCTAAATCTGTAATACAGTGTTGCCATGCTTTGAAAATAGAAAATGTTATTTTGTCACACAATCCTTCCTTCATAAGCATCGCATTTTTTCCTCTGAGCAAAAAAAATGCCGCTGATTATCAGCCTATATATGAAAACCTCTACAAACACTTATTATTATGTTGAATTGTTTTTGCTCGGTGACTTCAGAAGGTACGTTACTGTTCTGTTTTCAAAAGGTAACCTCATACTGTTAATGCTAGCCTAATGGTACTCCAACGAAAAATTAGTGCGCCACCAATGCACACCTTTTTCATACTCCAAAACCATGTATTGTTTAACGGTTTTTGTAAGTCATTTTCAACAATTGTGTTGTTAAGGTTCTATTAGTTTTCTACCTACTATCTGTTGCGTAACCTTCTTTCATAGTATATTTGTAGTTCACGAAACATAGTCTAACCTCATGTCATGGGTTATCTCTTGATCAAAAACTAAATCACGTGCTCGATTCATTCTCTACTTAGTTGGTCGTACAAGGTACGTAACAGAGGAGGAGCACGACACAAAAATGCTTGCGCTGAACTTCATCAGTCCAATGAACCTGGTTCCCAATGATGACCTTGACACGTGCTATGAGAATTTAAAGGTAATCCACCCGGATCATTGGCTATTTTGCCTGCATTTCTTTATGCCTTGATAGTTTTATGCCTATAGGCCTTGACAACTGTATGCATTATCCCAGATAACTGCTGGAGTTGACGAATTGCAAACCAGTGGTGCAACGGATAGAAAGCAGGCCTAAATGGAGGTGTCCTCAAAATGTCATGCTGAATTAATGTAGATGGAGGACTCAGTAACGAGCAAGAACAATGAAGTTCGGGCTTTGTAATCAAAGATCGTAAAAGAGAGGTCATCCAAGCGGGGGCTACGAAAATAGCGAATGTGCTAGAGCCTAGAGGTCTGGCAAGCTTAGTCGTCGATGTACATCCAGGGGTGAAGGAAGCGTTGAATCCAGGATTGAACACAATAATCCTTGATATGATCCTTGATATGGAAGCTGTTAATTACAACACGTGTAACGGACAATTACAA
Source organism: Themeda triandra (assembly GCA_018135685.1). NCBI lineage: Eukaryota > Viridiplantae > Streptophyta > Magnoliopsida > Poales > Poaceae > Themeda > Themeda triandra. The sequence goes on along the minus strand of JAENPR010000030.1, from coordinate 1,386,847 downwards.
CATCACGTGTAACATATACCCTATATTGCCATACTTCACTTTTACTAATATGTTTGTACACCTAAGTATATACTTCCCTATTACTATTAATTAACTTTTCATATGATTTTACTGTGCACACTCATATTATTGTTTATCCACGCGCGCAGGGCGCGCGCTTTCTACTAGTACTGCATATGCTACAGTATCATTTTGCAAACCCTGCCGTGTACCGTCCCGTTCCATCCGAGACACAGATAGAGGCGTCCGTGCAAAGTGGCCGAGCCCACTGGCCCTACTGGCGCCATCTACCGCCGCGACCGCCATTGATGGGCATGGGCAGACGGCCAGACGCCAATGCGCCGTTGCAGGTCCATCCGCATTCGGCAAAACGGCCCCGGTAGGCACGGTATCCCCTGTCTTAGGCTAGTTGCTAGATGGCTGTGCTTCATATCAGACAACAGACAACGTCATTTTCAGGGAGGGCGAGCTGCCATCGTGCATGCCAAGCAGATGCAGATCCATACGCCATTTCCAGCTCCATCATTCAGTCCGAGGTCGGCATCGCCCAGATATTTTTATTTTTCTAAAATTAAAGATTCCAAAGTGAGATGCGCATCACACACACACATCCTGTGCATGATGACGATTGTGCCGTGGTCAGTGTGTGATAAGTTTCTGGAGGCTTTCAGGTTTCAGGCCAATGAATGCTAGCTTGAGGAAATCATCATCCGTGTCATTTTCTAGTACCGACTACTTGTAGTAAAAAACTAGAGATAGGTATCTATCTACGTACAGCTTGTATAACCAATCAAGCATCAGACTTCTCTATCGTCTCGTGCATTCTTCATTTTTCCTTTGGTAAACCACATTAAATTTTGCATTATTTGTCACTGGATGGCACCCTGGGGTGCAGGGTTCAAACTCTCGCTGGAGTGTTCGCTAAGGGCAATTTATATATACTTATCCTCGAGCCTTTGCGGGTGCATTTATCCGCCTACCAAATCCCTCAAGGGTCGAGTTTTTTTTTTTTAAAAAAAATCTTGCACTATTTGCATTGTCCATTTCCAGCTCGATCATTCAGTTCGTGCTCGGCATTATCTTCTAGATAGATTGTATTTCCCCCTTCTCCATTTCCAGCTCGATCATTCGGTTCGAGGTCAACATCACCTAAATATTTCATTTTTAAATTGATGATTCCAAAGTGAGATGCGCATCACACACACTATGCATGCATATCGTGTGTGATGATAGTGCCAAGGTCATAGTGCTTTAGTGATAAGCTTCTGGAGGCTTTCAGGCCAATAGATGATAGCTTGAGGAAATGATCATCTGTGTCATTTTCTAGTATTGACTAATTGCAATAAATTTAGAGATAGGTATAGGTACTATCTGCCTCCAGCTTGTGCAATCATTAGATACTTCTCTATCGCCTCGTTTGATGGACGGATTTTACATATTTGAAAATAATGCATTTTTTGACCCACGGGGGTTGTATTGTAGGCGGTAGCCACGAAAGAGCGCAACCTCGACAGGGGTTATAGTCACAAATCCATCCAAATTAAATCATGAATGCATCGGTGCAAAAGCATGGAAGGGAAGCTCACTATTGTGCTATGAAAAATGTCGAACGAGGGCTCCTCATGGTGTGTTGAGCGACAATAGAGAGGGGGCTCATGCCCCCCTTCGTTGCTCGATGCTGTGTTGGATAGCTTGAGGGACATAGCAGCGAGCCACTATGGGAAGAAGAACGTTGTTCTTTAGCTTATCATGGCAAAGTCCACCGCCTATAAACTTGGTAGGGTGCAGAATTAGATAGTGCATAAGCCCTTGCGTGTAACCCTGGCTATCATTGTGGTTCCATCCCGTTCCTTGCACGTTTGTGTTGCGGCCTGCGACCACTTTTTTTGCTAGTTGTGTCTTTCCTTCTGTGACAATACACGTGTTGAGAATATGCCTATTCACGAATTGATAGATCTAATTTCTTGTTTCCGATCAGAAGAAAGAGGCGTATCACGTCTCGCTTGCCCAATTCTCAAGAACAATGTAGTACAAGAACACTTAGGAGAAAGTATGTGAGGGGTATCATCTCTTCATTATTAGTCAATATAGACGTATATGTAGTCCCTTTATATAGATGCCTTCAAAGCATATATGGTAGCCACTCTCGCATACTCCCTCCATACCCAGTCGTCTTGGATAGCGATGGTCTCTAAAGCATAACTTTGACTTTTTGTTTCTATAAAATTATTTTTTAAAAATGATATATGTATATTTTTTTATGAAAGTACTTTTAAGACCAATCCATTCATATGGTTTTCATATTTCTAAACTTCAACGACTTCAAAGTTATTCGCGATTTATATTTTCAATGTTTGATTCAAACCTTGTCCAAAACGACTCTCTTTATAAGTATGGAGGGAGTATACAGTATGAGCCCACCAATCCTCTAATTGAGGAATTCTTAGCTTCATCCAAGCACACGATGTAGTTCCTTCAGATATTTTGCGTGAATTTTTACTGATTTCTCCATGATATGCCACTAATTATTTTTTAGATGCAAAATCAATTGAAGTTCTCTCACTAGCTTAAAATTGCTTCGGAGGGCAACAAATCTTTTAATATGTGGGTTTTTGTTTTCAGGTTGTCACGTTTTTCCTATGGAAGTTAAGTAAATTTCTGTGAAATTTCTTTATGATTTCGAAAATTTTCCAGCTCCAAATAGCCAGATGGTCCCTGATCTTTTTTATTAGCTGTGTAACCACTACTCGTAAACCAGAGGGTCATCCTGGTGCGCTTGAATCTCGGTGTCGCGGATCCGCCGTGGCAGTCTCGGCCCCATCCATTGCGCCGCGTTGGTCCCCGGTCCCCGCGTCTCCAGTTCTCCACCACCCAGCACCCACCTGCCTCGGTTCACACACACGTCCACTGTCTCGCCCAATCGCTCGCGCACGCTTGTCCGCCGCCGCCGCACCAGCCGGTGACCGAGCCCAATCCGCCAATCCACTCCGCTGGCCGTTGCCTCCTCCTTCCCGTTTCTTCTCGAGCCACCACATGCGTCGGCCTAGACGGAACGGGAGCTTTGCCGTGCCGGATATGAACAGGAGCGACCAACCGGGCGGCAAACCCGACCGACCACAAGCACGAGCACAGGCCACTGACCTCACCCAATCCGATCCGGAACGAAATCGAGCCGCGGGAAGAACAGCCGCGGGCGGCAACTGCGAACAGGGGAGGAGGCGGAGTCGCGCTCGCGCGCGCGTGCCCCGCCTAGGTAGGCTACGAAATCGAGCAGCAACAGATTTAACAGCCGCCGATGTCCGCGATGGCGCAGCGGGTCCTCGTCCTCGTCCAAATCCACCCCATCTTCTCGACTGCCGCGCCGTATATATACCCTCCCTCCCCGCCCACTCCTCCTCGCATCCTCGCCTCTGTCTCCGGCGCTCCCTCTCCCCTCCTCCCATCCCAACTCGGTGCGTGCGAATCCGTCCCGAACTCGTTTCAGTCTCCCGGTGTTGCTTTGGTATTGAACCATTGTTATTGATTTGGGCGTGTTGGTTGTGTTGGATTGGATCCCGGGAGCAGGTGTTCGTTTAGGAGTCTCGCGGCGGCCAAGGGGTCGTCGGCGGCGGCGACGTCGAGCAGCAGCGTCTCGCCGACCCAGCAGGATTCGAGGAGAACGAGAGAGGAAGGCGAGATGACGGTCTCATCGAAAGTCAAGCTCGCCGGCGGCACGCTGTCGGTGTGCGGGCGGACGGTGCTGTCCGGGGTGCCGGACGCGGTGGTGGCCTCGTCGGCGGCGGCGGGGGGCGCGGTCGACGGGGTCTTCGTCGGCGCCGACTTCGCCGAGCCGGCCGCCCGCCACGTCGTCTCCCTCGGCGACCTCAGGTACGTGCGTACGATGCTTCATCAATCAGAGCGGGAAAAGTGGTGATTTTCTGGCTTGCGATTCGGCGGCAGGGGCGTGCGGTTCATGGCGTGCTTCCGCTTCAAGCTCTGGTGGATGGCGCAGCGGATGGGGGAGAGAGGCGGCGACGTGCCGCGCGAGACGCAGTTCCTGCTCGTCGAGTCCAAGGGCGCCGGCGACGAGGCCGACGCGCCGGCGGCGTACGTCGTGTTCCTGCCGCTCGTCGAGGGCGCGTTCCGGGCGAGCCTCCAGGGCGGCGGTCCCGGCGACGCGCGGCTGGAGCTCTGCGTCGAGAGCGGGGACGCGGACACGCGCGCGGCGTCGTTCCAGCGCGCGCTCTTCGTGGGCGCCGCGGAGTCCGACCCCTTCAAGGCCATCTCCGGCGCCGTCGCCGCCGCCAGGTCCGCGCTTCGGACGTTCCGGGTCCGGGACGAGAAGAAGCTCCCGGGCATCGTCGACTACTTCGGCTGGTGCACCTGGGACGCCTTCTACCAAGACGTGACCCAGGAGGGCGTCGAGGCCGGGCTCCGCAGCCTCATCGCCGGCGGCGCGCCGCCCAAGTTCGTCATCATCGACGACGGCTGGCAGTCCGTCGGCACCGACAAGTCCGCCGCCGCCGACGAGCCGGCTGGCGAGAACGACCCGCCACGCCTGTCTCGGCTCACGGGGATCAAGGAGAACAGCAAGTTCCAGGACGCGGAGGACCCGGCCGCCGGCATCAGGACGGTGGTGCGCGCGGCGAAGGAGGAGTACGGGCTCAAGTACGTCTACGTCTGGCACGCCATCACCGGCTACTGGGGCGGCGTCCGGCCGGGGGAGCCCGGGACGGAGCACTACCGCTCCAGCATGCAGTTCCCCAAGGTGTCGCCGGGCGTCATGGAGAACGAGCCCGGCATGAAGACCGACGTGCTCACCGTGCAGGGGCTCGGCCTCGTGCACCCGCGCGCCGTGTACCGCTTCTACGACGAGCTCCACGCGTACCTCGCCGCCGCCGGGGTCGACGGCGTCAAGGTGGACGTGCAGTGCGTCCTGGAGACGCTCGGCGCCGGCCACGGCGGCCGCGTGCAGCTCACCAGGCAGTACCACCAGGCGCTCGACGCCTCCGTCGCCAAGAACTTCCCCGAGAACGGCATCATCGCCTGCATGAGCCACAACACCGACGCCCTCTACTGGTACGAGATCCGATCTCTTAGCTCTCGCATTTCTGACCCATTGACCGAGCTGATGCTGATGTGATGCGACCAACCCGACTGCAGCTCCAAGCAGACGGCGGTGGTGAGGGCGTCGGATGATTTCTACCCGAGGGACCCCGTGTCGCACACGATCCATATCGCCTCGGTGGCGTACAACAGCGTGTTCCTCGGCGAGTTCATGCTGCCGGACTGGGACATGTTCCACTCACTCCACCCGGCAGGCGACTACCACGGCTCGGCCCGCGCCATTAGCGGAGGCCCCGTCTACGTCAGGTTGGTCAATTCATTCCAGCATTGGTTGTCGGTTCAGAATCCTCAGCATTGGTTGTTGGTTCAGAATCCTATGTCTTGTCGAAACTCGAAAGCGATTGCTGAATTAGGTGTTCTTGGTGATGTTTGCAGTGATGCGCCCGGGAAGCACAACTTCGAGCTGCTCAAGAAGATCGTCTTGCCCGACGGCTCCATTCTCCGCGCACGTCTGCCAGGCCGGCCAACCAAGGATTGCCTGTTCACTGACCCGGCACGCGACGGCGTCAGGTGAGCCTCCCAAGTCCGAACCCCTTTTGCTGAAGTTTTTGGTCTGTTCACAGGTGTTGATGTTGTTTGGAATTAGCGTGTGTTCTGAGTTCTGACAATGCCATGGCGTGGCAATAATCCTTCCTGCAGCCTGCTCAAGATTTGGAACATGAACAAGTTCACCGGCGTCCTCGGCGTGTACAACTGCCAGGGCGCCGCGTGGAGCTCTGTGGAGAAGAAGAACACCTTCCACCATACCGGCACCGAGGCCCTGACCTGTGGCGTCAAGGGCAGCGACGTCCACCTCATCTCGGAGGCCGCGACAGACCCCGAATGGAATGGCGACTGCGCCGTGTACCAGCATGCCCGTGGCGACCTCGTCGTTCTCCCGTGTGGCGCGGCATTGCCCGTATCTCTCAAGGTCCTGGAACATGACATCCTCACCGTGTCACCGATCAAGGTCAGTCAGTGCCCCTTTGGCAAATGGCAAGTGATGTGAATTGGTGAACTTGGTGAACATGTCAAGTAACTGATGAAATTATATTTTCCTGCAGGACTTGGCACCTGGTTTCAGGTTCGCGCCAATTGGGCTGGTGGACATGTTCAATAGCGGCGGGGCAGTGGAAGGCCTGACCTACCACCTCCTCGGCGGCGCAAAGCAGGTCGACGGCGGCAACGGTTCTGCTCCGGGCTCTGAGGCTGTCGGATTGGTGTGCATGGAGGTGAAGGGCTGTGGAAGGTTTGGTGCCTACTCTTCAGTCAGGCCAAGGAAGTGTATGCTGGGCTCAGCTCAGCTGGAGTTCTCCTATGATTCCTCCTCAGGGTTGGTGGTTCTTCAGCTGGAGAAGATGCCCAAGGAGAGGGTTCACAAGATTGTTGTCGAGTTGTAGGGTGGTATTGACACCATTGGTACAGAATTTTAGATTCATTGGTAATCATAGTCTCACTCTGATGAGTATGAAGTTGTCCTAGCATATTAATGGTAGGGAATGGAGTGGTGTATGGTTTGATAGGCAAATCTGATTCATGATTCAATTGAAAGGAACATGCGCATACTGTCTGACTGTTCTGCTTGTCTGAACAAATGGGCTTCGGTATTTTATTACAGTATAATACTTTCAGTCGCTTGTTTCCAAACGTTTCAGTATGACTCTATGAAGCGCACGACGCAGCAGAGTATCTTCTGCTTACCTAGACAACGGTAATAAGGTTTTTTTTTTCGATCATTGCATGCCAACGGACTCTGAACTCGTTTCCAAACGTTTCAGTATGACTATATGAAGCGCATGACGCAGCAGAGTATCTTCTGCTCTACCTAGACAGTGGTAATAAGATCTTTTTTTTGGATCATTGCATGCCAACGGACTCTGAACTCTGCGCAAAGCACGTGTTCTGGGATAATCGGCTGTCTGACAGACCACCGTCATGTTGGCAACATGGCATGTTTTCTTAGTTGATTGATTGATGAACCTCACAAATCACAGTAGGATGAATCAAGTCTCAGTGGTAGCCTGCCTTATATGTGGTAAGCATCGCCGAACCAACGCGAATTCATCAAGAGTTGCTGATCAAGACTTTGTCAAGAGTTGCTGATCTGCTCTGAATTGAGACTTTATAAAAATTTTGAAGATTCATAGGTTTGTTTACTATTAAATAAACAGATAATATTAGTTGATAACATAATGTACTTTCATAATAACGTAATTCGCTTTTGCTGATCTACTACCTTCTAGAATTGCTAAATCGACTGGAAGAAAGCTGCGACTAAACATGCGGCAGGGAAAGACAAATTAGCTGCAGCCATGAATCACAAGCATGCTATCAAATCAAAACAAAAGCTTGGCTATCAAACCAAAACTCAAAAAAGAAGGCAACAACGAAATTTAAGTAAAACAAACTTAATAAAAAAATCGTACCATCCGTTACAAAATCGAGGATCACATCCTCCTATGTTCATCTCTCCACAATTCCTCACCAAAAGAATACTAAAGGGAAAGACTAATCAGAAGAACTAGGACTGAACGGGGGCCGTGGGAGCTGCCACCTGTGCGGCTGCTCGGGCCGGAGCAGAGACGAGCGTCGGGAACTCCTCTGGCTTGGGAGCAGGGGGGTGGCCGTTGCCGGAGTAGCCGCGTCCCCGCGGTCGGTAGTAGTTGTCGTTGCCTTGGCGGCGTTGGTAGCCCCCATAGTTGCCGCCCTGGTTGTTGTAGCCGCCATTGCCGCGGCCACTGTAGCCTTCGCCCCGCGGAGCACCGTAGCCGCGGCCCCTAGAGTAGTCGCCCCTCGGAGCACCGTAGCCGCCGTCGCCGCGGCCACCAGAGTAGTCGCCCCTAGGAGGGCCGTTGCCTCGACCACCGGAGTAGCCGTCCCTAGGAGAACCGTTGCCGTAGTTGCCAGCCACGTTCTGGGCCGCCCTACCATTGTCGCCACCACGTCCAGCTGCAGGAACCCATGAGTCGGTGCTGTTGTCGCGGCTGTGGCTCTGGTAACCGCCATTGAAGCGGCCACGATTGGATGAACCATCTTCATAGATGACAACGCGCTTTGGTGACTCGAAGGAGAGATCTTTCAACGGCAACTTGACAGACTGAAATCATATTTCTGATCAGATGCCATACTCAAGTAGATAAATGATAATATAAGAACAAAACAATGATACCTTCTTAGGCTTGGCATCCTCAGCGTCCTTAGCCTTTTTTTGAACCTTTTCTGCCGTCAAGACAGCTTCCTCATCATCCAGCTTCTTCTTCTCCAACATCTGCATGCCCTTAAATTCCTCGGCAGAAACCTTCCTCTGCTCAGCTCTTGAGACATCCTCGGACGACTTCTTTTTCTCTTGAATCTTCTCATACTCAGCAAGGGTCTGTGAAAGGTAAGATCAATGTAAATTTGGAAATCAAGAAAGTGGAAAGAAAGCTAATCAAATGTCATGTCTTTTCATCAAAGAACAGAACTTCTGGAGCAGAGGGTGTTACCTTATAGTCTGCCAGTGGTTCCTTGCCAGTCTTCCTTGAAACATCAGCCTCGGATGAATCTTGCTTCTTTGCCTTATCTACTTCATTGCCACTATTCTTCTTAGCTGCATTCCTCTTCTTCTTTTTCTGAGAGCCACTGAGATTGACCTTCTTCTTTTCAAATTTAGAGCCACTGTATCCGTTGTTACTTGCAGCAGCCCTGGCAAAAGAGAATAAACATTGATTTGCTTTTGTTCAATACAATAATCTCCAGAGTTGCAAGAGGAAGATTAAAACTTTCATAGAACATACCCAACAGAAGAGGACGGCTTAGCGTCCGCATTAGCAGGAGTGGCGGCCTCCTCCTCAGGCTTGTGATCAGCGTCTGTACCAGCATCAGAGGATTGCTTCGTGCCCTTAACCACGTACACCTGCGTCTTGTTATGGACCTGAGGGTGTCCCTGCCTGCCACCATTGTTGTAGGCATAACTTTCCGAATAAAATTCTTTTTGTTGCTGCTTAAACTTTGCTTCCTCCACCCTCAGTTTCCTCTGCTGCTGCCTAAAATTCTGTTGCTCCTCCGACAACTGGTTGAGACGGAGGTCCCTTTGCTCCTCCGACAACTGGATGACATGGCATCCATCCTGTCCTATCTCCTTCAGCATTTTTTCCTCCCCCCTCAAGTTTATGAGTACCTCTCTCAACGTCTTCATCTCGATCTCAATACTCTTAATACCTGACATCCAGCAAGAAAACGGCAGGGTTAGACACACATTATTAACAATTAGTTAGATAATTTAACTTGTACGATGAGACATGCATATACTAATAATACAATATTAGACAGTTTAGATTATTAGATTCAAAGATCAGAATTTTATAGGAATAATCATTAACCAAAGATTGGAATTCGCAATAACAATTGAAACTAGATTACAGTGATGAATCGGACGTACGACAACACATGACATGTGATAGACACAGTATACATAAGATTGAGCAATGAATATGAATCTATCTACCATGCAATGCTAACAGGAGAAGGAACATCTCTACAAGAGATCGAACAATGATCACGAATCCATCTTTATCCAATCACAACATGTCCAGCAACCAAACTAAACTAATCTCTCCTGCAAAGGGACAAGGCAGCATGATCGCCTATAGTAATCGAAACACGGCAGCACGCAACAAGATTGTCCAACCAAACATGACGAAGGAACACGGAGAAGATTCGAGGTATACATGCACGTACCATTGTCGTGCTGAAGCTTGTCGAAGTAGAGGTTCTTGCGCGCGGCCTTCTCCGTGTCGGCCCCGGTGGCGGCGGCCGCCTCGGCCTTACTGGCGTGCGCGGCCTCGGCCTTGGCCTTGCCGACGACGACAGACACCGCGGCCTCCCCGGACTCGCCGCCCGCGACCTCGAGCATGCCGAAGTTGAAGCTGGACATGGCGGTCGTCGTCGCAGCAGCAGCAGAGACCTCGATCGACGGCTGCTCACCGCCCTACTACTAGACCCTCAAACCCTCCGAAGCGCAGAGGCGGCGGCTCCCGATCGTGATTGATCGAATCGACTCGAGATCGAGAGGTGGTTTGGTTGCCGATGCTTTGTGGAGGCCACGGGGTGCAACGCCGCGTTTTGAAGGGGCGGGGCCGTTGGATAGCGAGGAGGAGAAGGACTCCAACTCGGGTCGGACACGGACCACGGAGGCTAGCTCGTCTTCGACTCCAGGTTGAGGTGGAAACCGACCAGGAGATCGGGAGGATATCAGAGCACATGCACGCGCACAGAGCACATGCACGCGCACGTCGGAGATCTCGCTCGGTCTTCGTCACCTCGGACGGAAGGGCTGTACATGTTGTGCCATGCACGGCTCTGATCACACGCAGCCTCTTTTCTCAGCGTTCACGAAACTTTGCTCCTTTTCTCTGATTGCACGAAACATAAAGTACGACGTGCAGTGAATCTAAAAATTCAACAAAAAATTGAAGAAAAATCTTGATGAAAACAATGCTGTATATAAAGACAAGCAGTTTGCATCGACTTACTACAGGCATCATCCGTCCTCTGACTCTAGGAGGGAGCAGAGCTCAGCGAAATCCCTCTCGTGTTGCTCAAAAGCTCCAATAGCAAAAAAGATACAATTCTCATGGCTGCCTCCGCCGTAGAAACTGAACACAACAGAACAAAGCAGCACCGGCGGCGCCTACTCAGCCACCTCCACATCCAGGTCCCCGTTCCCGCAGGCTCCGGCTGGTCCGGCCGCCCCTCTGGCCCAGCATCAGCTCCTCCCTGCGACCCACACGCCCACCACCACCACCAGGACCGGCCGGCGTCGCCGTCCCTGCTCCGGTCGCCGACAGCGTGGATCTGGTCGAAGAGTCACGGCTTCGGTTCGGGCAAGCACAACACGCCCCGCCGGCCCGGGAACGGGAGTTTCCACTACGACGCTCGCAGTTACGCGCAGAACTTCGACGAAGGCGGCGGCCGCGAAGAGGACGCGCTCAGGCACAGGTACCTGTCGCCCGGCCTCCTCGCGTCGCCGCGTCAGGTATCGCCGTCGCCGTCGTCGAACCAGGGCATTAGCAACGACGAGGAGCCAGCGCGCGGAACGTTACGTGTCATGGAGTGAAACAGGTCTTCGCCTTGCTTGTAGGCATTTGGCAATTCAGAGCATCTCCATCCTATTCATTTTGTTGGGTTTTTTGTGTTCTCACGAAAAATTTTTACGTGCAGATGTGGGCGTAGATGGATGATATTTCGTCCATATTTTTCTATATCTCAGATGCTCACTCCAGAACGTGAACATGTGAGATTCAAATTGAAGAAGCACTCAAGATAGAAGATGAACAATCACCCTCTAATCTAAATTTAATGTTCCCTGATACGTTGCCTAAAAACGTAAAAAAAACAAGCGATGTGCTTTAGCAATTCCCTCTGTTTCGTCGTCTGGACAATGGATTCTTTCTTCCCATCTCACCAAGTTTATGTGTTCCAGTGTCCGTTCAATTACAAAACTTTATCACACTCTCTCAAATCTCATTCCGTGTCTCCCACCATTTTCCGGTGCCAACGTAGCTTGTTTTTACTAAAAGATAGTAGTACGTGATGAATTAGAGATTAGTGGCCAGATTGTTCATTACTACAAAAACGGTTTTCGCCAATGACATTTCTAGCGTCTATTTTATAAAAACCATTGGTGATGATTTTGACCATTTTCACAAATGGTTCACATTTGATTTTCATGGATGGTTCGTAAATCTGAAGCATTAGTGAAAATGTGGGACCCCCACCCCGTGTGTGCTTTCTCAGACTAGCCAACAGGTCAGGCCCAATTCCCCATGTGTCACTTTGTGATTGGCGCTAGTGAGGGTAGACCATTGGACCCACAGGTCCCGTACTCATACTTTTCTACCACGGGCCACCGTCCCTTTCTCCCTCCCTTTCTATTCCTCCTTTACCCATCCCTTTCTCTTCCTCTTTCCCCTCCCCCACATAGAGGGGCTAGTAGCTGAGGTGGGTGCGTGGTCTCTGGCACTGGCCTGGTGTGGTACCCTAACAATTCAGCCACACATGGTGTTGCAGCAAAACAGACAGCTTGACAACCTTCGGTGAAAGAGACACCTAGCATGGCGGCCCCTTGGTGCGGCTCTACCCACCTGGTCCTCTCACCTCTCGTTGTATAGATCAAAGCTTCTTGGTGGCAAGGAGCTTTGGGATTGGCTTAAATGATGGGCTAGTATCCTCATTGTCATGGCTAACCGAGCTTCTTCTTATTTGAAAATCCATTATTCTCATCAAATGGTAATACGATTTGATGGTGACACATAGGTTATTACCACCCACTTTCACCGACAGGTGTGAAACTGTACCAACAACGAATCGGTGACGAGGGTTTCCCAACCAACGGTGAAAATTTTGTATATGAGTGGTTCATTGTTCTGTATATGACATGAACATGCAACCCATTCTTCTCATACAAGTTAGAGTAGTGCACATTCAACCTAGATAGAGAGTTTGATTCTAAAATACATTGGAACAAATAACACAAGATGTAAATTCCATTATAAGCATAGACATGCTTCCTAGTAAAAATAAAACAAAAAACATGCTCCTCATGTACTACTATTTAGAGTCAAAATTGGCATCCTCCGCTAGCTGAGCATATACACCGGCATTGCACCTTTGGTTTCCGTCTTTGTACTCTCCTCGAACGTGATGTCATACTTGTGGACGAGATGACATTTTGGTTATCCACATCTTTCAGAGACTGGTGCCACCATATGGAGGTTCCTTGCAAGAACAATCATTTTGGCTTACATCAGCGGTGAGATCATGGCCGAATAAATGGGGGGTTACAGGGGATATGCCCCCTAATTATAATTCAGAATATATTAATTCTTAAGCCATACAATTTCTCGAACTCAACTAGGCATCTGTGTAAAAGCAGTGCAGAATATGAACTGTTTGGTTATATGTATCCAACCATGAATGAGCTAGAGATGATTGCATAACAGTAATGGATACTTCTAATTAATATGCAATGCTGTAGCCTGAGAATAGCATTTTGTAGATACAGTGTCCCTCTCCAAGCTCCATTGGCGAGAGAGAATAAAGTATCAAACTTTCAAAAATTTAGAGTCTAACAATCTTTTTTTACCTTCTTGATACATTGAATTGGCTTTTCTATTTGACACAATAGTTAAGTTGCACATATTTAGAGTGAGCATTGAGTCTAAAGTCCTTAGAAGGTGGCGTATGCTCAGAATGACATGTTGCTATTTCACTTGTCCAAATTCTTATGCATGTTTAAGGATGTGACTTTGGTTTTCAGAAATACAGAAAATAACAAAAAGAGCAACCGGTTCAGTGACACTTCCAATTAATGTAACAATTGACGATTCTCATTTTCCTTCTTGCCCAAATATCATCCAAACCTAAGAATATGACGGTGTAAAAAGACGAATGCTATAACTATCCTTAATTCTTAACTATTGACTTGCTTATCAACAAATTATATAATGAACTCACTTTCTTGAGCAACACATCTTCCATCAAATACTCACCTCTTCAAGTTCTAGAAAAGGTAAATTTACCCTTCTAACATTTATTTTTCTTGATGTTATAATACAATTACAGTCGTGACGATTCAACTATTAGCTTAAATTATGTAAACTTCTGCCACTATTTGTATCAAACTTGATTGTCCATACATAGAGGGCAGCAAACTCATCACTATTTCATCTCATCTCCCTTAGGCATTGTTCAGTTTGATGGGAATTGTAAGGGATTGAAGGATATCTTATGCCCTACAAGGCTAGCTACTAGTCAAAATCCTCTCGAAACCTCTGTGGGGGAGAGGATTAACCCAATAAACCCTTAGACTTTATTCTGCACATTTTGAGGGGGAAAACAAGGAGAACGTGCTCAAGGGGAAATTGGGTTGATCCATCCCTCTCCAACCTATCCCATCTATATTGGGATTTCAATCAGTACATATAAAGAATAAATATATGTTTTCATGTGCATTAAGTAAAGTTTAGCGAGCGTTGACTGAACAATTTATAGAAAGACCAAAAGTTGACTTTTTTATCCTTATTTACTTACTCGGATGAAGAATCCTTTTTGTTGATGAAAACGGATCCTGCTGAACACTTTACACATCGAGGCAAAGCCCAAAGTTTTATATCCGAGCACAACGAAAGAACAGGATCAGCAGATCAAATGGAATCCGGACGCCGAATAGGTTTTTTGTATTTGGAAAGTTCCGAACATAGCCGGCATATATTAATAAGAAGAGTAGTGAATTACATGGGCAAACAACTTCCCGTTTGACAAATTGTCAAGATGGACGAGGAGAGCTAAACGGACTACCCACATTTTAAAAGCACAACTAGATGCCATAACAACTTAGCCTCTGAAACCAAACGATCGACCAGGGCCAAGCACACAACCTCAAAGTCAGGCTGGTGCAGGTGATTGGTCATATCTCCTTCCATCCATGCCCCACGCAGCTGCTCACCACTCATCACGCCCACAGCCACAGGGTCAGGGAGGCCCACAGGCAGCGACCGAATGCAGCTTTCTTCCCCACAGCGACTGAGCGACGGCACGGCACGGCAGTCACAGGGAGGCCGGCGACCCATTCCACGGAAAAGTTCTCACCTCCGTGCGTCCATGGCTCCATGTGTGCCGATCCATGCATGCACGCCCCGTCCATCCGAGGCACTGTTGACTGGAACAGAAACTGACGCATGGCCCCCGGCTCGAAGTCGCACGCCACACGGCCCCACGTGCAGCGTAGCAAGGCTAGCAGCTCGTCGTCCTCTCTGTCAGGTCAGGTGAGGTGAGGGCGGCGTGAGGCACGCTTGTTGCTGTAGCTTTCACCTTCTAGATTTCGACAGTTTGGGTCAATCCGTCGACCGTCGTATACAAGTTTTACCTGATATTACTCCGCCGCTGGCCCTTGGGAGGAGACAAAAAAGTTGTTTTTGCAGGTTCTATACATTGTAGATTATTTGTAGTAGCTCTTTCAAACTTGCAATTGTGGCTCTAGAATATACATTTGAGCTAACCAGTGTAGACTAATTCATGGGGTTAGCAGCTTTGATCTAGAAGTCCCATGTCTGAACATTATTTTAGCAGTAGATCGGAGACCGCAAGCAGGCCCGTAAGGTGGGGCTGGCTGTCTTTTCAGGCATTTTAACTGTAAGGCAGATTGCCTTCAAATTTCAAGTTTTTTCACTCTCTTCATCATATCAATTTTTGAACTTATGCATGGAGCATTAAATGTAGGTAAATAAAATAACTAATTACACAATTTAGTTTAAAATTACAAGATGAATTTTTTGAGCCTAGTTGATCCGTGATTGGACAATATTTTTCAAATAAGACAAAAGAGTTATTATTAAAATTTTTTGCAATCTAAACAAGGCCTAAGTACTCCTTTCAGCGTGCCTGCACTACGTGTACTGAACTGCAATTATGCTTGTTACCAAACTCAGGCCAAAGTACAGTGCAGAGAATACAAAATCCAAAAGAACATTCATGTTCAGGTTGAATTTTTATAGAAACAAAAGTTTTCCTTTTACCTGAGTATACACCACTGCCGTCTGCCGATACCAATCTGCTGACTGTACTTGCAGGGGGGCCATGTGTATTCCTACTACCGCGAGATCACTACAGAGTGACTATTATACTATATGTGCATTCCCTACAGAGTAACAAGGGTTCTACTACCATATATATCTACCACTAACCCGAGCTTACCAGCTGCCAATTCTCTCCTTGTGATTGCGTGGATGCTATTGCTACGGCCACAGTACTAGCTCACTGCTCAGGGTGTGACAAGATGCACCCAACCCGGCCGGGGGCCAGCCACGCACAATCGCTATCAGACTGTTCAGGGGTAAGCGAAGACGCCGGCCAAGCCACCTGCTCGGCCAGCCATGTCACTGGCTCCACTACTGATGACCTGATGCAGCAGCAGCTGGTGCGCAAAGACCACACACAAAGCAAAATCACAGACTGGGAAAAGAACAATCACTGGGAACGGCATATGCAGTGCATGACTATTTAAGGAAACCCGCTTGACCCTCTAGCTGCCGGCGAGCGAGCGTGCGCTGCTGCTGGGGCTTCTTCGAGCGTGAGATGCCATGAGCTCAGTGGTGGAGTGGAGTGGAGCACTCGACCGGGTCTGGCTGTCATGCATGCAGGTGATAGGGGAGTAGGACAGTGTTCCAGCAAAGAAAAAGGGCCGCCAGTACTGGTACTCTGCTGGTACTATGATTTGAGTTTTCAGGCTCTTTGGCAGGGCTTTTCATTTCGCCACCAAAAGATCTACTCATTGCATTCCTTCACTACCAACAACTTTCACCAGGCCAGCCTTTCCGTCGTCGGTGTTTTTTTCCCCTATTTTCACCGTGGCACATTATTGGATTTATTTTATATGCATGGCATGTGAGAGAGATGGGTGTTTTCAACGAAACAGCAAGGAAGTTTTTGGATTGTTTTTTTTTATATAGTTTCAAAAGTACTAATCCAATTTCTATGTTTTGATATCACATGGTGTTTGGAATAGAGGAATGAAGTTTCCCTCTCCTACGAAAAGACTTGTTTTCTTTCATGAAATGGAGGAAACAATCTTCAAGCTCGATCTTGAAATTTTTTCGTACATGCGAATGAAGGTATGAGCAAGTCATTATTATTATTCTCTAGAATGAAGGAACGAACATGTTTTTATATTCCTGTGTTCTGAACACTCATTTCTATAAAATCCCCATGTTTGTTAATTCTGTATTTTTTATATACACTCATTACTATGAGATAACTTAAAAGGCAAAGGGCTTCTTGCTAGTTTGTCTAATGATTACATGTATATAACAAGACATCTATAAACAATGTACTTTCCTTAGAAGAGGAACAATAATTAATATTTTATGGCATTCCAAATGATATGTACTTATACATACATAATAAAAAGCTTAATATCTTCCCTTGGCAATATGAGATCTTGAATAAATTAATCAGATCATGCACTATCAAGCAACATTGATATGAGAAAAAAATGTGGATCATCAATGCCCTTTCAATAGTTGCACACAGAATAACAAGTGAGGAACCTACTCCATAGATAGGTAGCTTAAATATTTTGTGGAACTTTTGAAACATTGTCCCGGAGGAATTTGTGAAGTCAAAATCTTGTTAGTCCTTGTGGTTTCAATGTGCTCTCTCTATCCTCATGTTTGAGCGCATGAGCAGTCTCGTGATTCTCATCGGAGAGTAACTTATTCTATGGCCACTTTGAGTTACGATAACTAGTATACAGATTTATGATATTGTTCGAACTCTCCCCATCGGTGAGCTATACTTTATGGAACTAAAGAAGGCATAACTATAATATTGTGGTGAGATTTGAGGTGTTTTTCATATAGAATTGCTGGCCAGGCATATACTGACAATAAGGAACATTTGAGGTTGATTTTGCAATTTCACTTATAGCAAAACTATATTTCCTGTCTTAAATAGTAATAATGTCAAACAACCTCTCACAGATGGGTTCAAAACAAAATTTCTCAATAATATGGTTACAAATAAGAGGAGGAGAAAAATTACCGGAGAAAATATACCAAGAATATGAAAAAGAAACTTCTCACAATTACTATTGGGAATGAACATGAATTAACCAAGTGAAGCTTCTTGGAGGAAGAATCATTTTTTTAAATACTACAAATACATGAATGAATGAACTGGAAAACTTCAAGTTAACAACGGAAGAACAACAGCCAAAGCATGCATGTTATCAAAAAAAAAAAAAAAAAAAAAAAAAAAACAGTCAAAGCATGCAGGAGAATGAAGTCACAATAGGAGAGCGAGTGTACACGAAAGTATGAAACTAAACCTTAGCTTATTACCAGCTGCTGGAGCCTGGATACAAAAAGATGACTACATCTTGATCGGTGCATGCATCTACAAGATGATGAAGTTGACACCACCGACCGGCCATGCTCCTCTGTTGGCCTCTCTCTGCAGTTTCCCACAGCTTTATTGAACTGCACCTGCTCATCCAGGTGACTTCAAGCTGCCCCTCTTAGAGATGCAGTTCAAGAAAGCTGTGGAAGAGCACAAAGAAGGCCATCTATTTACTGCAGGAGGAAGGAGATAGATGGAGGCATTCAGTAACTAAGCTGGGTGGAGGAGAAAGAGGGGGAGAGCAAGGTCTATTTATACAGAAAGAAAGAAAGATGGTGCGAGAAGGGAGAGGAGCAGCAACAGGTTTGGTTGGTGTGAGAGGCTAAGGACCCCAATCCCAAGAAGAATATAGAACCTGACCACTACTCCATGCCACAGGCCACAGCCAAGCTCAGTCTCTCTCTCACTGGACCCAGGAGGGAGACTTTTTGGGCAGATCAATCCAAGGAGGTTTGTTCATGGGAGGGGAGACAAGGGGCTAATTCTTTAATCCACACTTGGATCAAATATATAACTAGTGCGCACAGGACAATTGACCAATGCTTAATTCCTTTTCCTTTGTGACTTTGCGTTGTTCACGCACAAAAACTTGCCCGTTATGCGGCTACGGACGATGCTAAAGGCAGGCAGGGGAAAGAATTATCAGTAAGTGGGATACAGTTCATGTTCACCTGCATGCGTGCAGTGGGCACCGAATGATTGGACAGCGTCTCCACGAGCAATTCTAAAGCGAGAGATTTGCATGGGGCCATGGTCGATCCTGCTGCTGATCGCGCAAAAGGTGTCGTGGAATGGCCTCTCCTGCCTTGTTTGTTTCCGGCAGAGATCTGTGTACGTGCCTAGCCTGAATGTTCAGCTTGTTTTCCGCGAAAGGTCAGGCCCGGCCGGCCGGCCGGCCGCCATGAACGGGCGCCCGGTCGCCCGCAGCCTGCCTGCCATGTTCGTTCTCGTCTCAAGGCCCCGCCAAGCCAAGCGGCCGGCCGGGGCCGGCCTCAAAAGGAGCAAGCGCCCGCTTCCTAAACCTTCACGGTTGCAGTGCGCGCACCATCTCCAACACGGTGCGTCGATCGGCTCTTCGATCGGGTCAGAATCCACGGTTTCGATCGGTCCAAGTTGAGCAGGCACGCTGACTGCCTGAAGCTCGGGGGTGGCGCCCGTCTGGGCCCGTGAAATTTGGCCGATCGATTAATCTTACGATCTCGATCAGATCAGAGCAGCGAGCTCGATGTGTGCATGCATGCGCTTCCTCTGATCCTTCGCTTTTTCCTCGCGCGCGTGTCCTGGCATGCCATGCCAGGCCATGCCATGCGGTGCGCGCGCCGGCGTACACGCTCGCCTCCGGGTTCGAGGCCAGCCGCGGGCCGGTGGCAGAACGGTGTCAGAGCCCGCCCGGGAAGGCGGCGCGCGGACCGCGGCTGCCCTCCCTCCGGAGGCGCGCGCGCGCCCGGGTCAGGCGCCGGCCTGCGCGCTGACGCCGCCACTGGCCGCAAGCCGGTGGAGTACTCCTGCACGCTGACGCCGCCTCTGGCAGAGCGAAGCTGGCCGGCCGGCACGCCGGCTGGCCTTCTTTTCGTGATTTCGTCGTCGGTCAGGTGGCCTGTCTCTCTTGTCAGCTTTGACGTTGTTTGGAAGCAAGTTAAGCTGTCAGAGCGAGCAGGACCATGTCGATCTACGGGGCGGCAGCTGCTACCGCTCGTGCGTGCATGGCGACTGACAGCGTGTACTTCAATAATGCAGCAGCGTTTGCTTAATCGAATCAGTCAATCAGTGGTCAGTGGAGCTTGAATCTTTATATACTCACCTTGATTAGCTGAAACTTAAAGTACGATGTTTTGACCCTGTTTTGACCAGCTGTACTAATCTCTGTTCTTGTGTATTGTATATACTAGTATAATGCCCGTGCGTTGCCACGGTTTCACTTAAAGAATACAGTTAAAAACAAACAAACAAAACTACAATGGTATTCATCACATAAATAGAGTACAAGACAATTAAGAGAGATTCCAAGTCATCGCATCATTTTCAATACAACATTGAGGTACGTGCAAAGTTGAATTGAAATACATGCAAACTTAAGCATCTTTCATATAGAGCAACATTCAGGTGCAATCTTTGTCAAGTCTGTAAACATCTTACATACGGAGTCTATTATGCTACCAACAGGTTCCCACTCAAAAAAAAAAAAAAAAAAAAAAAAAAGGCAGGAACACTTGTCATGTAATTGCTAAAATTTCTCTGTTCTCTATGTTACACAATTTTGCGTCAGTGCATAACCACAAGCAGCAAGCTTTCGTCGTTGCATCACGACGACGGCGGCTGTAGCCGCAGCCGCCTTGCTCAGCTCCTTCACCAGCTCTGCGTGAAACCACGAAACCCCACGGACACACAGATGGTAGTTATCTGGCATCGATCTGTTAAAAAACTCAGTTATTACTATAATATATTTGGCAAGCATTCATTGAGTATATATTACACAAGAAAATTTTAGTATTGCAACAAGAGAGAAAAGGGGGACTTAACACGGACATCAACTCAGCTAACAAAAAGCATAACTATTCTACGTTTTATGCATAGCTAACATGTTAATAATGATATGAAGTTCTCTCCAAAATATGTGTTTTCTATTGAATTGGGCAACACCAAAGTATTTTCAATGGGCACTTGACTGACAACTGAGGTTATCATCATACATGGAAACGTGATACAAAGATTCCAATTATTTACTTCCCTCCTTACCTAAACAATATCATCATTCAGAGGAATACCAGGACGAAAAATCCATGAAATACCAGGAGCTCACCTCAAATTTCGCTATGGTCTCCGGTGTCCTCAAGAAGCCCTGAGGAGACTCTGTAGCCAGCTCAACTGCTTCCTTGTATTTTGTTTGTGCAAACAGTTCCTGGAACCTTTGCACAACCTGCACAATTCAGAATTTCATGAAATCCTATTCAATATTAACACATATAAGTATAATTACACACAGTCTGTAACTTTGACAGATAGTATTAAACTATTAACACATATAAGTTGTGTCATGCTCCTTAAGCAGAATTATGGTTGAAGCAACAATGCCCAATCATTCCTGAAATCTCTCTAAAAACAGTGCCCAATCATTTATTTTTAAACTGAGGAGCAATTATCTCTTATTTGAAAACTCTAGTAGGCTCAACTGAGTTTAACTCTGAAATGATATCTTGTTTTAACAAAGCCTAACAGGTTCATTGCCATACATGGAACAATATATCCATGCAACTCAAAATACATCAGAAGTACATTTTTTATTGGTAAACAGTCTCCTAACAGATTAGAGATTTGAACAGCAAATAAATTGCTGCAGCCATATCACTGAACATCAGAACATCAGAAGTTCAATTTTTATTGATAAATAACCTCATAACAGATTAGAGAACAAACCACTTTGGTAAGAGAACAAAGACCTGACATCCAAAGCATTGAAACAAACCAAGGCCTGGTGCAGCCATCTAATTTGTGAACTGACAGAGATTTCTTCTCTGAAACAAACCTAATAGCTCACCCCTGCATAGAATAAGCGTCAGTTAGGTACCCCAAGATTAGGCTAAGCCACAATTTTATAGCAAACACGGCGCTGCAGACAAATGCAATGGTGATCCATTTTAAGAACAACATCATCTTAGGATCAACAAGCAGCTTCCTATCAATTCAAGACGCCGGAGAAATAATTAGATTCTACAAATAATTGGGCATTAGAGGAAACAGAGCAATATTATCATAATATAATCTGTAAATAAAAAGGCAAATCATGTGTTTCTACACAATATTCAAAGAAATTTATTAAACTAATTACCTTGTCTGCGAGCAATTTCTCAGCAACTTGTATGCGAGCAATTTCTCCTATAAACATAACTCGAGGCATGTTTATACGAGCTGAGGAAGGTGATCTGCTGAAGATCCATCTGAGCATGAAAATTGCCTTGAGTGTGATCCTGTATGTGTGATATGGCAAACTGCTTACCACCTGCAAACATGGCAATAAGAAATTTATACATTCAGTAACAAGTCTAACTGTGCCTGCTGATGAATCAAAATACATTCAGTAACACGTCTAAAAGTGTCTGCTGATGAATCGAATGAAGATTGCATTTTTGATAAATTGGGAATGATACTCAGAAGTGTACAGGATTAAAAAAAAAAGTGAAACCAACCTGCTTAGCGGACAGCACGGCGTCATCCTAATCAGTGTTGTGGCCTGCTAAGCCTCCTTCTCCTGCTAGTTATTCCAACAGATCTTAATCCCCTCATGCTAGCTATTCCAACAACAGATTAACAGTTAAGTTAATCATTGCAACTTGATCTGAATCTACGTGAGACAACACACCCAGGGAGAGCAGTGAGCCACTTTAGAGAGAAGGCGATTCAGTTTCACACATCAGGAAGAAAGAAGAGATGGCATGGCATACCTCGTCAGCAGAGAAAGGCCAGCGTAGACGAGGCTCTGGATGCTCTTGCCTTCGACTGCCTCCTCCTCGAACTCCTCAAGCAGGTCGTTCGCTGGTGCAGCAGCAGAGGGGTGGGGCTATTCCTCGGTGTTCACCCAACAACGTCTGCAGCCTCAGCGCTCCCACGGGATGGGTGGCACGGGGACGACGCACCGGAGCCAATGCGGGACAGGGGCGTCCGCTCTGCTCCTGCAAGTGCCGCTGTCGCCGCTTGCTCCCGCGGCTTAGAGCCTGCGTGTGGCGGAGCCCGCCTCCTAAAGAGCGGACGGCCGGAGCTAGGGTTTGAAGCCTGGTGAGAGGAGCTCGCCTCCTAAAGGAAGGGGAGAGGAGCCCGGACTGCCGGAGAGGAGCTGGATCTGCGCCGTCGTCGCTGCCCTGGTTCCCTGGTGGCCGACCGCGTGCAGCCTCGTGGCCGGCTACCTGGCGCAATCCTAGCCCGACCTCGTATGAAGTGCCATAACCACGGACGCCGCACCAAGCCTCCGCCGCCCGCCGAATGCCGCACCGTGCCGCCGCATCCGCCCCGGCGGCCCTGCTCCTCCTCCGGTCACAGCCTCGCGCCCCCTCCTCCTATCCACGTCGCGGTCCGCGGCGGCCCTCCACGACGAAGCAGGCCCTGGTGGACGCGCAGGCGCGGCGCCCGGCGCGGGGACGACGCGGTAGTCGTCAAGTCGGCGGCGCGCACGCCGTTGGGGGAGCTGCACCGCCTCGCTGCCGCGATGCGGCACGCAGCGCTGGTGGTGGAGGTGAACCGTGGCCACGATGGAGACTGGAGGGGAGGAGGAGCGGTGTACGTGGTGCGATGGTTCAGAGAGGGGAGGGAGATGAGTTTGAGTAGCTTCTCGGGGAACAGAGTCGTCACGCGGGCCTGAATCGCCTGGGGAACCGAGAAGTCGCGCGTTGGGGCGTGCGGTGCGGTGGGCGTGGCACGGGGTGGACGAGTGATGAGTTTGATCCGAGCATTTCCGTCCGTTCGATGTGAGATCAGAGTGAATCTGGTTCCTTCATTTCAAATGTTGATTGGGTTTTGGGTGCATTGGTTTGGGTACACTTAGAGAAGATTAGGCGAGATAATGACTATGGGGGTTAGTTTGTTGTGTGGGCTTTAGTAATGTTTTTTGTATTATATGTAGTAGAGATAATTGACAGTCGTTTAAATCTTGACTAACAATAATCGTTTAAAAAGTTAGTCCAATAGAATACGAAAAGTACCACCGAAAAAAATAGGCATTTCAAATGCGTTTTTTTTTCATGTACCCTATGTTTTCCCTATGTAAAATAAATGATTCCGCTAAGCTCAAGTGCTAGATTGCACGGACCATAATGGTTGATCACATAGCGAGATTAGGGAAAACTTTGTGGTTTCGGTAGCCTTCTCAGTTGGAAAACCCACGAACATACCTTGAGTACCCGTCGGAGAGACCATATGTCAGGAGTGTCTAAGGATCGGCAAGACCACCTAGGATATCCACAAATCTCGTCGAGAAAGGTGTGGAACATCAGGATATGGGGTTGGAAGAGAATATGATATAGAGTAAAGTGTATAGAGTAGATTTTTTTTCATTGATTGGATACCTCAATTTGTTATGGGCCTCTCATATATACAGAGGAGTGATTTTATTTCGTGAGGGGTTGCAAAACCTTGCTAATCCAACAAAAACGACTCCCAATCTAGACAGCTAACAAAAAGAAGTGTCGGGACTCAGGATGAAACTTTCCAAATCCATAAATTCTTCCTCCAAACTCTAATTTGGACATTTTGTAAATGCATTTCGATTATCAATGAGAGAAATCCAATAGCAAAGTCCAATTTGCATTTTGGGAAAGTTCCAAATCGGTCTAGGCTGGTTTGGAAACTAGAGAGTCAGTTTCTATCAAAGCGGTTCCAAAAGTGAAATTCTCACACTCCAAAGGAGCGCCTAAGCATATGATGTGCTCTATCAGATTTTTAAACATAGGTCATTTTACAATCAAGGCTTTATAAGTTTGAGCCCAATCTAATACGCAATGATGCTATATAGATTTGCACAACATACGGTCCAAGTTACTTGGTTCATCTAGGTTGTATAGTCTTGCAGAAAATGCAAGTCAAAGTGTTATACTTGAGATTATCAATGCCCTAAGAGACTTGCATTTAGAACTAAAAGTCCTTCTATTTATTCGTACAAATTGAAGAATATACAAATATTAAAATTAAAATAAATAGTACAGAACATTATTCCTCTATATTGAAATACAAGGTAGTCTTAGAATTTTAAGACATCTTCGGAGGTAATGTAAATGAAACATTTTACCATCCCTAAGTTACGGAAATATTGTGATTATGATATTTAGATTAGTTACATGTGAATGTTCAAATTTTAAAATGAATTGAGTGGTTATTTCACTTAAAAAGTTAAAATGATTTATAACTTAGAAAAATTCTGATTGGTTTATCTTATACATATTTGGACGAACAAAATATGAAATGGTGGTTAAATAATATAAGGCTTGATTCTGTAAGGATCCTTAGATGAATCATCGTGAAACGGTGTTTCGGATACATGATTCGAATTGATAAATAGAGAAACATTTCTCCTTTTTTACACTAGGATAGGAGGGGGAGAGGGGGATCCGATAAAAGGCAGTTTTTCGTTATCGTGATTAACTTTTGTCACATTTCAACTTGCCAAATGATTTCACTGAAGTGATTCTTCAAAATGGAACGTTTCTATGGAGTAACCTGTTTTTTTTTTTATAACGGTAACCAGCTCTGAAACGTTTTTTAATACGCTGGGTCTAGTTTGGTGAGCGCTTTGGAGCACAACCTTTATTTGGGCAACGTTTTGCTCCCATAACCCTGTCCACCATGAGCGCATGGAGTTCCGCCGCAGACCAAGTACACGGTGCACGGTTCCACGCAGCACCAGCACCACATCCGCGCACGGCGCACGCCACACGTGCACACAAGGCGACTGCATTGTGCATGATCACCCAGGCCGGTACGGCCAAGCTGAGCGCGGCGCGGCGGGACGTGCAATAATCCGCGGTCCTCGATCGCCCATGCGGCCATGCCAAAGTCCCCGACCGACCCCGGCAATGTGATCCGGCAACAAAACGGGGATTTCGTCCGCGTCCGACGCGAGGGGAGGCAGCAGGTCTTCAGGGGAATGGACGAGAAGACGCAGCGCGCGCGTGGACACAGGGGATCTGGGTGGGTGGGGGAACACCGGAACAGGATGACGCTGACCCGCCCGGCCCGGCCGTGCAACCAATCTTGGACGCTTGCGCGCAGGAGCCACCGGCCCGGCGCCGCGCGAGAGGCGACTAGACGAGACGAGACGAGAGTCGAGACAGACCACCGCCCCCGCGGCCCGCTTCCGCTTGGCTCCGCCGCGCCGCTCCTGCGCTGCATCGTGCTGTGAGCTGTGACGCTCGGAGGCACGGCGTGGCGCGGCATGGCGGGCACGGGAGCCTGTCCTCCCGACGGGGGCAGATGGTCGCGCCGCGGAGATCAGTGTCCCGAGACCGAGAACGTGTCCGCGGTGCGGCGTGGACATGCCGTATGTATGCCCGCAACCGATTTCGAGCACGGACGGACCACCGGAGAATCTGTGCTGGCCCGCTTCTCCGTTTGACGACACAGTGGTCTAGTGTCCGCGGGCGCTCACTGTGCTATAGCGTGCGGCGGATGACAGTGTTTCCAGCCAGATTACAGAGCGTGCAGATGGATACAATCATGAGGAGGAAGGCCAAAAGGCCAAAATTATTTTAAGCACAAAAGGTTTACTAAGGAACTGTACCGGAATTCGGAAGGAATGCGTTTTTTATTAAAAAAAAATAATTTGGAAGGAATGTCAGTCAGGCAGCCCAATATACTTGCAGCCGCGCTTGAACCCGCTCTTCGGCCCAACACGGCCATCGGGCCATGCCGAAGCTGGCAATCGCAATTGCGGCCTGGCACGCATCGGCCCACAGTGCTAGTAAAGACTAAAAAGTGATTTGCATGGAACTCACTCTGAAACATGAAGAATTGGAGTTCATGGTGATCATGTGGGCGATCTGAACGGTGTGGGGGGTGCTTGTCCGTGGACGTATTTAATCAGAGGTCACTATCCACTTCCAGTTCTGTCAATAATTTTTTGAGTTGGCTAGTGAGAACCGAGTAAAACACCAGAAAGCCTAAACGGGCTATGAGAATAGGTGGATGGATTGCACCTCCTTCCTAGTGATGCTGCAAATAGCAGTGTTGATGCTGTAGCTACAGAATACGCAGGACAGTAGAGCAGTAAGCCAGTAAACACCATCATCAGAGACGATTCTGGGGCTGTTCGCTGGCTTTTTCATTGGGCTTACTGGTCCAGTGAAGGACTATCTCTAGCCATCCATGTTTGGCTCTTACTGTTCGGAGGTAATATAAAACTTTTACAGTGAAAATTTCTGCAGCTAATATAAGGAACAGCTATTTGTGGGAATCAATTTTGAAGTTCATTGGTTAGCACGAGTAGTGTATGAATCCGTAATCCAACCATCGATGTGATATGAACGGTATCCAACCATCGATGTGATATGAACGGTTAACAAACAACAACGCAACCAAGAAATAGCAACAAGCTTGGGGACCGACAACACAAGTTCACAACGTCGACGCAACCAAGAAATAGCAACAAGCTTGGGGACAGACAGACGACTGACGGACAACGCAAGTTCACAACGTCGACGACATTACAGCCCACTCAGGCAACCGAAAACAAAGACGACCCCAATCCCAGTAGCGCATTTGCATCATTCTGCACTACCGCAATTGTTAATGCTTAAAGAACGATTAAACCGGTAGACACATATTTGAAGACAAAAATTGTAAAATAAGACAGAAAACATAACTAGAACAAAGCACATCCTATCCCAACAATTCAGGGGCACATTTTCACAAATGGATTCCAACAATTTCCCTGATTATACAGCTTGTCTGCAATACTGAAGTCTCATACACTGATCAGACTCACAGGTCCTGCTGATAAAGCAATACGCTGATCGGACACAAGTCATGCTGATAATCAGACTCACCGGTTATGCTGATAAACTCCAACAGACAGATTCATGCAACCTGATCTCCATTTTCTAACTACGAAGAAAAATGACTCACCGGAAATTATATCCTGCCGGGTTTACTTGTCATGCTGGGTCACTTTCAACAGACAGATTCATGCAACATGATTTCCATTTTCCAACGAATAAAAATGAAGTTGTGGTGTGCAATTCAGGACATGTACTAACTTGGTTAGAACAAGGACTCCGAACTATGCCGTGTCCAAGAAAAACAACCTGCCTTAATTCAATTAACTCTTACATTTACAAGGACTCCGAACTGTCATGTTCAAGCAAAATAACCTGCCTTAATTCAATTAACTCTACATTTGCAAAGCTTAAAATATAGTAGGGAGACCAATTTCAATAGAAACGTGACCCGACCTGTTTTTCAGTAGAACAAGAAGTGAGAAAGTTGTAGACTTTGTGAGTTTGTGACATAACATTCATGGTGCAGAGACATAACGCAAATAAAACTTGACTTAACCTGACCTAATTACATTTCTCATTACGTTTCAGTCACTGCCATGAGTTTCTAGCCTAAAACTAGCATAGAACAAGCATTTCAATGAAATAGCAGGCTCGGTTCCACTAACATCCACAACTACTTTAACCTATGTATCAGCAAACTGGTTTCAAATTCAAGTTAGGGTACCATTAAAATTTATACTACATCTGCAATAACAATTGACAAACAGCCAATTTGATTCTTAATCAAGGAAGGAATGCAGGACCTAAGCAACAAATTCTCATTGTCAGGTAGTCATGAACGACTGATCCAACTCACTATTTGCATAACATTCACAAAGACAACCAAAAGGCACAGCAATAAGGCACCATAAAGTCATTGGCTCATACCATCATATCACAAATTCTTAATTGACGAGATAATAAACATATAATTTCAGGTTCCCATCTCACCACACGAACAACGAAACTGAAACTACAAAAGGTGGGTGGTTCTTCCTCTGCTTGCACAACGAAACTACTACCAGCAAGCGCATAATAATCATACTGAGAGCGAAAAGGGTGAGGAACGAGCCAACGGAGCCTTGCCCGCGTCGCGGCGCCTACTTCTCGGAGGAGTTGGGCCCGCGCTTCTTGCCGAAGCCGACGACGGCGGTGACGAAGCGGCGGTTGTACTGCATCCTCTTGTACGCGCGGCCGCGGGGCTTCTTCTTCTTGTCCTGCTTCGCCACCTTGGGCGTCTGCCCGCGGACCTTCCCGGCACGCGCCAACGATCCGTGCACCTTACCTGCGCGTAGCCACGCCACACACCCGATCAGCGCGCGAGTGAGGATGCAGCGAAAGGAGAGGAGGAGGGATGAGAGGGGATGGAAGCTTACCCATGGCTGCGAGGCGGCGGCGGCGGGGGCGACGGAAGCGAGCGCGGGGAGGCTGGGAGATGCGGCGGCGGCGCGGCTGCTGTGAGAGGGAAGAGGAAACCCTAGGTGATGGGGCAGGGCTTTATAGGCGTGATGAGGATTTTTGGGTGCGGGCAGAGAGGGCTGGAAGGTCGGTTGTGGCCCGTGGTGAGGAGATTGGCGGGCCTTGTCACATTGGGCTCATGTTACCAGTGTTTTGGGCCTGAGACGTGTGGGCCGAAGGAGAGACTGGAGCCCCAAATACTAGGCCTCTTTTTGTCCAAAAAAACTAGGCCTCTTTTTGTTGTGGGCTGGAGTTTTAGCCGTGGGGGTCAAATTTTGTAGGCCCACGTAATTCAGAGTGTAGTGACAAGTGACGTTTCTGATCGTCGTTTTACCAATGCCAGTGCTTCAGCTTCCTTCGCATACTCAAATCCCAAAAAAATTCACGAAAAAAAACATAGATGTTGGAGCGGGTAATAATATACAAACCATAGTCCTACGAACTGTGGTTGGATGCCCGTAGAAGCCAAACCAAACTTCGGCCATCGACCTGGTACGTTTGGTTTCCTACCGAAAGATCGATCGGTGCCATCAAGTTGTAGTTTATCTCTCTTTTTTTCATTCGTCAGTGTGGCCAGATCGGAGCGACCGTTTCGGCCTCCAATTGTTTGGCTGGATGATGCCCAGGTTTGGCAGGGAATCTACAGGCTGAAACCGAACGCGCCCTGGCATCCACGTCGGCGTCACGGCCTAACTGCCAACAACGACGTGCTTGCGCCGACGACGGCGATCTCTTCGAACCCCACCTGCCGACGCGGAGACATTCCGCGCAACGAACTCGCCATCCATCAGCGGAACGCACGCGCCCATCACGGAGCTCTGGCGCCGTGCACGTACAGGGACGTGAGGAGCGCGGGCGAGGGCAGACGGTGGCACGCCGCGGGACGGGCCTCCTGAACATGTTCGTCCACCTCCGTCCGTGAGGCCAATGGGCAATGAACATGTTCGTCCAGCTCCGTGAACATGTTCGTCCAGCTCCGTGAGGGAGGCCAATGGCCAATGAATTGGCGTCCTCGTGTCCTCGCGTGCTCGCGGACGCGGCAAAAATGCACCGCAGGCTGCCAGCTCCAGCTCAGGCTGCCGACGTGAGGAAGGCCGCCTCTCCCACTCCCACCAGGACACCCTCACTTGCAGTTGCAGAATCGCAGTAGACTCCCCTACCGCTTTTACTTTTCTTGAGATGGGATCGAACCGTATTCCAGCGGCAGCCCCACGGCCCCCACCCCACCACTTGCCCCCGGAATCCAGCCAGCATCGCGTGCGTGCAACGGAGATGCGCGCTCCCGGGCTCCCGGCTGTCCGTCCGTCCGTGCCTTCCATTCTGACGCACACGCACGCACCCACCCATTTCGCGATCGACGCCGTGCGGCACATGCTCCCTCCTGTGCCGCACGCCCGTCGCGAATCTCGCCGGCGCCGCCCCTCGCTGTCCCTTGCGTGATTGTTTTTGTCATGTCGGCCGTTCTGGCGCCACAAGACGCTGTGGCGGCGATCAGAGCCAGCCGGCCGGCCAGGGGGGCTCTGCTTCCACCGTCTCACGCACGTACTCCATCCATCACAAGATTTAATAATAGGATAGGAGGATCTCTTGAATGAAGCAGAGAGAGTACAGGGCCAGCTTGGAACAAGTCAGATCAGCTCAACAGCTAGCCCAAGATAAATCCTAAATACTAGTAGAACCTCTATATAGAATCAGTCACTTGTAAACGTCATACTCGCAGTGAGTTAACAATGATGTATTGTGTGGAAAACCCCGGCGTTTCCACAACATCACCGCTCCATTTGTCAACCATCTAGGCATTATCTCTACCAATGGAACGTTTGGCTCTCCATCTGCCTTTTGCATCGACCACGGCGTACGTATGTGGTGGTTATATGTACAGGTAGTACATCACCTCAGCGAATGACGCCACGTGGACACCGATGCGAAGCAGCAATAATCAGCGACTCTGATTGGTGTCAGTCATGAGTGAGCTTGGCATCTTGGCATCTTGGGCGGCAATTGCATTACCTATCACCTTCTGCAGAAATAAATTGCATTACCTAATCCTCAAGCGCCTTGGCCACGTCTCTCCTATGTCTGAGACCATGGCGGCCAACGAGTTCGACGCTCTCTTTGGTGGGCGCCCGGAGGACGACGAGGCTTTCAGGGCGCTCTTCGCCGATGGCAGTAACGTCGGTAGGCGCAAGAGGCGCCAACGTGCGCAGGCCTGAGCCAGCCATGGTTCTAGCCTTGAGTTGGAACAGTTGTTAGTTAGCGAGTAATAGGATAATGCAGCTCAGTTGTAGGGTGTGCTTTTCTTGCTTTGATTGAAAATCTTGTAAGCACCCCGGTTGTACTAAAACTTTCCTTCTTAATCAAAATACGCGCAAACCTTTTGCGTGATTGAGAAAAAAAATAAATTGCATGACCCAGATCCGAGAATTGGAATTGTTATAAATTTGACAGCGATCTGAACAAGTAAAACAGTTTTCAGTGCCGTTTCAATTTCAAAATGTCAACTTCATTGACCTAGCACAGTTTAATGGGTCTGTGATCAGAACATTGCAACGGGCAAAGAGGAGGTGTTTGAAAATCGTTGTCAGTCTGGAATTGGAAGGATGGCGTATGCAGCTTACAAGTTGCAGGCACAAGAAAGCTGCTCTGCTCCATAATATTCAGCCCAATACCACTGCAATGATGCCGTGCAACTAGGCACAATACAGAGCAAGAATTCGGTAACAAAAAAATCTGTAAAAGAAAAAGGAACCTTTTTTTTGTCATCTTCCTTAGGTTGCATTTTTTTTTTTCTTTAATTTTGTAGGAAACCAATAGAAGTCTTTTACTTCAAAGAAGAAAAACAATAGAAGTCTTTACTTCTGTGGTTTGAAAGAGTTACTGCTTGGAAAATTTAGTCCTCGTGTGACCAGGTAAAAGTAAGCACATCAAATCTTTGTCCGCTGAATTTGTCAAAGTGAATGACATCCAAGCAAACAACTGGAGGTCTGGAACATGCCGCCGATCACTTCAGTCTCTGGGAGTGAAAGGCATACCTTGTCCACGAAGACTAGAACTTTCTTTGTTGTTTTAGGCCTTGTTTAGATGCCCAAATTTGCCACCAAATTCACTATGCAGAATTCCTATTCCCCATCACATCAAAATGTCGACACATGCATTGAGTACTAAATGTAGATGAAATCAAAAACTAATTGCACAGTTTGATTGTACTTTGCGAGACGAACATTTTGAGCCTAATTAGTCAAAATTTGGACAATTTTTACCAAATACAAACGAAATGCTACAGTGCGCTGATTTGACACGGCACTATGCAAACTCCCAATTTGAGCCGGAACTAAACAAGGCCTTACTTCATGAACAGGCAATACCAAGAGCAGATTTCAACCGTCAAAGTTTGGTCGTAGAAAGCATGGCACGCTGACTTGTAAAATTACACATCATCGACAATTGTTAACACAATTGTTTGAACAGAGAAGGGTTCAAGACACGGACACCAAATGAACAAGTCTCGTTGATTCATCTAGTTGTTCATTTTTCCACAGATTAACCTGACAGCGAGCAAGAACTAATAAATATTTACATACATGTCTCTGATCAACACCTGTCAGTGAAAACAGTCCGTAACAAGAACTAAAAAGAAATACTACTATGTAATAATTAGAGTGAAAAGAGAGAGAGAGATAGAGAGAGAGAGGAAGTGATCAAGATTGAAGAACAGAGGAGAAACAGAGATCAAGAAGCTACTTCAGCAAATCAACCCCCATAAACAATTATGAGCTCCTGGCGTGTTGTGTTAATCGATCCTCGATGCGTCTTTTTCGATCCAAGAACAAAATAACGTTACTTGCCTTTGCAAATCCGCCGCTCCAAGTTTCGTATTTGATTTGATCTGATCTGCGAGGAGGAAGAAGAGGAGGCTAGCTAGGCCTTGACGACGGTCATCATGCGCTTGAACTCCTCGAAGCTGACCATGCCGTCGCCGTCGCTGTCGACGAGGCGGATCATGTCGCGGCAGTCGGCGACGGCGGGGCGGCCGTTGCCCTGGCGGCGCAGGCCGAGCGAGCCCAGCACGGTGCCGAGCTCCTCGGCGGAGATGAGCCCGTCCTTGTTGCCGTCGAACACGTCGAACGCCTCGCGCAGGTCCCTCTCCTCATCCTCCTCCTCACCCTCGGCCCCTTCGTCGTCGGCGCCCTCCACCGGTACCTCCCTCTCTGCGGCAGCGGTGGCGACGGGGTGCTGGTGCTTCCTCTTCTTGGGTATGGAGTCGTAGAGCTCGCGGAACTCGTGGATGTCGATGAGCCCGTCGCTGTTGGCGTCGACGCGCGCGACCATGGCCGCGGCCTCGTCGGCGGACACAGCGATGCCGAGGCGGCGCAGCGACTCCTCCAGCTCCACCGCCGTGATGAAGCCGTCGCCGTCGTGGTCGAACGTCGAGAACACGATGCCCAGGTCCTTCTCCGGGTCGGCGGCCCGCGCCTGCTGCTTCGTCTTCCCCTGCTCCTCCTGCTGCATCTCTTCTGACACGCAGCCGTCGCTCTTGACGTCCTCGCACTTCTTGGCGCCGGCGCGCGAGGAGGTTGTGAAGGAGAAGAGCGCGCAGAGGCCGCCGAGGAGGAAGAGCAGGAGGAGAGGCGCCATGGGTGGATGGATGGATGCGCTTGGAGGTTCTTGGAGGTCTGTGTGCGAGCGCGAGTGTGTGTGAATGGGAGATCTGGAGAAGACGCGGAGAGGCGGTTGATGGAGTTGGAGCACTCGCCGTATATGAGGGGAGGCGAGCGGAGCAGGAGAGGAGGAGACTACGCCACTACGGCAGAGGAGGCGGCAGTTGTTGCTTGGCGATCGTGCCATGACCTGGTAGATCGTGGGTGGTTAAGATCCATTTCTTTTTCGAAAAAAAGAAGAAAGAAGTTCGCACTGGTGCCCTTGCACTGATCAAATATTTCAGAAGGGGACTTGCCAAAAAAATGGTATAGTACGTGGGTATTCTTGAATGAAGGCGGTACAGTGCACGGTGGTGCACAAGGCGGGTTTTCGTGTTGAGGGGAAAATGCGAGGATGAGCATATACTAGGCTACTGGACTTAGATGTCTTCAAACTATTCATCATAGCAATCTATTCATCATAGCAAGTACAGTAAAACATGTGTATATGTGAAAACAGATCATGGATAGACAAGTTTAGAATCTAAACCATAGAATAGCTAGTTTGTTTCTATAGTCTAAATTATTATTTTTTTTATGATCGATAGACAAATATAGAAGACGAAGATGGATGGAAAAGCATATAGGAATGCACATTTAGTTGATCGACGAAGGAAACGCCAAGCTCATGCGTGCAACCAATGTGGCGGATGTATGCACCAACTTTGATAGCTATAACCCCAATGCGCTCTTCTTCTATGACGGCGACCGTGTCTTCTCCGGTGAAGAATCAAGCTCCAATGAGCTATGTGGTTAGGATTAGGGTTAGAGATTTAGAAGTAGGAATAATGTTTTCGAGGTTAGGAGGAATTGAATTAGTGCCTTTTGGATGTAAAAGCATACCCAAGAAAAAGCATTTTGATTTTGGTCATAGGTGTGGGTGGGACGATAGGTAATTGGAGACCTGTTGGACAATGCTAGTGACAAGGAAGAGCTATATATTCTTTTTTTCTCATAAAACCCATGTTTTCTAAGGCATGAGTTATAGAAATACAAGGGAGCATTTTTTTAGGGCCAACAAGAGAGCCTCTTGGGCATCTAATGAGATCAAATATCGGTAAAAAAAAATTCGAGAGATCAATAAATTGTGGGGAGAGATATATGTTCTCATCGGTTACCTCTCCCATGTATTTTTATTTCGGAGAAACCAAAAGGTTGTTTTGTGTTTTCATCGATCAACTAATGTTGTTTTACGAGAGAAAACTATATCATATTTAATAAACCAGATAAGTTCAAGCAAACTTTAACACAAATTTTATAGATCATCATTAAGGCGGCGTGGAGATTGACAACCTGAAGCTGTGCATGTGTTCCCTAAAGTCACTTGTCGGCTCATGTACTAGCATGCACTTCGTACGCACTGAGCGTACCGCCAAGAAGGACGAAGATGAAACCTACGGAGTAACGGTTAGGGAAGTACGGGTACAGTGGGCCCTACACAGAGGCAAAGGGACCTGGGCAGCATTCTGGTGATCTCCATGGACGTGCTCGTGTAAACGGCGCCTCACACACAAGGGCATATTAAAAGCGAGAGAGCGCGAGCGTGATGGCGACTGTTTATGCGGTGGAAGCGCGTCGGGCGCCACCCAAAACCGCGTGAAGCTGCCGCGCGCCCCACCACATAAACAAAGTACAAACCTGAGAGGGCCCCCTGCAGCTGCAGGCCGCAGCGCATGAACGCACGAACCCAGCCGTGCCGGTGCCCATCATGCCCCATGCGTGCAAGGAGCAGGGGGCCGGCCGTTTTTAAAAGCGGGCGGCAACTAACGGTTGCGTTGCGCCTGGGCATGGCATGGCAGCGGCAGTGGCCAGTGGGCACAGTGGCCACCAACGGCATTGTCTCATCTTGTACTCCTGGCCGCGGGAAGGGCTCCTCGTTGCCGTTGCGTGCCCGCGCCGCGCGTACGAGGAGGAGAGGACCGAGAGCGACGGGCGAACCACATTCTACGAGCACGTAGCGAAGTTCGGCGTAGTTCGGCAGACGTGACGCCAGAAAACCGCAGGATGGAGTTTAACATGCGAATTTTGCTTTTATCCGTGAGCTTACCGCGATAGTTGGTAGTCTTTTTTCATATATATACAATTCATTCAGTTATTTTAACAATTTTGAGTTTGTAGCACTCAAAAAGAAAGTTGTTTTTATTTAGGAATGGATGGAGTATTTACTAGTCAAGGTTACTTTAGAATACAACTAGCAGACTTGGTGGCTAGCTTGTGCCCAAAGGAACATGCATGTTGTGACAACCAACATTACGTTTGCAGTAATTAAGGTTTGATGACGCTCGACCTTGTCGTCTCGTCGAACTCGCACACAACCACACACGGTAGGTACTACTACAGCCTTAATTAGGCTAGTCTCAATAGGGGTTTCACAGAGATTTTATACACATTAAATACGCTGTCACATCAGCAGATTTACACTTTTTGCATGAAAGAGACCGCTAGGACCCATCAAAACCTAAAATAGCATATGAAATTGTGCAATGAAATTAGCATTGAGAGATAGACCTATTTCACGTTAATGTTTCACATTTTGGAAACTGTGCGGTGAAACCTTTGCATTGAGGCCAGTCTCAGTGGGGATTTCACAAGTGGTGTCATGCACATTAAATACATGACACATCAAAGCAATTTGATTGAAACGAGGAGGAGAGAGAGCAACATAGTTTCACCATGGTGAAACGGGGGTGGCGTCGTTTCCCAGGAAGTGAAACCCGAATAAAACTAGCATTGAGCAGTTTCATCTCGTCGTCCACCAATTAAATGAAACTCAAAATGAAACTAGCATTAAATAAAACTTCAGCAATTAAATGCTTCTTTATGCCTTGGAAACGTCAAAATGAAACTCTGATTGTTGGGGCTGTTTCATACCGGTGTCATTTGAGTCTTGATGAAGTTTTCATATTAAACTGTCATAACGACACCACGACCGAGACTGGCCTGAGACTAGCCTTAGCATACGATCCCACGCAAAAACAGCAGCAGCTACCGCAGAATATACGGGTGTCATTTCACAAAAAAAAAATATATGGGTGTCTTTCTCCAGAATTGAAACAATTTAGTGCCGCCAACGACGTCTCGTCTGAACGCCCAAATTGAGACTGAAATAGACGCCACCACCACGGTCCACGCACACTACTTTGGGTACGACTCCGACCGTTTCTCGGACTCGAAACGTTATGCAATATACAGCGGCGCGCGTCCAAACTTGTGGGACGAGACCTGGGCCTGGCCTGATGTATGCGGACATGTGTTGTGAGTCTGAGATCAAGAACGAGTCGTACGGTACGTGCTGAGAGAGTAGCTACACAGTCAGTGGCCTCAGTTGATTTTTAGATTTTGTCCTGACCCGTTCGTCGCCGGCCTGAATATTAGTAGTGGAAAAAAAAAATGTAGTACTGATGATTATATAAGATGGGCAGGTGTGTGACTGTGATGGCCTTTCAAACATTCCTGTACCGACGACTTCGACTTCTCTCCCGCTGGTTAATTACCTCTTTATTAGGGCAAGATTATTGTGGCTGCTTTCATCTCATTTAATTTTATTATTACTAATAAAAAGTCTAAAAGCCTAAAACATATTGTCTTGACTCTGTTTTAGTCTGCGGGAACTACTAATTTGGAATGATTTTAAACTATTCATGTAATTCTTAGGAAGGAATTAACTATTAGAAACTAATCTATACCTTCTATATAAACAAACCCCACTAAGGTAATTATCTGATCTCTCCTTGCGCCACATCAACATTTTCCTTTTTTTTTTTCAGTTACTGACCGATCACCAAGTTTCAGCCAAACACCATGGTACACCAGTGAACGTCCATCTGTTCATAGGTTCATGCCTCCACTACATCGCCACTCTTGATCTTCTCTACTGAATGCACATAAAACTGCACCACAACCCTTTTCTCCTTCCCCGCAATGCTTTCAAGATGGTACCAATTATCACTTTCAAAATTAACTCATGCAGTCATGTCAGGTTTATTGTTGTGATTATGCCTCCAGGATCCATGTCGTCTCTTCGATTCCTCTCCCAGCTTCGACCCAGCCATTGTTGCCGGATGCCTTCGAAAGCATCAGTGCAAGTATACGCAGCCTTTTCCAATCTCACATGATTCTAGATGTGCAAAATATTGCCTCCGCTCTTGGCAAGTCCTGAAGCTATACAGTGTCCATCGCCCATCGGCGACATGCGTAGCCGAGCCGCTCGAGATGCTCCTAGCGACCTCGAAGCCTCACCATGCGTTGCCGCGAGCCGCTCGAGAAGCTCCTAGCCACCACGTCATGGACATGTTACGAAGCCTCACCATGGAAGACCTCTCAGGCACGGCAGTGAACATGCGCAAGGTCTCATATCACCGTTCTGCCTTCTGCGTGCTATTGCTACTGATCGACAGGGAGCACATGCATGTTCCTGGTGTAGTGCTGCGCATTTGATGACGATGCATGTTGTTATTTTACCTGTCCATATTCAAATAATTTCTCACTAGGATCGATAGTATCTTTGTTCAATCTGCAGAAGTACGTTTGTATTTCGTGTCAATGTCATGGCATGGGATTAGATCAAAGCAGCAGGTTGTCTAATTTCATCAGCATATTTATGATTACTACATATGTTATACTACTATATTACCCTACAAAATTTTTCCTCCTAATCAAATACTTTATACCCGTCCATAGTCCTCCTTCATACCCGCGGCAACGCGCGGGGAATCCACCTAGTATTTATGGATAGCATGGCACACTAATGTAGATAGCTAATAGTATTTTAGTGGATGTTGTTTTGGATATTATTATTATTACTTGTGCTAGTGAACTCTAATTGAAGGTGTGAGTAGGCTAGTGAGGTGGACATGTTGCATGTTGAGAGAAATAAGTTAGTGGAGTTTATCTATATTAGTTTTGATAGATTTCATTAGTGGTCTCTCTCATATGCCAGCGACTTCATTTTTTTCTAGTTATTCTTTTTAAGTGCAAAAGGTTTAAGTGAGTTATAATCAAGTTATTCTTCGTCCACAAAAAGTTTGTATTTTTATGCATATTTTTATTCATTTGATTTTTTATAGAAAACATTGTTTAGAATCAAAATCTAGCCTCTATCAGCCAAATGGTCCACAATGTTTCTGGAGAAAATGTAGACATGAAACGTTTCCTTAAGAATTTGGGTCCCTGTCAAACGAGGCCTAATCTAAACAAAGAAATTACATCATTTTTTGTGATGAAATTAGGAGTATAAGAAGATATTGGAGCTAACAGTTGCAACTATAGTTGGTGAGATACCAAAATCATTATAGCCAGCGTGTGATTACGGAGCGAAAGCTGAACCACCATGTCCTTAACAATGGCTGCGGGCATACTCATATGAGGTATAATTATAATAATTATTGAACAGCCCTTTTAGCATAACTAACTAATATTTGGAGGTTGAGCTAAAACAATGACCAACAAGCTGACCCCTTCACTAGAAGTCCC
Organism: Themeda triandra; assembly: GCA_018135685.1. Taxonomy (NCBI): domain Eukaryota; kingdom Viridiplantae; phylum Streptophyta; class Magnoliopsida; order Poales; family Poaceae; genus Themeda; species Themeda triandra. The sequence continues at coordinate 1,347,684 of JAENPR010000030.1, read as the reverse complement.
TAAAAAAGCAGCAGCAGCAGCAGCAAGAAGTAACAGCCAGTAGTGCAACACTCGTTACTCGCTTTGCAATAAATTGAAACCTTGAACAACCTGTCCTTGCAGCTAAATTATGACAAAAATAAGGCCTTTGAGTATTTATTTATATTATATAAAAAGTAATCCTGGCCGCGTCAGTGTTCCCTCCACCAAGCAAAAATGCAGTCAACAAAAATCAAACAAAAAGATCCCCAAATCTAATTAGTAACCAAACACAAGAAAGTTAGGGGATTTAAACTGAACGAGAAGCTGCTAAAAGTGCATACTACTACTCTGCAACCAACGGAGGAGCAGCACAAGTCCAGGTGTTCGGTGGGTGTGCCTGGGTGGATCAGAATCAGATGCTCGCCCGGCCCGCCCGGCCCGCTCGATCAGCGAATATGGCTTTGGTCGCCGTTGCGTTTGCTTCCAGCAACGGCCGGGCAAATCATCATCCTGTCTGCAAAGTTACAGACGGAAAGCCACGAACGCTGTGGAGTGTGGACTGACGGACCGCCGCTTGGCTGACTGGCTCACTGGCCGGCGGCAAGAAACGTTCGGTTCGGCTTCGGCAGGTGCTCACTCGCCTGCTGTCGCGTCCAGATTCCAGACGGCAGCGCCCTCTCTCGGCTCCGGAGTCTCCGGTTCATCATTGGCATGTTGGTCCGGCCAGCGGGCCAGGTAGTGCTCTGGTCCAAGTCGTGGTTAGGGATTCCTCACCGGCGAATTATTGGGCCGTCGTCGTCTCAACTCCTTTGCAAACTTTGCTCTAACAAAGCCCTTAAAGGATGCTCCACTACAGTAGACCACTCTCACTACACAGTCCGCACTGTACGTTCTGCTTTCCTGCGATCAGTCCTGCTGCATGCGAATCTACGGTTCCATTCCATAACTAGTATAGTGCCCGTGCGTTGCCACGGTTTTATTTAAGAGGCGCACTTAAGAAACCAATTGATCAGCAATCTTTTCCTATCCCACTTCTTTAGATAATTTCAGTGAGAACACGCAGTTGCTAGTCATCACACAAGCAGTACTAAAACCTTCAAGATAGTCATCACACAAGCAGTACTAAAACGTTCAAGATATACACACAGTTGCTAGTCATTACAAAAGCATGAGTACTGAAACGTTCAAGATATACACACACGTTCAAAAGATATATACACACGTTCAAGATATTTGAAAACACGAGTACTGAATGGCAGGCAGGCATGAAGACACACAGCATCAGATTGCAAGCAATTCTTTGAGAGAAGCAGCAGAGCAGCGCTGTTTCAGTGTTTCAGTGCACATAATGACAACCATCACTCCAAAAGGCGATATCAGATCTTAACATAAAGATTTAAAAAGGGCCATATCATAGCATCCGAGACAAATAATAACGATTTCAGAAACCTCATGACATGTATCACATCATAACTATCTCTATAGTTCTTAAAGTATCTGAGCCAATTACATGTCAGATGGTACTTGTGTGACCCCCCTTGACCAAGTAAGTTGGCAATGCATGCTCCTGTATGTGCCAAGTGCCATGGGACCTTCCATTCCAAGTACAAATCCAGCTGAAACTCCATGTATAAAAGAAAAAACTTTTCAGAAATTGATTGCTTAACTCTGAACCAGCAATTAAAAAAGCTAGGAGTATCCTCGTGCATCAATGAATCCAAACTTTAGTGTAATCTTTTTAATTCAGCAATAAAGAAGAAACTTTTCAGAAATAGATTGCTTAATTCTGAACCAGCAATTAGAAAAGCTAGGAGTATTGCATGATCAGGAATAGTTGCCCAAAATTTTGAGTCATGTATTGCATGATCAGGAAACAAAACTAACATAGGTGGCCTGCATGCCAGTGCCATTGTAAGGCAATGCACGTCGTGATGTGCGGTCAGACATTAGTCAGATAGTCTCTGTTTATAATTCACACAGCCCTAGCCAACCTCACATCAGAGTGTGTCCTGTCACATGGCAAACACAACATTGTTCGGTGGTAAATTGTTCGATGGTAAACACAACATTGTTCGCCTAGCCTAGCTGTACAATACCAAGTTGCACAGAGAGCTTGAATTAAAAACATGATCGAAGAAAGGAAAAGTGAAGAACTCACCGAGGCAGTATGAAGCTTGTTTCCAGCAATACCAGACCTAGATAGAGTACATAGTCCTAGCCACCCCTTTAACAGCAGCAAGAAGATGGTGGTCATCATGTGTATCCTGCCTATGAAGAACTTAGACCCTGTTTTAGAGTGACACAAACTATTGCGTTAATTAATCACTAAACATAAATGTTATTCACATAGGTATAACTCTTGCATCTTTCATCAAAAAAACAAATGCTGGCAGTTAGGCCCCAATGATATCTACACCTTTGTAATTATGAGTTTTTTGGAGAAAAAATTGTTTCCATCACCTAATAATAATCGAGAAACAGAAATATGGTGAACATCCATCAAAAAAATCATTGCCAGCAGTTAGGTCTCAATGATATTCACTACATGGCGAAGAGAATAGGTTTCTTTTTCTATGTTATTCTCTACTTCCTCTTTCATGTCATAGATTATGTTGGACCTGAAGTAAAATAGCTTGCTGAAATAATTCCAGATAAAAACTGCTTGCTGCCTGCATACCTTGGTGGTCACGCAGCTCCATCCCCAGCCTGTAAACACTCCTTACAAAGAAGCAACTCTATTTTTCATAGCCCATGCCACAGTCCTAGCAGGCATGCTATGAAACAGTCCAAATCTACCAACATTCAGGGAAAAGTAATCCTGACAACACAGGCACATAAGGGCAGCAAACAAGGTATCTGACACTTGAACAAAAGGATTAATGGGGTATATGGTAAATGTCCCAGCAAGAATAGAATAAATACAATTTCTCAGCAAGAATAGAATAAATACAAATATCTGGCACATATTTATGTCAAACACAATAGTAGGATTCTAGGGCCTTGTTTAGATTGCTTCAAAATTGCAAGTTTTTTCACTCTCTCTCCATCACATCAATTTTTAGCCGCTTGCATGGAGCACTAAATGTAGGTGAAAAAAATAACTAATTACACAGTTTAGTTGGAAATCACGAGATGAATCTTTTGAGCCTAGTTGGTATACGATTGGACAATATTTGCCAAATAAGACGAAAGTGATACTATTCATCGGATTGAAATTTTTTGCTATCTAAACAAGGCCTAAAAATCTAAAACTTACCCATATAGAGAAGCTCTAACCTTGAAGTGTCTCTGGAATGCAAGTGAAGGACAAAATTTACACCATATGAAGGGTTTAACCTCCACATATGCCCAAACTCTGCTTGTCCAATACTGGGCACTGAGGTCCAGAATTGCATGTGTTTCAGCAGCAGGTCCTCGTGAAAATTTAGAGTGTCAAAGCCTTCTATGATTTTCATCTGAAAAGAAAGAATCCAAGAAAAACCTATTTATTTTAGATAAATCTAAGAAAACACTTAGCTGAAATGCATGTATAACACTTATACATATATATATATTTTCAATATTATTGATACCTATAACTGAAAATAATGTGGTCGTTGTTTCCAACAAAATCACACGAGCTGATGCCAAAACCCCACGCAGTAACAAAAACACAGTTCTCCTGCAAGTTGAATGCTTTAGATGAACTATAAGGTTAGTAGCCACAATACTGTACAAGAAAAATATCGTTATTGACTACCGTCGCGGCACAGCTCGACAATAGCGCCTTGCCCAAGCCATCGGGACACTTCCTAGCAAATCCTCCCAATGGATCCACCACCTGTGCCTACTCAATATTGTGTTAAACATATGGCTAGAAGCTTTAAACCAGCGAGTATCCAAAGTATTGAATTCAAAGATGCTCATCACCTTCAATCGCCCAGCCACAGAACAGCTGCTGCCTCCCATCTTCCTGTCAATTGCAGGCTCTATCTAATCTGTAATTTGTAATCTGTATAAATATATATAATAGACCTAGAGAAAAAAGCAAAGCATATTGAAATCAGAATAAACAGACATATCAGAGGCTACTACCAACCTCGTGTGTTGGCGCTCATCTACCTGAGAGGATGACAACAACAGCAGGGAAAGGGAGCAGTCACGCAGGCTGCTCCGACTGAATTTGCACACACACGCCATGGATTTGAGCCGGTGAAGTCTGAATTTGTCTGACAAAAATCACAGGCAGTGGATCCATTAGAAGATGCCGCTAGCTAACCTTGTTGCATATCTGAAAACAAATTAAGAAAAAACTCGTGGAATTAAAAATAAAAGCAAGATGCATATCATAGAGACCTAGGATATGAAATCTCACGGGGAAAAGAAGGGGCCACTGCACCACCACCGGGAGGCGCCGTCTACGCCGGCTGGCAGCACCGCTGGGAGGCGTTGTTCCTGGCGTTCTTGCCACATCACTGCCAAGAGACGTCGTCCGCGCAGGGATGGGGAGGAGTCGCAGCTGCCACCGCTAGTCAGAGCGCGCGTGCGCGTCCGCAACCCCAGCGGCGCCCAGCAGCAGACTGGCCCTGGCGGCGCCCATGGTGGTTCCCAACGTAGCAGGCCGGCCCTGGTGGCGCCCCTCCGTGCCGGTGCGGCTCCCTGACGACGCGGGGGTGCTACACAACGACGGGAGGCAGCGTCGGAGAGGAGGATGTGCAGGTGCTGCAGACGACTGGAGACAGCAGAGGAGGACAGGGAAGGAAGCGAGACTGGTTCCTACCTCACTCGTCGTCGTGAAGCTCGCCCGCTCGCCGTGGAAGACGGAGACCGAGGGTGGAACCAGTGCGGCGGCAACCACGAAAGCCTAGCCGCGTCTGCCGCGCCGCCGTGTGGTCAGTGTCCGCCACGCCGCCGAGTCCACCGCGCCGCCGTGTCCGCCGAGTCCACCGCGCCGCGGCGTCCGCCGAGTCCACCGTACCGCCGTGTCCACCGCACAGTCCGCTCGACGCGCCACTGTCCCCACGCGCCGTCGCCCTGCAAGTTCCAGCGCGTCCGGTTCCGGTGGGGAGAGGAATCGATTCATTCATTCACTCCATATTGGGTACCGGGAAGGCCGTATCGGGGAGCGGAGGGGTCGGCACGGGGCCCGCTTTGCGTGGAGGACGCCGTGCGAGAAGTGTGGGTGATGAGTTTGATCCGAGCGTTTTTTGCCGTTGGATGTGGACGAGTGAGAGAAAGATGAGGTTAGAGTTAATCTCCTCCCTTAATTTCGAAAAATTAGACATTGTTGTGTGCAATTAGCTGGGTGTACTTAGTTTAGATTAGGAGAGATAATGACTGTGGGGGACACTTTGGTGTGTGGCTTTAGGAATGTTTTTTTGGTGCATTATATGTAGTAGAGAAGTAGAGATAGAGATTCAGCCGGGGTGCCGATTTGGACATCGAAATGGACTCTACTCTCCAGGGGATCGATCTCCACGACGACTTCTTTTTTATCTTTTTTTGCTAAGGATTAGAATGATGTTTTTTTTTTTGAGCAAAAGGATTAGAATGATGTGTGTGCATTGTGAAGTCGAAATGCAACAAAGTGATCGACCAAACCCAGTAGATAACGGAAAAAAAAAGGTGATAGGTACCATGCCAATTTTTTTTTTTTTTTTTGTAACATTAGATCCACGTGTGTTTGAGTTTGTCTTCAGATGATTGAACCAAAATAGAAACATCATCTTTGCTTTAATTGTGGATGATAGCTCACTACGGGCTGGGCCCCAGTCTGCCAGGAATCTAGCAAGTGGGATTCTGCCAGTCTGTTTCAGTGAGTTACTTCCCGGTCAGATCTTGATTGGCATGGGCATGTTTGATAGAAGCCCAGGAGGGTGGCAGTGGCCCGTGTTTGTTTTCCTTGGCCCAGCTTTGGAGCCCGCGCTACACAGAACTTAAAGCACTTGGGCCAGGCTCCAGGGAAACGAGGTGGGAGTCCGTTTTTTCGGAGCCAGGCCGGATTAAGCGCGTCGAGTAGCCCAAGAGGGAGCTGGTAACCTTTGTAACCTCCTCTCACCTCCTCTTCCGCCCCTGCCCGTATCCCGTTGTGTCGCAGTTTCACCGCCTCCGCCGCCGCGCAACCCCAAGCCACATACCTTCCCGTCGCGGCTGCTCCTCCTTCTCACCGCCTCAGCCGATGCGCGTCCCCACGCCGCCTCCCTCGTTGCGGGTGGGGCCGTCACGTGATGGCCACCGCGCCGACGCCAGCCAGGAAGAAGAGCACATCGCAGCAGCCCCAGCCATCGTCGTACTTCCCGACTGCGGTGTAGCATATGCTGCTCTCGTGGCTTCTCCTCTACCCCGCCGGTCGCCGTGCCCTGCTTTAGCTATTCCTCCGCGAGATCCATGCAGCAGTCGTGGACACCGGCGAGCACGTCGTCTTCTGCCGCCGCTGCCGCCGCGGGCTCACTTGGCAACCGTAGCGGCCGCCGTTCTCGCCGCCGTAGCCGTTGGCTGGCCGGAAGCATGTCGCCGGCGTCGCCGCCCACCAGATGTTCGATAGAATGCCAGAAAGAGTGAGACGGGTGGTAACATCACCCCACTACGTTGCAAGGTAACCATACTCATCTGGACCACGAAACAAACACAATCTGAATTCAACCTGGCTCATTTCGGTACGTTGCATCAAACCCGAAGGCTGCAGCTATGGAGCCAGGCTCTGGCTGGCCACAGCCAGGCCGGCGAGCCATGCTGGGCGGAGCCAAGGTAGCAAACACGCCCGTATAGTCTCTTTGTCTCAAAATACACGGTATAGATGTGTGTGATTCATTTTTCCTCAACTTTAATTAGTTTTTTAGAAAATATATAATATTTATATCTCTAAACATGTTTATTATAAAATATATTTAATGATCTAATTAATAATACAAATTATATATTATAAAGATTAATATTCTTTAATAAGTAATTCATCAAAGTTTAAAAAAACTTAACTTTTTGAGAAGCGAGACTTGACATCCGTTTTGGGACGCAGCGAGGACATATGGGGCGTGTTTGGAGGCGGGCTCAGGGGGTGGCCCGTGCTCCTGGGCTGCACCAGCTCGTGTTAGATGTCATTGGGCCGGATTTCAGCCTGGCTCCACAGCTGCTTTTGAGGCCTCTCGGCCTGGCTGTGGGGAAGCGGCTCCCCCCACCGTTTCCTTAGGGCATGGCTGGAGCGAGCGCCGCTAGGGCGAATCTCTGGCCCCGAGGCATGGCCGCCGCGCGCTCCCGCGGGCTCGAGCGGGAAGCTTCCCGCGCGCGCGGGCGAGCTGAAACTTCCTCGCGCGCTTTCCACCGGTGGATTTCGCCGCCTTTATAAGCTGAGGCCACTCCTCCCACTCCTCTTCTCCCCCAAATCGACCGCCAGATCCCGTCGGAGAGACCGGCAGAGAGCTCGGTGCGGTGACCGGCGGAGCGGGCTTCCACCTCGTCGGGCTTCCTCACCGTTCCCCTTCACCGGATCCGCGACGCTGCGACGCCGGCCGTGCTGCTGCCGGGACTCCGGGAGGCGGCGACCGGATCTGCTTCGTCTTCTTCATCTGCTTCGTCTTCCTCCTCTGTTGCTGGTGGTGGTGCCTGTGACCGGATCTGCTTTGTCTTCTTCATCTGCTTCCTCTTCTTCCGCTTGTTCATCGTTCGTTCGTCGCCAAACCCGAGGTGAAATCCACCCCCACGCATCCTTCTCCCCCCTATCCATGTTCTTGTGCATAGATCTGTGGATGTGCAAGGTTTGCTATGCAGCATCTGTCTTCGATTTGATAGATGGCTTGCTTGTCATGGTCGATCTGTGTTGCTAGTGATGTATAGTTGAGGATGCTGCCCTCAAACCCTCGGAGTCATGTACTCCTGCAGCAAGGTTTATTTGTTAAGGTTTCAGTGGCACTTGTTATTGGTGATTATGGATCTGTTGGATGGATTATCACCTGTGCTGGTTATTTGTTCTGTTACATTGTTTCTGGGTTATTATTTTGCCTACTGTCGATGATGATGTCCAGAATCACTGGGAGGCATGTTCAGTCATGTAGCCGTGATTCACATTTAAGTACTAGATATCCATGTTGATGCCTTGCCAGGGCAAATAAATTCATGTTTGTCTTCAATTTCTATGCATGTAGATGGAACTTGCCAAGAAAAGAGATGAGTTGGCCAAGAATGCTGCCTCTTTGGTTGTGGTTATGACTTCCTTTGTTGCCAGTAGGATTAGGCATCGTATCCCCGAACTCGATCCTCTCGTTGTATGATCTCGAGGACCGATCTTTGAGCAAAGCACGGATGGGCAGCGTACCCTCAAAGCCATATACATGTCCACTGATAGAGAGTGCATGTCCATGATTAGAATGACTAGGGCTCCATTCTTTGCACTGTGTGAGGTTTTTAGGAGCAGGGGCTTAGTTCCAGAAAAGCCTGGTTGTACTGTGGAGGAACAAGTTGCTTTGTTCCTGCACATAGTGGGACATAATCAGAGGTTTAGAGTGGTTCACCAGTCCTTTGCAAGGTCAATTGAGACTGTTCATAGACACTTCCACCAAGTCCTCTATGCTGTTGGTGAGATTAGAGCTGAGATGATCAAGCCACCCTTATCTGCCCCTGACCCTAAAATACTTGGCAGCCCTAGATGGAATCCTTACTTCAAGGTAACTGTCATTCCCAACTTGTACACACCATTGTAAATTAACAATCTAGCCTCAACACATTTCACTTATCCAAATGGGATTTTTTTCCTAGGATGTTGTTGCTGCCATAGATGGTACACATGTGCTAGCTAGGGTTCCTAGGCGCATGCAGCAGGCTTTCAGGGGTAGGAAGAAAGATCCTACTCAAAATGTCATGGTTGTTGTGGGATTTGATTTGAAGTTCACTTATGTCCTAGCTGGTTGGGAGGGGTCTGCACATGATGCCCACATTTTAGCTGATGCCATTGAAAGAAATGATGGCTTCATTGTCCCTGAAGGTAACTACTAGTTGGTAATTCTGTCCTTAGTAGGCTTAAGTGTCCCAATCTTCACACAATTACCTCCTCCAATTGTAGGAAAAATGTATCTTGTAGATGCTGGGTATGCATGCCGCACTGGTTTCCTTCCTCCCTACGGGGGGTCAGATATCACTTGTCTGAGTTCAGCAGCACTAACAGGCCCCAAAATGCAAGGGAACTATTCAACCTAAGGCACTCCTCACTTAGGGTAACTGTTGAAAGAGCAATTGGTGCTTTGAAGAACCGCTTTCGGATTCTGTACAACAAACCCTTTCATCCCTATAAAACTCAAGTAAAGCTTGTCCAAGCCTGCTGCATTCTGCACAATTGGATACTGGGTTTTGGGGAAGACATGTTGGTTCCTGATGAGTCCTGGCTGCCACCCAACCACCCAATTAATGTGCCTGATGATTTGGAAGCTGAAGACACAACAGCCATGGGAGTTAGGAGGGATGAGATTGCCAATGCCATGTGGGAGGGTAGGGGCAACTATAGGACCTAATCATGCTATGTTTATTGTTGGACAACTTAGTTTATTTTCCCTGGCATGGAACATGTGGTTTTTATCGGGTATTGTAATATTTGCTTGGACAACCTGAGACAATTTATGTAATGCATTCTGTTTGGATTATGCTATTCTGGCCAGTGATGTTCTATTATTCTGACTTTGATGTGATGTCTTTAAGTTCATATAACTGAGGCCACTTATTTTGTTGGCCACATGCACTGCTCTTATAAGTTGAACCCTACTCTATTGGTTTCATGCTTAGGATGGCTGCTGAACATGCTGCTGTGTTTGTGGCTGCTGGTGCTGTTGGTGATGGTTTTGATGAGTTGCTTGGGGTAGCAGCTCCTGCTGCAGCTCCAGCACCAGCTGTTGGTGGTGTTGAAGCTGAAGCACCTCCTGCTGCAGCTCCACCACTAGCAGCTGGACCCATGAGGTGGAATAACAACACCTCTGGGTTTGTGCTTAGGAGGATGGCCCAACTGCTTTGTGATGGTACTAGGCCTGATAAGGTGTTCAAAGATAAAGATGTGAACCTTGTTGCCAAGTGCCTTAAGGACTACACTGGAGATGTGGTCAGCCTAACTCAAGTGTACAATCATCTTAGGAAATGGAGGCAGAAGTGGTCTAGGATCAGCAAGCTTAAAGATCTTAGTGCTGCCTTGTGGGACAGTGACACTAATGCTATTATGCTAGAGCATGACCACTACCTTGGTCACTGCAAGGTAGAAAATGGTTCAATCTGCCTCCATGTCCATTTCTTTGCTACTCCCCTTTCCTTCCTATCTTAATCTGTGTGCTGACCTGCAGGACCATCCTAAAGATGCTGAGTTTCTAAACTGCCCCATTAGATTCTATGATGAGATGGAGGCCATCTTTGGCCACTCACAGGCAACTGGGAAGTATGCACTTGGGTCTGGTGAGCCTCTAGGGGTTAACCAAGCTGAAAGCCAGCATGCTAAGGTAGAAACCCCAGACAGCCAGAATGCTAAGGTGGAACCCAAGGATGCTAACCTTGGTCAAGCCAGCAAGACCACTGGGAAAGTGCCCCAGGTTGCTGTGGGAAACAAGAGGAAGAGGGGGAATTTCACTGAGGATGAGATGCTTATGCTGACCAACATGTCAGATGCAGTTAGGGATGTGGCTAGTGCTTTGAGGGAGACAGGTGCTGCTCATGTTGATCCTGAGTTGTACCTTGCAGTCATGGAGATGCCAAACTTCAGCATTGAGGCCCTTATCACAGCCTACACCTACCTGCTGGAGAACAAGGCCATTGCCACAGGCTATGTGAAGATGCAGCCTGCCCACAGGGATGTTTGGATGAGGACTTACCTTGCCAAGAACTACTATATGTAGTTCTGTCCAGTTTGGACAGCAAGGAAGTAGAGGGGGTTGACTGTTGAGATGTATAGTTCCTCCACCCCCCTCCCCACTTCTTCACCTTTTGACCACACTTAGGTGTCTCTTTTGTGCAGCAACACACCTGACCTGTTGGGTTAGTCTAGATGGATGGTGACTAACAATAGTGGAGAGTTGGTAGGTATTTGTGCCCACTAGGATGAGGCAAATATTGAACTTGTATTTGTGGCCTCTGTTGGCTGCCCCTATTTCCTACTTTTTCTGCATTCCTATTTGGTATTGTAATGAACTAATGTTGGCCTTTGTTGGCCACTTCAGTTGGTACTGTTGGAGGATTTGGTACTCTTTACTTGTATTTGCATATTGCTGATTGGAGGATTATGGTTGTGGTGGTAAATGTGGGATAATGGAAAAGGCCAATGATGCAATCACATAATGTAGAGATGGCTCCTTTTTTGTTGGTTCTTCAGTCGACTTCCTATTTGTGTGATCATGATTTGCTTCTTACTGTTGAAAAACAACTATGCAATGCCACAGCCCCTTCCTCCTTGTGCTGAAGGCATAGCATGGATGTCTTCAATGGTTTCTTGTATTCTCTTGGGGTCTTTTTTTGGATTTCTATTTGCCAAAGGAGCCATCAATGATACAAACATTAAGAAATACCACATATTCTAATAGCTGAGGCCAACAACAGTTTTTATTATGCCTATGATGTCATCATAACAGGGAACAAGCTACTTATATTGCACATGGTTGACTGAGGCTAATTTTCTGTTTTTTTCCAGTGATCATGGCTGCCTTCTATGTGATTTTCAATGGGAAAAATGCTGGGATTTACAAAGCTTGGCATGAATGCAGTAAGTATATTCTGGGCAAAAGTGGGATTATTCACAAGGGGTTTTCAAGCTATGATGAGGCTGCTAGAGCTTTAGAGGATTTCAGAAGTGATGAACAGCCAAAGCCTGTCCATCATGATCTTGTGCGGCATGTTCCTGTTGGTCCAATGATGGCTAAAGGAAACCTTAATGGCTCCTGGAACAAGGTGTTAATCGGCTGTATCTTTTTCCTGGTTCTTGGATTGTGGATGAACCTGTTCAACAAAGGGAATTGCAAGTGCCCCAAGTAAGCCAGTGATGACAACCCTGATGGAGGAGCTGCTGTGTGCTGCTGATTTCTCTGTGATTGTACTAGGATTATGTATGTTGTTAATTAGTGCAGCTATGACTCCATTTAGTGGCACTAAGTAGTCTGAGGCTTATTTTTCGTTTGAAACTCTGAGCCTGAACCTGTGCTTCTTATTCAGTTCATTTGCAACTCTGAAACTGTGCTTCTTTCAGTTGGTGGTTGTTGGAATTGGTTATGGGCCTGGCTGTGAACCAAACACGTTCTCTGGCTGGCGGTTGGTGGTAGTTGGCCTTGGGCCGGGCTACAACAGGTGCTTCCTAACACAATCTCGATTGGGCCTGGTCCGTGGGATGCCTGGGGCCAAACACTGGTGGCTGCAGCAGCCAAACCAGGCTGTGGCTGGATTGGGCCTGGTCGGGGGGCCAGGCTCCCCACATGCAGTGTTCCAAACACGCCCATGATCTATGCACGCACGATCTCGTGGCACACTAGCATCACAAAGGATTCCCCACTATATATTCTAGGCATTAAGGTTCCGTTTGTGGTTCACTGGTTGTTCCCATGCGTCTTAGCTAGTACTCGTAACTGTGTTTGGCCAGGCACACACGGTTGGAGGCTGCAGCTACTCTGTAAGTTGTACCACTACTCTAGTACCGCCGCCGACAATTGGATGAGAAATTGAGAAGCGTATACACCTCTCATTCCCGGTGAAAGTAGGAAGATTTTGGGCTCATGCTGTCATACAGCCCATCAACCCTAGGAGGCTAGGACCCGAAAGTGATGGCTGGCGTTGGAAACGAGCGGATTTTATTATTTTTAATCAATATTATACTAATATATCAACTGGGAAAATATTTGCACTTCATAGTCCTTTTTGTCGCGCCAAACCCGCTGACGTGACCAAATAATGTTGTTGTGTCACATGTATTGGCATGACAAGTGGCGTAGCCGACGTGGAAAAACTTGTCCCACCAATGCATGTAGCGCGACATTCACTCTTGTCGCGCGAAACCCGGTGGCGCGGCAAGACTAAATTTTCGAAAAATCATAACTCTTCAATATGAAGCCGGATGAAGATGACTTTTATATGAAAATTGTACAGCTCGGCGAGATCTACAAGTTTCTAGTTTTCAGTTTTTTTTTCATTTCAGAAGGTTATGATAATAAAAAATATAAAATTTCAGCACTAAAATAATCACGTACTAACGCTTTTCATATTAGAAAAACAATATATTTTCCGTATGGATTCAAATGAAGATATTTTTATATTAAATATGTAGATTTAAATAAGATCTATAACTTTATAGTTTTGCGGTTTTACAATTGAGTGTTAAGACCTTTAAAAAATAATATAAAGCTTCAGTTGTATTATTCGTGCTGAAACATTTTATTATTTTTTCGAGTATCTTATTGATGAACCCGCAAGAATTTAACGACAAAGGTAACTTGTTATAAGGTAAAAACCAAAAGATAGACATGAACACTTACTTCAAGTAGTAAGATACCGTAGAGGTACAAGCGAAGAGGGAGCCGACAAGTCCGGCACTCCGCCCCGATGGAAGCTAGGCCTCCGGGAAAACTCGAGAAGATGTACTGGCTAAGAGCTAGATGTACCGGCTCCACTCTCTCTCTCTAGTGTAGACTTGCAGAAATGTGGGAGGTAGAATGAAAACTTAAAGAAAAACTTGTGTTGAATGAGAGAGAGAGCCTATGCTTAAATAGGGGGAAACAGGTCGATTTTGGAGGCCCAAATAACAAATTCACCCTGCACCGCCTATTCCCTTGATTGGTGGAACCACCTCCAGGAAGGTGGGGCCAGCTGGCCACCTGACACGGGTGAGCGCATCCCAGGCGCGCACGCACCTGGGTGGAGCCTCCCCTCTGACCAACCTTGGCAAGTGGGTTCCACTCTGGTCCTGGACCTGGCGCATGTTGGAGAATTTCGCTGATCGACGTCGGTTTGGTGTTTTCCCCCTTGGTGGACTTGTTTTTGAAGTGGGCCAAAATTTAAAATAATCTTTTTATAAATATTTTCCTTGTTTCTTGGCCCATTCTTCATATATATTTCAAAGATGTCCTGCAAAACAAGCCCATACACTAAAACTATGAAATTTGTTAGATAAAATCCTTATTGTCTAGTGTTTTGGTGAATTGTGAACTAATGTTAGCGAGGTCAGAAAAGAGTTAAGGACCACCAACATTGACATTGTTTAATAGGTGCCCATAAAAGTATACATGTCATTGTTAGATTTGAATTGTCAGTACATCTGTGTGCACCTTCAACCTTGATTCTTCAAGACCAATATATTATATACCTGTTCTTGACTTGTTGATTGTTCAATAGGTGCTCATAAAAGTATACCTATCACCGTTTTTTTGATGGTACAGGAGGGATTTTACTCCCTACTGGATTTTATTAAAAAGTTAATGGTTTACCTGTGTACTGAGAATTCAAATCTACCTGTCACCGTTAGATTTGAATTCTCAGTACATCTGTGTGCATTTATTTATTCTTGTAGGAGATGACAAGAAACAATAAAAAAGTAGGAAAAGGGACTGTAGTGGTACCAACTCAAGAAAAAAGCCCAAGATTCATCATGAAGGTGGACACAGGGTGACGCTAGATGAGGGAGAGAAGTCTGCTTATGGGATACTACTATGGATCCTAAGGTAACGAGGGCACTTGATGGAGAGCCTTCAACCTTGATTCTTGAAGACCAATATATTATTTATTTGTTCTTGTTTGTTGACATTGTTTAATAGGTGCTCATAAAAAAATACACATGTCACCGTTAGATTTGAATTCTCAGAACTCTCATTTTCTTTTCCTTGCAAAACAAAGATGATTTGCATTTGGATTCTCGTGTTGTATTCTATGACAAGTCATGTCCAACCATGATCCCACATGTCATGCGGTGACCTCATTTGTGTATTGTGATGTTGCCTTCACCAGTAAACAAATTTTAATTGTTTCAGTTTAACACCAGCTGCAAAGAGTTCTTTGAGAGATTTAATGTCTCGAAGAAAACTCATGTGCCTAGCACAGGTACAGATCCTAACCCTTTACTAAGTCAGTAGCAAAAAAATTGACAAGTTGGCTTTCCTTTGGCAAATACTGATGTCGAACTTGAACAAATAACTCGTTCAATGAGTGTTTTCTATAGATCACTCATCAAATATGTTGGGGATTTATTCAAAGAAGATGCTTGCTTGAGTGAATTTACGGAGGATAATATTTTCTTAAGAGATGGAAGACTTGCCATTGTGGGTGTGGAGGTTATGAAATTTACAGAAAAACAAGCTAAAACTAACTGCATTACTATCTATAACACCATTAGTGAAAGAATTTCTATCGATGTGATGTCTGCTGATGTAAAAGCTGTGGTGCATCTCTTGATAGACAACAATGCAATAGATAACTATGAGCTTATTGTAAACAATGTCGCTTGGATAGGGGCGCTAGAAAGAAACCATGTGATCAGTGATTTGCATGAAGATTTTACAGAGTTTTTGGGAGCTAATGCCCAGGTTACTCTTACAAAGAATTTAGAGGGTTTAGAACAATCAGAAGCAAAGTTCAAAAACAATTGACTGATATATGCTTGTAGCGTCTACCGTTTACCTGTCAGCGCAACTGAGAGTGATGAGGGTATGCAAACCTATCTGAAGCGCAAGGCAAGAGAGCTACAAACAATATTATAATATTGGGTGTGCAAAGTATTTTGATTTTATTGTAAACATAATCATGTCTAACTTATTATAAACAAAAACTTTTAGCATACACAGCTATAAGCATCAAAATAATTATAAAGTATTTTGAATGAAGTATGTGATAACTACTTTCATAATTTTTGATAACTCGCTTGGTGACTACGTATAAAGTGAAGTATATATGTGTATCTATAGCTTTATGGTAACAACCTTCTATATGAAGTCTATAGGTGTATTTATAGCTAGACAGTGGCAAGGTCTACACTTTTCTATATTTTAGAATATCTCTCATGTTTATCTATTCATCATATATTTCTCAATACACAAAATATCTATAACTACAGTATTCCATGTAGAATATTGTTTGTGTTTATCTATTGCCTAGATACTTCTCATGTAAAATATCCAAACATAGAGTAATCTATGCAAACCCTTATTTTTGTAGATGCGACAACCTCTGAAACCTCTCACAGATTACTGTCGCGGTAACAGTAAACGCCACAAAAACTAACGTGTAGCTAGGGTTTAGACACGGAAAGCTCCACCAGCGATTTGTGCTCCCGCCGGCGAGGTCGTCGGTCCCTTCCGCCTCCGGCGGCCCTCGGGGCCTCGGATGTGTGGGGAACCGCGTGACCTTGACCGACGGTGTAAATTAGGTCCCTCTTCTAGGGTTAGTTTTTCGGCGGCGCAAGCTTGGTGGAGGTGGCAGCGCAGCCATGGTGGAATAAAGTCCTCCTGGTCTTCGTCCACCTCGTCGTCGTGTGCTCCGGTGATGATGGGAGGCCTGTGAGGTGTAGGAGTCTGCGGTGGCTGCTATTTCGTCGTCATGGCGGAGTGGCGGTGCTCGTGCCGCGTTGTATGTCAAGGCTACGGTGGCAGCTGAGGGCGTGGCGACAAGATGGAATGCGGTGGATCGAACTCGATCTGCCGGCGACATGGGTTGGGATTGAGCGAGCTTGGCTTCACCGCAACGGCGGATGCCATCGTCGGCGCCGCTCTCGTCGTTCCAACCTGGATTGTGATCCTAATGGAAGGGCACTCAAAGACTTCTTCGCCTCTGCGAGATTGAGCGTCTGCTGCAGTCCACCTCAACGCCGGTGGTTTCCTCAGGCTACTGGTGATTCAGGTTTGACGGCATCGGCTGGTGTCGGCGGTCTTCGTCGGCAGCGGATGCGTCCGACTTCCTTTCTCGTAGAATATAGGTTGGGCAGCTGTCCTTGGTATCCTTATTCGATATACTTGTATTTGGACGTGTTTGTTTCCATTAATTAATACAGGTATACATTATTAAAAAAATAGTAAACGCCGCAGCAGGCCAACGCTCGCCGACCTCATAGTACCGGCCCCTTCGACAGCTTACCAGAACCATCCGCTACGAGCGAAGGGGAAAAAAAAGGAAAGGATAATCCCTCCCCAACGCCTCAAACGACTTGGCGACGAGCCCTCTCGACCTTGTCCGCCTCTCTCATCCTCTGCTGCTCCCCTCGGCTCGACGGCTCAGCGTGCTCTCCACCCTCACCGCCGCCGCCGTTGAGGGGGCCAAGCCTGATGTGGTGGCGGAAGTCACATCTCGACGGCTCAGCGTGCTCTCCACCCTCGCCCTCGAGGCCGTGGGTGCGCACCGGGAGCACCGTGGCTTCCATACGCTCCCCTGTCTGATGCCTGCCACGTTGCATCCAGAAGATTGAACCCGCACGGGCCATTCGGTGGTGGACATGCATCCTAAAATTAAAGAGTCAATTGCTTATTTGGCCCTAGAAAAAAGTTCAGTTACTTATCTGGCCCAATTTTTTACGAAGTTGCTTATTTGGCCTCAAAGTAAAGTTTTGTTACTTTTTCGGCCTTTCGTCAGTTTCGAAGGGTTAACGGTGTCAAGTGGGCTGTAAAAAGACCATTTTACCCCTGGGTTAAATAAAATAAAAAAATAGAGTTTTCCTTGTTTTATGTATATGTTGAGTGTGTGTATATATATATATTCTCAAATATTCACATCAGCAACATATATATTCCCAAATATTCACATCAACAACATATATATTCACAATTATTCACATAACCAACATTTTTTTACCCAGGGGTAAAATGGTCTTTTTACAGCCCACTTGACACTGTTAACCCTTCAAAACTGACGGAAGGCCGAAAAAAGTAATAAAAATTTACTTTGAGGCCAAATAAGTAAATTCGAGAAAAATTGAGCCACATAGGTAACTGAACTTTTTTCCAGGACCAAATAAGCAATTATCTCAAAATTAAACTGCTAGCGAGCCATGCGATGGTGGATATGCAGCCGTATAGTTTATTTTCGGGACACGTGACAATTATCCGGCAAGGGAGCGTATGGTGGAAGCCACGGTGCGCCGGTGCGCACCCAATTTAATTCCGGCGGGGGTGACTCAAAGTGCCTCTGCCTGACGCGCTCTGAGTAGTACGCGCTCGGCTCTGCCGTAGTATCGTCCTCTTCCTCCAGCTTCCAGTTCCACCCGCCGCCACCACCGCCGCCGGCCCCCTGCCTTTTCCCCGGCGAGCTCGCCGGCGGCAAGGCAGGAGGGCCGATTCCCCTTCCTCCGTTCCCCTTCTCCCCTCTTCCTCCTTGTAATATTCCTCAGCCAAATAAAGGCCCTGATGGCCATTATAACTAGTAGCTATGGAGAAAAGGCCATGGAGAAAGATGAAGATGAGGAGGGGATTGAGGTACTCCACCAAGACCATCACCAGATCCTCCGCCTCCTCGTCTCGGCAGACGTCCGCAAGCTCGATCCATGGCGGCGGGTTTCACCAAGCGACTATCACGGCACCGGGCAACGTTTCTTGGGCGGAGGTGTGCCTCGGCACGCCGCCGCCTCTGCTTCGTCGGCCACGGTCTCGTCGTCGCTGTGGGACTCGGTCACCAGTGCGGTGCCGCTCTCTCTCGCGCTTCCCATGGGCGTGGCCGCCGAGCACAGCAGCAGCAACAGGCACCGTCACGCGTCGGGGGACGGCGGCGGCGAGTTCGTCTGCAAGAGAAGCGGCCGTGTGTTCGGGTGATTCCAGGCGCTGAGCAGGTACCGGACCCACCTGCGGGGTCGCCTCGGCCTCGCACTCGGGATGTGCGTGCCGGCGCCGGCAAAGGACGACGCCAAGGAGACCTCTACGAAGCAGCCGGCGGCGCCTGCGACCCATCCGTGCCATGTCCGAACTCGAGAGATCCAGATCTCGCCCGGCGTCTCCGTCTCGTGGCGGGACCCGCACTTCGTCTCGTTCGGTGCTGGGGCCCGCCAAGGCAACTCGGCTCACATGCAGGGCAGTTGCGTGTCCTGCGGCCCAACGTGGCCGAAGGCTTCGCTACGAAGTCTTCTCGGAGGAGCACGGGTGCCTCAACGTGGGATCCAGTGGCTGTTGTGTGGCGGCCGCACATGAGACGTGGCCCGCATGCAGTGATGCCTACTTTTGCCGGCTCCCAAATCAAGACGAGTGCTCCTGCTCTTTTGGGTGGTTGGCATGCAGCCACAACTTGGATCCATCATATGCTGCATGTCTTCGTTCCTAGTTCGCAGCCATCGGTCCTGTCATCTTCAGCCTCATCCAAACAACTACTTCTATGGCGTTTTTCTGAGGAATCTGTCCCCACCTGGGTTATAGGTACGAGCTACTTCTATCTCCGACAACGACATCAACAATATCCTTCGGTTGTCGGTAGCATGTTCTTTCTTCGATCGCTCCACCGACCCACTGTTCACCGTCGCTGCGCGCGGTGAGTCCATTCGGGTGCACGCGTCTTTGACGCCCCTGCGTATACCCCTCGCTGGCAGATTTGTCCTCCTCTACGTCCCAGTCGACGCTGTTGTTTTCTTTTATGGTCACAGGACCTTAATGTATCTAAGTCTTCTTTGCAAGACTTTTATGTAAGATGGTTGCTTTAATATATATAATATATGTTGTTGTCTTTTTGATAATCGGGCGGCCGAAGTTGTGCCCCTCCGCTTCCGAAGAAGAGGGCCTGGATGGGCCTGTTTGCGTAGTGGCACATCGTGTTGGGCCATATCGAGCCCATATGAACACATTTCTTTTCTTCTTTGCTCAGTTCAAGATTTTGTGTACAACGTATAGTGTATCTAACATACAGTGTAATAGAGACATGACTATGCAACGATCGTAACAAAAGTACACATTTTTTGTTGGCACCCCATGGAATTATTTCATTATACTATACTATACCTATATATATTACCGATCCTCTGCAGCAAAAACTTGTGCCGTTCTTTATATTATTTTTTAAATTTAGCTATCGATGGCGGCTCGTCAGGTAAAAATGAAGCTGTTGAAGGAGATCGCATTAGCACTTGAGGAAGAAGTATATGAGGTAAAAATAAGACTGTTGTTAATTAAGCACGTGTCCCATTGACAATAGCAAAAATGTATAACTCCATGAACTAAATTCCAGACGTATAAAATAACTCCATATAATACTAATTAATCAAGTACCAAGATCTAGGAGATGAGGATGATTTCAAGACTCGCCTTATGTGACTTCAACAAAACTACTAACCAGTCTGCTCGAACACAATTCTTGCAGCACGAGTACAATACTTCTTAAATAGGCTCTCCACTAATGTTCAGATCTCTCATGTCAAATGAGAGCCGGGAGCGAGGAGAAGCCACGATTTTTGTGACTCCTTCGGCTCCAGGTATCTTTAATACGATACAAGAACCTGACGAGGTTAGCTGTGTGTGCATGAGTTTGTTTTGGATAGCTCACATATGCACATATCCAAGATCAGATCCAATAGTAAATTTGCAAGCAATGCCAAAAAGTTATTTTTTTCGAAATCGTGCATGGCGCGTTTTTTATTAAGAGAAGTTAGATAATTTCACAATGTGAACGTCCTATAGGCGCGATGCCATAGGACGAACGGGTCACACACTTACACAAAGCACCAGCTTTAAATGTGGAGCTTTAGGGGTTTGTACTTCTACAGAAAACAATTGTGCGATTGAAGAGCGTCTGCTAACACAAACACTAGAAGGCAAATAGCAGCGCAATGCACCGGTAGCCCGCTGCGATCCATTCGCCGGCTTCTTCATCAATCGAACTAATCACCTAGGACATCGTCCTCGCGACGTGATCGAACGTTCTCATGTCTCGTTCCTTCTAGAGAATCCAAGCGACTAACACACAAGAGAATCAAAGACGCGCCAAAAATCACCTAGAACGCTTCGGCGGGTCACTAGCCACCAGTCCACAAGTCTCGAGTTGGTGTTTGGTGCGCTTGTCTAGCATGAGCTTGGATGCGGTGCCAAACCTCCCTCAAGAACACACAGCCCGCGAGAAGGTTGTCCGCGGTCTTCGGGTCCTGGTCACAGAGAACACAATCATCGTGTTGTTGTAGGCCGTGCCACTTTCTACGCTTGGCGATCCAGAGTGCAGCCATGGAGAGCGAGCCAAAAGAATAATTTAACTTTCCACGATGTAGAAGCCTTCCACACTTCCATAGCTTCAGCCAGGGTGGTTTTTCCAATGAAGAAAGCCTGATAAGCCGAGGAACTAGAATATACTTCGTTCAGAGATCATCACTAGACCATCTGGTCACGCACGTGCGGCTATAGCTGGACCTCTGAGGTCAGGTTCCAAACCCTAAAAAACTAGGCAACTAGGGCGGCCGTCGGCGTGCCGGAAACATATGTGGCCCACTGCTGCTAGTGAAGGGCGGCCTTGGCCTTGCGCTTGCGCCGTCGTGGTCTGACAGCCATGAAAAGGCCCGAAGTGAGTGCACAGATTGGCCCACCTGGGGGCCAAGAGTCCGTTGAGAAGTATGTTGACTCGCCATCACCGACGACAAAGCGAACCGAGGTGCTGAACATTTGTTCAGCGGCACACTCAGGCTTGCCTAGCAGCATTCCCAATGCAGTCGGAGGGCAAAACCCAGAACTCTGAGGCCCGGCAACCCAAGGCTGCTAAGATTGCGCGGCGCGCATACACCAGGCCAAGATACTTTGCATTTACCACCCGCTACATGCTAAGCTCCAGTCCAGAGGAAGGCGCGCCATTTCTTATCGATTGCCTCGGTCGCCCAGGAGGATAGCGAGCGGTAGATCAATACATGAACTGGGATCGTTGAGAGCGTGGTTTTGCAGAAGGGTTTTCCTTCCCACCACATTTAGGAAACCGACCTTCCAAGCCGATACGTGTGCTGCCATTGAGTCGATGATAGCCTACTCGTTGTCCCAGCGCAGCCTGGCGATGGACAGTGGCGCGCCGAGGTATCTACTAGGGAACTCCTGTAGTCTGTAAGGGAAGACTTGTAGTACTTCAGGGATGGCCTCCTCCGAGCATCTTATTAGGGTGATGGAGCATTTGTCGAGGTTCGTGGCGAGACCAGAGCATCCAGCAAACAACTTAAGAAGTTGCTTGATGCAATAGAAATCGGTGGGAGACGAATTGAGGATGACAACCATGTCTTAGGTGTAGATGGACGCCCTATACTTGGTCATTTCTAGGGAGGGGCAAGAGTTGTCCGCGGCGATCTACCTCTTATCAGCTCATTGAGTACCTCCATGACGATGACGAAGAGGAACAACTATAGTGGGTAGATGGATTAGCAGAGAGAGAGACACTATAGATTTTTTCTTGCTTGACTCTAACTGATACGTTGATGCCCCCTTTTATAAAGATAACTTACTTAACTCCTACTCCCTCCATTCTGTAAAATTTGCACCTTTAGGATTGTGCATGCAAATCTAGGTGTATGCAAAATTACAAAAATACCCTTGTAGGCTCTTAGTGTGTGAACAAGGAGGGTCTCAATGCTTCGGTGGGTATCATTGATTGTATGGATGGGAGATTTTGAGACAGACTCAGTGGAATTGAGATGGATTTCGGTGAGATTGAGAGAAGATGCTACGGATCTGTGCATTTCAAACTCAAAACACTAAACCAAAGAACTCCGGCTACTTGTGTTTGATGGAGTCCAGCCTAGTTATAGGCTTATAGCTGCGTGGGAATTGTGGAAGATCAGGAGCAAACTTGTGTTTGATGGAGTCCCCTACTTACTGCAGATGGCTACAGAATTTCAAGGTAGTCTCATCGTGTCCTGTTTTGCTTTGGCTTGATGCTTTGTAATAGTTGTATCTTTTCTATTCCTCCCTTCTCATCTCCTACTAGTGCTGCCTAGTCTCTAGTTTGTGTACAGTTTTCCCTCCTCCTTTTCTTTCTTTCTCCATTGTAAGTTCTCTCTTTACTTTGGTTGTTTTGTTATAAAAGTTTTTTTCTAAACCGTGGGGAGAACTTCCCCTGGTATTTTGTGTAAAAAAACCTAAAGAACTCCGGCACACTCCTGCAAACAATCTTATATAAATGCAACGATTTATTAGCAAGCTCTCCTTAGTTTGACTTAGGTGTGACCTAGCGACTACATGCTTCACATAATTGCATGATTTTTTTTTTCAAAAGTTCATATTTTTGGTTGCTCAAAACACCCGAGTTGTTACAATTATGCTAAGTGTCTTTCAGCAAATGCTCTGAACACAAAATATATGTTTCCCTTTGTCTCGTTTTACTTTATCAATTTGCTTGCCTTTTTTGAGGTATGGCATGAGTTTGATAGGATCATTTACAGTTAAACCTATCCAAAGGTCATCAAACTCATTAGTCCTTTAATTGTTTTCTCATTCAACCATCAAAACCAACAAGGACTAGATGCACTTTCACCATGATATGGAGGGTAGTGGTGAATATTTGAATCACATATAAACTTCTAGCCGACATCTATGGTTAGACAACAAGCTGACAAAATGGCATAGATACACGGCACTACTCAGGCATATCAACAAATAGTCACACATAGTCTCTATCAGCGACATTGGCAGCAATGGCCTAGAGGTTTGGGTAGTAGGCACATGCAAGATCAAAAGCCAACATGATGAGAATGTCTAGAGCCATGGGTGGTTCCAACCAAGATAATCGGTTCGGTGATTGTGAAGATAGCTTGACCATGAGCAACATCATTGCCTAGTAGGGAACACAGTGACAACCTAGTTGTTAGAAGACTCAACGAACGGACATTGAGGGATTGGTAGACAAGGCAATTCAATTTCGATCTCTAATTGAATAAGAATATCATTAGCGTCTCCTAAGCGTGACCCAACCTACAGCATGGCCAAGCTAGACAGTGCCTTACAATGCGATGGCCATGACATGGCACAAGATGGTCACGTGGCCTGATGATTCCTTAGATCAGCTTGATGACATGAAGCGAAGAACACCTAATGCCACTGTGTCCAAGTTGTTTGACGATGATACACAAGCATATCAACTAGAACAACCCACCCTACCAAGGATGTTGCCCCCAATAGATCAATCTCCTCGTGGGTGGTGGGGTGACAGTACTGGAAGCCTTAGGGTTAAAGAACAAAACCTAAACTTGCGATACCATGAAAGTGTAGTACATTGGGTGTCAGACGTGTGATTAATTCTCGAACAACAACACTTGAGGGGGTAAATTGTCTCCTGTAACTGCCTAGATACATATGGCAATATAGGATTACAATCCAAAATTACCAAATATGCTCTAGCGTTATCTAATATATACACAAAATTGCTTTTAGTATTGGTGAGCAAACTGAAACTTATTATTTTTTTTGTAAATGTA
Organism: Themeda triandra; assembly: GCA_018135685.1. NCBI lineage: Eukaryota > Viridiplantae > Streptophyta > Magnoliopsida > Poales > Poaceae > Themeda > Themeda triandra. Next base: position 1,323,425 of record JAENPR010000030.1, on the reverse strand, counting down.
CAAAAGTAAAATTTATGCTAACTATGCAAAATAATATTTTGATTATTTGCTCATCTTATCTCCTCTGGAAGTTTAGCTTTGAAATGCTATAACCAAATAGAGTGGCGAAGAAGATGGGGAAGGCTGCCAAAACTACAGCCGCCAATGGTAGCAAGTCACGTCGAAAACCAAAGTAATCTCTCACAAATGACGCGATAGATTTGGTCTCCCCGAATACGTCAATCTTCTTATGGTCCTCATACCCAAAATGGGTGGTGAATAATACATTTAGTGTCCACGACACGGGGGATATGTAGTAAAACCATAACCACCATTTTGGTATTTGCTGCAATAAATGGACCAGCAAAAACCAATATAAACCTTAGTATTGCATATAAATAATAAAATATTTTCATTGAATCTATTATTCATCTGAAACTAGAGTTTTCTTTCTCGAATAGTTTAAATAGCATGCGTATATGTGGCTATACTAAATTCTTAACTAAAATGAGGCAAAACAAGGAAATTATATGTAGTTGGAAATAGACAAGTTGCCACCCTTTCTTCCACTAACATGATAGACAAACTCAATGATACATTGGGCAATAAATTTGAGCAAACTATGCAAGTGGGTTTAAGGACTTACTGGAGCAGGCACAATGAAGCCAGACATGAGATTTTGTGTAGTGTAGAACATAGATGCTAATATGGATGCCACTTGAATGTTTGGGGTGAGTGACACAATCATCATTCCAAGGTATAGGAAGTAGAGCAGTGTACAGAACATGGTATAAAAGAACCAGAAGAACTTTGTTGCTTCCCATGCGTACCCTATCATTGGGTAAGCTATCAACATGAACAGCAATACTTGCACAAACACATAAGGAATCTCCATAGCAACCTACATGGGAAAAATAAAATATAAAATAAATTCAAAGCCTTCATATACTAGCTAGTTTATCAACCTCTTTATGTAAGTGGCTTGCAACGAGTCTATACTTACCTGTGCAAAAGAGTAAGCCCAAGGAGAGTACATTCCTGCAAACCTTCTCTATACACGACAGAACGTTCAATGGAGACAAATGGCATCACAGACTGGCCGTTGTTGATGCCAGCAAATATAGTGGTGCCATACATGCATCCCAATATGGTGAACAAACCTTGCTGGTCATTTCTACACACAAAAAGTATTAACAAAATAATACACAAATTAAGAAAATATAATTAAGAGATATGTTGTGCCCCCTGATGTGAAAAAATGATGTTTTACATACATCTGATTTATGTTGCCTTGCTGCCAGTATACTGCTCCAAAGGCAATTGAAGAGAATGTCATGAACACAATCCGCACCAAGTTGTAGGATGGTGTCCTCCAATATGATAAGCATTGTTTCCAAATGCAGGCTTTAAACTGCTCCAAAAATTTTTGTGGGTATCGTGTTGGGAAATGGATATTGCTTGTACCCAAAGGTGGTAAGCTCAAGCGTTTTACGAGTTCATGTTTATCCCTTCAATCACCAACAACTTATTATTAGCACAAATCTTATGGAAATCAGAGGGGATTACTTACAAAAATAGTTCCTACCTAATCAAATTGCTTTTGGGGTTCATGCATTTTTATTTTCCTTAAGTATGGATGCACAGTGCCTGTCTCGGCTTGTTTTCCGTGTTGTATTATGTAATTATGGTATTAACATGTTTGACATTTAATTTTGATGGTTTTCAAAGCTTACTTGTACATTGATGAGTCCCTGAAAACTTGTGCAAAGTCGACTCTGAGTTGAGCTTCCATTGATGTTGAGGTAACTTCTAGCATCCATGTTGATGGGTTGTAGTTGTCCTTGATCTTGGGTACCCCAGTAATTGCCTAGAAAAAAGGGGGAATACTTTCAAAAGTATGTTAGCCCGAGAACACACTCTACTCAAAGATAAAATGTAGGTCAATGTTGATTATGTATAACTAAAACTAAATTTAGGTTAATTTTATAGTAGAATATATTGGTAGTTCTTGAACTTGGATATTCCATGGTTACGTACATTGTAATTCGTAAGGACTATACAAGGAAAGAACACTACAATATTATTCTTGAAAATATAGGGAAAAAATGGAAACCATGGTTAAATCTATTTGCATGCAAAATAAGAAGACTTAATGGATTTCAATCACAATATAAACCATACATTTTTAAGCAAATAATATAGCTTTACATGTGTATAAATAAATTAAGCTTACTTTTGATTACCTGGAAATATTTGATGACCTTACATGAATGGTGTCCAAGTGGTCCCGCATAGATCAATTGTCCGCCTCTTTTCATCAGCATCAACTACATATGAAAAAGAAATCAACCAAATGCAATAAATTAGATGAAACAACAATTTTCTTTGGAAATAATAGGTTTAAATTTACTCTCAACATATCAAATACTTAGACATAAGACAGTTGAGGAAGATTTTGTACTGGATGCAGCCTGAAGTTGTTTAGGTAGACAACTAATGTCTCAATGAAAATTATTTTCTAGACATTGGAATTTCAGGAATTCCATCTAAACTTGCATGAATTTTTGTTTAGGCCCTCTAGTGCTTCATACTGCTCTCAGGCTATAACCTATACCTTATTTTGTTCTTGGAAGATGAGACTTTAGAAAGTACTATTCTTCCTATTATTTTGTACAACCTCTTTTTATTCTTGACGAGGGGTACAAAATGGTATATTACCTCGTCAAATGACTCAAATATCTCGATACTTGGTTGGTGAATGGTGCACACAACTGTACGACCTGTGTCCGCAACATTCTTCACCGCACGCATGACAATAGCAGCTGCCCTTGCGTCCAAGCCTGATGTGGGTTCATCCATGAATATGATTGAAGGGTTGGATACAAGCTCAACTGCGATTGTGAGCCGCTTCCGTTGCTCTGTAGATAGCCCATTTATGCCTGGTATTCCAACTAAAGCATCTCTTATTTCGTCCAACTCAATTGTTTCTAGAACTTGATTGACAAATTCCTATCAGGGGAAATAATAGCAGTCACCTTGCAGTTCTTTGTAATTTTCCTTGTACATAAGATATAATTATGAAAAAAAATCCTCTAAAATGATATTTCATAAAATATAACTCACATTTCGGGTTCTGGAGTTGATTTCTATAGGAAGGCGCAACCAGGCTGAATATGCAACAGACTCACCCACTGTGATCTGTGGGGAATGAATATCAGTCTGTTCACAGTAACCTGATATCCTAGCAAAGGTTTGTTGAACTTTAGGATAACCTCCTATTCTTATATCTCCTTCAATAATACCACCAGTTTTCCTCCCAGCAAGAACATCAAGCAAGGTTGTTTTCCCTGCCCCAGTAACCCCCATGAGTGCTGAAAGGACTCCTGGCTGGAAGGCTCCTGTGATGTTGTGGAGTAATTGAAGTTTCCTCTCCATGTAACCTTGCTCCCTCATTTCCTGCAACATAACACTAGTATGGTAAAGAATATTCTGAACTTGTTGATAGTAAGTTACATTTTCTTTGTTTGATTCATTGGGAAGCACAAGTGTCTGCCATGCCCATATGTTGATCCATCAAGCATAACTTTCTTCCACCAGTAATTGTCTTGACCTTTTAGGGTATGATAATTACCGCAGGTGTGTCCACATAGTAGTTCACATCCTGAAACGATATTGCAAGGGGTGTGAAAGGTAATGCCATCCTTCCTGCATAATATTTGATTATTGACAAGTGAGTTCCATTTCAATGACACTCAAGTTATATTTTGTTGCATGCTATAGAATTAAGGCTAACCAGTCCTACTGGGAGCAGACGAATTTTCTTCTTGTGGCTTATGTGTACCCTCTTCAGTGTCTTTATCCATGCATTGGTCTCTCCCACTAAATGTGGTAAGCTTATCATGAGAAATAATAGCTCTAGAAGTTCCTGGAGCTGAGAATGCATTACATGGGAGATTAGAACAGTTTGTGCTTTGATGTTTGCACTATCCAAGCTTTCATCAACTTCACAATTAAGTTACATATCCAGATTTTTAGTTCAAAGAAAATTTCAGCCATAATGCACTCACGCTTTCTAATAGTCAAGCCAAAGGCAAAACCTATATTGAATAACAAAATGAATCCAATTATTGCTCCCACTGAAATCCAGTAGAAGTTGTTGGAGAAGTTCAACCCTCTATCCATTAATATCCTCCGTCCAAGTGTCACACCAGATACCGTGAACTATCAAAAATAGAAAAATAATACTATGTCAGAGTGCTAAAAAAACTGCATATTAAATGTCTTTTTTTATATTTTGTATTTTGTCGGTAGGAATCATTAATAGGGGGAAATAAGTTAGCTTTACACCTTCACAATTACGGCCAAAAAAATTTAGGCCTTCAGTTCTGCTAAAAAGGTAGGAGTAGGAGACATGCTTTTAGTTATGCAAGAGTCTACAATATCAAAACAAATTCTTTTGTGTCAAAGTTTACCTTTAGCCATCTTGGCGCCAAGAACTCATTTCCAGTTAAGCCTATCTCAGCATATGACATTGGAGAAAGCCAAAATCCCCATTTCAGCCAGTTAGGCATGGATGCTGTACCAGTTTGACCCAAAAATGTGTTAGGAAATTTTTTGTTTTAATAACTGAAGGTCAACATCTTGCTTGAAGTATAAATTCATGAAACCATGGGAATGCCTTACGGCGAGGAATGATGAAACCCCCAAATAGAAGGATGACTAGGAGTGACATTGTACCACCCACTGAACCAGCAACCATTGTTTGGCAGTAAGAGGCAACACATCTAAACATTGATAACGCTCCAGTGTGGATCAAGAAGAGAATAAGAAGATGACGGAAGAATCTGCATACACAAATGGTTCATGGTAGAATATATGAAGCAGTAATGAAATCACTTCTTTTTTGAGCAAATAGTAGTAACTGGGTGTTAGAAGATAGAGCTATAGGTAAGGCCTAAGGCGAACATTTCTAATTGACCTCATCGGATCAGGTCATCAGGTCACTGAAAGATTAGTTAAACAATCTACCAACGCATCTTTTTGCTAGACTACTAAGGAAAAAATGTCATATACATGAGAGGCGAGGCGTGGTTTACATCTTCATTTAAACAAGCTTACGTTAATAAAATTTGACACATCTAAGCATTATTACCAAAGTTGATAGCAGAAATGTGACACAATCGAATTAGTCATAACAAATTTGTAATTCCCTTTCCTCGAACACAAATTTGTAATTCCTACCTGGATGTCTCCATAGCATAGCCAATGAGGAAGTAAGATAGTGATGCCCAAGCTATTGACTCAACTAAAGAGATTGGAACCTTTAGGATAAAAGCTGGCACTGCATAAGCCCATGCAGGGTAGAAGTAATAGTCTCTTTGTTTGTAGAAGACTGGAATTCTACTAATTGCCATGGCAAGCTCAGGGAATCCATTCACCAACAGCAGAAGGAGTGCATAGAAGATCGAACCCATGTAATAGTTAGCATGAACTCTGTCAACACCCATATGTGTGCGCAAAAATACTGTCCCAGTAATAGTGGCAAGTAATGCAAGCTGCAGTAACAGTGCACTGTTAATTTCTAATGGTTAAACTAAGAAAAATGTAAAATCATATATTAATTAATGTTAGAATGTAAATGTTTACATGCGTGTGTATATGGACCTGGGTCAGGTATAGCCATCCGGTCCTCTGTTTTGGTTAGAGAGATATTAGAAGATCTCGGTTTGGTTTGGTCATGTTTCTATAAACCACGAGATCTCCTCACCCCTAATATATATATGTACAAAGGTCTATCAATCAATCTAATCCAATATTCCACGCAATCTCTATTGCTTTCAATTCATATCTTCTGTAAGATATACTTTTCATTTTTTCACCGTAGCACACTGAAGTACTGTAATGTTCATATAAGCACATGAGAATTTACTTTTTAAAATATCAAATTTTGTAGGAAATTCAAGTAATATTAATGCAGACTATCACAGTGCCAACCTTTTTTTGTAATGGGGAATCAATGTATACATACCCCTACGTAGATGTTGCAATGTTCAAACATCCCACTTCTCTGAGCACATAGAACAAACTAGGTACTGCCAGATTTGGTCAATTCCCAAGATTTGAGGAACTTTTTGCACTAGATACATCCCACGCATTTTGGTGTATAGTCAAAAGTACAAATAGTCTGTGTGGTTTTCATATGATCGCCTATATTTAGCTCCATGCATTCATGTAGAACTGTAAAATTAGGCGGCAAGCTTTTGTATTTGTTTTTATAACACATAATGCACATGTTCAACATTTTTTTAGGATCTATGTTCAACAAATCTGTATTTGTTAACAGTATTTCTCTATAAAAATATAATTTCTAAGTGCTTTACCTGAATAGTTTTTGTTCAACATTTTTTTAGGATCTATGTTCAACAATCTGTATTTGTTAACAGTATTTCTCTATAAAAATATCATTTCTAAGTGCTTTACCTGAATAGTTTTTGTTATGTAGATGAAGGCATTCCGTTTCATGAGGAGAAGCTCCCTTGCAAAACATGCTTTGAGGAGGTCCCACTTGGATAACGAGTAGATACTGTAGGACAATGCATTTTTTTGCCCTTTTGATTTGTCATAAGGTTTTGAAATATCTCCAGCAAGGCTTTGACCAATTTGAGACACTCTAAACTTGTCACAGAACTGGTCAACAGTAACAAAATTGTATGTTTCTCCGCAGCTGATCCAATATTGCTGTTGGTCCTTTTTCGACAAGACCTATATATAAGTATGGATGAATGAGAATTCCTAGCTTCGAATGGAATTAACCAATTACCCAAAAATATAATGAAGTCTATAACCTACTATTGCTTCATATGTACAATTGTTAATCATTTTCCATGATCCTTTCACAAACAATAGATATTACTCTTTGGTAGGTTATACACAAATGGTGAAACATGAAGCATGTGTCCACAAAAAGAATAAAGAACAGTCTGTAAACCTAAATATCTTGTTTAGCTATTATACATACTGCAAAAAAAAAAAAAAATTACGCTAAGGCATCAAACAAAGTTTGGCATGCAAGACATTTTGCATTACTGCATAAAGAGGATGATTCTGATAGAGCTTACAAGAGTTATAGAGATTCGGATTATTGTTTCCATGTCAGTACGTATATGGCCTATCATGCAACACAAATGATAGATCACAAGACTTTCGTGCTTAAGCTCAGTGGTTAAGACCCTAATCTCCTTCATAGAAGACTAGTAGTAGAAACATAGATATCCAGTACCTTCTGTATACTCATTTTGGTCTAGTGGGAAACATATTTTTGTTAAATGAATTATGCTATTCCCCAACAGATGTTATGAACAAGTAATGATGATATGATATAGGAAATGTAACAGAAACCGAGAGATTCCACTGCTGATTGTTTCTGCATAACCAATTTTGTATTACAGTTTATTACCTCTTGGAGAAAGTCAGCAGCACCTTTCCTATCAGGGCACTTGAATCCACATGATTCGAAGAAACTCATAATGCAACTCTTAGGTCCATGGTATACAACTTTTCCTTCAGCCATCAATATAATATCATCAAAAAGCTCATAAGTCTCCGGTGCTGGTTGAAGAAGTGAGACTAGTATGGTAGACTCTGAGATATGAGCCAACTGTTGGAGGCAAGAAACAATATGGAAGGTTGTGGAGCTATCCAGCCCAGTTGATATTTCATCCATGAAGAGTGCTTTTGAGGGTCCTACTATCATCTCTCCTGATAGTTAGACATTTTTTATAAAAATAAAATAGTTAGACAAAATTTTCAGAAATGGAACAACCATCCAGAATTGAATCAACTAAATTTAGCTACCTATGTAGACCGATTGAGCTTAGGATAATATAGCAAATGGATAATGCATATATCTTTCCTTTTTAAACCAAAACCAGTTATTTTTAGTTTGCAATGCATATGGGCAGGGGGGTCCCTTGAAATAAAAGAAAAAAAAATGAAATGGAGTATATCAATCCATCAGAATTATAGACTTTTAGTTGAAGGCTTGTAGTATTTTAGCAATCCCTACAGAACTGTAATTGGGATAATGACATCATCATCATCAAATAATTCTAGCTATCGTGGAATCACCTGTGGTTAGTCTCTTCTTTTCACCGCCTGAAATACCTCTTCTCATGGCATCTCCGACCATTATGTCAGCACATATGTCAAGTCCCATGATCTGTCAATCCAGGCAGAGCTTATTCATTCATAGGGAAAGATTCTTATACAGTGGACCAAGAGCATGCATGTTTCCTTAGGTGACAATTAAAATACGACTATATATACCTTCATAATGTAGTCTGTTTGCATGCTCCTTTCTAAACCTTCCACAGATATCGCCTATGGAAAAACATGTAATGCCCATTAGAATAATTGAAGTGGAATCGTGCAGGTTCTATGATTTGCTTGTTAGATATAATAAAAAAGAGAGGACTGCATGTACTGATAAACTATATAGAAATTGATGTATCACTTGATAAAGCTAGTGTTTTACCTTCATATAAGTGTCGACATCAGGGTCAGGGGTAATCCCGGCCGCCTTCTCCCTTTTGATCACCTCCTTCATGATTTCTGAGAAAGATATATAGACCGGTGTAGTGAGATTGAGTACTTGCCTATTAATTTGATTGGATTTGGAGACAATTGAGCCGGCGGGTTGATGATAATACTATAGTATAGTAACCTGCTCTGTTGCCAACGCCTTGGAATCTTGCAGAGAAGTCGATAGTCTCTCTGACAGTCATCTCAGGGACATGAAGGTCGTACTGATCGATGTAAGCTGCAGTCTTCTCCGGGACGAAGTCGTTGAGGTCCACACCATTGTACTCGATTTTTCCTGTGACCTCAAGATTGGTGGTGACGAGCTTCCCTGCGAGAGCCTTGAGGAGGGTGGTCTTGCCGCAGCCAGGGGGTCCCAGGAGCAGCGTCAGCCTGGAAGGCTTGACTACGCCGCTGACACCGCTGAGGATGCGGACCCTGGCTTGCTGCCGGTTGAGGTTGAGGCCCAGCATGGTCGAGCACACAGAGAGGCTGGAGATGACGGCGTTCCAGATGGTGGGCAGCGGCTTCCCCTGCACCACCTGGCATTCCGCCTCCACGCAGACGTCGCGCCAGCGCACCTCCACCGTGGGCGGTCTGACGCCGACCCTGTCCATCCTCTGGCGCTGCTTACGGAGCAGGCGGAGGTTGTCACGGTGGACGTTGGCGATGAGGGTGTCCACCACCATGCGCCGCTCCGCCGCACCCAGCCTGCGCACGTCCACCACCTGGTCGAGGCCACGGTGGTCTTGGTCTGGGTGGAGGAGCAGCGAGGTGTGAAGCCTGTCCAGGGTGGGCAGCCTCTCGACGGCCGCCCATCTCAGCTCAACCTCGTCATCCTTCTCCTGATGGGAGAGGGAGAGGGAGCGGGACAGGCTCTCCCTGAAGCTGGCCGCCGCAGCCCGCCATGACGACGACGACGACTGCTGCTTCTGCAGAGGTGATTCCCTGACGATCTCCAGCGACAGTGACCTCCTCCGGTCGCCCTGCGTGTCCAGCAGCTGATGCTGGTTTCCATCTTCTTCTGTTGGCAACAGCACATCTTGCTCATCTCGATGATCATCCAGCTGATGCTGGTTTCCATCTTCTTCTGTTGGCGACAGCACATCTTGCTCATCTCGATGATCATCCAGCTGCTGGCCCTCACCGTCTCCACCTTGATGATCCATCACAATGAGCTGCCCTGCTTCTGCTCCTGCTACTCGTCGTCCTGCCTATAGCAGGAAGGAGGCAGAGTGGAGCAAGTTGGGTGTGATTGAGCAGGCTGTACAACATCCAACATGGGTCGTCGATTCCATTTGCATCGTGTCTGTATACATACTACTACATTGCTAGACACGCTACACAGTGCAGGCCACACAGTTTATAGTTTATACATAATAAATAATAGTATTGGTGATGCATGGCATGGAGCTATGGATGCTGATGTATCTTCATCTTAATTTGCCCCCTTCAACGTTCCTCCCTTCCAATGCAAGAATACATTTCTTTTTACCTTAAATTGGCGATAAGTTTGACTAGACATTGGTAATAATTATTTATAGTGATGATTCATCCCCATATCTCATTTCTTGGGCAGGGGATCCATCCACCCCAACCAAAAGCTGATCTAAGCCATGACGTTGCTTATTGCTAACTGACAGATCCATGTTCTATAATGGTTTCTAAGGATCTGTGGTTTAAGTCAGCCTAATTAAGCCGGTAAGGATCTACGACAAATCCACACACGTCATTGTTCACATGTATACATAAAGTCACACAAGAATGGTAATGACAGACGTACTTATTTTACTATATACATAAATACAGAGTAGCACAATATGAATATGTACAGCGTTGAGTAGTTGACAACAGGTACAATGTTTATGCACAGACTAAAGACAACACATTTACACATGCATGGGCTACCTAGCTGCAAAGCATAGAAATTTTCTAGAGCACGTCAGGTCAGCCAAATGTCTTCTCGTTGCTGTAGCACATGTAAAGGAAGCCGTCCTTGTCCTTGTACGAGTCATAAACACTTCCCATCAGGCTAGCTGTGGGGAAAAAAATGCATCATCACTATCAATTCAGTTTACCCCTTTCTATTTATGCAAAATGTCTAGTTTCAACCTTGTGGATCTTAAAATTCTAGCACCTAATGCTTTTTACAACATCGATCCTACATATGCCAATGTCTAAAGCTTCAGCAGGAACAAGCATTAGAAAAAGGAAAGAAAAGAAAAAAAGAACTTCAGCAGGGACCAGAGAGTTATCAAAGGGCAGACAGCATATTATATTGGTGAACAGCAATCTCACCTGTTTGGGGCAAAGTGTTATTTACAAACACAAAGAGAGCTGTTCCTGGAGAAAGGTGCAGCCTGGACCGTAGTATGAAAATGAACTGCCCAACCGGCATGTCACAGGGAACCAGGTACCTGCACCATAAACAAATGTGTATTGCTACATTTCAATCTCCAATCAAAGAGGATGGTCAACGAGGAGATTGTTAGACATTAGTTACGAACAACACGGAATCAATGACAATGAAACACGCAATCCATATCTAGTAATGTATAATGGGCACAAGAGAAGATAGTAACAACTTACTTCCTCTTCTCCATTTGTGGTAAATTACTCCTTGAAAACCTTTCAACAATGACCTGCAAATAGATGCTACTAATTCAGGACTGCCATCTTCATCAAGCAAGAGCTGTCAAACAGAGATTAATGGCAAAAGGGGAATGCAGAGTAAAATGTAGCTGAACATTTAAGTTGATATACATGATCAGTTTCAGTTCGGCTGTTCAGAGTACCCAAAAACTTATCAATGATTTACTTTAGAATTTTCAACGTCCCAAGGCACTCATAAACTAATGTAAGAACCCTTGAGCACAAAAATTGATCCACGGGAGCATGGTAGACATAACTGAAAGCAGAGGAAGTGAGGAACTGATGTAAAATGTAATCTGCACAGGTGAATAGTCCAGCATAATATAAACAGCAAAAATAAGTTGGTTCAAACAAAATAAGATGAAACTCTGAATGAACAACCCCAGGTCCCAGCATGAAAAAACTTGGATTCTTTTAGAAATCCAAAATCGGAAAGGATAGGAATTGTGTGAGCAACAAAGGAATTCTCTGAATACTAAAATCCTGTGCTGTTTGGTTCTACCAATATCCACATATATATACATGGTGATGATTGATATCGTGTAGAGGAGGATGAATGGAAGTGGAAAAGGAGAGTCGTACCAACTAATTAAGACTCCGAATAATATAGTGCTAGTAATAATAATCGATTAAGAGTCAGGCTCAGGCCCTGCCCGCCTAGGTTTTGGAAGGCATAGGCAGGCAATCCGGGAGAGGAGAAAGGGAAAGTGAAAATCAGAGACTTCACATACGGGGATCCTGGCGGGGTAGTTGGCGATCATGGCGGCGGATTCCTGGAGCCTCTCATCTGCACACCGACCCCAACCAAGCACGCATCAGGAATTGCTCAATTCAGACAAGTGCAGAGTTAGAAGTGGACTCAGAGGTACTGACCGAAGGTGAATTCTTGCTTGAAGTGCTTCATGGCGGATCAGATCGAATCGAATGGAATCGTCGACGCTTTTGCTTCCGTCCGCCAATGGAACTCCTCGCCTCTCCCAATCGGTTGCCGATTTTGCTGCGGGAGGAAGACGACTGAGGAAGCAACGGTGATGCACTAGCTGGGCTGGGCTGCCTGCTTCCGGAAACAAGAAGCCCAATTAAGTTACGGGGGCCCATTCCAAATGACAGTACCTGGGACTTAGCCCATCCAATTTTTTTTTATTGATGCAACTAGTTGTCGACTTGCCTGCCGTCGCGTCTCCACATCTCCCTCCCACGCCCGCCGCCGCCCTGCTCCAACCGCCGCCGCCGCCGCCGCCGGAGAAGAGAGGTGGGGAGAGCATGGCGGACGCCCTCGACATGTCTCTCGACGACCTCATCTCCAAGAGCAGGAGCACCCACCAGCGCCCCCGCGGGCGAGGCGCTGCCTCCGGAGGCGGAGGCCCAGGCCCCGCACGCACGGCGCCGCGACGCCGCTTCAACCCCCGCGCCGCCGCAGCACCTTACGAAGCCTTCTCTTTCAAGGTGAGTGCCGGAGGCAGATCCCTTCCTCCCCACCCTCTCCATGCCGCTGCTGCTCCTAAACCCTATACCTAATTGAAGATGAACGCACCAGCCCTAATCACTGTTCACGGAATGAATTTGTCGCAGGCACATTCGCGGCCTATGGGTTATGCGGCTGGATATAGGGTCGTCCAGCCCCAGCCGCCGGTGATGCCCGCCTTGGACGAGCCCACCAAGCTCTACATCTCCAACCTCGACTACGGCGTCTCCACCGACGACATCAAGGTCACTCTTTTTTTCTCTTGCCATAAAATAAACCGTGCTGGTATATCTGATTCATCATTTGATAGTCTAGTGTTGCTTATATTATAGGGTTTACTGAAAGGAAACAAACAATTTGATTCTCCCCATTTTGCTATGCTGCAACATTCTATTCTATTTTTTCTCTACGCAAGCAACATGCTCATCCTCCCTTGCCTAACTCTTTTGATCAGGAACTCTTTTCTGATGTTGGTGATATCAAGCGTTACTCCATCAACTATGACAGGAGTGGAAGATCAAAGGTAGGTTACTTCTGATGCACATGCTCTTCATTGTTTTCTGTCTAATCAGCCTAAAAGGCCCATTCGTTACCTTTTTTTGCATAGAAAATACTCATTAGTTACTGTGGCTAAACGTGGGCAGGGAACTGCAGAGGTCGTCTTCTCTAGAAGGTCTGATGCTCTAGCTGCTGTTAAGAGGTACAACAATGTGCAGCTTGATGGCAAAGCTATGAAGATTGAGATCATTGGGCCAAACATTGAGGCGCCACCGCCACCGCCACCACCTGCTATCTTCTTCAATCTGCCAGCTGGAAACTTCAATTTGCCTTTCAAAAGGTTAGTTAGTACCGTTGTTCATTGCATATGCAGTGTTTTTTTCTCCCCTGATGAAATGGCACCTGCAAAACATTGCTTTCCAAGACTACTGTGCTGCTTTTCAGTCATTAACTTTACTGTCATTTCACAAAACACATGCTCTGTTACAATTTCAACTCTGTAGCATGGTTTCTACAGTACACAGGTGTGTTGATAGTGCAAGCAGAGCAGGGATTATTTTGTCTTTTATCTGGAGACTTATTAAAACTAACTACCGGGGGTCAGGGGAACAAACAAAAAGCTACATCTATTTTATGTCATGTGGGGAATAAATACATCTATTAGCACATGCAAGACATTGCTTTCCAAGACTTCCATGCTGCTTTTCAGTCATTAGCTTCACTATCATTTCTGCAACCGGTAGCAAGCCATTCATGCTCTGTTACAACTCTGCAGCATGGTTTCTACAGTATACACAGATGTGCTTACAGTGCAAACTGAGCGGGGATTATTTTTCTTTAATTTGGGGACTTGTATTAAAACTCCTGTGGGAACAAACAAAAAGCTATCTCTCGTATATCATAGATATAAATGGCATGCTTAGACTAGTGGCATGCTTAGACTAGTGACATACGTATATATAGGACCCATGATACTAAGCTTTTTGTTGACATTTGATGAGTATTTTCCATGCCAAGATACACTAGTGGTTTGGCAGTGTGTGAAATCTGTCAAACATGTTATGGAATTGGGGCCGAGTCTTAGTTGCTGTGGTTGCTAATTTAAGATTGCATTGTCACGTGAATCAATAGTTTTGACTATGCTTTGCACCCTAGTGTATTTTTTCTCTTCTTTATAAAGACATGGAGTAACAAACCAGCGCTTAAATTTTGCAGTGGGCCTGGAAGAGGTGGTGCTGGAGGATGGCCTCAGAGCAGAGGTGGATTTGGTGGGCGTGGGCAAGGGCGTGGTGGGCATGGTGGGCGTGGGCGTGGAAGAGGGAGAGGGAGGGGGAGGGGGAGGGGAGAGGGTGGTGGTGAGAAAGTTTCTGTTGAAGATCTGGACGCAGACTTGGACAAGTACCATGCTGCAGCAATGGAAACCAGCTAAATGATGCTGACCATAGTATTAATGTATCGGATCATGAGTAGGTCTATTAATCTGGAAGGTCAATTTACATTGTGAACATGTTGGGTGATGAAATGGAGAGCATGTAATATATACAGCATGATTCTGATATTATGTCACATTTCATGTTGGATGTTGCCACTGTTCAGTTCAACTGTGATTATGTTGGATGTTAGCCTGGCCAGAAGTCAGTCAGGCCTCGCATCGCACTAGATAGTTCCCAGAATTTGTGGTATTGTTGCTTGATAACAGCCTGTCTGCCCTTGAGCTGGAAGGAGTATTTGTGAGATTTTACTATCTACTACGGATTGGGCATTATAATCAGACTAGAAGAATGCATGTGCACTACCAAGAATCCCTCTTGCTGCTGAACGCTGTGGTTGTCATCATCGTTCAACTTAGGAAGGAGCCCACGACCTCGTCATCGTTGTAGCAGAAGTTGCAGCCGATTCCGGCAGTCCCAGCCTCAAGGTCGAGGACCTGGTGTCCGTCTGGCGTTTTGGCCTCCTTGCGTTGTGGCGTTGGTGGTGCCAGCATGTGGAGGCAGTGGCTGAGGGAGGTTGGTGGCGAGGCTGCATGACTATGCAACGATCGTAACAAAAGTACACATTTTTGTTGGCACCGCCTGGAGTTATTTCATTACTATTGTTCTCGTCTGCAGCAAAAACGTGTGCCGCGTTCTTTGTATTGTTTAGTATACCTTTTAATTTAGCTGTTGACGGTGGCTGGTCAGGTAAAGATGAAGGATTTATGCTGTTGAAGAGATTGCATTAGCACTTGGGGAAGAAGTATCTGAAATACAAAACTGTTGTTAAGCATGTGTCCCGTTGACAATAGCAAAAATGTATACCACCATCCATGAACTAAATTCCAGACGTATAACTCCATTGCATACAAGTCAAGTTCCAAGGATGATTTCGAGACCCACCTTTTATATTTTTCAGCAAATTACAACTTCTACAAAATTACTAATCAGCCTGTTCGGACGCATGCACTTCTTGCAGCGCGAGTACAATGCTTCTTACAAAGGCTCTTCACTAATTAGCTTTGCAGCAGTAATGTTCACGTCTCATGTCAAAATGAGTTGGGAGGCAGGAGAAGCCACGATTTGTGACTCCTCCGGCTCTGGGTTCTTTGACACGATACAAGAACTATGAGGAGGTTGCTCTGTGTGTGCGTGACTTTGCTTTGGATAGCTCACATGCACATATCCCAAGATCAGATCAGATCCAAATAATAATTTTGCAAGAAGAACCAACAGACATTATAAAAGTAATTAAGCCAGATCAAAATTCAAATCATACTTTTTTCAAACACTCAGGAGAGGTGGTGGCAAGTTACAATTTGTTTAAGCGCTTTCTATGTGGATTCCTTCTTGGAAAGAAGTTATGGGTTCAGTTAGTAGAAGCTTCAAAACAAATTCTGCAGTCCATTTTTAACAGAGGGCCTCCTTCCTGGCGAAGCGCTCTCAAAGATTAAAGAAGCTTCAAAACAAATTCTGCAGTCCATTTTTAACAAAGGGCCTCCTTCCTGGTGAAGCTCTCTCAAAGATTAAGCTCAACTACAAACGTATAGGATTTCTGAAAACAAGCAATCTGTTTTTTCTCTCCTGGGTTGATTCCTGTATATAATGGATCTTGGCGTTTCTTCCTTTTTTAGCCTTGCTTAGGTTTTAATGGAGGTTTTGTTTTGTGCAGTGGTTGTTTTTGTGTCTTAATAAAATCCAACAGTGGGGGTTTCCCCTAGTGTTTTTCCTGGTTCAAACAAAAAGCATGGAATATAATTTCATTGTGGACACCTTGCTCTACAAAAACTTCACATTATCACATCTATTAGCTTGTATACTTCCACAATATGATACAAGCTGAGACCAACTCCTCTGCACCATTCATTCACATGTATGGAACAACACCATCAAAATGGGAGTAGAGATCATGTACAACCATAATTCTGTAATACTGACATTTTCTTTTCATGACTAGATCTGTAACTGTATTAATAGAACAACCACTGATTGGCATGACCATTAAGAAGCAATAGAGTGCTGAGTTATTGACTTATTTGAACTTTGAAGGCATCAAATAATTGAGCAGTTATTCAAGCCAAAAGAAAGGGTGCTCCAGAAAGTAGCTCCAACTACAAAGCCTTTGAAGTCACAGGGTCAAGAAGAATCTCCTTTCAGAAGAATTCCTCCGGCCAGTTATATTCTCTTCCTTTGCATGACACTGATAGAAAATGTTAGGTGACATACCAAAGAGTCACCTAGATTAATGCAATTTCCAAGAATTGACAGATGAAACACTAAAACGTCTTTGCACTAGTCGATAGTACAAGTCATGTACAGTTGTGTCCATACATCAAGTCAAAACAGCTAGCGGAATCTGATCAATTTCACCAGCATGTCTTGTCCCCTCTTCCCAAGCTCATCTTTATATTCCAGTATTGTTCATTATTCATCAATCACCAAAACTTGCTTCTATCTTCTCCAGAAACTATTCATTCATGAGATGCCATAACTATTAGTAGCTCTGTGCTACTGAAATTGCAAAATTAATTTTCCATGTGCTTCTCATACATCATCATGGGCCATACAATAAGAATGTTTCATTTAGCAGCACCCAAGTTAGTGAGCACTGAGCAGTGTGACTCATGATATCCGAGTAATGTTTGGTTCAGTAGCATTCAAGTCAGTAATCCATGATATCGTAGGGCAGGTGGGAATCTGGGATCGTTGCATGTATGTAAATAGAGGCTCAAAAAGATCAATTCCACCTCCTTAAAAAAAATGCACGCAAAAGCCACTACTCCATGAGTTGCTTTTGTGTTCACTCCTATGTATCATCTGTTGCACGCCCATCTTTAAGATCCCGTAGATACTGAACACGATGATCATCGATTCCTTTGATGAGAAACCATTTGATCATGGTAGTGCATGTTACCTTGTCTGGTTTGCATCTGTGTTCCTTCATCAAATCAAGAACATCCCACATCTCTGCCAAGCACCCCACCCTCCCATATGCATCCACCAAACAATTGAAGAACACAATATCCAATGTTATGTCAGAATTCTCAACAATTCTCAACACTGTCTTTATTTTCTTAACTTCCCCAGCTCTTCCATATGCTCTAACCACTGAACAGAGTGTAACACAATTGGGCTTTATACCCTCAGATTTCATCAGCCTAAATATATATTCCATTTGCTCGAGATCCCCGGCCCTTCCAAAGGCATCAATCACTACATTGTAAGTGACTATTGTCCAAGAATAGTAGTACTTCTGCATGTACTCCATCACAGCTCCCATCTTCTCATACATTTTGGCTTTACCATAGGAATCGAGTAAGATATTGTAGGTCTTATTGTTTGGGACAATACCAGAGGCCTGGAACTTCTCATAGCAGCTTTCCATTGTCTCAATCTGACCACTACTGCCAAAAGCTCTGAGAGTAGAATTCATTGTCCAAACATCAGGCTTGCAATTTTGTGACAACATCTTCAGAAGAGTTGATTCCATCTCAGCAAACCTTTAAAATAAGATAGCATTAGCTGAGCTCTATTTCATAGAACCAATTCAGGAATAACTGGATATAATAATAGATTTAGACGACTAAACAAATGCAGCCAAGGGCACTTCTCAAAATTCAAGGTTCAGCTGTATTATCAGTGCATCTATACTATAGGAAGGAGGAACTGCAGTAACTTCTTACCAAAAAAAGATTTTTTTTTTCCTTTTAACAGCAATCAGGCTCATTATCAAGAACAGAGTACAAGAAAATTTTCAGAATGCTTTGGTAAAAAAATGAAGAGCGTTTCATGAACTACATTCCATGGAACCTAATCATGAATAAAAGATTTGGGTGACTACAAAATTCAATGAATGGTGAAAACACTTCAAACTCTAAGATGGTAACTTGTTAACTAGGTTTCAGGTAAACATGGTGCATCCCTTTAGAGCTAGTAGACTTTTAAGACAACATTTATTACCAAATATATGAACAATCATTACTGGATTACATAAGCATAGGTTCTTGCGGTCAGTTACCTTCCTGCTTTCCCATAGGCATCGATCAATGTATTATAGGTGACAGTGTTAGGCCGGATGCCCGCCTGTGCCATATCTGCCAGCAAACTCTTCACCTTCTCAAAATCATAAGCGTGTAGGCATGACTTGATGAGAATCGAGTACGTTTGCACATCAGGCTGGCAACCCGGGGTGTCCTTCATCCGATCAAGCAGGTCGAATGCCTCACGGAATCGGGCACTCCTGCTGTACGCGGAGACGAGGGCAGTGTAGGACTCGAGGTTGGGCACGCAACCCTCGTCGATCATCGCCTGGAAGAGCTCGTGCGCTTTCTCCGGCTGCCTGCACTTGCCGAGCATGGTTATAAGCTTGATGTAGACGCCGATGTAAGGCCTGTACCACACCTGGTCCCGCATTAGCTCGAACACCTGCGCGACAGGATTAAGCGTCGTTTCATCCGGATAAGAAGTTGTGGTGCGACTGCAATGGAGGAGGTGGTTTGGGGAATCGCAGGGAGCAGCAAGACCTTGAGGGCGGAGTCCCATCGGAGGGCGGCGATGCGGTCATGCAGGGCCTCGAGGACGGTGCCGGGGAGGAGGCGGCGCGTGCCCTTGCCGGGCTTGCGCTTGTCGAGGACAGCTTTGGTGGCCTCGCGCCGGAGGATGACGGACAGCGCCTTCCGGGACGCGATCTTCCGGTTCACCTCCTCCTTCCGCCGCCTCTCCGCTTCCTCCTCGTCCTCCGCCTCCGCCTCCTTCCCTCTCCGCGCCCTCCCCTCCGCGCCGGTCGCTGTCCACACGCGCGCAGGCTCGCGGGCCGCGGAGACTGTCGGTGGGAGCGCCCGGTTACGGCGCGCGGAGGGGACCGCCAGGAGGAGGGCGCCGTCACTGGCCCACCGGCCATTGGCGAGCTCGGAATTGGAGCGAGCTCTGCCGCCGCTGCCGCTGAACTACCAGTGGTGAGATTTTTGTGTTGGCCGTGAGGCGACGACCTCCCGGCGGAGTGGCCGAATGGACTGGATGAGATTTCGAGCACGAGCGCCCGTGGTGGCGGCAAGATTGGGTAAGTGGCAGTTGAATGTCGAATCAACGGTTGAGATCTTGTTTGACACACTTTCTCCTTTCAAAGAAGGTTTATTTTTTTTTTTTTTTTTTTTTTTTTTTACGAGACCTTTCAAAAAAAGTTGAACATCGAATCAATGGTTGACATCTTGACACACCCTTCTTTTAAAAACATAATATAGTTTTTTCCTAAAAATTTCTCATTTCTTTTATAACATTATAATAAATCGTTTTTTACATTCAAAAAAATTAACATTAAATCGATTTGATTAAACCTACCCATATTTTATGTTACTCTAACTTTTCTAGATACATATGTTTTACTATATAGAACAATTTGTAGTTTAAAATAAGGAAAGTCAATCAATAAATTTTACTATAGAATAATTTAAAACTTCTCCATCCTATAATATAAGTCATTATGGAATATGTGCAGGTCAGACTTTTTTTTACTTTGATTAGGTTTATAAAAAATATATGTAATATTTATATCTCCAAATAAGTTTATTATAAAAGTATATTCATCGATCTATCTAATAGTAATAACTATATATTATATATTAATATTTTTTAGTATAATTGTTCAAAGTTAAAGAAAAAATGACTTCTTAAAAAGCGAGAATGACTTTTATTTTAAGACACAGAGAAAGTATGAATTTAGGACCTTTTGGGCACAACTCAGCTTCACTGGCAAAATATATTTTTTGGGCTTTAATTTCATGAAGCAGCTTCACTGGTGAAACCAAAGTTGTTTTAAAAAAAACTTTTGAAATTAGAAGTAGATATAGGAGAGTTTTTTTAAAAAAATTAGAGGTAAATACCAGAGAAAGCCGAGAGAAGCAAGTATTTGCAGCTTCATCCAACAACACCTGAAAAACTGTTAAGGGAGAAAACTGAAAATAGCTTAGGGAGAAGTTTTTTTTTTAGAGATCGTACAATGTAGACGCTCAACATGCACGCACACTCATCCCAATGAACACATGTACGTAAATCCTACCTCTATGAGCACGACTGAACCGGCAAATTTTAAAGTTCACGACACAATACAACGCAGATACTTAACACGCACGCACACACACCTTTATGAACACACGTACGTAAACTCTACCTCTATGAGCACTTTTGAAGGATTGAGCCGGCGAATTTTGAAGTTCACGAAGTTACCACAGGCGCCTCGCCTACCACTTAATGCATAGAGCCGAAAAATTCTAGAATAAATCCAGAATAATGTGTCGCACTCAGTATTTGAACCCTGGGTAGAAACCCCCCAACCAATGGTCTTTGCCACTGCGCCGTGAACCCCTTGACTAGCTTAGGGAGAAGTAGTTTCATCAGAGCCTACTTAGTAGAAGTTGGAAAAATAACTTTGTAGAGCCTTTTTTTTATCCTTTCAACCGGCTCTAGGGCCTTGGATTAATAGACTGAAACTCAAGTCAAATCGCGAGTACACAAACGAGTTACAAACTCCGGGAGGGGGTCTAACCAGAAATGGTATTGACCCAGGTCCCAACTCATCCCTAGAGAGGCAAGATCATGAGCACTAGTATTACAGACTCTTTGGATTTTATCCACACTAACACTACGGAAGCTATCATTGATCAGATCTCTGATCTCTCTAAACAACCCTCCACCCACCATGTGGTCGCTCTCTGACGATGCGATTGCCACCTTCAGCACAGCCGAGTCAGTCTCTAGGATAGCCGCTGATATGCCGAAGTGTGATGCAGCTTCCAAAGCCTGTTTGCAGGCCACCGTTTCAGCCAACAGCGCGTCATGGACATGCCCAATGTTTCCTGCTCCAGCCAACACTGCCATCCCTTCATGGTCACGGATTATAAACCCCCAACTCCCGATCTTGGATCCAGGCCGAAAACCTCCATCAGTGTTAATTTTCAGTTGCTCATCAGGCGGTGGCGACCAGCACTCCATTTTCGGTACATCAACAGGACCTGGCATCAGTCCATCCTTGAACTGCACTCCATTTTCGGTACATCAACAGGACCTGGCATCAGTCCATCCTTGAACAAGATTTCATGTACCGTGCTCAAGACTGAGGACACCGTCACCCTGCAGTCCTGCATCAGTTCTCCTGCATTCACTTTGTTTCTGACATGCCACCATCGCCACAATAGAGTTTCCCTACCAAACAGGCCCTTAATATAAAGCCCTATTCGGCCTTGTTTATCCATCTGTCACGTACGTATCAAATTGGATTGACTGAAATGCAAAATTAACTACTGTAACGTCTACCTGTATCCACTCTTAACTCGTGGAGATACAAGTGAATACAATTGAAGCCGAACGCTTCATGTGTTCCACAGTACAAACAGGCTTCAGGAATTTGGTCCAAAACTATTTGTATTCTGGAGTCTGGAACTAACAACGCAAACATATATTACTCTGCTCATATGTTTAGATAGTATTGGTTCACAGCACTACGCTTCAATTGCTAAACTATTTACACGGCAGATTCGCACGCGTCGAGTCCAACGAACCATCATTCGCCATGAACTAGCGCACAAGCGCAGGCAGATACATTCCCTGAACCGCACACCAGAACCGTCACCGAGAACAAGTGACCTTCAGCAAGTACCCAGCACAACACCAAAGCTCCATTCTTCACACGTACGAGTCAAGATAGTCGAATGCATGGATCATCCTGTACTGCAGCAGGCTGGCATAGACACGGTCGCACACTCCAACAAACAGGGACTCGTCATCCGAGCTGAGCGTGATCCCAGACACCTCACCAAAGAAGTCGATCTCCTGCCGTTTCTTGTAGTCTGCAGCCACGCTGTACACATGAACAAAGTCGGCAGGCTCCGAGAACACCAGGAACCGACCGTCGGAGGAGTAGCGGATGCACCGGATCGCGCCGATGTTACCCCGCAATACCGCTAGTGAGGTCGACAAATTGCGGGTGTCCCAGATGCGGCAGGTTTTGTCTTGGTTTCCGGTCGCAAAGGTCCGGCTATCTGGATGCCATGCCGTAGCAAATGAGTAATCCAGATGGCCAACTAGGGTAGAGGTTACCTGCAAAACACATCAATTCCGCATTTCACTTCTCATGTATGTTCAGTTAGTAACAAAACACGATTGTAAAGCTCCAAAGTATCTCTTGCTGTTATAGTGATGAAACCTTTTAAGGAAAAAGATTAGAAACTCCACTCAGGACCTCTTTCTCTAATATGTAGTTTTGCAGGCCTCCGGTTTCTAATATTACAGTTTCTTGAAAATATAATCCTTGAAAATGTCTTTAAATCAGGACCTAAACAGATGCCCTACTGCACTGAGTAACATTTTTTTAAAAAAAAAAAAAAAGTCATGGCCAATATTTGTAACAATGTCAATATTTTTTTGTTGAAGGACCTCGCAATATTGATGTAACAAAAGGATCGCAGTAATAGTAGTAAGTTGTGAATTAAAAACCCAAATTAATAAGCCAAAAAAGCCTGAAAGAAATGGAGCATTTCACTGCAGAAATGGAGCATCAGATTAAAGGAGAAAGACCAGGAACGCTTCCTTCAGGAAAAGAACTCCATCATGAGCTGGCTCAAGGATTTCAAGCCTATCGACGTTCTGATGTCTGACATTTGTGAGATCTAGTCATGTATTGGTTTTTAAGGGAGAGAGAGATTTTGTGTTTGATTTGTGCACTAGTATCCCAGTTTTATGAACTATTTGTTTGCTTTCAACAAAAGCAGAGGAAACTTGATTAAAAAAAGGCTGAAAGAATAATCATAAAAAATACCTTTCCATTTCGTGAATCCACAAGAAGAGCATCCCGATCATCTCCAACCACAGCCAAAAGTTTCTTATCCGGGCTCACGGATGTGTGCTGTTGTTACGGAAGCAAGCAATGAATGTCAAATATGGATGAAACAACAAAAACAGTACATTGGATCCTAATGAGGTAGAACTTACATTAACCGGCCAGTTATAACGGTAGTGGTTCAAGAGCTGAAATCTCTCCATGTCATATTCACGAACACCGCAGTCGTTATTAGATACTGTAAGGCGCAAGCTTCCACTGCAAAGCAATTTGGAGACCTTTAGATTTTAATGACAATCTACATCTTCAGATAGGTTCTGAAAAGTTAGTTTCTCACCTTGTCGACCTGTGGATATCTATGGCGTTTGTTATAGCATTGTCACTCAAAGTTGTCCTTGCACAGAATTTTACATTATGGCCTTCCAAATCCTGTAAATAAAAACAAAAAGAAAAGAAAAGCTGCTGAGCATGCAAGCGGTGCTTCCAATGAATTGCTTATTCTCACAGCGCTAAAAGTTTACAGAAGCAAAATAAGAAAGCATGCTGGTCATGAATACATCTAAAAAAATACAGTGCATGCAGCAAAAAGATTCTTCCTTTTTATATATTTTCATAATACCAAGTAAAATAATAAACAAAGAGAGACTGAAAGGAACTGGACATCTACAGCTTAGATCCTATGAGTGGATAGAACAGCCAAACCAAAGTAACAAACAAGTCTTCATTGGTGGCTTACCTTGCCAATTAGTTCTCCTTGAAAACCACCAGCTACCAACAAACCCTCATTCACAGCTAGTGTGCTAACTTGAACTCCAGAGAAACCTTCTAGTAAACTGCCAGGATGCTTCTGTGAGGAGGAAAAAAGAGAAGACCAAACTTGCGTTAACAATGAGACCAATTTGATTTTTAGAGAAGAGAACGTCGAAATAAAAAAGATTATATTAGATCAGAAGGTTGCAAACAGGAAACCACAAGGGAAATACCTCCGCTGGAGCAACGTGCCCAGAGAAGTCGAGAACCTCTGATAATTTGTGAGACAATGATGACCAGTGGCTTACTGTGGAATTTGACATAAAATAGACATCATGCTTCGAGGTTGCCCATAGCAAATTCCTAAGCTACAGAAGCAATAGTTAGTCAGTACTGTTCAGCCACAATAACTAGTTTCCATTTCATAGCAGAAATAAAAGCTGATCCTAATGCAAAGGAACACATCTTAACTCTTAACTAACAAGACAGTTGTTTTAAAACAAGTATAAATGTTCTTCACTTGCTAACATTCCTCTCATCGTGATTTTTTATTAGTGTCTCTTGTTGGGTTTTGTCTCTAGCCTACGCCAGCATACTTTACACAGATGTTATGGCGGCCGGGGGCCTTGACTATGGCTGAGCAAGAGTAGAAGGCTTTTCCTAATTCCTGCTTGATTGTTCTCATGGTAGCTTATGGTATACATAGCCATTAGGCAGCCCAATCAACCCTTAATTCTCTCTCAATCACTCTTGCTAAGCTTCTAAATCTGCACCTGCTAATGGTGCGACTAGGATTGCCCTAAATTTGGCACCAATCTAGCGACTTTCCTGATTTGCTGCGCTTGCCTTCTTTGCTCCGCGGGTGAATCTCTTACCACACATGACACCGTACACCTCTAACAAAAAGGCTTTGTTGTATTGTTGAATTATAATTTCATATAAAAGTTCCTATTATACGCCACACAAAAAATGACACTGATTTCCTTCCTCAAGTTTCTTGTAATATGGATAGTTGCATACAGGTGGTAAATGCAACTTGCAAGTTTGTGAAGAAAGTCTTCTAAATGCTGGCAAGCAGGAAATAGACAACCCACAAGAACCTTTTCTCACAGTTGGTTACTGCATATCTTGTAATAAAAGGTAGGACACAATGTAAAATTACCTGAAAATGGAGAATTGATGGCTTCACTGATCTAGTATTGTGCTGAAACTCATAATACTTGCTGCTCTTCTCCACTTGCTTGCACAACTAAGAAAAATATTTTGAAAATAATCAGCAAATATTAATATTTGGAATAATAAAACAACCTTTAATGAAATAAGACTAGATGGTAGTGAAGACCTTATCCATGAGCTCCCCTGATTGAGGGAAATTTTCATAGTTCTTATACTGTTCCAACCTAGCTTTTCGGTAATCTTGCCTGGCTATGTGTATCCTCTCCCATGGTATACCTTGTATATCCTTTCCTGCCCTTGCTTCAGCTGCCGACGTGTCCCTTATTCTAGTGAGCTGTTGAAACATAGACAATTATCAATAGGAATAAGTTATAAACACTAAATGAACAACACCGTCTGAACAATCTTAAGGTTTGAATCAAAATCATCATTTCTCAGTTTTGGCATAAAAATATAGACATACTCCAAGAAATATCAAACGGATTTTAATCACTGATAAGCTGCAGTGGCCATCATCACGTCATGATTGATCATTGCCTAAGGCGATGCAGATAAGTGCTGGTGGTCCTTGTGCTTGTGACGAAAACAAGTCCTCAGTTAAGAGAGTAGTTAATTCAAAAAGTGAATTAATTTTAACTCCAATCAAGAAGAACAGGACATGAGTCAAACTTGAAATCTGTGTTTCAAGCTCGTTGGTCCAAGCCCAATCAAACAAGGATGAAATAATGCATTTGCAACACCGTGCCATGTTGGGCATAGAAAATTATGCAACAAATGCCTAGTACAAAAGCGACCTACCAGAGAAGATGGCAAACCAAGTCATTATGGGCTGAAGATAAGCACAAGAAAAGAAATAGCTAGACCTACATGATTGGCCAAAACAAATCTGCTCCACAAGCCCCGTTGACATCAAGTCTCCCTGTCCCATAAATAATTCAGCAGCCAAGGACTAAATGAGGAAAAAAATCAACACTGCAACTTAGCCAGGAAATTAGAGAAATCTTCTCATGTTTTGTCTATCACTTTGCTGATGTTCCCTCGCAATCCGGCACGCGCTTTGAAATTTAGTTGAAAAAGTATACTGCTGCTGCTGTTTTATATTCTCAAGCTTGCTTAATTTCTGCAAATTAACATTTATACGCTGCCCTAACAAAACAATTGCCTTCTTGTTTTCCAACTGGTTTTCCGCGTTATGTTTTACCACCTGGTTCACCCCATCATTAACATCACACCTACACCATAAAACTTGGCTTAACTTATAGCAATCTAAACTTATATTCCGGATAGAATAGAAACCTAGTACACATGAAGATCCATCTATGCCCATGAGCAATTTTAATGACCTAGCACAGACATGTGCCGCGCCATGCCACCCACCAAGCCCAGAACGATCTCAAGCTCGACTTTCGCAGGTGAACAAAAAGCTGGCAGGAACCTTAATCAAGCAATCGAGAGTACGGCCGCCATCACGCGTCAGATTTGCAAGTTCGACAGAAACAAAAACACCCGACGCGCACGGCAGGAGCACCAGGAAAGGTGATACGCACCAGCAAGTACTCATCGTCACCGTCCGCGCCGCCGTCCCTCCGGTCCGCATCGTGGTCTTCGAACTCGCCCTCCACATCCATCTCCACGTCCATCTCGCCGTCCGACACCCAGCCGTCGTGGTCATCCACGACGCGCTCCGCCGCGTCCACGCTGTCCCGCGCAATCGCCGCCATCCTTTGCCGCCGCGTCGAACCGCACGCGCGCACCCCTGTCCGCACCAACCAACCAAACATTCAGATCACACAGGCGACGCGCGGACAAACGAGAGGCGATCAGAAGGCGAGACACCGGCGCTTACCACGGAAGGAGGACGACGAGAGCGGCCTGCGCCGCGCGGCTCGCGATGCGCACGCACTGCGCGCCCGCGCCGCCGGGCGAGGTCAGGCGCCGAGGAGGAGGATGACGAGCCTCGCTCGGGGCCTCCGAGGGCAGGAGAGCTGCGAGGGTAGGGCGGAGGTGTGTCGGCGGCGGGTCACGGCGGCTGTGGATCGGGAGGCGGAAACGTGTGGAGGGGATGAGGGCGCGGCGCGGGCGGAGCGTTCCGCTTTTGGTGCCGTGCGGCGAAGCAAGGTTCGAGAGAGCCAAGCTCGATCCGGCAACGCTATGGGGCGGATAGCGACGGGGGAGGGCGAGGGGGGATAATTAGCTAGGGTAACGGCGTTTTCTAGAAGACGTGACGACGGAGACGCGGGCGGGATATTTGCAAGGGGCACACCAGTGTGGGCCTATGTATGTGTCAGTGCGGTGGAGCACGTAGTTATCGTGTCGGTTGTGCTCGTGGGTCCAGCTGATTTAAGTGAAAACTTTTGCAACACAAAAATCCCAGCAGATTTTTAAGTGGAAAAACGCTATACCTGTAGACTACACTAGAGTGTTTTGCACTTTTACTCTTCATCGACGCTTGATTTATTTACCGATTGCATATCTTAGCTTAGTACCTTCCTTGTGTCATCTTATTCGTCTTTGGCGAGTTAATACATCCATGCCAAGCTTATGTCCTGTTCGTTTGATGGTTTTTTGGCTGATAAGTCAACTGATGCTGCTTTGTTGTGAGAGAAAAACATTACTAGTATACCACGTTTGATAAGTAGGGTTGATAAATTCAAACAAATAGGGCTTTAGAAGGGAATGAGATTTATGGACAGCACCACGGCAGAGGTGAACCGACGGTGGTAACGGACGGGGGCATCATAGTTGAGGTGGTAGCGACACTGCCAATATCACAGTGGGGAAGGCATTTGGTTGAGTAATGGTAGGGGCATCATTCACCGTGAAAACCGAGTTAGCGTGGCTGTAGTGGTCAGGGGCATGGACACCATGAATGAGTGGTGGTCAGATACAAGAAGTAGCGATGAAAAAAGAACTAGAGGATGTTTTGGATCCCTAAGACTAAACCTTAGTTATTATCATGTCAAATGTTTAGATGCTAATCAGGAGAACTAAATATCATCTAACTATAAAACTAATTACATAAGATGTGGTGAATTCACGAGATGAATCTATTAAACATGTGCTATCCATGATTAATTATGGAGTGCAAAATATTAGAATCGCTAGTGATGCGATTATTTTTCCCTTTCCAATTGCAAAACCATATATCTGAGGTTAGTTTTTAGGTACCATTGGAGATGCTCCTAGGATAGTGAGAGGAAATCTTTTTTCACGCCACAAAATAATCAAGATTAGATGTGACTTTATCAAACTGTTAGAAATACTCTAAATTGATTACCATAAGTGGCATACTTCGCCAACTTCTTTTCATCTTCTTAGTAACCATCATTCCGTTGTTGCTATTCCATTGGTGAAGGTTTCAGCAAGTATAATAGAAGACTCATTCTAAAGCTAATAAGTATCAATAGCTCTTATAGTTTGCGATATTTTAGTGTCCCTTTCACCTTTATTTGCCTCACTATCTAAAAGTATGGACCAAAACTCATCTCACCAATATAAAATTGATATATACTCTATAAAAGTAAAAGCTGATGCAGTAATACTTGGATAAGTTGTCAAAATGACCATGACCAGTCTTACAAGAAGTCAAAAACAGCGTGAGCAACAGTTGCTTTCTTATCATCAGGGCACTGAGCTGGCTTTGTTAAGCTGCACGGTGCACCCCACCCCATACCACCTACTGCCAAAGCCTCCAACGTGTAAAACCACTGTGCTACCTGCGGCGCGAGAACGCCAAAAGCCCACCCGGCGCCTATTCACACCGCAGGCCGCGAGCCCGCGGCGCGACTAGTTCGCTGCTCCCGAGGCCCGGCCCGGCCCGGCCCGCCCACGCTACACTACACAGCACTACAGCAGGCGCGCGCGCGCCCATTCCCATCCCTCCTCGCTCCCGCCCCGCCGCGCGCCGCCGCCTCTACGGCTCCCCGGCGGCCATGCTGACCGGGCGGGAGAGCCTGGTCCGCCTCATCGGCCGGCGCCGCCGCTCCCCACTCCCCGCCTCGCTCGCCGCCGTCCTATCCCCACCATCCTCGAACCCCTCTGCCTCCCTCGCCCAGGTTGAAGTCAAACCCCGCCGCCCCGGGCCCCAAGGAACGCACGGCCGACTAATTAACATCTCTTCGTTTTCGTCCAGGCCGACGATGGGGGCGGCACGGGAGAAGCGGCTGGCCGGGGTGAGGCTGGTTCGACGTCTGGAGGAAGCGGCGTCGTCGACGGCGCGGGCGCGGAGTGGGTGACCTGCCCCGTCTGCGGCGACTCCATCCGAGGGTCGGACTACTGCGTCAACACTCACCTCGGTCAGTCCATGAGCCCCACCCACGCTTGTTCTGAATACCTGCGACGTTGAGTGCTCCCACTTGTGCAGTTGTTTTTGCTGGCCGGTTTTTGTCCCGAAATGCTTGTAGCATCCGCTCCACTCTGACTGAAAAATGTTGCTGTGGCTAATTAAAACAATATGTTTGCCTAAGGGTTCTCGGAGGGGGAGGCTAGACACGTCATCAAGAAAAGGAGGGCCGTTGGATTGTCGATCGTGTGGTATGAATTGAGAAGCTGTTTTCGAGGTGAAAACTGGAAGCAGCTTCTATCCGCCTCTCCCGGCTTTTACGCGGCTTCTACCTTGCGGCTTCCGCTTCTTATAGAATTTACCTAGACACATATATTCCGGCTTCCGGTTAGGGTTTCTCTTCACTTCCCTCACCTGATCCCCGTAAAAAGAACGAGCGAGCGCAGGGCGGCGCGCGGGCGCTGGCGCGCGGCGCCGCCGGTCAGCGCGGAGGCCCGAGCCGGCCGGCGGCGCAGCGGCGCGGCCCGGACGGCCGGCACGCGGCCCCACGGCGGTGCGGCCGTCCGAGCCCCGCTGCGCCCGGCGGCGCGCCCGGCCGCGAGAGCACGCCGGAGTGGTGGCCGAGGGCGCGGGCGGCGGCGCGGCTGCCGGCAAAGCGGCGGCAAAGCGGCGGGCCGGGTACGCTACACGGCAGCGCGCGTGCGCCCGCGGCACGGCGGCGGCGCAGTCGGCCCTCCTTCTCGCTCTCTTCCCGTCTCCACGTCTCCTCACCACGCAGAACCTCGCAGCTGACATCCACAGGTCGACCTCGCAGGTTAGGGTTAGGGTATGGCGATGGCGGCGGCCGTGGCGGCAGCGCCCGCCTTTCCGGTTTGGTCGTGTGCGGGGCTGGCCCCGCCGCCATAGCTGTCCCACAACGATGGCTTCGTCTTCCGGTGCAGCGGCTTGGCGGCCTCCGGATTGGTTTGCGAGTGCGGCCTCGGGACCGACCCCTGCTCCGTCATAGCAGAAGTTGTTGCCGCCGCCGCCGTCGCCGTTGTACATCATTCGCTCGTCGCCTCTGCCGAGAGCTGCGGTGCCATGACGCTGAGACCGCCGACCGATGCCTCGTGAGGTCATCCTACGCTAGCGAACAGGTTTGCGACCCCTTCTCTTCCCAGTATGCTTTGTGAGTTTGTATTCGGATCTGATCTAATTTTATTTGGGCTTACGGTTACGTATTCCTTGATATGTTTTCATCGAATGCTCCTAGCGCTTAATTCAATACCGACATTTGAGATTGAAGCAATTTACAGCTTCGCATTCTTAGTTACGAAATTTTAAGAATGTGGCAATGCTTGATACTAAATAATTTTCTTCTAGCTCCAAGCAGCTCCAAAGTACGGACACGATACCGGTGCGCCCACGACTCCATCTCAAAGACTAGCAAAGGTAATTGATCTGTTCTCATGCCTTCGGTTACTAGCTCGCTACCTGTAATGAATGTAGCACTATCTTGCAGTTGTTAAAGAAAAAATAATTTGGTTGCAATCATGAGAACGCAAAGGTAATTGATGTGTTATCATGCCTTCTGGTTGCTAGCTTGTTACCTGTTAATGAATGTAGCAATATCTTCCATTCTTTGAAGAAAAAATAGTTTGGTTGCAATCATGAGAACGCACTGCTACTTTGATTAATTATATGATGCATGATTAGCTTACTGGTGATAAGTGATCTCGGTTTAGCTTACATGATTAGCTTTCATGGCAGCACCTAAGAGCAATTTAAAACGTTTGAAATGAAATAAAATGTTAGTTATCTTACACAAAACTAAATCCCATGCTAAATATGTTAACCTTTCAGTTCTTATATGAGGTGATGTGGTGGTCGATCCATTTTGCAAACAGGTGCAAATGTGCTATCCAAACATGGTAGCTATGATTTTTAACAGCTAATTTTGCTTACAAAAGAAAAATATGTATGCTTTGCTTTTTAAAGTGCCGATGACAAGTAAACACTCCATGATGCTGTCCATATTAAACAAAATCCAACCCTTCTCTCCTTTCATGTTGATTTCCTATGTATGCCTCTTCTTGGAAGCTACATGTTCTCTTTATCAATGCGCAGGTGTTGTTGATACATATAACAATGATGATTCTACTCTTTAAGGTCAGCTTTATCCCTAACCCCTATGCCCCTTTGAATTTTGTTAAATACCAATTCTGATTTTTCTTTGCATTATGCTTACTACGATATATTGCTAGACTTTTAATGTCATAAAATGGAGATGATGATGAGGTCATTGCAGCCTACCTGCTGCTGTCTACCAACGTAAAAGAGGGCTACATGAGGTAATATTTGTCGCCACGTATTCCTTCTTGACCTCTCTCGTGCATATTTTTCCAGCCATTAGTACACCGCAAGTCTTCTCCATGATTTCGATTGGTATGGCTAGCCGATAATTTCGATTGTACAGGTACCAATGGTACCATTTATTAATTAGTCTTGCTATGCGGCTTATTTTCTTGTATGCTCCATGGTTGTCCCATTCATCAAAGGGATCCTTCTATTGCTAGCTTTTTTTTTACACCGATAGTATATGCTTTGATTCTTTTTCTTGCTGTATTGATTTTATTTTATTTATTCAATAAAAGAGTCAAATTGGTTGATTCAGACTATGAATGTTCGAGAGATTTATATATTGTCTCCGCTTTTGCAAAGTCTTGCATCCATGACATTGAATCCAGGCATCTATAGAGCATGTTGAATTTGAGTGATGTCTATAATGCTAATGCATCTCCTCATGCTTTTGTAGATATCCAAGTAGTATTGCTGATACAATGTTTCTACTTGGTGATTTAGTGCTTTCAAATGGCAAGCGACGTCTTTGTGTCGAACGTAGCTCCACGGGTTTCTCTGAGATGAAGATGCATTCCTTCCATTTGAAACTGTCTTGACCCGAGGTTAGGTACCGAGTTTTAAAATTTGAGAAATCATGGTTACTATCACAATTGGTCACACCTGAAGAAAACCAGTTACAACAGTTGTGTGGTTTGGGGATCAACATGACATGGCTGGGTGTTCAGTATAGTAGATTATGGTTTTAGTACAAACATAAGAAAGTTGGCTTACATAAGGGACCAACAAAATTTTTCTTAGAGCAATAATAGTTGTCCATATTATTTTTAAAAAAATCATGCGAAGAAAAGAAACATGGTGAATGTGATTTTGATATCCCATGCTAATTTTATAACTATGCCTTATCTTGAGGGATGGAGCATGGAGTACCTCAGCGCATCTACAAAGTGGTCCCGCTTCTTTGTTTTCTTAGTTTTTACCATAAGAGATAACCATACCCAATTATAAACCTCATTTTCATACCTTCGGTTTGGTAATAGTCCTCACGATCTAATTGTTTTGTGACAGTTCAAGTGTCTTTGAAGACAAGTAGGTACGGCTATCTCTAAAAATTTCATTATGCATGAGTGGACTTTCAGCACTAACATAGAAAATGGGTAGCAAAAAAATAAATATTAACATGACTGCTGCATCCACATTTTTTCTATGTTCTACCCGTCCTTGCCTGGAGCCGCAACTATAATGCGTTCTCTTTTTTAAACTTCATGGGGTTTGTGGAGCGGTGCATCGGCCAAATCGAGTGCCCGACATGATCCCGCGGTGACGACACAACAAGGGTGCAATGGGTTCCTCATCGGTAGTTCAGCACCAGGTGCCACTTCTTCCCCGGTGAGCTTCTCTTTATTGGTTAAATGGCAGGCTTGCGGTATTAATTCCCGTGCTATAGGCCGACAAGAACTTTTGCACCTCTTGCAAAGTTTGCTTGCTTTGGAGCAAGATATATTTTGTGGTAGGTTGCCACGCCTTAATGTGCCACGGGTTTTTACGGAGTTAGGTTTAAGAAAAACTAAGTCTTCAATATCTTTATAATACAACATTTATATTCTTGGTAGCATGTTTCTTGAGAGATAATTGCTATGTGGTGTCCAAATCTTATCATTTCATACTATTACTAACAATGTTATCTGCCACCAATGGTGCATGGTATTTTCATTTTGTTTGTTTGTGCACAAAAGCAAATTCATTTTAGAATAAGGCTAAAAGGCATGATTCGAAATTAGTAAGGCTAAAAGGCATGAGCGAATAACTGTTTTCCTGTTGTGTTTCAGCTTTGAGTAGCTTATAGGCTTCCCTAAATAAATATGCTACATATACATTAGCGGCAATGTTGAACCTTGTCATTAATTAATGTAGACTTGCTTTAGGGAGTCCTAAAAGACATTCATTTCTGCTAAGTTGTATTGCAAAGCAAACAGAAAATTTGGCCTGATTTTGTTTCAATCACAGGGTCATACCTAATAGTCAAATGATTTTAAAATCAGCTTCTAAATTGTAGATCTTCACTTTCTACTATGCACTGGCTGCTTCTGTTTTTAGAGCTTTGTTGCCATCAATCTAGGTCTCACTTGCATACTGTTGGAGTATATACATGTATTAGGCCCATGAGGCTAGGCCCATGAGGCCCATGTATGCTACTATATAGCTACCCTTCTAGGGTTAGCCAAATCAATAGAGAAATATTCCACAGCATGGTATCAGCAGCCTAACCTTTCCCCTCTCCCGATCCTGTGCGCCGCCAGCGCCGCCAGGGCCATCGCCGGCTCCTTCCCGCCGCCGGCGCGGCCATGAGCGGCCGTCCACCTCCGCCGGGATACCCCTCTCCCTTCCCCCCTCACCCCTTCTCCGCCTGGGCGCATGGGCCGCCGCCTTTCCCATCGCGCAACTCCGCCGCCGCGGCCGCTCTTCCCGTCGCGGGCGGAGGGCATGGCGCCGCCGTGTCCCAGGGGTTCGGCTTCGCGGGCGGAGGACCGGGCGCCGCCGCGACCCAGGGCTACGACTTCGCGGGCGGAGGGCTGGGCGGCCCCGACCCCCCCGACCTGGCCCTCCCGATTCGCGACGCTGGGGCCAGCGGCTCGCGCCCGGCGCTGGTTTTCACGGCCGCGGGGGATGGCGCCGAGACGGGCGTCGAGGGCGGGGCGGAGGATTCTGATCCCGACGCCAGCGCGTTCCACCCCGCTATTCCCGTTCCGAGTGCCCCTGAGGACGCGACTGAGGCCGCCATCTACGCCGCCACTCTTGCTGCTGCTCTCGCGGCCGGCCGGGACCCGACTGCAGCAGCTTCCTATGCCACAACTGCCGTCGCCGCCGTCGCAGCAGGGTTGGGGATGCCGGTCTCGTCCACCACTCCGTCCAGCGCTGCCCTCACCCCCCACAGCCACAACTAGCTACTGGTGATGTTGAGGCTGGAGCGGAAGTCGGTGAAGGTCGACGACGGGAGGCCCTTGGTGAAGATGTCGGCGAACTGGGAGGTGGTCGGTACATGGAGGACCCGCACCTCGCCGATGGCCACCCGATCACGGACGAAGTGAAGGTCAATCTCCACATGCTTCGTGCGCTGGTGCTGGACGGGGTTGGTGGAGAGGTAGACCGCGCTGACGTTGTCGCAGTAGACGAGCGTGGCCCGGCGAAGGGGGCTATGGAGCTCGGCCAGGAGCTGCCGGAGCCAGGAAGCCTCAGCCACACCATTGGCGACGGCGCGGTACTCCGCCTCGGCACTGGAGCGGGAGGCCACCTGCTGGCGCTTAGACGACCAGGACACCGAGTTGCCGCCCGGAAGACAAGCATAGCGGAGGTGGAGCGCGAGTGTCCGGACAACCCGGCCCGTCGGCGTCGGTGTAGACGACCATCTCGGTGGAGGAGGACCGCCGGTGAAGGAGCGGCCGTGGTCCACAAGCCGCGGAGGTAGCGGAGTAGACGCTTGAGAGCGGTGGTGGGGCTCCCTCGGATCATGCATATGAAGGCACAACTGCTGAACTCCATAGGTGATGTCCGGCCGGGTGAAGGTGAGGTACTGCAGAGCACCAAAGAAGACTCCCGTACGCGGTGGGATCCGTCACCGGGGACCCTCGGCCTCGACGGCTTGCCCCCGTGTGTCAACCGGAGTGGAGCGGGGGTTGCGGTCTCGTCATCCCAAACTCGCTCAAGGATATCCAGAGTGTACTGCCGCTGGTGAAGAAGAAGCCCAGCAGGGTGAGGCTCAACAGTGACCCCAAGGAAGTGGTGGAGCACACCCAGATCCTTCATAGCAAACTCCTGCTGAAGAGAGGTGATGATGCGGCGGAGGAGTGACTCACTGGAGGCCGTGAGGACAATGTCATCAACATAGAGCAATAGGTACGCAGTCTCAGCTCCATGGTGGTAGACAAACAGCGACGTATCTGACTTGGCCTCCACAAACCCCAGTGTCAGCAGAAAGGCAGCAAAGCGGTGGTTCCACGCCCGGAGCCTCGCTTGAGGCCGTAGAGAGACCTGTTGAGCCGCGGACCATCTCGGGGAGAAGAGGAGTCAACAAACCCGCCGGCCGACTGCAAAGAACTGTCTCGGTGAGAAGACCATGCAGAAAGCATTCTTCACATCCAAATCGATGTGCGGCCGGGGAGCGGGTGAGAGCGGCGAGAGCACCGTGCGGACGTAGGCGGCTTCACAACCGGACTGAAAGTCTCATCATAGTCAACACCCGGGCGCTCGAGTGAAACCCCGGAGTACCCAACCGAGCCTTGTACTGCTCAAGAGTACCATCGGCCCGGCGGCGGGGTCCAAATCCACTTGCTGGTGACGACGTTGGAGCCTGGCGGACGTGGCACCAGATCCTAGGTCTGGTTGGCGAGGAGTGCCGCGTACTCCTCTTCCATCGCACGGCGCCAGTGAGGGTCCGCCAAGGCCTCGCGGACGGAAGAGGGTACCGGAGAGATCCCCGGCTCACAGGCAGTGGCGGTGAGGGCCTGCGGGCGGGACGCCTGCCGCGTCACCATCGGGTGAGTGTGACGAGGGTCCCGGTGAAGAAGCGGCGGGTGGTACACCGGCGGCTCCACACGGGCGGCCGGAGGCCGCGGCGGCGCGTCGGTGTCGCGGTGGAGAAGAAGACGCCACCGGTGGTGCGGTGACCCGGCGAAGAAGGGCCACCTGCGGTGACGGCGGCGGCGGCGGCGCGCGCGGCCGTCCACGGCGCGGGGTACACGTGCACCGACCGGGCGGGCGCGCGAGGTGGCGCCGAGGCGGAGCTGAGGCGGCGGTCCACGGCGGGTACACGTGCACCGGGCTGGGCGAAGCGCGCAGTGGCGCTGAGGCGGCAGCTCGGGACCCCCCACCCCCGCGGGCCCCTCCATGGTCGAACAGGAGCAGGGTCGGAAGAGGCACCGCCGGTGAGCCGGGGCACGGCCCCGGCGAAGGGCACGGTGCGGTAGTACCTGCAGGAGACAACTGCAAAGGTGGCTCGACCACCGCATCAGTGGAAAACAAAGAGGAAAGGTCAAGCTCGGAGGCGGAAGTGGTGGTGGTGGTGGTGGAGAAGGGGAAGACAGACTCATCAAACACCACATGGCGAGAGATGAGGACCCGACGAGAGGTGAGGTCGTAGCGGGTACCCCTTGTGATCCGGGGAGTACCCGAGGAAGACACGAGAGTCGAACGGGTGCTAGCTTGTGGGGGAGCGGTGGCTGTGGTGTTAGGGTAACACGCACACCCGAAGACGCGAAGGTGGTCGTACCGAGGAGGGGTACCGAAAAGAGCGTGGTGTGGCGTGGGAGCTGGGCAGGCAGCGGAAGGAAGGCGGTTGAGGAGATAGGTGGCAGTGTGCAAGCTCTCAGCCCAGAAGCGCGCAGGGAGGGACGCCTGAAGCAAGAGGGTGCGCAGGGTCTCGGTGGTGGTGCGAATCATGCGCTCAGCCTTGCCGTTCTGGGAAGAGGTGTACGGGCAAGACATGCGCAGCTGAACCCCGTGAGAGAGAAAGAAGGCACGGGAGGTGGAGTTATCGAACTCACGACCATTGTCGCACTGGACGGCCTTGATGGTGAGGCCGAACTGTGTAGACACCCAAGCGAAGAAGTGGAGAATCGCGGGGAAAGCCTCAGACTTCGCACGGAGAGGAAAAGTCCGGGAGTAATGAGAGAAATCATCAAGCATCACAAGATAGAACTTGTAACCGAAATGCCGATGACGGGAGAGGTCCGAGAGGTCGCAATGTACAAGGTCAAAGATGTGGGCCGCCCGGGAGGAGGAACTCGAAAA
Organism: Themeda triandra; assembly: GCA_018135685.1. Classification (NCBI taxonomy): domain Eukaryota; kingdom Viridiplantae; phylum Streptophyta; class Magnoliopsida; order Poales; family Poaceae; genus Themeda; species Themeda triandra. The sequence continues at coordinate 1,285,620 of JAENPR010000030.1, read as the reverse complement.
GGGAGGCGGACATGACGGCCCGGGGCGACACGCATGGCACGAGATGCTCATCGTGAGCCCGAGGACACCGAATGTCGGAATCCTGCGACCGAGCCGCATCGGGCGTCACGACCCGGGATGGCCGAGTCGCCGGTGCCAAGTGGTGGAGGAAGTAGTGGTGGCGAAAGCGGTGACAAAGGGCCGGCGAAGAGGGCGAAGGAGACGCCGGAAGCGGAGGGTGTACGGGGGCCCGTCTTTGTCACACCGACGGTGGACGCGGAAGCCAAATCCCTGACAGTGAGACCGGAAGAGTCAAACTCCACGGAACAGGAATTGTCAGCAGTGAATCGACGAATAGAAAGAAGGTTGTGAACCATAGAAGGTGCCACAAGAACATCAGGAAGACGAAAGGAGCCATGAGCACCGGCGGCACCCACAGATGTGACAGGAAGGCACGAACCATTTGCGACCATGATGGACGAAGGGTGAGAGGAAGAAGGAGGGTGAAAGGAGGAGAGTATACCGGGATCGGGAGTGGTGTGGTAGGTGGCACCCGAATCGGCGATCCACTGTGGGCCGACAGGAGTCGGCGAGCCCAAAGTGCTGAAGGATTGTGCCAAGGCCGCCGAGTCCCAACTGGCCGGCCTGGGCGAGGCGCCGGAAAAGGTAGCCCATGGGGACGCTGCTGGGTGGAACCCTGGAGAAGCAGCGGCGAGCATGGCGGTGGCCGGCGGGCGAGCTGGAGGCGCACCGCCGGGAGCCTGGAGAGGCCACGTAGAGAGGTGCCTCCACCACGGATCGTCGCCACAGCCCCCCAAACCCCCGCTCGGCCCGGGGGGAGGAGGACCCAGAAGAAACGATGGCGGCGTGTCGGACGGAACGGCGATTGGGGCAGACGTAGTGCCCCATCGGCCGCATGGGCATCCTGTAGCGATGGCGTAACCGTGGGTACAACCTCGTGTGCACCAAGCAAAAGACCCGGAATCCACCTTATCCTCTCGGTCACGGGTGGAACAGGGAAGGCACACGGCGCGCACGGGCACACGCAGCCTCGGCGCGGCACGGGCGCACGCGGCCCGGCGGCGCGGCCTGCGCGCGTCCAGGCGCGCGCCGCGCGCGCCGGCCCCGCGGGGAGGATGCCCGACGGCGGCGGATCCGCCGGCCCGGGCTTGCGCCCGGCCCGGGGCGGCGGCGCGCCCGCGCGGCGGCGGCTAGGGCGAGGGCCGGGTGTGCGCCGAGGAGAGGGAGGGGGCCGGCGGCGCGGATCGGCGCCGGATCCGGCCGGGCGGCGGGAGGAGGTCCCGCGGCGGCGGATCCGCCCGTCGGGGTTCGCGCGGAGGAGAGAGGCGAGCCCGCGGCGCGGCGGTGCCGCGGCGGGCTTCGGCCGCGTGCGGCGGCAATGCGGGCGGGTGGCAGGAGCTGCGCAGCGGCGGTGCGGCCCCGCAGAAGTGAGGCAGGGGAGGCCGCAGCTGCGCCGAGGAGGTGGCCCCCGGCCGCACCCGCGCCAGGGGCGGGTCCCAGGGTTGCGGCGGCTCCGTGGGGAGGGCCCCCACCCGCGCCGCCGAGCAGGAGGTCCCGGCCCGGACCTGGAGAAGGAACGGCGCCCAGGGCCGCGGCTGGTCCGAGGGATGGCCCCCCGCCTGCGCCTGGGACGATGGTGCCGAGGGCCGCGCCAAGGGGCGGGCCCCCGCCCGCGCCGGCCGCGCCAAGGGGGGCGGGCCTCCGCCAGCACCGGCTCCGGCGGCCCCCAGGGCAGCGACGGCGGCATTAGGGAGCCACGGCGTCGCGCCAGAGACCCCCGGCGGGCCGTTCGTCCAGGCGGAGGTGAGCGGCTGCGGGAAAGGCGCATAGAGGTAGGGAGGGAGGGGAGGGATGGGCCGGCCACCCGCCATGGGGCCGGCGGCGGCGGGCAGAGCCCGGCCGGCGGTGGGAGTTGACGGGAAGAAGGGGTGGCGGCGGGTGGGAACACACAGGGAGGAAAGAACTCTATCCTGATACCATGTTGGAAAGTGATTCTCTATTGATTTGGCTAACCCTAGAAGGGTAGCTATATAGTGTAGCATACATGGGCCTCATAGGCCTAGCCTCATGGGCCTAATACATGTATATACTCCAACACGGTCACCTCCGAGCTGCAGGACCTCCTCCGCAACACAGACTCCGCTCGACACGCCTGGCTGGCCCTCGAGGGACAGTTTCTGGGCAACGCTGAGACCCGGGCCCTGCAGCTCGACCTCCGCTTCCGCACCTTCGAGCAGGGGGACCTCGCGGTTGGGGAGTACCGCCGGCGATGAAGGCCATGGCGGACTCCCTCGGCGACTGGGGTACCCGTGGCGGACCGCGCACTCGTCCTCAACCTCCTCCGCGGGGTCGGCCGAGCGCTACGCCTCCTCCGCGCCGATCGTCCGCATGCGGCCGTTTCCCACCTACCTCCAGTCCGCGACGATCTCATCATGGAGGAGCTCACTCGGGGGGCCCGCGCGGATCCACCTCCGCCGGCCTCTCTCTATACGCTGCGGTGTTCTTCGCCGTCCCCGGACCGCTCTCGCCGCCACTCCACCGCCACGTCCCGCTCGCTCCGTACACCCCACCGTTGGCTCCTCTTCCCACCGGGCCGAGCGGGGGAGGCCGCGGGCGGGTGGCAACGGCGGCGGTGGCAGGGCAAGGGCAAGGGCAAGGGCAAGGGCAAGGGCGGGGGTGGTGGTGGTGGGGGCGGCCGTGGCGCGCCACGCGGCCCACGTCCTCCGCCTGCCCGGCCCTCCTACAACAACCCCCGGTCCGGCGCATCGCCATGTGGCCCTTCCAGCCCCGGTGGCGAGCCTCGTCCACCGGCGGCCATGTTCGCGGAGCTCCTTCGACGTTCTACCCACCAGCCGGCGACCCCGTGGGGCACACCTTCCGGCGCCTCGCCGGGTCGGCCGGCCGGAGTCGGGAGGCTCGGCGCGCTCCTTCTCCACCCCGGGCTTGACACCTCCCCGTCGGCCGGAGTGGATCGCCGACTCGGGTGCCACCTACCACACCACCCCGGACTCCGGTATACTCTCGTCCTCTTCTCCTCCTTCTTCCTCACACCCTTCCTCTATCATGGTCGCCAATGGCTCGTGTCTTCCTGTTACTTCTGTGGGTGCCGCTGGTGCCCATGGCTCTTTTCGCCTTCCTGATGTTCTTGTTGCACCACAGATAGTCCACAATCTTCTTTGTATTCGTCGTTTTACAGTTGACAACTCTTGTTCTGTGGAGTTTGACTCTTTTGGTCTTACTGTGAAGGATTTGGCTACCCGGCGTCCTCTGCTCCGATGTGACAGCTTGGGGCCCCTTTACACTCTCCGCTTTCCGACCTCTTCGCCATCTTCGTCAGCTGCCCTCGCCACCACTACTTCTTCTACTTGGCACCGGCGTCTCGGACACCCTGGACGTGATGCCCTGATGCAGCTTAGTCATAGCTCAGACATTCGTTGTACTCGAGTTCATGATGAGCAGTTGTGTCATGCGTGCCAGTTGGGCCGTCATGTTCGTCTTCCTTTTTCTAGTTCTTCTTCACATGCGGCTCACCGTTTTGATCTTGTACACTGCGACCTGTGGACATCGCCTGTACTCAGTATTTCTGGCTATAAATACTATCTTGTGGTGGTTGATGATTTTTCTCACTACTTGTGGACTTTTCCCTTGCGTGCGAAGTCTGATGCTTTCCCTGCGATTCACCACTTCTTCGCTTGGGTGTCCTTACAGTTTGGCCTCACTATCAAGGCCGTCCCCATGTGACAATGGTCGCGAGTTTGATAACTCCACCTCCCGTGCGTTCTTTCTCTCTCACGGTGTCCGATTGCGCATGTCTTGCCCGTACACCTCCTCTCGAACGGCAAGGCCGAGCGCATGATTCGCACCATCAACGACACCATGCGCACGCTTCTTCTCCAGCCTCACTTCCGCTCGCTTCGGGCCGAGTGCCCGCACACCACCACATACCTCCTCAACCGCCTACCTTCCGCCGCCCGTCCAGCTCCTACACCACACCACGCTCTCTTCGCACCTCCTCGGTACGATCACCTTCGAGTCTTCGGGTGTGCGTGCTACCCGAACACCACCGCCACCGCTCCCCACAAGCCGGCTCCTCGGTCCACCTTGTGTGTCTTCCTTGGGTACTCCCGGATCACAAGGGGTACCGGTGCTATGATCTCACCTCTCGTAGGGTTCTCATTTCTCGCCATGTGGTGTTCGATGAGTCGGTTTTCCCCTTCTCCACCCCTCCTCCCACCACTTCCACCCCACAGAGCTTGACGTTTTCTCTCGTTTCCCACGACGCGGTGGTCGAGCCACCTTTTCGCCCGTCTCCCCCGGGTACTACCGCACCGTGCCCTTCGCCGGGGCCGTGCCCCCGCCACCGGGCGGCCGGTGCCTCTCCCGACCTCGCTCCCCGCTCGACCATGGAGGGGCCGAGCGGGGGTGGGGTCCCGAGCCGCCGCCTCCCGCGACACACCGCACCTACGCGCCGCCCGGCCCGGTGCACGTGTGGCCCGGCCGCGTGGACCGCCGCCTCAGGCTCCACCTCAGGCGCCACCTGCTCGCTTCGCCCAGCCGGTGCACGTGTACCAGCGCCGTGGACGGGCTGCGGCACCGCCGCCGCCGCCGCCGTCGCCGCAGGTGGCCCCTTCTTCGCCGGGGTCACCTGCACCACCGGTGGTGCCCCTCTCTCCGCCCGTGTGGAGCCGCCGGTATACCACCCGCCGCTGCTTCACCGGGACCCTCGTCACACTCACCCGATGGTGACGAGGCAGGCGTCCCGTCCGCAGGCCCTCTCCGCCACTGCCTGCGAGACGGGGATCTCTCCGGTACCCTCTTCCGTCCGCGAGGCCTTGGCGGACCCTCACTGGCGCCGCGCGATGGAAGAGGAGTACGCGGCCCTCCTCGCCAACCAGACCTGGGATCTGGTGCCCCGGCCGCGAGGTGCCAACGTCGTCACCGGCAAGTGGATCTGGACCCACAAGCGACGGGCTGATGGTACCCTTGAGCGGTACAAGGCTCGGTGGGTACTCCGGGGTTTCACTCGGGCCGCCCCGGGGTTGACTATGATGAGACCTTCAGTCCGGTGGTGAAGCTCACTCCGTCCGCACCGTGCTCTCACCGGCTCTCACCCGCTCTTGGCCCGTGCACCACTGGATGTGAAGAATGCTTTTCGCATGGTCTTCTCACCGAGACAGCCTATCTAGCGGCCGGCCACTGGGTTTGTGGACTCCTCCGGCTCTCCGAGATGGTCTCGCGGCTCAACAAGTCTCTCTATGGCCTCAAGCAGGCTCCCGGCATGGAACCACGGGTTTGCCGCTTTCCTCCCGACACTTGGTTTTGTGGAGGCCAAGTCGACACGTCCCCGTACATCTATCACCATGGGGCCGAGATCGCATATCTCTACTCTATGTGGATGATATAGTCCCGACGGCCTCTCCAGGAGTCCCTTCTTCGCCGGATCATCACCTCTCTTCGGGGAGTTTGCGATGAAGGATTTGGGTGTGCTTCACCACTTTCTTGGAGTCACCGTTGAGCCTCATCCAACCGGTCTTCTTCTTCACCGGCGTCGGACACTCGGACATACTTGAGCGGGCGGGATGACAGATTGCAAGCCCCCGCACCACTCCGGTTGACACTCGAGCAAGCCGTCCGAGGCGTAGGGCCCCCGCTGATCGATCCTACGGCATACCGCAGCCTTGCCGGTGCTCTTCGCACCTCACCTTCACTCGGCCCGATATCACCTATGCGGTTCAGCGTTGTGCCTTCATATGCATGATCCTCGGGAGCCTCATCTCACCGCTCTCAAGCGTCTCCTCGGGTACCTCCGAGGCACCGCGATCATGGCCTCCGCTCCCGCACCGACGGTCTTCCTCTACGTAGCCGGTCGTCTACACCGACGCCGGACCGGGCCGGGCTGTCCGTACACTCGACGGTCCACCTCTCGGCTATGCCGTCTTCCTCGGAGGCAACCCGGTGTCCCGGTCCTCCAAGCGCCGCCAGTGGCCTCCCGTTCCGTCCGAGTCCGAGTACCGCGCCGTCGCCAATGGTGTGGCCGAGGCTTCCCGGCTCCGGCAGCTCTCGGCCGAGCTCCATAGCCCCCTTCGCCGGGCCACGCTCGTCTGCGCGACAACGTCGACGCGGTCTACCTCTCCACCAACCCCGTCCGGCACCCGGCCGCACGAAGCATGTGGAGATTGACCTTCACTTCGTCCGTGATCGGGTGGCCATCGGCGAGGCGCGGGTTCTCCATGTACCGACCACCTCCCGGTTCGCCGACATCTTCACCAAGGGCCTCCGTCGTCGACCTTCACCGACTTCCGCTCCACCCTCAACATCACCAGTGGCTAGTTGTGGGTCAGGGACATGTGTGTGTGCTCTTTCTTTTAGATGTCCGAGCTAGAACTCCGCTTGCTTAGTAGTTCGATCAAAGGGGGAGTGTTGGAGTATATACATGTATTAGGCCCATGAGGCTAGGCCCATGAGGCCCATGTATGCTACTATATAGCTACCCTTCTAGGGTTAGCCAAATCAATAGAGAAATATTCCACAGCACATACTTATTGTAGGTATCTTTGATAAGGAAAAAAGAGACCAGACTCTCAGTCCACAAACTAATTATGGCTCAGCCTCTCAAACATAGATGATTACCTTCTGTCTTAATTAATCAACTAACTGTATTGCATCTTATCACCGCCTTGAAAATGTCCCATCCTTGGATAGTTCAGTTTATGAATGTTGAATCTATTGTACAGATAATGATTGAACGTTGCTTCCTTTCATATGCAGGCTAATATGAGATTAGTGACTGGACAAGGCCACCTTGGAGTACCATTGCAGATAAGTGTTTCCTCTCATATATAGGTTTTGAATTGATATTTGGTTCCTCTCTTCAAGTTATAAATAATAGATGTACGCTTAGTTGACCTACACGTATGAAATATGAATTCCCTTCGTACATTTAACATCTCAGAAATCCTGTTTGACCTCTTTACTACTACATTTCAGTTGCTTTGCAATTCCTATGCTGCTCAATTCAATTTTATTTGTGTTAAAGAGCTTTCTTTTGTAGATTCAGAATGTCAACAAGACTCCAAACCCAAACACCCAATCTACACGGCGAGCGCTGGAATTGGATCCCCATGGTAGACCGAATCGATCTACTATGCACACCAAAATAGCACTGGACTTCCTCCTTCCGCAAAGAGCTTATGGTTTGCTACTCGCATACAACATAGTCTTACTAGCAGTGCACACACTGTAATGCACCGTATTCCATTTGGTTTGGCCAGTTATATCTTGCAAAGATCGTTCTCTATCCGAAGCTTTTGTATAGCTAATATCATGTACAAACTAATGGTTAGACAGCCCAGTGACCAATCCACCTATACATATGTACTAACTAGGCTAAAGTCGATATTGTAATTGTAAAAAATCTTACACTATCATCTGCTGTTTTCATGCTACATAATATTCAATAATAGTTTATGTCGTGCAAATGTGCCTTCAATTTCTGATCATGCAATCTTCCACGGGCGCGCGGAAGCGCGCGCCAATTTACTAGTAAACAAACAAAGGCATACACGCCCCACACAAAGTCACAGACCCGTTTCATCTCATTAGCTAATGTCAAATCAAATGATTCATCACGGTGGCTAAAAAAAAGATTCTCATTGCGCCACACAAAGTCACAGACCCGCTGCATCTCATTAGCTAATGTCAAATCAAATGATTCATCACGGTGGCTAAAAAAAATTCCCATCATATAAGTATTTGGCTAGTATTCTGGGTGTGTAAGGAGTGTGGCATAGTATTCTGAAGATTGTTTTTTGTGTTGGTATTTACTGTGCAGATATGTGCCTTACAAGAGGAACCAAAAGGAAGTTAACACAGAGCACCCTTCTTAATTTCAGATTCAGTAAAAAGGTTTCCGCTGAGCCTACAGCAAACAATTTGAACAATGAGACCGAGACAGAAAATATGAAACAGATTGATGAAGATATGTCAAGTGATCAAGCATTCTTTGCATTCGATAGTGAGATTGGGAGTTCAAAGGCTGGTGCTACTATTTTGTCGCCTACCTGTCTGAATGCCTCACTTGGCACTTCTGAGACGATTACTTCCTATGCACCTTCAAATACTGTCTTACCAAATGTAAAGGATGCTGTAAATGATGGCGCAGGGGAACTTCCAACAGTGGCAACCTCTTGCAGTATTGATGAATGCACAATCATGGATTCTAGCACTGTTTTAGCAGTTGACACTTTCATAGTTGGCCGAAGGTTCCATGAGAACATTGAATTAAGAGAAGATGCAGCCATTACCTTTCTGAGAGATCCTCAGAATGCTAAGGACGCTAAGGACCCTGATGCTATAAAGGTTTCCATCTTTTCCAAATAAAAAAAATATCAATACCCTCCATGTAGTGATTTTTCCCTTAATACCAGTGGTAGGTGCTTTATGCAGGGTCTGAATGTGAGGAGACGCTTGGGTACTTGCCTGAGATCTTGCTAAAGTTTTGGCTCCTCTAGTGGACAAGCATTATGTTGAATGCGAGGTGAAATTCTCTTCTTATTTTGCTAGAATGGTGTAGGATAGCTTGCTCTCACTAGTTTGTATTGCTGATTAGATGTGCACATGTAACTTTTATGCAGAATGCACTGTACTATGGTAGAAATACACCTATTGCCATCTTGTTTTAAAATTTCTTTTAGTTTGTTTGAGAAAAAAAATCCTTTTAGTTCAAAAGTAAACATTTGTTAGCAATCAATAAACCAGTCTTGGTTTGCTTAGTAGTTTATCTGTAAAATATTACCCCAGGCTATCTGAATAGATGCTGGTTGATGCTACCAAACAAAGTTAATCATCTTTAAATCCTTTGTGAAGTGTAAGTGCTGCATTCAAAGACGAAAAATCTGTAAACTATGGTAATATTACTTAATAGTTTATATATATTTATGCTCGCTAATTTTGGTTAGATCTTCTCTGACCCAACAGTTGTAAATGATAAAGAGATATGGGGAAGCTTGATTATATTAACGATTATGGGAGGTCATGGTTATTGATGAATATAATTTATGTATGCTTATTTGGTCAAGTGGTATGTTTGACAGGAAGTCCCTTATAGTGCACATAAAGTTAAGTTACTGGAAAAATTCAGTTTAAAGTTCTTCCTAGCTTTGAAGAAACAAAATGGACAAGCAATCAGTCCAGCACGTTCATCATGAGCTGACAGTAACACTTTGGTTTTTTTGGATCTCAACATCAAAGATGAATTTGAGGCTAATTTTTTTGCAGGTCTAGATATTTAGCTTCGTCTGTACTACATTTATGATTCTGTAAAACATTGCAACATGTTGAGTTAACTATATTTTGGCTAAAGGGACGCCCAAACCCCAGGACACCAATGAATTATTGTTGTTTCAATTCTGTAATGATTGTTAAAACATTGCAACTTAGTTGTACATTGAAGAAACTTGACATGTGAAATGGCATCAGTTTTTCAGGGTAAAAGAATATAAAACAGGCAATATATTTTTAAAAATAACAGTTCAATGGGTGACAACACCCTTGAAAAATAAAGTGTGTTTATTATAAACCATATATAATGCCTAAGGCCTTTATTCACAATCTGACACAAACAAAGAGGGGAAGCATAAAACTAAGCAGTATTCTGGCCATTTTAATTTCTGAAGTATAGATTACAAATAAAATACAAGAGCAGAAATCAGAAAACTTATATCAGTTCCTTTCGATGAAATGAATGGAAAGGGAACTACATACCAATCTGCCATGCATTGTGCTAGTAACTATGCTGCAGTCCCAGCTCTAGCTGAGTACAGTTTTACATCAGATGAAAAGGCAGATGCTCCAACTTACTTGCAAAAAGAAACCATATGTATACTACCAATAGTCATTGCAAGAACAATAGCCATCTCTAAAGCAATGAAATCGATTGTTATCTCGAACAATAATTTCACGACAGGTTATCCTGGACATGAGCTTGATGGCGGTGTGGCAGTCACTGCAAACTCGGAGGTTTTTAGTGACCCTAATGGTCTCTCCTGGTTCAGTAGCAAGGAGGCTGAATGCAATGGCAATTTTCTCACTGTGATGCACAAGCGTGTGTTCCTTCTCCTCATTTTCAATGTCAAACATCACCACCTCAGTAGTTGGTTTATAACCCATGGCCTTCATTTCCATGCCTAATTCATCGAGCTTTGCATAGATTTGATCTGAGAGGGGATGTGATTTGTCTCCAACATGGAACTCGTGGACCTTACCACCAAGTTCAACCCAGCTAGATGCAGGGACCTTCTCAACCCCATTTGCCTTCATTTCCAACCTGAGCTTTGCGGCATCTTCCCATCTTCCACTGTTAGAGTATATGTTAGAAAGCATGACATAATTTCCAGAATTCCATGGCTCCAATCGGATGAGCTGCATCAACACATGTTCAGCAAGGTCAGCGTTCCGGTGGATCTTGCAACCACCAAGGAGTGCTCCCCATACAACAGCATTTGCCTCCATTGGCATGTCTTCAATTAACTGATGAGCCTCCTCCAGCAACCCCGCACGACTGAGCAGGTCGACCATAATACCATAATGCTCAATCCTGGGGCTTATGCCGTACAACTGAGTCATGCTACGAAAATAGCGCCGCCCATCTTTTACAAGGCCAGTATGTGTACAGCTGCATAGCACTCCAATGAAGGTATTATCGTTCAGTGTCATACCTAACTTCTTCATCTGGCCAACAAGCGCAAAGGCAATCTTCTCGTGGCCAGTCATGCCGAGCCCCAAGATCATCGCATTCCAGACAATGATGTCTCTCTTCCTCATCTGCCGGAACACCATCCATGCCTCACCCGTGCTCCCGCACTTGGCATACATATCAATCAGTGCAGTACCCAGGACCGGGTTGTCAAGAACCTCATCCCAGTGCAGCATCCCAACTACTCTCCGTCCCAAATCCAACGCACCCAACCTTGTGCACGCTGACAGCGCCCCAGCCACTGTATAACAGTCCGGTCTCACTCCCTCCGCCTGCATCGCGAAGAACACTTCCAGAGCCTCCCGTGGATGCCCGTTGGAGGCGTATCCCCCAACCATCGAACTCCAAGCCACCACATCCTTGTTCCTCATCTTGTCAAACACTTCCCTCGCCTTGTCCATCTCCCCGCACTTGACATACAAGTCCAACGCCGCAGTCGCCACAAACACGTTCCCAGCAATCCCCTCCTGCTCCGCCGCCCTCCACACGGCCTCCCCACTCACCAAATCCGCGACCCTCGCGCACGCGGTCAGCACCCGCACGGCGATGAAGCTGTCAGGACGCACGCCACTCGCGAACGCCCGCCTCGCGACTCCGATGGCCTCCTGGGCTTGCCCGGCGTCCATGTAAGCAGTGATGAGCGCGGTCCAGGAGACCATGCTGGGGTGGGGCATTTCGTCGAACGCCTTCTGGGCGTCGAGCAGACGGCCGCATTTCGCGTAGAGGCTGAGGAGGGAGGTGAGGACGTGCGGGTTGGAGTGGGAGGGGAGCTTGAGGGAGCGCGCGTGGAGCTGCACGCCGGCGGGGAGCGGGGCGGGGAGCCGGGAGGCGGACTTGATGGCGAACGGGAAGGTGAGGTGGGAGGGGTCGGGGAGGAGGGAGTGGAGGCGGAGGGCGTGGAGGTGGAGGCCCGAGGAAGAGACGGCGCGGAGGAGGAGCTGAGAGAGGTCGGTGAGCAGGAGGTCCAGGCGCAGGAGGCGGCCGTGGATGAGCTTGACGGTGCGCGGCGGGAGGTGGCTGCCGGGGCTGACGCCCGTGAGGAGGACGCGGCGGATGGCCTCGTCGGCGGCGGTGGCCCACATAAAAGCGCGAGAGGAGAACGGCGGATCTCGTGAGGGAGGCGTCGTGCCCCGCGGCCGAGGAGGAGGGCCGCCGGGAGCTGCGGGAATGGCGGAAAGCTGGCGGCGCGGGAGAGGTGGTGCAATAGGAATAGCAACCACGTCAACGCACCTCCGGCGCGGAAACGCCAAAAGCCCACCCCGCGCCTTTTCACACCGCAGGCCCGCCCACGCTACACTACAGCCCACAGCAGGCGCGCGCGCGCCCATTCCTCTTCGCTCCCGCTCCGCCGCACTCGCCGCGCGCCGCCGCCTCTACGGCTCCCCGGCGGCCATGCTGACCGGGCGGGACAGCCTGGTCCGCCTCATCGGCCGGCGCCGCCGCTCCCCTCTCCCCGCCTCGCTCGCCGCCGTCCTATCCCCATCCGCCCCTCTCCCCTTCGCCTGCATAGCCCAGGTTGAAGTCAAACCCCACCGCCCCTGACCCCGCGCCCGCGGAACGCGCCGCCAATTAACATCTCTTCGTTTTCGTCCAGGCCGACGATGAGGGCGGCTCGGGAGAAGTGGCTGGCCGGGGTGAGGATGGTTCGACGTCTGGAGGAAGCGGCGTCACCGGCGCGGGCGCGGAGTGGGTGACCTGCCCCGTCTGCGGCGACTCGATCCGAGGGTCGGACTACTGCGTCAACACTCACCTTGGTCCGTCCATGAGCTCCACCCACGCTTGTTGTGAATACCTGCGATGTTGAGTGCTCCCACTTGTGCAGTTGTTTTTGCTGGCCGGTTTTGTCCCGAAATGCTTGTAGCATTCGCTCCACTCTGACTGAAAAATGTTGCTATGGCTAATAAACAAACAAAGGCATACACGCCCCACACGAAGTCACAGGCCGTTTCATCTCATTTGCTAATGTCAAATCAAATGACTCATCACGGCGGCTAAAAGAAAATGCACATCATTAAGTATTTGGCTAGTATTCTGGGTGTGTAAGGAGTGTGGCATACATATGGATGCTACTCGGAAGATTGATTTTTGTGCTGATATTTACTGTGCAGATATGTGCCTTACAAGAGGAACCAAAAGGAAGTTAACACAGAGCACCCTTCTTAATTTCAGATTCAGTAAAAAGGTTTCCGCTGAGCCTACAGCAAACAGTTTAAACAATGAGACCGAGACAGAAAATATGAAACAGATTGATGAAGATATGTCAAGTGATCAAGCATTCTTCGCATTCGATAGTGAGATTGGGAGTTCAAAGGCTGGTGCTACTATTTTGTCGCCTACCTGTCTGAATGCCTCACTTGGCACTTCTGAGACGATTACTTCCTATGCACCTTCAAATACTGTCTTACCAAATGTAAAGGATGCTGTAAATGATGGCGCAGGGGAACTTCCAACAGTGGCAACCTCTTGCAGTATTGATGAATGCACAGTCATGGATTCTAGCACTGTTGTAGCAGTTGACACTTTCATAGTTGGCCGGAGGTTCCATGAGAACATTGAATTAAGAGAAGATGCAGCCATTACCTTTCTGAGAGATCCTCAGAATGCTAAGGACCCTGATGCTATAAAGGTTTCCATCTTTTCCAAATAAAAAAATATCAATTCCCTCCATGTAGTGTTTTTTCCCTTAATACCAGTGGTAGGTGCTTTATGCAGGATCTGAATGTGAGGAGACGCTTGGATACTTGCCTCGAGATCTTGCTAAAGTTTTGGCTCCTCTAGTGGACAAGCATTATGTTGAATGCGAGGTGAAATTCTCTTCTTATTTTGCTAGAATGGTGTATGATAGCTTGCTCTCACTAGTTTGTATTGCTGATTAGATATGCGCATGTAACTTTTATGCAGAATGCACTGTACTATGGTAGAAATACATCTATTGCTATCTTCTTTTAAAATTTCTTTTAGTTTGTTTGAGAAAAAAAATCCTTTTTAGTTCAAAAGTAAACATTTGTTAGCAATCAATAAACCAGTCTTGGTTTGCCTAGTAGTTTATCTGTAAAATATTACCCCAGGCGATCTGAAAAGATGCTCATTGATGCTACCAAACAAAGTTAATCATCTTTAAATCCTTTGTGAAGTGTAAATGCTGCATTCAAAGACGAAAAACCTGTAAACTTGGTAATATTACTTTATAGTTTATATATATTTATATTTATGCTCGCTAATTTTCGTTAAATCTCCTCTGACCCAACAGTTGTAAAAGACAAAGAGATACAGGGAAGCTTGATTATGTTAACGATTGTAGGAGGTGATGGTGATTGATGAATATAATTTCTGTATGCTTATTAGGTCAAGTGGTACATTTGACAGCAAGTCCCTTGTAGAGCAGTTTAGCGAGTTTCTTTCATGTGGGCATGCCCATTAGTGAATTTATCTTGTTGCAATGTTTCAGATATGTGTCAAAAGATCATGTAAATAGTACACATAAAGTTAAGTTGCTGGAAAAATTCAGTTTCAATTTCTTCCTAGATGTGAAGAAACAAAAAGGACAAGCAATCAATCTGGCGCGTTTATCATGTGCTGACAGTAACACTTTGGTTTTTTGGATCTCACTATCAAAGATGAATTTGAGACTGAATGTTTTTTACAGGTTTAGATATTTAGCTTTGTGTGTACTACATTTATGATTTTGTAATGATTGTCATTTTGTTAAAACATTGCAACATGTTAACTATATTTTGGCTAAAGGGGACACCCAAACCCCAGGACACCAATGAATTATTGTTGTTTCAATCCAGAGGGCACACTACCCTGTTCCTTTTAACACACCAACTAAATCTTTTCATATCAACTTTGCTGATGACATTAATCACTCAGCTTGGTATAGGAAGGCCCTCATATTTCTGCTCAAAGTTCTCATAGGCCTTTGATTATCCATTTCTTTCTGCAGATATACTTATTGTTACAGTATTATGTAAATAAGCATTCAGCTTCTGACACACTTTATTTTTTGTATTAGGGATCTGTGGTTGGTTTGCATGAACAGCAGTTTGGCAATGTTCCCATCCAGATTACTATCCAGAAATGTAAAGCTGACAATCAGAGAAATCATGATCCAAATTATTGCCAATCCTTATGGGAAAATTTCGTTAGCACTGTTAAAAGCGAAAATTTCCGGCGACCTCGCACTGCAAGATATCAGACAAATTTTAATTTGATGATAGATGATGTTATGGCTAACCATGCACATGTTTTTAGTGATATAGAAAAATCATTTTTAGGTTGTCTATTTTTTCCTTTCCCACTTTCATCTTTAATTTTCCATTAAACATGTCTTAGTTGATTACTGTATATTATTTCATTCAACAGCTTCTTTTAAGTCGTTAAGAGATGATGGTCAAAGGCTTTTTGTTAGGATCTACACTCGAAAAGGTTAGCTTTCCTGCCAACCATGATAGGTAAACTGTTCAATGGGGTTTGTTCCTGCTCCTGCATATGTGCATACCTTTAAAAGTAGATGTTTAAGAATGTCAAGTATAGTGCATGTACAACATACAGTTCACAGCTCTAATTTGTCTTATGGACCTTCCTCAGCCCTCCTGCGTATTTACCAAAGACCTTCCTCCACTTAAATTGCCCAGATTTGCTTCTGGACATTTTATTTTTAGAACACCCATTCTGTGCTGATCCAAGTGATAAAGTTGCCACCGTTGATACATAAGATTCAAAGCTTTCATATTCAAGATGCACAGTTTATATGCTGGGGATTGCAAAATGGCTTGTGACAACAGGGATCTATAATCAAGCTTAGGGCATCTGTGGCTTCAATAACTTGATTAAAATTACTAAAATGGAACCTTTTACTGAAAAAATATTTTTGAAACAAGGCTTACTGAACAAATAACTTCGCACTTGTCTTTTTTTTTTCCCCGAAAGTGTGCAATAGCATGTGTTTCATTAAGTGGAAGTGGGAGTTTTACACGCTCCAAGGATGAGCAGCATCTTGTCTAACTTAGTGTCTTACAGGGCCATGGTTCCGGAAGAGCAGCATCTCATATCAAGAGATATCAGATCTGGAGCATGCAATCATGGAGTTGGAGTGTAATAGCCTGGCATCTAAATTTTGCTAATTTCTGTTCTTCCATTCTTTGCTGGTTAGATTGAAACTTTTCTTATACAGTGGCAGGTTATATTAACATGCTTTCTTGCACTGTTGATTCTTCTGAATATGATATGAAGGAGATTCTTGATGTGTTAAGTGTTCCTGAAATGAAGGAAATTCTCAAGGAGCTTCCTAAGGTTTTCATTTTGCCTTCAATACCTTTTCTCATCTCTCAGAAGTATGTCATCTGCGTTTTGAGAAAAAAAGTAGTATGTCATCTGCCTTTTGAGAAAAAAAGTTATATCCAGGATTTCTGAAGTGGCATTGATAAGCTTATTACTTTGATCAGTCAGATATATTATTTGTCTAAGATTGAGCTATTGCCCAAGCATTAATCCCTTGACATTAAGAATTACTATTTGCTCATAAGTTTCTACATAACTAATTTTGTGCTATCTTGTTTCTTTCTTATTTGTCAGAGGAGGGTTGATTTTCATTCATTACCTTGTTTTCTCACTGAATATTTCTCTTTTTCCTTTTAGGATAACACAAACTGCACACGTCGACATGAGCTTGTTAGCACCCTTCTGTCTTCATACCATAATGGTACCTGGTAAAGGCTCTTTGCCTGTTTCATATTTGGGAATTATGGCCTCAGTTTCATGAAAATTCATCTCTGGAACATACAGTGCATCACTACGAAAGCGAATCCTAAAATGGACTGGAACCTGTATAAGAATTTCTAAGATGGCAGATGAACTTCTGTGGCGTATCCAGGTGAATGCATACTACGTTTAACTATATAAAGCTTAAATATTGCTTGGAATGTTTATTCTGGCAGCAGTATTATTTCATCCAACAGCTATATTTGCCATTCTACAATGACCAAGTACAATCATGCAGAGGCTCTTTTTTCTAAATGGTGATCAAGATCTTTCTTCATTTCTGTTAGTGGAATTTGGTGTAGTGAAGTATCCAAACTATGTTTGCAGCATCTCTCATCGCATTTTTCAAGAAAGAAGTGATCTACTTGAGTATGAAGACGTAAGATTTTGACCCCCTTTTCAAAAAGAACAGTGAGCCACTCATTGATCATGTTTAATATCTTACATTGTAAACAGGCTATTCAAGTTGGTCAGGTGATGGATGAATCCCTTGATAATAATAACATGGACTTGGTGACAAGATGCATCGATTTATCTGAGAATCGATTATGCACTATGCCAAAACAAGAAAATGCAACCACACCTGAACATCTCCCATCATTCTTTTCTCGCTTTTCAGCTTCCTGGGTCTATTCGAAAATACTCACATTAGGTGTCTCTGTTTATGAAAGAGACCGCAGGTAAGTTGCAATAACTGGTATAATTACGGATCAGCTCAAACACTCTCATTAGATGCATCATGCATGGTTTTCTGGTTTAGTGGAAACCTTAGCTACACTAGAATTTATTGTTTTGGGATGTGTTCCATGTCTTCTGGCTCATGGTGCATATTGGGACGCTTTAAGTGTGATTGGTGATAGATACTTGAGCATGTGACACAATGGCAATTTGTTGCGCATACACTTTTTACCAGCCCTTCTGTTAATGGGCTCATTAAATTCTTTCCTCAGAAACCATCTTAGAAATCTTGTTAGTTTCTAGGCATCCAAATTTCATGCCAATCAAAATTTATATAGGTATGAAGATGCAATAAGGATTCTAAAGATACTACTTAGTAAAGTTGATTGTGATAGACGGCGAGGATATTGGGCATTGAGGCTATCCATTGATTTGGAGCATATGGGTCGTCCAAATGAGAGCCTATCCACAGCTGAAGGAGCAACAATTGATCCATGGGTCCGTGCTGGTTCAAAGTTTGCGCTGCAAAGGAGAGTTCTGCGCTTAAGCAAACCTCCACGACGCTGGAAAGTTCCCAGTTATGCTGATTATGTTAAGAGAAATATAAGAGAGGTATATATGACCCTCACTGTTCTCATTGATGGCAAAAGTTTACTTTTTTGGTCTGTTGCATTTTCATGCAAAATAATATATGCTTGTTATTCTTCTATTATTAATAGGTAAGCATTGAAGGAAGGCCATTGAATTGTGAGACAGGAGCAAAGAATGTATTTTATGGTTATGATGGGGAACTTTGTGGGGTAGAACAGTTGGCTTTACAATATTATGCTGATGAAGGTGGTGGTTGGCAAGGTACCCACTCGGAAGGTGGCATTTGGATGACTATATTTGGCCTTCTAATGTGGGATGTAATGTTTTCAGACATACAAGATGTTTTTCAGTCTAAATTCCAGGTATGTGACCTATGAACCATGTTTTTATTTTGTTTGATTTGAGGCGCATAACTATATTCCCTTCAAAGTCATAAAAACCGACCTTGTAGCGTAATTCCGAGCAACTCCAACAGTTTGGCAAAACCACTTGGCAAATTAGGATTTTTGGCAAAACCACAAAAAACCTCCTCCAACAACTTGGCAAATGCACTTGGCATATTGGCAAGCTTGGTAAAAAGAGGCCTTCCTGGCGCAAATATGCGCGCATACAAGCGCTTGGCAAATGGTGCATACGTCACCTCCTTCACGCGAGAGGAGAGGAATCGCCCCAGCTGCATGCGTCCCCACAAAAAATTAAGACATGTGGATCACTAATTTTCAATTTGCCAAGCCCAAAATAGCAAACTGTTGGAGAAGGACTATTTTTTCACTTGGCAAATGAGTTTTAGACTTGGCAAAACCAGAGATTTGTCAAGTGATGTTTGCCAAACTGTTGGAGTTGCTCTTACTAGATCCCTTTTGATTTTGTATGATATATAGATTGTTGAACATTGTCAAGATCTTTTTCTTAGTTCTCTACTGTAGACCACAACTCTTGGTATCCTACAGTACGACTTCTTTGCTCTCTTGCAGACAGCCCCCCTTGATCTGGAAACAGATGATTTTTACAAATCTAGAAAGGACATTGCAGAATCTCAGTTGAAGAAGATAGAAGATGGAATGGCTGAAGAAATGCTCATCAGTTCCTGGGAACTACATCAGGGGACATCATGCTGAGGTGTTAACTGGATCCGTCATTCATTAACTGATCTACGAGCTGTTGTTGCGTGCATTGGTGGCCATCGCTTGGCATCGCTCCTCCGCCATCTAGCTGTTGATTACAGGAGCTGGTCGAGTGGAATGCCTGATCTGCTGCTATGGCGTTTTCTTGATGAAAGAGGTGGAGGTGAAGCTAAACTTGTGGAGGTCAAAGGACCAAGGGACCAGCTTTCAGAGCAACAGCGGGCATGGATTCTTGTTCTCATGGATTTTGGATTTGATGTGGAAGTTTGCAAAGTAAGCCCAGTTACCAAGCGGAGATAAATCTCTTGTTAAATTTTGTTTGATTGATTATTATTACGATGCAAAATGTATTTGATTGATTAGATAGAAGGGTAAATCTGTAACGCATAAACAATGACATTGTTGTCGTGCTGTACTGAAATAACAGCAAAGCTGTACTTAACTTTAGTAGGGAAGGATACATTTAGTTGTCTGAATCAACACAGAAAAGGTGAAAGACTCAGACTCGCAGTGATTGAATATTTGAATCGTACAAAAATTCTGACAAAAATAGAGGACAACTTCTTTTTACACCTGAGAGGCAAGGCTCGTACAGCATATCATATCCTTATACAGAATAACAGTCACATATCTAGACTGTCACGATGACCTGAGATGAGCAAGGTACACAACAATGTGCATTTTCTAGCTTGCACACAAAGGATGCTTTTGTAACCCCAGGCTCACTTGGTGCTAATAGGCAGTATTTCACTACAATCTGAGAATTTCATGTCCCAAAGATAACTGTGATATAGATCATCCAAGGTTGTGTAGTTGTTTGACGGACGGCCATTTTAAATATACTGGCTTTCCTCCAGGCCATGTGTTGCCTTTTGATCTAGCCCTAGATGAATATGGCGTTAAACGCCTCCTCCAGCGCTCTTCTCTTACTCAATTCAGCAGTCCATCCGCCAGCTCGTGCTGCTCGCTCTGCGCGTAGTCTCCTGGTCTTCTCGTCATCTCCTTGAAGAGGATCTGATCGACTGCCCATTAGTTGGGGAGCCATACCTGTGGGGCGAGGCTGAGCCACTCCCCCAAGAACAGCGGCTGGTGCATACTGGCCTTGAACTCCTGTCCCACCACTAATACCCTGAGAACTCCCAGCAGCCTGTTACAGATTGCAATAGCACCCATTGTTGGCATTTATACCAAGAACACAACATCAATGCATCAACCTCTCAAGACAAAACGATAGTGTATCAAAGTAAAGCAGTACAGTATAGACAAACATAATGAAAGGAAAGGACTTTTGCAGTAGTTCTTTATGCAAGATACGCGTGAGTCAAACCAGACGAAAAAACTGAACATGATCATATAAAGATACAAAGTGAAGATGACAATAGCATGCCTTTACTAAATTTCTTTTGTGGTCATGTTGATCGGGTAGGGAAGTATCTAAAGATGTAAAACATCTATGCAAATATATAGGTGAAACATGATGGCAAATGATTAACTTGCTAAAAGATTGCCCCTTTGATCACCAAATTACCACTCCTGCATAGGTCATTTTTTTTTGTCTAGTGCAAGACATGCAGCCAATATTGTGATTATGATCGCAATTACCAATAGAACATGTTGATAGGATGTCAAGGTGATAAATCTGAAAGCTGTTACTTCATAATTCCACATTTCATCACTTCCATATTAACTAGAAGTTTGCCTGGTTGACCTAATAAATGGTAGTGCCAAATATTTCCCAAGCAAACAGCTTACCTGTGACACCAGCATGTTGGGATTGCTCAAGTACTTACACAACCAGCTACCATCAGACTAAAAGATCTCTAAGTTCAAGAAAACACATATTCTATAACCCTCACAATTTTTTATGAACATATATCTCGAAAATATCTACTGACCGTATCATTGGCCTCGGCCTTTACAGGGTTCATCCTGCTTGCTTTAAGTGCTGCCGCAAGGTCTTCCGCCTATAAAGGAACACATTACACACAAAAAGATAAATCTTTCTCAATCGGACATATGAATATGTCAAAGGTTAGATTAAAACATTTCAACAGGAATTTCGGTACTCCATAAGACTGCATCAGGATCATGACAAAACACACCCTTTTAGCTCTGGACAAGTATATCTGCTCCGCATTTTCCTGTTGGTATCTTGAAATTTTTGCTTCAATCGCCTCGACATCTATCCCTTCGATCAGGTTGAATGCTTGAAAAGAAAAATCAAACCTGCTAAGCTTTTCCCAATCGGTATAATTCAAGAATAACAAATTAACAGACAGGGAAAACAACTCACTCATATCCTCAACTTCTTCCAGATAATCGTTGTAGTCCTTCAGAGTAGGGAAGTGTTCCCGCGTCTTATTGAATCTGAACCCAAATCCATACAGAAAATGGTAGTTAGCATCTTGATATAAAGGAAACCCTTTTCTTACAGAGGACCGAGAGATTGCTTCAGGGTGTGGAGCGCACATGCTGGCTATCCTGCGGCGGATGGTCATCTCCTTCCCCCACGAGTCCTCCCTGCCGCCCGACACCATCACCATCTCGCCGCCGCCGCCTAGACCGCAGGATCAGGCCCCGCACGGCCGTGGACGAAGGGGAGGTGGGGGTGGGGGGTAGGGAAGTGAGCAAGGTAGCTAGGTTTCGGAGTGGGGACTGGGGAGACGATGGGGGACGAAGCGTGCGTATGCGTCAGCGTGACCGGCAATTAGAGAGAAAATGAGGGGTCCTTCCGACAAATTATCGTTTTAGTCGATCTGAGCCGTCTGATTCCGATCGAACGGCTAGGAGCTATCACGTGTCAAGGGTTTAGACCATGTCCCTTGCATCCACGTGACGAACGCCATGGCGCTTGCGGTTCGCTTCATCGGCCGCCGCCGGCTCCTCCCGTCGCCGCTCGCCGCCGCCGTTGCTCACCTCTCCGCCGCTTCCCAGAGCCTGTGCAACCACCACCACCACCACCACCACCCACTTCCGACTCCCGCGCTCCCGTTGCCCCCTCGTGAGCTCCCTCCTTTCGCTCTCCACTCGCGAAGCTTCTCGTGGTACTCCAGCTCCGGCTCCGGCTCCGGCTCCGGGTCTGGTCCTAGCCCCGGCACCGCTGCCGCGGACGCTCCCGGAGAGGACGTGTACACCGAGAAGGAAAGCGTGTACTTGGATGGCGCGAGAATCGTTGATGACGGGGAAGCGGTCGCCAGCGGAGCGGGTGCTGCGGCGGATGCCGTGGGAGGTGCCGCCGGCGCCACGGCCGACGGCGTCGGGGGAATGTCGGAATTGGCTGTAAGAACAATTTTGGACCTCATGGACGGGTTCCATAGCCTCACCGGACTGCCGTGGTTGGCCTCTTGTTACTGCTGCGAAAAAGCTTTCCATTTCCCGTTATTTTTGGCAACACGCTCTTCCCAATTTGATGCTATGCTTTTGCTTTGAATATCGTTTTTGCTTGTACTTTTGCATATGTTACGAGAGAATATCCCCTATCATTGAGCCAATTATTGTAGTCTAATTTTAATAATTGTTGATGTTCACAACAGGTGGATGACAATCTCCTTTTCTACTGTGGCCATGAGACTGTTGATACTTCCTGCCCTCGTAGTGCAGCTTCAGAAGACTGCTGAAATTGGTGAAGTATTCCGAAAATGTAAGTCATACTGTCTGCTTTCATATATTTTCTTGTGATGCAGCAACACATTGGCTATCAGGTGCCTGTAAAACAAATTGATCAATATCTAGAAGCTGGGCAGAAGTATATTCTAAATTCCCAGTGGTTTTATTTATGTAATTTAATATGTTTAGCACCCAGTGACAATTAATGATCAATACCCCTGTGCCTCGATTCAAACAAACAAAACAATCAATAGTTCATTACCCCCTCTTGATGTAATAGTATGATAACACCTACTGCCAAGTATATTGTTTGACTCAAAATGCTTATGTTACAGGAGCTTGATTTCAAAGATACATATGTGCTATTGGCTTTAATAGATTGTGCATTTTCCATGTGTTTCTGATTGGACTCTTTTATATCTTTTTTGAAGTGTCCACTTCATTACCCCCTCCTCAGCCTGGAAGTAATAACTTACGTGAACAGTATGCTCTGTTCCAGAAGAAAAAGAAGGAGCTTGGTTGTCCCTCATTTTTTTGGAATTTTGCCTATTTTTCGGTACAGGTAATGATATAAATATTGTGATAAGATCTTTTGGCTTCTGCCCTTCACATAGTTTAATAGTTTAATATTAGTTACAGATCTTATGATGGTGTCAGTTATTTTGCTATGTACATTTTGTTGTTCCTAATTATGTTCTCATCTCTTCTGCCCTCTGTATTTTGTCGCAGTTCCCTTGCTTTGTTCTTTGGATGATGACTATACGGAGCATGTGCTTGAATAATCACCCTGGACTTGATAATGTATGTTCAAGGTATCTCTGTACCTTTTCCTCTATTCCTTTTACTAGTCCCATATTTCGTGAAGAAAGTATGATATGATGTCTTAAGGAGTTAAGGCCACAATGTTAGCAGCCATAGTTGTTGTTGATACTGTTTCCATTTTTTATGTATTCATGTTCTGTATTCTTTGTTGTATTGACTCTTTAAATTAAATGCTGATGTTTTACACAAAAATATTAATATGTTAATCACTTAATCACAGTTAGGATGAAACTTACTGAAACTATAACAAAACATTTATACTCCATTTGCAATCCTAGAATTACTATGTCGCTATTGGCCAGTTGCATAGAGTTGCACTTGTACTTTACCTAGCTACGATAAGAAAAAAAAAAGATGCCAAGGTGTGAAGTACTGAATTACATTATTGATACCATGTGGTCCCAGGTGTTTTAAGGAACTACTGGAGAGATCTTTCTTAGCATACTGTTAAGGTGCACATCTGGAGGTTGCATTAGTTCTTTTGGAGATTCGGAGCTGTTCATAATTGTTGTTGTTAGACGTCTGGAGGTTGCATTAGTTCTTTTGGAGATTTGGAGCTGTTGATAATTGTTGTTGTTAGGTGAAACGGAATGTATATCCAGGGGCATGGTGAGGTGGTTGAAGAGGTTGCGGGCTGGATTTGGCTGAAGGTAGTCAGCCAAAATTGCCAACATCAGGGTAGTCAATGTGGACTGGCTGGGATTCGATTCCATACAGCTTGGATGCCATGTTAGGTACTCAACAAATAAGTTGTGTTGAGTTGAAAGCTGGTATCTATACAAGAGAAGAAAGGACATATGGCAACACTTAGACTTGATGTGCCAAAAAGCCAAAAACATATCAAGCTATATGCTAGTATTGGTAGAAGTATAGTACAATAGTTACCATTTATTTCCCAGATATACATTATTTATTGGCAAGTGTGTCCTGTTTGTGAAGCATATATTTTCTCAAGGGCTATATTCACCCTATTACACTGCATTGTTAACTTATTTTTATTTAATATATATTTAACCTCCTATTGTTTATTTCTGTACTACTAAACAGGGTGGGATTCTGTGGTTCCATAACTTGACTGAGTTTCCACATGGCACTTTAGGCCCCATCTTTCCTATCTTAGTTGCTGGTCTGCATTACCTAAATGTTCAGGTACTCTCTTGTCAATTTCTGTTTTTGAATGGCTTTGTCTACTATCCTCCCTTTCCAATGTGTTTCCTTTTGCTTTGTAAGTCTAGACTATAGTACCAGGCCAACGCATGGAAAGTGTAACAAGTTAAAAATTCATGGCTGGGTTAATTTCCTTCTGGTAGGTGTGTTCATTAATTTGAATTTCACATAAAGCGTTTGTTAAGAACCGTGCAAGCAGTTGGTGTACAAGCGATGACAACATTGAAGGCCTATTACGAGCTTATATTAGACTAGTGCAGTAAGGATTAACTTGTGTTGGATGGATTGTAGGTTGGTGTGAACTGGTGATTTTGGTTTCTGATAATGATTTTTGGTCTTATATAGATGGAAGTGTGCTGATGTTCAAAATATCTTTCCAAACGTAGAATCTGGGGGGGAGGAGCAGGGGTCATTGCGGTGATATGTATTAAGTTTGGCCATGATCTTATAAAACCTTTTTGTTTAAATAGAACACTTTCAATATTTTTCGCTAAGTAGATCAACAATGGTAGTTTGTAATCTTATGAAGCTATTACTAGGAGTTTATTTGTTCTAAACTGTCTCTGAGACTGACTTCATCTGTTGTCTCAGATTTCTTTTCAGGGGTCCCAAATCAAGGATCATCCAGGAATTTTTGGCTTGCTGGCTAAGGTATGATCCAGAAAACCAGTCACAGGGATTCATGTAGCTAGTTGACTAGCTGTCGTAAATTCTTAATAAGTTATCAGCATAAGTAACCCATTACTCAGATTTTGTAATAAAGAGTAAAGAACATGGCGGATGGCCATCAACCAGTCTTCTAATCTAAGTATATATGATGTGTATAGTGTACTTGGGTAGTTGACCTTAGGAGTTATGGCCCATATGATGTTGTTAGCTTACTTGGACCATGTGGGTACCTACTATTGATGCAATGAAGTGTTTTGGACATGGTCCTGAGCCCCCTGACAGCAGCAGGGTCTCTTGTGGAGTAAATTATCGGACTAATGATGATGAACTGCTTCTTTTACTTGTTTGGTGGCAATCAGTGGAGTTCAATGAAACACTGGTGTGTGTGTGGGTGGGGGTGGGGTGGGGTGGGGTGGGGGGGGGGGGGGGGGTAGATGGTAAACAATACTAGCACTACAAGTTTACAACCAAGGTTGTTAAAATCATAATCCTGAATTGGATCGGAACTCCAACTGTAGGATCACAAATCATAGGATAGAATCACAAAACTGTAGATTGTTACTTAATAGAATCATAGAATCAACACAATCAACTAAGGTCATAAAGTCATAAAATTAGATGATAGAATCAAGGTTTTAACAACTATGATTACAACTATCTCCCACATGTTTTCTTTCTGTTGTTATATTGCACTGCAACCACCACTGCCAAATGGCATTGTTGTTGCATTTGTATGATGGATGTGCACACAATACTATTCTTAGACGTATGAATTATGTTTAGTGGACTGCTCTCAACCTTGATGCCTATAATTATTTTCCTCTTTAGTGAGGTCAATTGAGAGACCTGTGAATTTATTTTCCGGTTGACTGTTTACTTTGGACGTGTTCTATTTTCACTTTTTTTTTTTTTGTAACAATCTTTCTTATTCTGAGAATATTTCTTTCTTGTTTGCAGTACTATAGAATATACCTCGATGTCCTGACTATCCCTTTGTTTCTTATCGCATATGTGGTTCCTCAGGTCAGTTACTTGTGTTTTCCCTTTGCTTTATTGCATATGTGATTCCTCAGATCAGATACTTGCTTTTCGTTTTTACGTGGTTATGAACAAATGCTGTGTGGTTGATTACCATTTCCAGATTCTGTTCTCAAGTTTGCTGGGCAGAAATTAATTAAAATAAATTGGCCTAATTATTATTTTGGAATTTTATAACCACTGCAGATGCTTTAGTATTTGCAATGGTTTCCAGAAATACATTCTATTTGGCACATTGTTCCATTTGTATTACATTACAATCCTTCTAATATCACAATAATGACTGGCAGACGCCACTTATTCCTGCTTGTGCTCTCACAAGCAAAATAGACAGAGTTGGAAGAATAAGATATTGCATCTGGAGGGGAAGACAGGTTTTGCAGAACTGTGGGCTGTGGCAAAACCTGATTTCTTTTTGTAGGATTTGAAACTAAAAGTACGATACTCATACTTTTGCTACACCGGCATGCTTATTATTAGCCAAACTGGTTGCAGAAGAAGTATCACACTTGTTTGCAACTTTTGTTTCACCCAAATAGCAATTCAGATTCTGAATTCTGGGTTTTGTAATCTTTGATTGGCAGGGAAGCCTGGTCTACTGGACTACAAATGGTTTATTTTCTGTAGCTCAGGTTAGACTTTAGAGCATAATTTTTACTTGTATTATGAAGTCATTTCCTTTTCAATTTGGTATATATTTTGATAATCCTGTATTATTTCTTGGTAACTCTAAGAATAAATATTAATATAATTTTTTTGTGGTAAAGTAATAGTAAACCTCATTCAAAAAAATAGGGAATATGGATCACATGTCCTGGTAGAATTATCTCATTCCTTTTTTGGGGTTTGTCATTGATCAAATACATGGTCGAATATCAACAAGGTAGGCATGTGGGCTTGTAGCACCCATTTTATGCTTCTGATCCAATAAATCAATAAGCGAAGGTTAATATATGATCCTAAGAACACCTTGAAGGAGATAACTAAATAGCCCGCAGCAGATGGTATGGTAATGCAACGCTTGCCAAGAACCCCGAAGCGGTTGCTTAGAAGATTAGAACAGATAGATGCATCCCAACCTCTATTGCTATTGTGTAAACTAACAGGGAAAAAACGCTTATGAATTCCCCTTTTTGTTTGTATTTTCCTATTTCTATTCTTTGAGCAGATCAGTTTTCATGCATTCTATTTTGAGCAAGCTTGATGCGGTGAAGTCAGCACTGTGTACTTCATGTTACATTCTATTTTTTCAAATGTTTACATCGCAGCAATTGTCCTTGAGAAATGATGCTGCCCGCAAGCTGTTGGGATTGCCAGATACAAGAGCTCAGGTTGGTTACAGAGCACAAAAGTCACCTCTTGAGGTACCTGAGATGATGCAGGCATGCCTATCTACTTACGTGCTCTAGTTATTTTCATTATGTGCAATTGAATCACGATGCTAAAGTTATCATGAATTTACAGAGGTCGCAGCTTGAAGATGCTGACTTCCAAAGGAAATCGATGTCATCTGATAAGGGAACTGCCAGTGAGAGTACAACTCCTGATTTTGCAATGGAAAGTATGGAAGGAAATATATCTGTGTCCAGCTCACCTGAGGAGCTACTTGAAGTATGAATGTTTACACATTTTTTTGTTGTCTTGGAATATTGTTCCTGGTATGAGTTCTGATGCATATACCTATATGTTTATCATTAGCAAGCATTACAGTATCTAGGGACTGGCTGCCGAGATCAAGCTCTTCCACTGATCAGGTTAGTTGGTGTTGTGCTTTTGTCTTGTTGGCTACCATTTCCATTTGCAAACAATTGGAGTTGGTGATCGATGTTGCACACAGGACAGCAGTAGAAAGAAACCCAGATCTGTCTACGGCGTTGATTGGAATGGGACAAACCCTGTTCTCAAATAGATTGTTTCCTGAAGCAGCAGTTTGTTTTGAACATGCTATACCAAAGGTCTGTTGTTACCTCAGATGATTTTCATGATCTGAGACGGTAATTTAGTAAGACTCAATGCTCTCGATTGTGTAGATTCAAGAAGACGATCCTCTTCTTGTGCTTGCATATTTTGGGGCAGGTCTTGCAAATGAGCGTCAGGTAGAGTAATGCTACATTTGGACTCAATTTATTAAAAACATTTGAAATAACAGTGAACAGCATAAGCATCACATCGGTTTCCAATGTAGGGCGATAATGAGACAGCAATCAAACTCCTGCTGAGAATAGCAGAGCTCAAGGAACCAGAAAAGCCCATCAACAAGACCTGCTACTTCCAAGCGATGCTTACTTTGGGAAGGTAAAGTCATTTTTCTAGACCATTCTGTTACAAATGGTCCATCCATACAATGCGCTATGGCTACCAATAACCTACATTCTAGATGGTAGCTTGGCCCAGCATGTAGCCACATATTGTGTTTGAACTCCATTGTTTTGATTTCATTTGTGGCTCTGCTTGCCTAAAATGTTGTATGGTTGCTAAACGTGCTGACATTGGTTATTGCAGTATATTATCTAGAGAAGGCCGGAATTCTGAGGCTGCTAAATATCTGCGGATGGCTATTGCTTATGATCCTAATGTAGAAAGGCTTCTTAAGGAATGTGAGGAAGGAATGGATGATGAACCAAAGCCAGAGGAGAAGTGATGTGCTGGACCTGAAAAAGCCACATTAACAGAGATAGCATACTGCTTTTGTTTTTGGACACTTGTCTGGAATTGAAAAATCTGGAACGCGAGCCAGCCGGCAGTTAGTGCCTGCACGGTCAGAATATTTAGGTCATATTGCTGCCTTTGAAGTCTGCGGCTACCTCACACACACCTGTCCAATTTCACACAATCCAGTACCCTTCAGCCCCAAGTCCCAACATACTTGTAACTTTATTGCCCAACTTGTGTTCTTTGGTAGAAATAAATACGTCGCAGAAATTTCATTGACTCGATGATTTTTTTTAATGTGCGCATGACCTCACAGTACTGAACATTGACCTGCCGTTTGATTGATAATAAAGTTTTTTTTTCATTATAAAAGTAATTTTATAGCTCATACAAGTCCACTGTCCATACAAGTCTTCCTTTTTTTTTTGCGAGTACAAGGTATTGTAAAATTAGTATTCAAATAATAGTATCAGTGTTCTCGTTCTTGCAACAGCATCTCTGTCAGCATTCAAACTGTTACAAGGTAGGAACTCAACCAAGTAGGTCATTTTTAAGCCGAGAATGCTAACGGCGTGGAAACCATCGTAAACTCAACCCGACAAGCTCTATCCTATGTAAACGTTTGGCCTTAAGCATGAATCCTCACAGTCATAGGCGCCAGATAATGGTTACATCCATTTCGCTAGTACACAGGGAAATCAGGATCAACATCTCGCCCCCATGCCTGCAGCCCACCGATGATATCCTTTGCAGAGGCAAATCCCTTCTCATGGAGAAGCTTGACAGCTCTTTGAGAGTCATTGCCTCTTCTACACAGGACAACCAAGGCTGGCGCCCCTCCTGTTTCCTTCAGTGAGGTCTGAAGTGTAGGCAGCTTCTCTTCCAACATGGAGAATGGGATGTTCAGAGATGGAGATATCGAAGCTATTTGGAAGTGATGTGCAGGTCGTACGTCCAATAATAGATGAGGTTCACCATTGTCAACCAGTTTTTTGTAATCTCGGCAAGTGATTCGGGCGCTCTCTGGGAGTATGTTCACACTTGGTGCAGCCTGCAGTAAATGTAACGGGTGATGAGGACACATAGATTTCAAGATCATTTTTTATATGAACTGCGCAGCATCCATTCAAATTACCTTATCAGACATTGGTGATTGTGTGAAGTTCTCATAGTCAAACTTCTCAAAATCTTGTTCTGTGAAAACAGAATTTTTGCTACAATGGATGCAATCTGGAGAGCTTCCACGAAGCTTAACCTGCAAATATACGTAGACTTGATAATGAGCTATATTAAGACAGTCTTTTACTATGCATCCAAGCAATGCAAACAACTCAGAGGGATCAAAAGATGTTAATAATTTGCAGGATGGCCAGAACTACATAGATGACCACAATCCACTTAATGGCAGACCAAATGCAAATAGGATGAAATCCTCAAACAGGGTTTAAAATGCCACTGGCGACTGAAAAGTGCTGGGAGAAACCAAGCAAGATCATGTGAATGCTTTGGTGGTTACTTCACAGTTAGATTCTTTTTGAAGTTAGAAGGTTTGTAACACTAACTGTTGAATGAGTAATTTGTTTTCTTGAGTAAAAGGACAACTTGGTTTTGACTAGTGAAGTAGGAGCAAAATTGGTTCTGTATATGTATTAGCTAGAACATAGTTGTTGCTAGCTGTGTGTTGAGCTGTAATAGCACTGTAGTAACCGACCTAAATAGCCTATAAAAGGACTTGTGTAGGTCCTTTGCTTTGTAACCTTTGTGAGCTTGAATAAAGAGAACTATAGTATCTCCATTGGTTCCTCCCCTATCATCATATTTCCCTTCCCATACTAGTTAGTTTGGGCCAACACTAACTGCTCGTGCTGGGAATAGGTTAGTTACCATCTCTCTGCGAAGGTCTGGAAAACACTAAAACTTGGGACCTTTAAACCGCTAGCAACAGCTATGTTCCCAGAATCTGAATTGGATCGACAACTCAAAACTAAACTTTATAGCCACAACCATGATGTGACCATAAGAAAAGAGAGTCAGAGTTTCTCACTAGTGCTGAGAATGACCCTATAAAGGATTACTTTCTTGTGAGAACTAATTTCAATTCTTTTATACTAAAATATGATTGGCAACATGATCCTATCCCACTATTGTAAGACTCGAATCTATGATAAATATACTAGATAGGAGGATGCAGCATTGTCATACGATGGTGCTGGGATTAGGATGAATTGTGATCATGCATGCAAAGACACAATAAATCTACAGAATGAAGTCACATACAATTCTAATACGAGCAGAGAGTGCGTCAAACAGTAGCATTCTTCCACATAGGGGTTCACCAACACCAGTTGCAACCTTTATAGCCTCCAGAGCTTGTAAGCAGCCAATCACTCCCGGAACTAGTAAACAAAACAGTAGTTAGTACACCAGTGCAAAACTATGTCTAATAAAGTGCTAACAGGGCCCTAATCATTGATAGCAGCAAACCATATAAACTAATTATACAAATAGCTAACTAAACTGAGGTGTCTACACCCATTTCTTGTAAAAGTACAGTAAATACCACAACATTTTAAAACATATTGAATAAAAAGCCATTTTAGTAATTACATCACTGAGTGAACCAACAAAAACTTGTAGCCATTGAATAATTATGGATTATATGGACATGAAAAAATATTAAAATTACGCAACATTGGAGCCACTAACTCATGATTTAAAATCTCCTATTGGGGTTGAAGTTCACATCATATAAACAAATAAGTTTGATGAACTTTATACAGGTTAACAAAAAAATCTAAGTAAGATTTTGCCCACTGTACTAATAACGAGCTTCTACAATGTCACCTACCAACCCCAAGAACACCACTGTCTGAGCATCTCTGGCAGGCTGCCACAGGTGGTGGACTTGGAAAGAGGCACCGATAGCATGGACTTCCATTGTGATGATAAACAGTTAACTGTTAGAGAAATCAATCAATGAATGGAAAATATAAGTTGAAATGAAAAAGGTGCAATATCTTTGGCAAGAAAGATGCTTACTTGCCCTTCTAAACCTAATGCCGCACCAGATACAAGTGGCTGCAAGAAGTAGGTCAAAGTTAAGTGATTGATCAATGGATGATTATATGAAATCAATAAAAAGTTATTATGCTATATCGTATTGATGGGGAAATTTACTAGGCAATAAGTTAACATGGCAGAGCAAGAGTTCCATATCAAATATAGCACGCATCATTTACAAAACAAAAATAAAGTTACCTTGTTCAGCAAAACACAACAATCACTGATCATATACCTAGTAGGAAGGTTGTCAGTTGCATCAACAACCATATCATATCTGAGGTTGTTTTAGTTAATGCTGAAAACAAGAGTGTTGCCTTTGAGGGGGAAAAATACTGTATCTGCCATAGCAGATATTGTAAGGATACTTCCGCACAACCTCCAAAGCATTGCATGGCTTCAGAGTATGATGATGCTCTACTACTTTGATAGAGGAATTAATCCTGATTTGAGACAACATATGTGATATAGTGAAATAGTAGCATCAAATAGTACATTTGTTTGGCAACCAATGCAGAGAAAACTGCCAAAAGGATAGTTTCTTACTCACGGCAAGCATCAGCTGCTGACTTCACTTTTGATTGCCCAACATATGCTTCTTTATGAATTATCTGAGAGAGTTTGAGAACAAAAGGAAAGGTTAGCATTGATACGTATTACCGCCACAGAGTGAAATAACCAATTTTATCATGTGTTATGTTCAAAATTGATTTATCAAGCGGAACTCTCTCAGTTCACTACAGTTTTGCTAGCTTATGAGTGCATATTCATATTTCCCTTTTAATTGAGTTACCAATAACAACTAGAATACATCATGCAGATGATTCAATGTTTAGATATGATCCAAAGAAAATATTGAGAACACTAGATAAGAGGGGCGGAAGACATGCCAAATTATTTCACCTGTCGATGAAGGTTATTCAATTCAACATCATCACCATCTACAATGCCCAAGCAACCTAATAAGATAACAAACTGTAAGCAACAATACAATAGTGAATAACACAAATTAGGGAGCTGGAGCCCAACAACATATTCATTTTAAACATATAAGAATATAAGAAACTTTGTCAAGAAGGAGGACCACGTCTAGAAATCTGTCTTGAAAGAAACATATTTTTTCCTTGAGAAACTAACATTAAACACAAGTTCACAGCAGAGTATGAGGCAGCTGTTGAGAAGGAAAAACATGGATCTTCCTAGCTATAACTGTGTCTTTGGAACAATCAGATTGAAGAATCTTTGCAGCATTTGTTCATTCTCTGTCTGTTTGCTTCTGCCTGTTGTAACCTAGTTAAAGTGCAGACAAGCTCAGATATGGACCCTTTTGAATGTCTTAATCAGTTCATGCGCAACTCAACGTGCCCTTCTTTATGGAAATTATCATCATTATGTGCTGGAGCATTTGGAAGGCAAGAAATTATCTAATTTTCCAAGGAACCCAACTGTCTGTTTTGACTTCCAAGAACTTTAAATCAGAACTTTATCTGTTCACCATTAGGGCGAAGCGGAACTACTTCCCTCTAATTGATACATGGCTAGAAAACTTAGTTTACTTCGGTTAATTTTCTTTGTTTCTTAAGTTGTTTCTACCTCACTTGGGTTAACTCTTTACTTTTCAATTTTAAATATGTATTGCAGTAGGCCTCCTGATTCCCTCATCAAGAAAAAACTTCACAGCAGAGAGGAACATTACCGACACCGCAAGCTGCTAGATACAATGCCACGGGAGAGCCCAAACCTCCAGCCCCAACCACCAAAATCGACGACTGCGACAGCTTCCGCTGGCCTGCCAGATAGATGACAAAGGGTCAGAGGATCAGCCGAAACGAGCTTGCTACACTGCACCCTTTATGTCACAGCAATATGCTGCAATTGTGATGACACATCGGAAGCAGAAGAGGCAAACAACTATATACTAGTAGTAAACAAGAGAAGGGGCAGTTCTTGGAGCAACAAGGGAGCCATACTAATTGGAGGCAGCAAGCCGTGCTGATTGGAACGAAACAACTGACCTTCGACCCCGAAGTCCGGGAGAAGGAGGTGGCGGCTGTACCGGTAGATCATATCCGCCGGGAGGCCACCGTCCGGCGCGAACCCGTTGCCCACGCGTCTCTGGCACGCGACACTCCCGCCGCACGCACCATCCCCTACTCCTTCCCCCGCCGCCGCACCGCTGACCCCCGCAGGCGCCGCCTCGAGCTGCGATTCCAGCAGCCGTATCCGGCCGTCGAGGTCCTCCCGCTCCGCCCGAAGCTTCTTCAGCTCCCGCTCTATCGCCTCCATGCCGCCGCCGCCGCCGCCCATCCCTCCGCACCTGGACGGCTGGACGCTTTTGCTCACTGCTGACTGCTGCCGTGTGTCGAACCGCCGAAGTTGTCTCGCCGAAGCCGCCGAAATTAACCGGGCCAGCCGCGTCTTCCCCACGTGGGCTCGGACCACGTAAGCAAATACGTAAAGCTCGGCCCACGTAGAATATAACGTAAAGCCCGGCCCAGTAAGAGACCACTTGCATTTGCCGGTCGGATTCGGTCGGGACTCGCCAACTCGGAATCGGGGTCTCGTCTCTCTTTGTCATAAAAAGAAATCGGGGTTCGTCTCTCTTTGTCACTAGGTAAATACCCGTGCGTTGCAACGGGAAATATAATACCACAATATTATAAGTATGAGCATGTCCTGTAATATTACCCCATAGTATATAAATAAACATGTGTCGTACTGTTACTAATATTAAGTCCTCGTTAGAGTACGTAGCGCAAGTATCACGTTAGGGAAGAACAAGTTCAACGGTAGCAAATCACAAGCTATTCCGAGCCTTTTAAGTGATATTTAGTTACAGTAGTTCTTACCAGTCTTCACCCCCAAACTCTATTCATGGACGCTCTGATCTCGTATCATCATTGGATAGAGTAAACCAGAATGTGTGTCCACTGATGACCTCATGGCCTGATTCATACAACATCCCAAAGCATGGTTGCTCAAAAATAATTCAAAACTATTACATTTAAATGATGCCACAGCATTGTGACGATCCATTGCAGCAGCTGTCTGCATGTTGTAGGGACTCCCAGGGTCTTGGCAGTAATGGGGGATGTTGGTCCTGAATTTGGAGCAGTCGGCTTGTTCAGTGGCCAAGCATCCTCCTATTGTAGGCCTTATACTGGGACAAGAACACAGGCTCTTATCTCATCTCATAAAAATGCTTCACAAGATTTTGGATGATAACAGGGAGGGAAGGCTACCATCAATTTCATATTTTTTGCTTCCTCTGACTGCATTCAGTGTGCATGATCTTTGAGCGGAGTGAAAAGCCAAAATCCCTCTTATGCCCAGTATTTTGGGGCCTTGCCCATGTAATCATTGGGGTTCTCATGCTGCATCAATAGACATGGTTTATGGCGATCACACATTTGGAGATCCAAATCAGCAAGCCATACGTATTTGATGGTGAAATTCTTTTGAGTAGGCGGAAGTGGCAGCATGGCAGTTCATTGCAAGTGGCAGGACATCATCACAAATTTGTTAGACTCATGTAACATGACTGATTTTCATAGACATCATCACGATTTTTTTGGCATTATTTCTGGAATTTGTTTCCATCACTATCGGTTAATTATGTACAGATCATTGCTCTACAGCTCCGATAGTGATGGAACATCTCCAATTTGATAGACATCATCACTTATTTTGCACCCATTTGGGGAATCGGAGGATCTATTTCGAACTGCTCCTTTCAGGTTTACAGATTACATCCGAAGAGAAGGGGTGACATACCTGTTGTTCATTTGTTGCCGTTTCGCAGCTGTTGTCCACAAGCAGCATACGCAACCTGACTACCTGAGGGCCACAACACACAAGAAGCTATGAGCTTATCGTTTGTATGATCTCACATTGGCCTTGGCAACAGCGTACTTAATGAGTGTAAGCATTCAACAGTCAACAAGCAGTTATGCAGAATACATTCGTGATTAAACAGAGATGGCTATGATAAAACACCAGCTCGAGCAAGTTCATTTCTAACTGACAGCAGTGGTCTCGATGTCTAGCTCAGACAGAAATTTTATAGAACTGAAAACCCCTAACCAACCATGCAGTTCAAACACAACTGTTCTACTCACCATTTATTTTCGACTGCTCCATATACAAAAATCTAAAACATCGATTGCAGGTAAGAAAAGGAATTTCTTGTGGCTAACCTGAATAGCAAGGCCATTAACAATTTCAGAGTAGTTCATATCTCCCAAGTAGGCAGCTGGGAAATATGATCATATAAGAGGAAAATCAAAGTATATACTTCATTGATATCATGTCACCAATACATGCAGGAAACTGTTGGGGTTGTCATATGAAACAGGAGAGCATATTGCCTTTCACTGTCCCTTTGCTGAAGCATTCTGGGAAAAGTTTGGGCTCCAATCAATGCTGATCGCAAATAATGGCTGCGTAATCGATCTGAGCTGTCCATACCACTTCCCCAAGAAGCACTTCAGAACTTTTATAGCACTCTGCTATTGGCACCTATGGAAGCGTCGGAATTCAGTGGTGTTCAGAGAGGAGTTCGACACACACCGACAGGTCTTCCTACTAATGCACAACGATGCAGAGCTTTGGAGATCTAGATTACCAAAGAAGGATAGAGAGGTAGATGATGTTTGGGGCCAAACCATATTACCCCTATGTAATCAGTAACTGTAAAAGATGGTGATATTGTAACTCTTCAAACTGATGGGCTCTTTTTGTCTAGATCAGTCAATGAAATAAAAATTGTTGCTCCAAACTAAACTACAGCATTATGGCCATGATAAAAAAAATACTCAAACTGAATATACGGTTGTTCAGTAAACTCATATTAGGATTCTCTCCAAATCCTCATGTCCTGTACAACACAAAGTACCAATGCAAATAACAGGAGATATGGTATGAAAAGATGCAAGGAACTAAATATACGAAGCAAACTGATTTTGAATTAGTTTTAAAAAGGAAAAAAAAGAGTTGTAAACTCAATCTTGAATTTCAGAGGTCGCAGATTTCAGATAAAATTCAAGCCTCATCTTCTAAATGGACATCATCCATCATCTATTGTCCAACCAGAGATTCCAAGGAGGAGCATTGCGCACACAAGAAAAAAAAGTATAAGGGATGAGGCGACAGACGGGGAGTTGGGTCGGTGGCCTGACCTTTGCTGGGTTACTATAGGAGTGTAGGTCAGCAGCTGCTCAACCGGCTAGAGGGAGCTGTAGTGTCCCGACGAGATCAGCGCGGGGCAGCCGCCTCGACGATCTCCGGTGAAGGTACTGAATGACTCGGAGAGCTCTGAGGGATGGAAGAGGCGGGACGCGGACGGAAGGTCGAGCAGTCGGCAGTGACGGCGAGGTTGACGGAGACGGTGAGGCGACGAGGACCGGCGCGCGGAAGGTCGAGCGGTCGGCGACGACGGCGAGGGCGAGGAGATGGCGCAGGCCGCAGCAAGGGCGAGGGCGAGGGCGACGGCGTAGGGATGCCGATCTGCCTCCGCCGGCGCGCCGAGGCAGCCGGCGCCGGCGACGGCGACCGCGATGGCGCACTGACGACGATCCGCTTCCACGCGGAGATGCCGGCGGCGGCGCGTCCGGCGGCGGGCTACGGAAGCAGGCGATCCGTCCTCTGGCGGCGTCTTGTCCTATGGCAGACGAATCGCGGCCTCGCGGGGATGGGCATAGGAGTGCCAGGCCCACCTATCGTGAGGGAGGCGAGGTGAAACCGGGCGGGTGTT
Source organism: Themeda triandra (assembly GCA_018135685.1). Classification (NCBI taxonomy): domain Eukaryota; kingdom Viridiplantae; phylum Streptophyta; class Magnoliopsida; order Poales; family Poaceae; genus Themeda; species Themeda triandra. Next base: position 1,247,945 of record JAENPR010000030.1, on the reverse strand, counting down.
TCACTGAGAGGCGAGGTTAAAGTGTGGGTGAACGATTCCCTTCCGTAATTTTTAGGGGTAAAGATAAGAAATCGGGGTCTCGTCTCGCTTGCCCGCAGTCCCTTGGCCCCCGTTCCCTGAGCTTCTCGTCGGCGGCGGAGAGGAGGCCGGAAGGGATGGCGCACCGGCTGCTGCGGGACGCGCAGGCGGACGGGTGGGAGCGGTCGGACTTCCCCATCATCTGCGAGTCGTGCCTCGGCGACAACCCCTACGTCCGGATGGTAACTTGTCAAATCCTAACCCTACTGGATGATTCTGTGCTTCCCTTTGGCGTCGTTAGGGTTCGCTTGATTTGGTTCTCGTTTGTGATGATTTCTTATGCTCGATGGGATCCGGCCTAGGTCACGCTTCTGTTTAAGTATCGAATTTTGGGCACTTGTGGCATCAGTTGTTTTATACTTTTTTTTTTAAAGTTGGTTCCTATAGATGTGGTGTTGAACTTTGGATTAGATCGTTGAGGAAGTCTGATGCTTGCTTAGGGATTGTGCACTGCAAGATGCATTGCTGTAGTAGTAGTACTAGTAGTTTAGGGGCCGTTTGGTTCGTTTTGTTCTCTTCACCTCACTTTCCTTAGCCAGGAAACAGAAAGAGGTAGGTTGAGAGGCTGGGAAAAATATTGCTCTTACTGTTGATGGTTCTGCAAGATCAGTAGTTCAGTACGGTGGTTTTGCCATTTGCATAGTGTAGCTAACAAGGTGAGAATTATATTTAAGGCAGTTTTACTAGCTAGCAAAATCAGGATAAATTAGTTCGCTATCAAATTGTACTAGCCAGCCAATTGGTTTTGCCATATGCCATACACATCATGTGGTACCAGGTAGGTGTTATACATGAATGGGGACAAGTTCTCGATTAATCTCTCCTTAGTTTGCATTGGCTTCAGTATTTGATGTTAATACAATTTTATGGCTAACTGGCTCTTGTTTTTCTTTGCAGTTAAGAGCTGAATATGACAAAGAGTGCAAAATCTGTGCACGTCCTTTTACTGTCTTCCGGTGGCGGCCTGGTCGAGATGCAAGGTACAAGAAGACTGAGATCTGCCAGACATGTTGCAAGCTGAAGAATGTCTGCCAGGTCTGCCTGCTGGATCTTGAGTATGGTCTGCCTGTTCAGGTCCGGGATACAGCACTTGCTATCAATTCTAATGATGCAATCCCAAGGAGTGATGTCAATCGCGAATATTTTGCAGAAGAGCATGATAGGAGGGTACGTTTCTCTTTCAATATTGAATCTTGATGTTGTTATTAATTTCTCTCACATTACCCAAAATGTAAGACAACCTCTATTCTTCATGTTGTTTTGTTCATTTGAAATCTGAAATGAAGATATCATGTATATTGCAATACTGTTTCTATGATGTCACCGATACACTTGAACTATGACAGCAACAAAAGATGCCTTCTTTTTAGATGTAACTATTATCTTGATCTGCTATTGTTGAAATGAATTGCACTTATTCTCTGCTAGTCTGCTTATATGGACTTATTCCTGTTTGTTACATTTGATTCAAGAATAGTTGTTCCTAATGAGAGTTTATGGTTCATAAATGTAGGCCAGAGCTGGCATAGACTATGATTCTTCCTATGGGAAGGCTCGTCCAAATGATACCATTCTGAAGCTTCAGAGGACAGCACCATATTACAAGAGGAACAGAGCTCATGTTTGCAGTTTCTTTGTGCGTGGTGAATGTACAAGAGGCGCTGAGTGCCCTTATCGTCATGAGATGCCTGAAACTGGGGAGTTATCTCAGCAGAACATTAAGGATCGCTACTATGGGTATGTTGCTGTGCTTATTCACTCATAATTTTTAAGTTATGCTTTTTTTGTGTGTGTGGTTCTCTCTTCTCTGCATGTATTGTATGCTTCTTTTTGGCGATCACTATAATTGATTAGCATGTGCGATTTAAAACTGGCATAGTGGCATTCATAATTCGTCATATGAAATATGAATTAGATAGCTTTCTGTTTTTGACTCTGCTTGTCAACATTGCGGTGTCTAAAGGATTTGATACTTTTCATTCAGCTCTTTTGCTTTGCATCAGTACAACCCAATGTTGTCATTCCTGTGTTCATGTAGTCCATCTAGTTCTTTCTGGAGCATATAACAAAAACCTATTAAGCAATGCTTTTCCTGTATGACTTGGATTTTAGACAACATATTTGAAGATCCATATTACTTTCTATTTTGTTTGTTGACATTCTTTTACTCGCTTTGGGACTAAAAGGCTTTGCTGTTGTTGTTGATTTTTAGATGGTAAGATCAAAATTAAGTCTCTCTACTGGCAATTGATATTAGCATCTGAACAGTTAACCCACACATGGGTAGAAATTGTATTGGTTACTTGTACGTTGTTTTTTTTTTTTGGATAATAAAAGGCTTACATGTACAGATGTACAAATGAAATATGTCTCCAGATGCTGTTTGGTCATGAAACTATGCTAGCTTGGTTGAAATGTTGATCTAGCTGTATCTTGGAAACCTTTATCCCAGCCAAAATTGTGCTCTAGATATGCCAAACATTGATGCTTTTTAGGTCAATTTAATGAGTTTGACTAAATTATTCATTGGTAAAGAACCTTTAGGTGAATGTATCTATTCATTCTACTAAATTTCCATGTCTAATACTCTACTCTGCCTCGGTTTCTGACTATCTCTTGCTCCCTGCAGAGTTAATGATCCAGTTGCACTGAAACTTTTGGGCAAGGCAGGTGAGATGCCATCCCTGACACCGCCAGATGATGAGACTATAAGGACCCTCTACATTGGTGGACTCGATAGCAGAATAACTGAGCAGGATTTGAGGGATCAGTTTTATGCCCATGGTGAGATTGAGTCCATAAGGATGGTACTTCAGCGTGCAATCGCATTTGTGACATATACTACAAGAGAAGGCGCAGAGAAGGCTGCAGAGGAGCTTGCTAACAAGCTAGTCATCAAGGGTGTGCGCCTGAAGCTGATGTGGGGCAAGCCTCAGGCTCCAAAGCCCGAGGAGGATGAGTCTGGGAGGCAGGGGCAGGTTTCCCATGGAGGACTGCTCCCTAGGGCTGTTATATCTCAGCAGCAGGGCGGAGACCAACCTCAACCCCCTGGGATGGAGGGGCAGCAGCAACAGGCTGGACCAGCATCGTACTACTTCAACATTCCAGCACCACCACAAGCAGAGCGGACTCTGTACCCATCCATGGATCCACAGAGGATGGGTGCTATAGTAAAATCACAGGACAGTGAAGGCAAACCAGGGCCGCAGCAAGCCGGCCAAGCTCAGCCATCAAGCAGCTCAGCACAGGGCGGCTATCCTGCGCCACCGCCATACTACCATGGTCAGTATCCACCATACTATCCACCTCCCCCACCATATGGTGGCTACATGCCTCCACCGCGCATGCCCTACCCACCACAATATCCACCTTACCAGCCTATGCTAGCGCCACCGGCACAGGCACAGGCACGGGCTAGTTCATCTCAGCAACCACCGCAAGCAGGTGCGCCTCATGGCCCTCCAGCTCAGCAGCAGCCACCTCATGACCCTCCAGCTCAGCAGCAGCCACCTCATGGCCCTCCAGCTCAGCAGCAGCTGCAACAGCCCATTCAGAACTGAAGTCATATGATGTTGGATATTGTTACTGCTCTAATTACTCGGCAGGAGAATGCATGTAACCCTCGTGGGTGACCAACTTTTGTAATTTCTTAATTTGTGGTTAACAGTAAAACTTTGTTGTATTGCTTATCAAAGTTCGAGAAAAACAGAGAGATATACTGGATGTATCCAGCATCTAGATTTTGTTTTACTGTGTCTGCTGAGTTTCACGTGGTGCCCATTGAATCTTTTTTTTTTCAGATTGATTGACCTAAGAATGACTTTAGATACTGACACCAACTCAGACTGCATTTTGACAGATTAATTTGGCAGAAAATGTTATAATTGGGAAGGCTAAGCTGTTGACATATTATTAATCTTATAATCAACTGCCTAGAACATATTTACAAGCCAGCTGGGCTCCTTCTGCGAACCGGGTTACCATTGCACATCTTGGAGGCGCTTCCTGTTCGCAGCTAGTTAACCCGGTTCCGGAGGAAGGTCGACTGGGCGAGTGACATGATGCTGGGTGTGTCGACCGTCCACAATGTGTCGCCTATCATGGAAGCGGCTGGAGGAAGACGAAGCGGGGGTAAAGCCGTAAAGGTCCGCGCCGCGCCGCGTCTTCCGTGGAACCATCCGGGGCCAACAGCAGGGTAAGCGGATTCCGACTTCCGAGCGCTTCCATGTTGCCATGTCCCAGCTCTCGGTGCTGCATCATCTCTTTCTTCTTGGACTTGGCTCCCTGGCCGGATGCAGGTTGCAGGAGCGCCAGGGGGAATCGAAATGGCTGCGGACCTGTAGCGTTTGCGCGATATATTAATCCCCAATTAGAGCCTGAGGCTAGGGTTTTTTTTTTTTAGCATATGTGTACAGTGCTGCGTTGACCCATTGCTTAGTTAGTGCAGCCCCAAGGACCTTTTCAATACATTCAGTTGGGCGTAATTTGGGTATTTGACTCGATATGTTAAAAAAAAAAATGCCGGCCTCTTGTTAGATCCAGTCAAATGCAGAGTATCTAGCTAGATTAAACGCGGCTTCTATTGCTGCTTCTGTACTTCTGCTGCTAGTTGCAAGTTTTATTTCTTCCATGCATCGAATCAGTCAAATTTCTTTTTCTCACGGAGTTAGCTGAAATGTCAATGTCAGAACTCATAGCTTAATTCAACACAATACTTGTACTGATTTGCGGTACAAGTTTCAGCTCGTTACAGACAGCCATATGTGACATGGAGGAGCAGCTGCGAATCACAGCGTGTGTTTGGCCCAGTCAGTCATTCAGAGATGACGAATTCATCACCTAACGCGCATAGAAATTTAGGAGTTATTGATAAACTTTAAGGCCCTAACTCATAGATAAAGGGGCATAGATGTGCGCACATGCATCAATACAGAAACTTCTATAACGAGCTCTCTGTCCACAACCCTTACAGGCTATCATAGGAATAGGAAGCTCTCTGTCAAGATGCGCTGCCCATGCATCTGCTGTTGTTCTTCAGCTTTGCCTTTCTATTGCAGGATGTGGTCAGAGGTGCTTCATCATCTCCCCACCATGATTGCCCGAACAAGTGCGGCGACATCAACATTGAATACCCATTTGGGATTGGCCCTGGCTGTGCATTGGAAAAGGGATTTGAGCTTCACTGCAACAAGTCTCAGGATGGCCAAAGGGACACTACGTACCTCTATGACATGCCGGTGGCCAACATACTGCTGCTTCAAGGTCAGGTTCGCATGATGAGTTACGTTGCTTCCATGTGCCACAACCGCTCAACCACAACCTTCTTGGACCTTGCTGGCACGCCATTCACCATCTCAGAGAAGGAGAACATGTTCACAGTCATTGGAGTCGACACACTCGCTTTAATGGCCGGCACAAGGCAATCTGCCATCGTGAGTGCTATCTCTCTCTCTCCCACACACATGCACGCACACACACACAAAGGGAAAGAAAAAAAAGGATCAATCGCTATATTCTGCTGTTGGCTGCAGGTTATCTTCGAAATACAGTTCTCCTACCAATGCTCAAATACAAACATCAATCTGATGCACTAAAATTGATATTTAATATTCCTTTCTAAAAAATTATATTTAATATAATAGTGTCAATAACTCAAGTGTATTTTCCTGTTTATGCAGTATGTGATCGGGTGCCAGACGGATAGCTCTCCTCCTGAAAATCTGGCAGCAGTAGAGGGGTGCACCGGTGTGGGCTGCTGCCAAGTTGCGCTTAGTAGCAACATATCTTACCAACAATTTTCCTTCGGTAATACTACATCTGAGAACATAAGTTCCATTGATGACAAAAGGCACTGCAGATACGCCATGGTGGTGGAGGCTGACAAATTTAAGTTCCGCACGTCGTATCTGAACACGACGACCTTTTGGGATGAGCACAATGGTGAAGTCCCAATTATTCTAAACTGGGCCGTGGGCAACAAAACTTGTGATGCTGCCAAGAAGGATGCAGCTTCCTATGCCTGCCTTAGCAGCAACAGTGAGTGCATTAATTTGACCAGTGGTATCGGTTATCTTTGCAATTGCTCTGAAGGCTACAAAGGCAATCCTTACCTTCACAATGGCTGTCAAGGTCCGTAATATAAAAATTATTAGGTAATACATTATTCGGTGTTTTGGAGCTAATCAAATTGCTGATTTATAAGTTCGTGCCACCATTTTCATTTTTCAGACATCAATGAGTGTGACCTTATTCCATCTCCATGCCCGGGGCGTTGCGTCAACAGACAAGGTAGTTTCTACTGCAGGCGCCGTGGCTTGTCACAATCTGGCACAATGATACTATCTATTGGTAAATCACAATTATATCCAGTGGCCTTTTTCCCTCTTCTCTTAGACGATTAAATTGTACCAGTAACATATGAAAAACTTTCAGGCATAAGCGTCGCTATTGTCATACTGGCCGTAGTCATCACTTGCTCATATTTGACCCGTGAAAGGAGGAAACTGGCCAACATCAAGGAGAGATACTTCCGTCAACACGGGGGTCTGCTGCTTTTGGAGCGGATAAGCACAGGGCAAGGCACTACATTCACAATCTTCACAGAAGCAGAGCTCATGGAGGCAACAGACCAATTCGATGACAAGAATGTTCTTGGTCGCGGCGGTCATGGGACTGTTTACAAAGGCACACTCAAGAACGGCATTCTGGTCGCGGTCAAAAGGTGCATATCAATGACAGATGAACAGCGCAGGAAGGAGTTTGGCAAGGAGATGCTCATTCTGTCCCAGGTCAACCATAAGAATATCGTGAAGCTCCTAGGATGCTGCCTCGAAGTAGAGGTCCCAATGCTAGTCTACGAGTTCATCCCCAACGGCACATTATTCCATTTCATCCATGGTGGCAGTGGGTTCTCTGGCGCCCCATTCTCAACTCGGTTACGGATCGCCCATGAATCTGCCCTAGCATTGGATTACCTGCATTCATGCGCATCACCACCAATCCTTCACGGTGATGTGAAATCCTCCAATATACTTCTTGATGACAAGTACTCCGCAAAGGTATCAGACTTTGGAGCCTCAATTGTGGCACCAACCGACGAGTACCAGTTCGTCACTCTGGTGCAAGGGACCTGCGGGTACCTGGACCCCGAGTACATGCAGACATGCCAGCTTACGGATAAGAGCGATGTCTACAGCTTCGGTGTCATTCTCCTGGAGCTGATCACAGGCAAGAAGGCACTCAACCTTGAAGGGCCCGAGAGTGAGAGGAGCCTCTCCGTGAACTTTCTTTGTGCGCTGAAGGAGGGGAGGCTCATGGACGTGATAGATGACCACATCAAGGTTGAAGAGAACGTTGGCCTGGTGGAGGAGGTCGCTGACCTCGCGAAGCAGTGCCTGGAGATGGCTGGCGAGAACCGACCAGCGATGAGCGACATCGCTGAGAGGCTTGGCAGGCTGAGTAGAGTGACGCAGCACCCGTGGATGCAGCGTGACCCTGAGGAGATGGAGACCTTGCTCGCTGTCAGAGAGTCATCGGTGGACGGCGTGGAGATGGTGAGCACTGCGTTTTTGACCATGGAGAGGAGCGTTGGTCGTGAACTCCTGGAGTTTGGTCGTTAGAGTTAGAGACACCTGCCCGTTATTTTGTACATCATCTTGCGTGTACCCATGTATGTACTATGATTCCATTGCTCTGGGCGGTATAAAATCGCAAATCTGACCTATTGTTTGCTTGGTCATCTTTGATAGAGGTTGCTGTTACTGGAATGTTCATTTTCTCTTTTGTTACTCCTGAGGAATTATGCATTTATGCCTCCCTTGTCCATTCTTTCTCGTTCAAAGGAATATATACTAATGCATAGTGAAGAGAATCAACCCTTTGGGGTGCCTTTGGATCAATCATTCCCCTTGGGGATCGGTGGGTTAGGAATTAGAATTGGATAAAGACATGAGTGAAATTGATTAGCTCCATACGAGCATTTCCAAGAGTTTTCTTATCCTCTTATTTCCAAGAATTCTCGTATCCAACCTTTGGAAGTCAAAATTAAGATTTACCATAAACAAAAATCACCTCTAACAATCCCCTTATCTAATATCCTACTCCCCTGTGTCCCTTTATAAATGTCATCCTAGCAGCGGCAACAAGCTAGAACGTTAACTGAAGTGGGGCAGAGGGAGTACAGAGGGAGTATATTCTCTTCTTTGGAACAATTTCTCATACTAACCAATAACTACGACTTTATTCTGCACAAAGATATGCATTGTCAACCTTTTTACTTTCACTGATTAAAAAAATGAGAAAAAGTCATTTCCCCTTGGTTCAGACAACCTTATGTGGCATAATCAAAACAGCACACAGCCTAAACAGAGAGTACTATGTTATCCATATTTCTGCTCACTAGGTAAATACCCGTGCGTTGCAACGGGAATACTAAATTTTACAATAACGTAAACATGAGTGTGTTTTACAATGTTGATTCCAATCATATTACATAAATCTTCAAGAAAGGTAGATAACTAAAATATAACTTAGTCAGATTACTTCATGTTTACGATACGCAAAAGACAAGCTTGAATTTCTTTAGGAATTGACACTTTTCTTGAATTCTCGTTGTATGACAATAGTTTGATCACGAGCATTTCGTATTCTTCGTCCATCCTACACATAGTCAAATATAGAAGTATAGAACCAGAAACAACAACCAGTAGCATTATTGTATAAATAAATCATTGACAGAAATAACATTTTTGCTTACTAGGTTGATCCGTGTGACTTGCCGTGAGACTGTATGTTTTGCAACGAAAAAAAAATCATTAAATACCATGAAACCTAATTCCTAAAACACAAAATTATTATGGTCAAAGTGTCATGCATGTGAGACTGTCATGTCATTTGGGCAACCATGATGCGCCAATCAAGGTGACCATAACACTACCGAAACCAATGGCAGGACAAACCAATTAACAACAAACTGTATCATTTGAAAAATCAATAAGAAATGCTCTATCTGAAGAATTGAAAACGAAAGCAAGTGGTTCTCTTTATGTTCTAAGGTTCACCAGTAACATCTAACGAAACACCAAACATACAGGGAGAAACAATGAGCACCTTTCAATCATCAACACATGAATTAAAGTTAGTTTTATCGTCCATGTGGATATTGAAGTGACATTTTCATCCTTCCTTGAGTAGCTATTAAAGATAAAAAAGACATAATAATAGAAAACAAAAGACACCATCAGTTTGTGTCTAGTTGCCTACATTGTATCAAAATGTCAGTGACACACTGAACTTCTAAGGTCTGCACGGATGTTTGATGCTGATGAATCAAACATTTTTCAGATTGTTATCCACCGAGGTGAAAATCTCTGGCATGCTGTTCTGCAGCCAGTCAGCAGTGCTATAATTCCAACCCCATCTTTTGGAATTGAAAGAATTACATAACAATTCGTTCTCATGGCTCAAGTGTTACCCGCCGAGGTGAAAATCTCTAGCATGCTGTTAGTGGGAGATCAATATGATAGATGGTGAATTGTAGAGATGAACAGTGCATCATTGAATAGCCTGGTGTGGGAGCTCAGTTTCTCACAGCAGTCAGGGAGGATAAGGGTGTGGGAAAACCTGGTGGGATAGAATGTAGAAGATGGTCTGATGTGTGAATAATGGGCACTTGGATTCCCACATAATAGATTATCAATTAGAAGTATAATAAACTGCGACAGAGATCATATCAAACTCTACTACCAGGTTAAGCTAGTAGATAAATATACATGCATGGCATACCAAGCTAGCTTGATAGATCACTGATTTGCTACTTACGTACCTGCAACATGTTGGAAAGAAAAAGAGATATCATTTTCTTTATTTTAGCCATAGAATCCAACAACCGGCGAAACACAGCCCTGCTTCACCCCGATAAAACAGCACCAGCGCTCTTCATGTTTTTTTAAATACCTAAAACCATAACAGTGATAATAACAAATAAACACCCCCAAGCATCTAAAGTGAATGAGCTACAAATTTGGTATTCAAACCAAGGTCAAACATCACCATATTTCATTTTTAAAACAACCTACCAGACTAAAAAATCATATCTCCCAATCCATCCAACCAAAAACAAAATCAAAATATTCGATAGAAAGATCATACAAAGTACTCTAAAAACCTCCATAGCATACTGGACCAATCCAGGCTCAAAAACTCCTAAATTTTGACAACTAAAATTGAAGGTCGAAACTGAATGTGTACTGTATCAGAAACTGACAGTCATATTCAGAACGCGGTATCTCCCATAGTATTCAAAGAAAAAATGCATTTAAATACTCGTTGGAAAGGTAATGAAAAGTTCTACAACTTTCGTCACTATGGGAGATTCCAATCGATAGTTAAAGTTGTGAAAACAAACTACCTGCTACTGTGCTGCTTATTCTGCCATACAGTATATGGACACGGCTAATCAAACTGGGCTAAACGAACAGCACAGATGGAAATGTGCTTCGATTCAACTTATCCTGCTGTCCCTTCTTGCCTTCTCCATTCTCCATTCCCAAAACCAGCAGCAGTGCATTAACACCAAGAGGGCAACATCTGCAGCCAGAAGAAGAGGTTTCACCAAGCACCGTTACTATCCTTTTTGCTACCGCAATAGAGTATCGACCGTCAGGATCAATTAATCAATGCTCACCTGCTGAGACGAGGGGAAGCAAAGCGGCGTTGCCTCCTGTGGTATGCACGGACAAGGGGAAAATAGAGCGACACCGCTTCCTGTGGTATGAGCGTCCTGGCGTGCGGCGGCAGGACAGCGCTCCGGCCGGTAGCGGCCGGTCGGGATAGGCGGGCCGCCGCACGACGGTCACCGCGACCGAGAGCCGGATGCCGCCGCAAGCTCGAAGCCCTGGGAGGAACGGAGGACGCGAGGAGGGGCGACGCAGTGGGCACGGCCGCAGGTCGGGCACCAGGCTCGAGCGCCGCACACCGCCGGACGCTCGAAACCCAAGCCGCGCCCCGACGCGGTGCCTCCGAGCAGATGTGGCCTGCGTGGTGTCCTAGCGAGAGGCTTGTGCCGTGCTGCTGCGGGTGAGCGAGGGAGCGGCTGTGGCGGCGTCGCTGGCGCTCGGTGGCGGCGGGGCGAGGAGCGCCGGATGGGGGCGGCTGCGGCGGCGTCGCTGGCGCTCGGTGGCGGCCGCAGCGTTGGGGGCACTCTGCTGAGGTGGCGGCGGTGGCCGGAGGGTGGCGCCCAGGGCGGCGCGGAGGGAATCCCGGTAGGGAAGGGCAGCGAGGCCGGACGGCGGCCTGGCGGCGCATAGGGAGTCGCGATGATTGGGGGAGGACTGCACGGGGGCAGGCGAGGTTTTTTTTTTTTTTTTTTTTTTTTTTTTTTGAAAGGAGAGCGAGGGAATCGGCCGGGTTTCACTTTGGCGGAGGGAAGTTTCACCTCGCCCGGGTGAACGATTCTTTTTAGCATGTATATGTATTATTATGTATTATTAGGGGTAGAGAATGATCCAAGCACATCGCCTGGGCGATCCGGTGGCCCCCTTCTGGTTCTCCAAGAGGTCAGACTCTTATATAGCTCAGCTCAGTTAGGACAGTCCCAATGCAAGACTCTATCACATAATCCAAAACTATTTATTATATCTTATTTATGATATTTTGCTAATGTGGCAGCATATTTATTGAAGAAAGAGGGAGAAAAAACAACACTTCAAGTCTTATTTAGACTCCAAATCCACAATGTTCGAGATAATAAATAAGTTTAGACTCTATGATAGAGTCTGTATTGGGACTGCCCTTAGTAACTTCTCCTCCAAAAGGATGTAAGTAGACTAGCCATAAAATTAAGCCTATATACGGGCTAGCTTACTATGCATCCCTATAGCCAAGTAGCTTTGACCGTAGCACGGCATCACACCATTTGTTAAAGAACACAAGTTGTTTTTCTATGTCAGGGTGTACACAACAACCGGTGCCCACAAAGGGCTTATTGGCTAATCTTAGTGGGGGTTTGATGGACGTTTCATGCACATTTAATATAGTGACACATCAGTATAGAAGGATTTTTTTGCATGAAATGGAGAGGAGAGAGAGTAAAATCATTTCACCATGGTGGTGAAATGCCGTAGCGGTGTTTCCAACGTCTTGGTAACTGGGTGAAACGAGCACTGAGACATTTCATGGCTATTTTTGGGGTGAACTGAGCATGCCTACGACGGGGATAGGAGAAAAAAGAGACGCATTGACCCATGAAGGCTAAAAATAGTTCTATAAATCTGTGCAATGAAATTTGCATTGAGAGAGGTATCCATTTCACAATAAGTTTCATATTTTTGGAAACTGTGAGATGAAATGTTGCATTAGCCTTAGTTACACTCATTAATCCCAATCCATATGTGTTGAGATCTCATATGTGTTAAGATAGATTGACTTAAAATTAAGCAAAATTACACATCGGTCAATCTACCCCAACCGTCCTGGATAAACAGCCTGAAGTGGAAAGTCTAGCCTAGCTCGTCCTCGAAATCACTTTCATCGGCAAACCGCCTTCCATCCGGAGCGTGAGCGAGAGCACGAGCCCCGGCCGCTCCTCGCCGCCGACAAACTGGAAGCTGAACCTCTCGAGTACGCACGTGTTAGCAGCAGGTAGGGATTGGGGATTGAGAAGAGCAGAATTGGGGAACGGCAGCAGGAGTAGAGGAAGAACAGCAAGATAATCGTGTAACGATGAATGATTAATAGAGTAATTGGTTCAAATGTTTGTTGCCTTCTCCAGGCTGGACTCATCTCTCTTTATACAAGCCGTTCGGCTACTTGCGGACGCAGCCGCGCGAGACACACGCATCACACCCAAGCCGGTCCCGTGACGAGTTGGTTTGGTGCGCGCTTCCGGCCGGACCGCCGGTTCCGATCATGCCGGCGCCCCGCTGGATGTCGTGTGCGTGTCGGTCTTGTTTTGGGCTGCTCGTTCGGCGCTGCGCTTGCGCCATCTTCGGGACACCCTTGTCGCCGACATCCCCTCCGGACGAGAAGTTGCTTGTCCCCAAGCGGTGCGCGAGGGAAACGCCGGAGTAGGGCTTCACGATCTTCCCGGGTAGCCAAAGAGCGATGCAAACCCGACCACCGCACCAAAACCCGAGGAATCACCACATTATCGGATGTAACAATGCGTTGCCGGAGAATCTTGATTGGAATCTGCAACCCTTCCAAGGCCGTTGGTAGCCGACCAGACGGTGTGAGATCTTGGAATTGCCGTTTTCGGTTGTGAAACGTGAAACACAGGTGAATCAATGAAGTGGCCGGCAACCGAGCTTGTAAGCCGTGTTGCCAATGCGTTGCAAAGCACTTGGAATGGTCCGAAGAACTTGAAGGACAGCTTTTGATTAGCTCGAGGGGCCAATGAAGATTGCACATAAGGCTGCAACTTCAAGTATACCCAGCCTCCTTCGCAACCGTCTCTCGGAACGACGTTTGTCGGCTTGAGTTTTCATCCTTTTTTGAGCTCGAGCCAAATGCCGCCGGATGAGAGTATTCATGAGCGACTTGTCTTGCATCCAGTCTTCCAAAGAGCCTTTGGGTATTGCGTCGTCGGAAGAAATGCCAAAATGGCGAGGCCGATGACCATACAAGACAAAGAAAGGTGAATACCCCAAAGATGAATGCCAAGCGGTGTTGTACCAAAATTCCGCAAGATATAACCAGTCCACCATTTAGACGGAGTAGCACCGACAAAACACCTCGGGAAGGTTTCCGCACACCGATTAACGCGCTCTGTCGGCCGTCGGTTTGAGGATGGTAAGCGACGACATGTTCAAGTTCACCTTGGCAAGCTCGAATAATTCTTGCCAAAGGGCCGGTAAAGACCTTGTCACGGTCTGCCTCGAACAATAGAACTTGGCAACCCGTGCAAGCGATAGACATGAACCATGAATACTTTGGCTACTGACAGTGCCGTAAATGGGTGAGCCAAGGCCACAAAGTGTGCATACTTTGAAAATCTGTCAACTATAACCAAGATGCAACTCTTGCCACCAGACAATGGAAGCCCTTCAATGAAGTCTAGAGAAATACTTTGCCAAGCCATAGTTGGGGTGGGAAGAGGTTCAAGCAGACCTGGGTACTTGGAACGGTCTGGTTTTGCCTGCTGACAGGTAGGGCAAGCTTTGACAACCGATACAACATTGAACGCAATCCGTCCGGCCAAACAAGTGGTTTGATCCGTTGATAAGAAGCAGAAACCCGAATGGCCCCCAACGGGACTTGAATGAAAAGCTTCAATGATTTGTAAGCTCGAAGTTCCTTGTCGGTCCAACCCATAATCTTCCTTTGTAACGAAGCAAGCCGGCTGAAGCTTGAAGTTGGAGTCTGCAGATGGATCAACCGCCAACTTAGACAAGAGGTCCCGACGAAACCGTCATTGCGGTAGCTATTCTTGATGGCCTCTTGCCACACTGGCACAGGTGCTGACATAGCCAAGATTTCATCAAAGTTCCCACGTCTGGACAATGAGTCAGCCACCCTATTATCAGATCCTGGCTTATAGATTATCTGGTACCGAAGACCCAAAGAACTTAGTGAATACTTTCTGCTGCCACATTGTATTAAGTCGCCGATCGACAAATGCACCAAGCTCTTGATCGTATATATCGAAACTCACTCAATTGCGAGATATGATCTCCAAGTGCTCAACACTATGAGAATGGCCATGTATTCCTTCTCATAAGCGGAGACAATCCCCGATTCTTTGTACCCAATGCTTTGCCGAGGAATGCAATTGGTCTTCCCTCTTGTAGTAGAACAAAGACCTACTCCCAACTTAGATGCATCGGTTTCAATGCAAAACTGTTTAGTGTAATCGGTAAGGCCAAAATTGGAGCAATGCATAACTGATGTTTCAATGCAGCAAAAGCTTGATCATGATCAGAAGTCCACACAAATAGTACTTGCTTCTTGAGCAGAGCTGTCAGAGGTTGAGCAATGATTGCATAGTTTTTTACAAATCTCCTGTAGAATCCAAAGAAACCCCGAAAAGCTTCGAGTTCTTTGACGAGCTAGGAGTTGGCCAAGTGACTACTTTGCTTCAATTTTGGAGGGATCGGTGGCCACTCCTTTGCCACTCACCACATGGCCTAGATAAGAGATCTCGGGTTGTGCAAAAGTACACTTGGATAATTTCACATGCCAATGATCATTCCCGAGCAAAGTGAACACTTGTCCGAGATGTTTGACATGGTCCTCAAAGTTGGCACTTTGTATACCAAAATGTCATCAAAGAAGACAATTGCACAATGCCTCAGGACAGGTTTCAAGGTTGAGTTCATAGCACCCTGAAAAGTTCCTGGTGCTCCAGAAAGACCAAAAGCCACCACTCTAAATTCATAGTGGCCAACATGAGTGGAAAAAGCAGTTTTATATTCCTCACCCTCATGCGGCTGATCGATGGTAGCCACTCGGCGGATCCAAGGTTGAAAAACACGTGCCCCGGCTAACTCATCCATGAGTTGATCAAACACGAGAATTGGAAAAGCGGTTTTCACGTCATGGCATTCAAGTATCTATAATCAACACAAAAGCGCCAAGAGCCATCTTTCTTTCTAACCATAAGTACGGGAGAATTGAAGGAGGACTCACTAGGTCAATAATACCTTGCTTCAACATAGAGTCCACTTGAGCCTCAATCTCATCCTTGAGTGAAGGAGGATACCCGTAGGGTCCGACGGACACCGGCCTTGCACCCCCACCGCGTGGAATCTTATGGTCACAAGCTCTCTTTGGTGGAAGCTCGGTTGGTGGTGTAGTGATTTCAGAAACTCACCAATAACTCTCTAATGGCCGATGGTATTGCGATTGCACGGAGGTGAACTCGGCAACGGCAGCGCACCACAAAATCCCCGAAGGCGGTTGTTTCGGCGGCTCCAATGCCCCGAAACACGCTTTGCCCTTGTATGGAATACCAAGCCATTTTAATTGCCAATCCACCTTCATAGGACCGAATAATTGCAACCAATCAATGCCCAATATTATATCATAATTTGGTATGGGTAGCACCTTCGGATTATGAACAAAAGTGTATAACTGAATTGTCCAAGCAGCCTTCGGTATATGAGTTGAAGATTGCATAGTTTGGCCATTAGCAACATTACCCGAAGGGATCACAAGCGGTAGTAGCAATGCCAAGCAGTGCAACTAACCGACCGCTAATGAAAGACAATGTGCTACCCGAATCAACCAATATTCTGACTGGGTTGGACTGCAACTCACCCATGAACTGAAGTGTTTTGGGGAAATCCTCCACATTGCCATGAGTAGCCATACAATTGCAAGCTTCTTCAGAATGATCACCCTCCTCCTCAGCAGGTTCCATGTCAGGTACAGGTGTATCATCATCAAAACAGGCATACATCTCTTCCACCATATGGAGAGGAACTTGGGGAGCACACTTGTGTTCTCTGGACCATTTTTCACCACAGCGGTCACAGAGACCACGAGCACGCCTGTAAGCCTTGAGATCACCAAACTTCTTCTCTCGCGAATGTTGATGAGGTTGGTTCTTGTCGGCAACGGGCTTCGGCCTTCGTCGGCCACGAGGAACACCGTTGCCAGGAACAAACGGCCCCTTCTGATTCCAATTACGACCTTCACGACGCCGAGGCAATTCAGACGCCTCTTCCTGCAGTAAAGCCAGGGAATACGCAGCATCAAGTGTGTCGGGCTTGTGAACCATCAGAACCGCGCGAATGTCAGGATGAAGACCATCTATGAATTGGGTAATGTAGACTCTAGGATGTGTGGATGTGTCGTATGCAGTGAGATGATCGACAAGCTCAGCAAAACGATCAACATAAGCCTGAACAGTGGTGGTATGTCGAGTGCGATTGATCTGTCTAAGAAGAAAATCATGATGATCCCTATCAAACCTAACATGCAAAGCGGCACGAAATCATGCCGGCTCATGGTTTTGAGTTTGTCGAAAGATTGAACCCGGCGTTTAGCCGGTCCAAGGAACCGCATACGACGCATTGAATCCACACAGATTTGTCAACATGGTACATGGCAAAGTAGTCCTCCGCACATGTGATCCAATACTTAACATCGATCCATCAAATGTGGGGAAATTAAGCTTAGGAAGTTTGCCCGGGGCATGATAATTGGGATCGGTGGACGGTTATGGAAATGAATTAGATCGAAGCGGTGCCATGCGGTTTAGGATGATCGACGAGGAATAGGCCATACCCGTGACCGGGGAATGAACAAGGGCGGTGACAACCCCATGTTCACTCTCCGGTGATGCGGTTCAACGCCGTGCCCACCGGGCCGAGCGGTCTCCTTCACGAGTGGTGTCGCGGTGTGCTGCTCCCAACCGTCCTGAGCAGGTTGCTCTGACGGAACTGGAACGGAGTCGAAGATCGGTGGCTCGGTGGCAGCCACAGTCGCCGCGCCTGACTCGATGACGACCCGGTTCATGAACCTGTCGAGCTTGGCGAGGCGGGTGCGAATCTCGTCGACGGATTTGTCATGCGCTGCACGCCACTTCTCGAACTCGTCCTCCACCGACCGGCGGCCGTCGTGGTGGAGCTCGGCGTCGAGGATGCGGTGCTCGAAGTTGTAGTCGGCCTCGACGAAACGCATGTTGATGGCGTCGTCGAACTCCTGGAAGCGCTGGTCCAGAGCCGAGGTCATCCCGGCAATTTGCTTCGGGTGTCCTCGATCCGCCGTGGTGGTCGTGGAGAGCTTCGGATCTCGGCCAACACTTGCCGCATCTCCGTAGCCATGGTTGGTTGTCCGCGCCGGCGCGTAGTGAAGATGAACTGGTGGTTTGGGGGAAGCGGCGGCGGCGGCGGCGGTGGTGGTGGTGGTGGAATCAACCGATCCGGATCGTGATTCTCGAAGGCTCGCGGCACTCGGGAATTACCGGATCTCGGGATTCGATCGGCGGCTCACCGCTCGAATCCGAGACGAGCCAAACCCGAGCCGGTTTGCAAATCCAACGAGAATTGGTGTACGATCCAAACCGATAGGAGCGATACCAAGTTGTTAGCGGCGGTAGGGATTGGGGATTGAGAAGAGCGGACTGGGAACGGCGCGGGAGTAGAGGAAGAACGACAAGATAATCGTGTAACGATGAATGATTAATAGAGTAATTGGTTCAAATGTTTGTTGCCTTCTCCAGACTCATCTCTCTTTATACAAGCCGTTCGGCTACTTGCGGACGCAGCCGCGCGAGACACACGCATCACACCCAAGCCGGTCCCGTGACGAGTTGGTTTGGTGCGCGCTTCCGGTCGGACCGCCTGGTTCCAGATGCTGGCGCCCTGCTGGATGTCGTGTGCGTGTCGGTCTTGTTTTGGGCCTGCTCGTTCGCTGCTGCGCTTGCGCCATCTTCAGGGACACCCTTGTCGCTGACAGCACGCCACGATGGATTTCATCTGGATGTACGCCATCTCCTTGCCGAGGCACATCCTTGGCCCCGCGTGGAAGACCGGGTACTTGAACGGGCTCCCCGGCCGGAACACGCCGTCATCGCCGATCCACCGCTCCGGCCTGAACTCCTCGCAGTCCGCGCCCCAAATGTCCTCCACACGGCCCATGGCGAACGCGGAGTAGGTCGTCAGCCACCCTTCCCCGACGAACGTGCCGTCCGGCAGGACGTCGTCCTCACTGCAGCTGTGCGTGTCCATGGCCACTGGCGGGTACAGCCGCATAGACTCGGTGATGGCCGCGTGGAGGTACTGCATGTCCCGCAGCTCGTCGAAGCTGAACGTCGCCGCCGCGTCGGCGTTTTCTTGGACGCTGGACGCGCGCCGTACCGCGCGGACCTCGCGCACGATCTTATCCTCCACGTCAGGCCGCGTGGAGACCAGCCAGAAGAACCACGTCAGCGCCGACGACGTCGTGTCGCGCCCGGCGAGGAGGAAGTTGGTGACCACGTCCCGGAGGGTCTCGTCGCTGTGGTCGCCCTTCGCGGCGAAGCGCGACAGGAAGTCGTCGTCCTGCTTGTCGCACGCTGCTTGCCCGGCGGCCTCGCCCCTCGCCGCCCGGCGCTCGCGGATGATCCTGTCGGCGTAGCCGTGGACGGTGCCGACCGCCTCGCGCATCCGCCGCTCGGGCTCCATGTTCAGGAGCCTCTTGAGGCGCCACAGCGACTTCACCGGCGACATGAACCGGGCCATGATGGCGCTCTGCGCGTCGTCGAAGGCGCGCATGAACTCGGCGCTCTCCGGCGCCGCCATGCCGCCCTCCTCGGCGAGGCACGCCGGGTCGCCGCCGAACGCCACGCGGCAGATGTTGTCGAGCGCGAACCGCTCCAGCACGTCCTGCATGTCCACCGTCCGGCCGTCGCGCCGCGCCGCGTCGAGCAGCGGCAGCAGGCGCTCCACGACCTCGAACCGGACGGCGTCGACGACGAAGTTCCTCAGCGAGCGCTTGCTGAACTCGTAGCTGGCGGCCTTGCGCTGCCACAGCCACTGCTCGCCGTCGGAGTTGAAGATGCCGTGGCCGAGGAAGTCCTCGATCATGGACACCGTCAGCTCGCCCTTGGGGTAGTTGCCGAAGTTGGTCTTGAGGATGTGCTCGACGTTGGCCGGGTTGGCCGTGATGACGACGCCGGTGAGGCCGAGCGCCTTGGAGGACAAGGTGTGCGAGGGGTCGCGCTTGAGGACGTCGGTGGACCAGGCGAGGAAGCGGTACTGGTTCTTGACGAAGTGCGGGAGGGTGCCGACGAGCGGGTAGACCTTGAGGCCATGAGCGCGTGCCTGCTTCTTGGGGTCATGGCGGCGCAGGTAGAGCAAGCAGAGGAGAGGGAGCAGGATGAGGAGCAGGGCGAACGGCAAAGCAGGGGATGCTGAGATCAGGGAGAGTTCCATGTCGATACGGCGTGCGGTGCCGGTCAGCTGACGATTTCTTGTTTTGTCCTGGTTGGCCGTGGGTTCGAGTGGCTCGGCTGACTGATGCGTCCGGTTCTAGGTGTACCACTCGTACAATATCCTGGCACATTCCAGCACTCCGTACTACATATCATTTGCGAGTGCAAGGCTCAAAGCCTTCTTCACTCTGTTCTAGAAAAACCTTCTTCCATATATTTTTTTTCTCAATCCTTCTTCCATATTATTTGTTTGCTCTTATAATAAATTTCTCCTCCATTCTAATTATCAGTCACTTTGACTTTTTTATTTATTATTAATTTTACTATATATCTAAATATAATATCATATCTAGATATATAATAAAATAAATGTACGTCAAAGTGACTTATAGACATCCAGTCTTCTGTCACAGCAAATCAAAATCAGCATTAGATAGCCTTTGTGTTTAGATGTTGACCACTATTTTTTTTCTTACTTACTACTCAATCTACCCTAAATTATAAGACTTTTAACTTTTTCACCCCCTAAATTTGACCACTTTTACACAAAAATTTAAGTAAAAGTGGTCAAATTTAAGTCATTCTTGAAAACTTTTATTAAATAAAGAAAACCACGTCAAAAGAAGTGATATTTTAAATAAATATTCAAATAAGACAAATAATCAAACTTAGTGTAAAAAAATCAAACATCTTATAATTTAGGATGAAGAGGGTAGAATATAGTTTTTTGAGCCGCACAACCATCGAGGGAGTGGAATCTATTTTTTTAGACGCACAACACACATACTTGGTGTAAAAAATCAAACCTCTAACACGCACGCACACTCACGCCTATGAATACAGGTATGCAAATCCTACCCCTATGAGTACCTCTGAACGACTAAGGCGACAGATCTTAAAGTTCACGAAGTCACCACAGACACGTCGCTGTCGACGAGAACGCCGCCTACCACTTAATGCATAGCACCGAAAATTCTATAATAAATCAAAAAATACGAGAACGGTTAAGTCGACTTAACCCTGTTGGGTAGGTAAGGTTGCATACCATGATTTTTTTTTTTCTAATTTTCTCCCATTGAATTTTCATATCGAGGGAATGAAAATTTTCAGCCCATATGGATTCATCAGATAGAACAGAATGAGATGGAAAACTTTTTGCTCCTTGGAGATTTCTTTTTTTTTCAAAAAAAAAAAGAAAAGATGTTGCAGGCTTTGAATTCGATTCCACGAGGATGATGAGTTTTTTTCGAGAACTACAATTTCCATTACATAGTGTTCATAAAGACAGAGACTAACAGTTCCAATATCAGAAAGATAGCATTACGATAGAAGATATTACAAGACAACTCTGTAAAATTGACTACTATGGAATGCCTCAATTCCAACAAGCATACTATATACGGGGGCAGGGGCAACCGAAGTAGTAGGTACTTTAGTCATGGCTGGACATAGAAGTTGCTAGCTGCATTACTGCTTTGAGCAGTTGACGGCATTCTTTTTCGCCTTCTCCTTCTCAATCAAAAGCATCCTCTCATCTATCTCCTTTTTCAAACGCATCATTGATGCCTCATATTCTTTGCTACGAGGCTTGCCGCATTTTGTCATTGCCCTGATCTCATCATCTGTCATGTCACCAAAACCGTTTGGGAGGAGATCCGTTACTCTTCCTCCAGTAGAAGTCTCTATTTTCTTCAGCCTTTCCTTGAAGAGCTCAAAGTGGTATGCCTTCTCTTCCTCGTTTGGGTATTCTCTGCCCATCTCCTCCATCCACTCATGGAACTTCGCTTCCACCACGTCCATCTGGTGCTTCCCCATGTCCTTGTTTTTTTTTTTAGAGAACATGCAATCGCATGTGTTTCATTAAGCAGAGGTGAACCTAAGTTCGGGAGAACACGCTCTCTATTTTCTTTCAGTGGCTGATTATTTTTTTCCCCATGTCCTTGTTGATGTCCACCTCCTCCTTCTTGATGTCCTCCTGCCTTGGCTTCATGACTTCCAAGATCAAGGTCCCTACCCCTACAGTCAACGCGGCCGCGACCACAGCAACACCACTATAGGCGCTGTAACCAGCACTGACGCCTCTGGTTGTGTGTAGAGAGCGTGCTGGCCCGCCAGCAACCAACATTGAGGCTGCCTGGGAGACGATCCCCGGCGAGGACTCCACGTTCGCGCGGCGTCTCCGGGTGAGGAGGCGAGTAAAGGACCGAAGAGACATGATCGTCGTCGCTGCCGCCCCGCCGGATCGACTACCTCCTCGCTCTCGTCCCCGCAGTTGGATCGACTTGCTCGTGGCTCTCGTCCCTGCCGCCTGGCTCTCGCGATAATTCTAGGTCAGACGGATGCGGGGGTTTAAAGGCTTTGAGGCACTACAGACGCCTACGAGGATGGTGAGTTGATGACGAGCCAACTTCTCTCGATTTGGGCCAGAAATCTCTCGGGTGGCCTAACTATCGATTTGGGCCAGAAATCTCTCGTGTGGCCCAACCCAAGTTCGGCCTGGCAGGAAACACGGCCTGTATCCATCCATCACCTAGAGCAGCAATGAGACCGCGGCGAGGTGCGATGGTCGCCGATGGACGGAGAGGTCGAAGCCGGGTTAGCAGAGGGCTGAGATGCCGCGCGCGGAGGGTCAGCTCGAAGTCTGGAGACGACGGCTAGACGAACGCCGGCATGCGGGACTGCGGCAGCAATGGCCAGTGCAAGTGCTATGCGCGGCGACGTGTAGCGCGAGGTAGCCTGCTTCTACTAAATCCAGTACTCTCCCAAACTCTATCTTCTGGTATTGCCTCTCTCTGTCCCCCCAGATCTGAGTCCACCAACTGAACAATTGTTGTTATGCTAATTTTAGCGTGCGTAAAACAGCGGCTTGGCTTAGTCCCATTGCGATCCACACCACATCCTGCGTTCAAATAAATGTCTGATAACCTCTGCATTTTGAGTTTCCGACTTGTCGGCCAAACCAATCCACGTTCCGCGTTGACTTTAGTTTTTGGAGTGACATGAATCTGTAACTGTCGACCTGGCCAAGCAACATAGTCCACGCGATAGTTGACTTTAATGCAGGGCAAATTTTAAATTTGGAGGGCGTCGGCCCTATCAGTAAAGCAGTTTAATAGAGTATGTTCAATTAATGTACGTTTATAGAGCATTTTTAGTTTTGGTGCTTACGTTGAATCATTGATAGCAACTGAACATGTGTAGATATTGTATTTTTAGGTGTAAAAATTCCATTAGGAGCCTTTCAGTGCGGTCACAGTAGCACAATTTGTCAATAATACCAATCCAACAACTGAATAATATTACTAACATGCCTCAAATTAACCTGCTTTGGTTGAAAATGGGAAAACGATGTATTGAAGTATTTCTTCTGAGTGTTAATATATCCTGTGGCAGTCCAATTCTGCCTTGAGTTTAAGTGTGTCCTGACTCCTGACCCCCATAGTTTCCGACATGGCCAACTGAGATCACATTTAGCGTTGAATATTTTGGCATGACATCCAATTTGGAGACAGACAACATCACATGGTATTTCAGTACTGTCGTTCCATTTGTGTCCATCAGTATTCATATTCTTTATTAATTGTTTCCCATGACCGTCAGGGAGAGTTCCATGTCGATACGGCTTTGGAAGGTGCCGATCAGCTGAGGTCAGAGTGTGTAGTTTTGTACCCGTGACTGTAGTGCCGATCAGCTCCCCGCGCTTGCACTCACAGCGGCGCCCGGGCGGAGCTCCCCGCGCGCCCTCGCAGCGGCCGGGCGGATCTTGCCATGCCATATGTGAGTGGTAAAAAAAAATTTCACGATGCCGTATTTGACCTGCCCAACTTTTTAATGGCTTGTGGGGAACTGCAAACTTTTACGATGGCATACATGGAAAAAACTCTAAAAAAACAAGTATTTCTTTCCAAAGGGAATATGGATTTTCTAGTTGTATGGTTTGAAACGGTATATTTCCCCTTGAAAATTCTCATACAGGAGAAGGCTGCATAGCATGATTTTTCTAGTTTTCTCCGGTGGAATACCCATATTATCTGAAAAAATTGTTCAGGGAATGGCATTTATCAATCCAGATAGATTCATCAGATAGAACGGAACGAGATGGAAGACTTTCTGCTCCTTCCAGGTTTTTTTTAAGGTTTCAGGTTTTGAATTTGATTGAGGAGCCAACTGAATTATCTATTTAGGCCAGAAATCTTCCGGGTGGCCCAACCCAAGCTCGGCCTGGCACGAAAAGGCCGGTATCTGCTGCTCAAAAAAAGAGTGACTGCATATCTTTTACGAGATTTTCTTATTAGCTATCTTTCACTTTTTTAGGCATCTTCGTACTGAAAAATTTACGACAAATGAAACTGAAAAAATGAAACATAAAAAAAAGGAAAAAAAAGAAAACAGAAACATGTGTGTGTGTGTCCGCCGCCGTCGCTGTGTCGTGTGGAAGCAAGCACGCAAGCAAGCAGAAGGTGTGTGTGTCTCGTGCATGAGGGAGGTTGGGCCAGGCCAGGCCCATTTATACACATGTTTAAAAAGTGGAAGATAGCAGGGTAAGAAATCTTTAGAAGATGGTTAGAAATTCTGAAAAAAAGGGGCCAGTATCCATCCATCGACAAGAGCGGCGATGAGGCCGCGGCGCACGGCGCACGGCGCAGCGGGCCCGGCCCTCGAGACGCGATGGTCGCGGATGGACACAGTCGGCTGCGGGGATCAGCTCGAAGTCCGGAGGCGACGGCTAGACGAACGCCGGCAGCCATGGACAGTGCACCGCAGGGCGACGGGTAGCGCGAGGTCAGCCTTGTTCTTCTGACTCCACTACTCCCACAATCCCGTTCCCGATCCCTCTGATCTTCTGGTATTGCCTTTCTGGCTTTCTAGCTTTCTCTGTCCCCAAATCTGAGTCCACCAACTGAACAATGTGCTGAGTTATTATGATAATTTTAGTTTGGACTTTGGAGAACAACGGCTTGGCTTATTTCGTCTCTAGTCCCGCCGCGATCCACATTCCGCCCCCAATAACTGTGGCGTCATTTTTTTTTAGATAATGGATAAAACAATATCCGGCCTCGACATCCGAGAATGTACACAGCCAATTATTATAAGATTTTGTAGTGGAAAAAAGGAGAAAGCCATAGTCTTATAGATCGACCAGAACGCTAGTTCAAACAATATAAATGTTTTCATCCTTTATTGAATATCTCTGCAATTTCTTGCTCATCGTTGAGAGTGCATCCTTGGCTGTCCCATCACGCTGCAACTGAGCCCAAGAGCGTAACCAGTATGCTCCTCTAAAAATTACCTGTATAATAGAGTTAGATTTCTTTTGATTAAAAACAACATGAACGAACTCTGCAATTTTCGACTTGGCCAAACCAATCCACGTTCCGCGTCGACTTTAATTTTTTTTATAACTAATTGACTTTAGTTTTTGGAGTGAGGTGACATCTGTAACTATCGATCTAGCCAAAGCAAAGCAACATATATTGTCCACGTGCTGGGGTGACTTCAGTGTACAGCGAATTGCAAACTTGGATGGAGCGCTATCTGTAAAGACTGCATTTTTATTAGGTTTAAATACCATTAGGATCATTTCAGTGCGGTCATAATAGCAGAATTGTCAACTTACGGATCCGCCAACTGAACAATATATAATCTGCCTTCGTTGAAAAGAGAGAACAATGCTTTGAAGTTATTCCTTTTGAGTGCTTGTCATGATCCTTTTGAGTGCTTCATGATGCAATACGATCCTACGTCAGTTTTGTCCTGCTCCCATAGTCTTTGACGTGGCCAAACGAGGCCATATTCAGCCCTGAATTTAGTGCGGCACGACATCAAATATGGAGAGAGACAGCGATGCATGGTATTTCAGTTTCGTCTATCCATTCGTATCCATCGTTTTACAGCTTATTTAATTGTTTCAGTTGTATGCTTACCTATTTTTTTTTTTTTGACCGTAAAAACTGTGGAGGAGATCCCTAATTTGAAGGTTAAACATGTGCAATGCCTATTTTTGAGTTGAAAGTTTCCCCAGTGACCCTTTTCCTTTCAGTGGCATCACTGCAGTAGAATTTGTCAAAATAAAGTTTGCAGGATATACATACACTCCCCATAATTGTGGTAAAAAAACTCCTAGTTGAGGCAATCTGTTGTCAGATCCAAATAAATTTATGAGATGTAACTGCACGAAATTGGAGTCTTTCGCTGCTAGTTGCGAGTTTAAATTTGTCAATTGGGTGGATTGAAGAAAAGAGAGTCAACTGAACAGTCCGTGCGAGAACTATTTTGGATTCTATTAAACCTTTCTGTTAAATCCCCACGCCCCACCCACCCAATCCCAAATTTAACCAGAGAGTTTTAGATCTCGTCGAGCACTATAAATTTGGTATAGAGCATGTCTCTATTCAAGGTCATTTAAAAAAAATCAAAAAATTGAATTTCAAAATATAAAATCTTGAAACAATTATTTGAGCCTTGAAATGATCTCAAATAAAAGTGATTGTCAACTACAAAGTTGATTGCATCAAGTTCTAGATTTTGATGTACAGTTTGTGAGGACACATGGACCTTTGTGTGTTGAGTGATTGTCAACATGCCAACACAAGGCGTGTGTGTTCTTACTAACCGATGGCACGCGGTTTCGTGTCAAGCAATGGTGTCTCTTGACTCATATTGTCTGCAGGTGCCGAGCTCGGAGACGGTGGTCGACGGTCGGTGAAGATCAAGTAGGGCGTGCCGTGCTGACGGACCGGGTGCGGTGAAGGGCGGACGTGAGGCTTGGATCGAGGGACCTGAGGACCGGGCGGCCAGCCGTGGTGGCTGACAGCTGGGACATCGACGAGCGCAATTGTATACGGCGGGGGACGCGTACGGGCTACGCTACTCGCGGAGGGTTTGATGGTTTCGCCTCAAAACCATCGGCGGCGGGTTTCCCTGGTTTGCGCCTCAAAACCGGGGGCGGAGGTCCCGGTGCGGACGGACGACACGTGGCGGCATCGTGGAGATTGCTTGGAAGCAAGGCTACCGGTGAGAAGGCGTGGTGGCCGTCGGATCAAGTGAAGCCTTAGTTGGACCCTTATGCCCCTGGCTAAGTGGTGTGGCTCTTCATGTATCTAAGGGGAAAGAAGGAATGTAAAATAGACTTGCCCCTCCATAAATAAGGGATGAGGGTCTCCCTTCCCCCTCACCTCTTCCATTCCCATTTTTTCTTTAGGATTTCCCTTCCTCTATCTGCTGTGTGAGAGAAAGATCTGCAAATCTTTTGATTTGTACTCGAACCAGTGTGTGGCAAGCGGATCGCCGAGTATCCGCTGTTTCCTCCGGGAGTAATCACTTGTGTCTGTGTTTGCCTGTGATGGATTTTGTGTTCTTCTAGAGTTGACCTTGAGGTCCTTTTGTTCATCACGTGATTTCTTCGTTTTGGGATCGTTTTGGCTCGTTCTTTCTCTCTTGGATCGATCTATAACACAAGAGTGAAGTTTCCACCGAAGGAATCGTGCTAGTTCCTCTTGAGATCAAAGATCCATGCGGATTTATCTCCGGGTGTCCAAGAACGACCTTTCTCCACCCCTTCTTGATTTCTCTCTATTCACTTCGAATTGGCCGATGATCTTTTGAAGATAGGCTCTCCTCTGCATAAGCAACAACATTCTCAAATTTGATTGCAAGAGGATTCGAATTGAAAAAGTTTGGGACGAATCTTGGAGGAGGCGATTTTCGGGCGATCTATTTTCTGGGGTCGCGGACTGTCCGGCCCTCCCGTGCGGACAGTCCGGACGTCGGGGTCGTCTCGGTCAGATTCTGAGTTTTCGGAGTGGTTTTTCACTTTTGAACTTCGGACTGTCCGCGCTCTTTTCCCGAACTGTCCGCCGGTTGAGTTTCTTACTCATCTTCGATTCTGACGAACGGTGTGTTTTTGTATTTGTGACTTTCGGACTGTCCGCACTCATTTCCCGGACCGTCCGCGAGTTGACTTTTTTTATTCCTCTCCGTTACCCGAACAGGTCGGTGTGTTTTTCAGTTTTTGACCCTCGGATCCGGGGTCGTATGGCTCTTGTAGGAGAGGACCGCCCGAGGTTCTTGTAGTGGACTGCCCGCGATTCTTGCAGCGAGTGCTACCGTAGCACCTCGGACTGTCCGGGTTACTTGTAGTGAGCTGTCCGTCTTTAGCTTGCGGTTGTTTTTTGCTCCATAACTTGCCCGTTCGGACTCCGATTTGTTTTCCGTTTGTTCCGCTGGTTTCTGGTGATCCACTGTGTTCCTTGGAAACATCCACCCTCTCATTAGGGTCATGATCATCACCCTTTGTGTACCGTTTCTTGGGATGTTTTGTTGGCCAAGGACCTAAAGTTCGAAAGAAATTTTGAGGCTCCCATTCACCCCCCCTGGTCGCCGTTACCGGTCCTTCAGTTTGTCTTCATCTTATTTCATATGAAAAAAAAAGAAAGAGAGGGAAAGAAGAGAGACTTCCTTCCTTGCTTCCACGTCAACAAACCCACTTGAGAAACCAATTTGAAATGGTCGAAGGGGGTATTTTGTCTGGTTTTAGAAGTTAAGTTGTATATGTTGTTTGGAAGTTTTTCTTTTTCAAATTCAGAACTATGGCCCTGTATGGCAGAGCGCCCCAAGTAGTTTTTTAGCTGAATCCACAAAATTGTTGTATCTTATAAAATCACTTTTAGTGACAGAATCACTTTCCACGGAGAATCGGAGCAAGCAAGCCCTAAGGTGGAAGGTGGAATAGGAAGATGATTCGCTCAATCAAAACAGCGATGACCCTTTCAAAGGAGTCCAACCATACCTTGTATTTGTTGGAGCCATCAAAAGATGATAAAATAATTAAGTAATGCTCTCATTTTGCAGAAACAAAAAAAAAAAGGTCTGGCCAATTAGCCAAGTATTAAGTGTCGGACAGCTATATATAGAGACTACTGTGTCATCTCATATGTGCACATGAAACCAAAGCAGGTATTGAGAGTTTGAGACACAAGAAACTATGTACTACTACAAGAACTCCACTGATACTGTACCTATTCTTCTGTTGCTACTCTTCAGCCTCACAGTTACACTTCGTTTCCATGGCAAGGCAGTAGTGTTGCCAGGCCCCAATTGCCTGAAGAAATGCGGCGATGTTGACATTGTATTCCCATTTGGGATTGGTGCTGATTGTGCAATGGAAGGATTTAAGCTCGACTGCAACAACACTATGGATGGCCATAGCAACATAACATATTACTACAACATGCCAGTGATGAATATATCGGTGCTCCATGGTCAGGTTAGGATGAAAAACATCATCTCATATATGTGCAGCAATCACTCTAATGGGAGCACCGTCGATTACTCCACGTACCTGCTGGAACTCTCCAACACACCGTTCACATTCTCTGAGCACCTCAACGTGTTCACAGTTGTCGGCATCAACACGCTCGCATACATGATCGGCTATACTGTGAGTTTTCTCAAGTAATGATCATCTTTTTTTTTTTCACGACCGTGCCTAACCATGTTTTCAATAAGAGGAAATCAAGTAATGATCATCTTAAGATTTCTTGGCAACTAGGCATACAAAGAAACTCATAGACAATGATTTATTGCTAGACATATATTTTAATTCTTTACTCTTTAATACCATGGGCTGACTAACTTTTTGGTTGACAATAAACTGGTTTTTTCTGTTATGCAGAATGTGCTTGGGTGTTTGGCGCAATCCTGGCCCGCTAACAACCGCTCGGCACGAGATGATTCTTGCGATGGTGTCGGCTGCTGCCAGGTTGCACTCACCCGCAACATGTCCTACTACGGGGTGGAGTTCAGTGAACGGTACAACACCACAGCCTATATCAACAGAAGCACCACAGATGGCGCAGAGTACTGTGGCTATGCTGTGATGATGGAGGCTGATGCATTCCATTTTCACACATCATATCTTAACACGACCGTGTTCTGGAAAGAAAACAATGGCAGTGTCCCAGTGATGTTGGACTGGGTAGTGGGCAATGAGACATGTGCTGTTGCAAGCAAGAAAGCAGATTCGTATGCTTGTCGCAGTAATAACAGCAAATGCATAGAATCGAGCAATGGCCCAGGTTACCTCTGCAATTGCTCTGATGGCTACAGTGGCAATCCTTACCTTACCGATGGATGCCAAGGTACATATTGCAAGTACATAGCTTGATTGATGCATAAGTATAATATAAACCATTTAGCATGTCACTTTATTCAATCCTTGCTGAGAGCTCTAAGTTTCATACTGTGTTTGCAGATATTGATGAATGTGCTGTCAACGTTCCACGGCCATGCCCTGGGAAATGCACCAACATACCTGGGAATTATTCTTGCCCAAATGAAAAGCCTCCAGGTTCTTCTGCCACTGTGGTACTAGTTGTTGGTAACACTCTTTCTCTCCTTTAGCTTCATAAGAATCATATTTACGCATCATCGAGTTGTAACATAAAGCTACACAGGTCTAAGCACCGGGGTTGTAATTGTGGTCATAGCCATCACCTGCACATACTTGATCCTTGAAAGAAAGAAGTTGGCCAAGATCAAGCGAAAGTATTTTCAACAGCATGGCGGGATGCTTTTGCTGCAGGAGATAAGCTTAAAGCAAGGAAGTGTCTTCTCCATCTTCACAGAAGCAGAGCTCATTCAGGCAACCGATAAGTTTGATGACAAGAACATCCTCGGGCGTGGTGGCCATGGCACTGTCTACAAGGGTTTGCTAAAGGATGGTAGTCTCATTGCAGTCAAACGGTGTGTATCGATGACTAGTGAGCAGCAGAAGAAGGAGTTCGGCAAAGAAATGCTCATCCTTTCCCAGATCAACCACAAGAACATTGTCAAGCTGCTGGGCTGCTGCCTTGAAGTAGAGGTTCCGATGCTGATTTATGAGTTTATCCCCAATGGCACTCTGTTTCAGTTGATCCATGGTGACAATGGCTACCACAGCATCCCCTTCTCGAGTCGGTTGCGCATTGCCCTTGAGTCTGCTCTAGCCTTAGCTTATCTTCATTCGTGGGCTTCACCTCCAATCCTTCATGGTGATGTCAAATCTTCCAATATACTTCTTGATGAGAACTATGCTGCAAAGGTATCAGACTTTGGGGCCTCTATACTAGCACCTACTGACAAGTCCCAGTTCATGACTATGGTGCAAGGGACTTGCGGGTATCTAGACCCCGAGTACATGCAGACTTGCCAGCTGACGGATAAGAGCGACGTGTACAGTTTTGGTGTTGTTCTTCTAGAGCTACTCACTGGTAAGATGGCATTTAACCTTGAAGGTCCTGAGAATGAGAGGAGCCTTTCGCTACACTTCTTGAGTGCCTTGAAGGAGGGCAGACTCATGGACGTCATAGACGACCGCATAAAGAGTGACAATGATGCTTGGTTGCTAGAGGAAGTCGCGGAGCTTGCTCGGGAGTGCCTGGAGATGATCGGTGAGAGACGGCCAGCGATGAGAGATGTTGCCGAGAAGCTGGACCGACTTTGCAAGGTCATGCAGCATCCGTGGGTGCCAGCGCAACATGACCCTGAAGAGATGGAAAGCTTGCTCGGGCAGTCATCAGTGGGCAGCTTGGAGATTGCCAGCACCGGAAATTTCAGCATGGAGAAGAGGATCCTGCAAGGGCTGCTGGAATCTGGGCGTTAGATTCAACCCAGTCATACCCCATATACATTCTAAGTTTTCATTTTTCATGTAAACGTGATACTTCTTTTTAATTACTGTAATGTATATATACACTCCTTTCTAGTGTAATGCTGTATGTGTGTCATACCTGTATGAGCCTACCCTTATTTGGACACAGGATCCATCAGCACTACCTGTACATTATTTTCATCACAGTATGTTCAAATATATACTATAAGTTAGTGTATGGCTTCTTCAACTTGTTTATGTAGTTATTAAAAAAGGGTTTGAACATGTCCAGTGGACTACTGGCCATTTATTTATGTGAAAATTTAGTTTCCCTCGTCTTCGCTATAGCAGAAATCCTCTACGGTGATGTGGGGAAGATTATATATATGTAGCAGCGAGAAAAAAAATATATTTCTCATCACATACTCATATACACTGCAAATTACTTAGTTCCAGACAAAAAGAAACTAATTTAGACGGGAAGACTTGCAACGTCACTCGAATCCGACTCTGACGACTCCGACGCGTCGCCGCCGCCGTAGGTACGAGCGAGCCAGACCCAAAAGGCCACGAGGCCGACGATGGATGCGGCGGGGACGGCGGTGCAGGCCGCCAGGACACGGGTGTCCTTGACCTGGAGGCCCAAGACGAGGCCCACCATCAGACTGAGGACGGTCACGCCGACGCCCCAGAAGCCAACGTTCACCATCTTCTCGGCGACGGCCACGGGCGTGCGCGGCAGGTACAGCTCCGCGTAGGACTTGACGAGCCAGGGCACGCTCATGTAGGCGCACCATGCGAGCAGCAGCGCCAGCCGCCACGGCACGCCGTTGAGGAAGGACCGCGGACGACAGCCGGGGAAGATGTGCAGGTCCAGATACAGGATTCCGCCGATGATCGCCGGAAGCAAGAGCGGGGACAAGATAGCGACGGCCCAGATCTTAGCACGGGACACATGTTCAAGCGACTGCCCGATCGTAGCGCTGGCTTCGTCGCCGTCGGCTTCATCGGCGTCGTCGCCATGATGGATCGATGTTAATTCTTCCTCCCCACGTATATATTATATAGTATATAGGTTGCTAGAGACCAATTTGTGTGTGCAAACGCCAGGAGGGCCGGGAAGACGGGTATATATATTTGTTGTGATTATTGTGACAAGGAACAAAAAGGCCGATTTCAACTCGGATTCGGTTCTACACATTATGGAAAATACACTAACAGTAACCAAATAAGTTTTTTTTTTTTGAATGCACTGTCTGCAGATTGCTACTCTAAGGCTTCTTCCTTTGGCACTTGGGGGCATATCATTAACGTGAGAAATCCATCAAGGGGGATTGGGGTTAATCGGTTAATGTACAGGTACCACTCCTGTTCGTAAACATGGTGGCAGCGTACGAGCATGACACGCGCGTTTCCTACGCGGCCATTGGTCAGGGACGACCCACCACTGTACAGGTATTTGATTTCTGTGCCAAGAAAAAGACACGACATACTGAACCATTGCAAAGAATGCACCCTGATCACCGTGAAGGAGACGGCGTGCAGCTGGTAATCTAAGTCTATGTGAACCTACAAACATAATATGTCACGCATGTAACACAGACTTTGCACCACAACGGAGAAAATGGACCAACTCGGGCTCGGGAAGGGGCGCCACTATCCTAACCACCACAGTAGCCACGATACACGCCCCTAGGGATGTAATCCATATATATAAAGATCTCCTAGTTAGCTTAGTAGTCAAGCTAGACAAACTATAAATACATAGGGGGATGTAATCAGTTCTGATCAAGCAATAAATAAAATATCTACCCCAACTCTCTGTGTCTCTCCCTCCCTCCCTCTCCCTCCCACACACGCCGCCACCCTCCGCCGCCTACGTCGCCCCTCCCCCACCACACCTCTCACACCTAGTATCGCGAGGCCGGTTTGATCCCCACGCCACCACCATGGCCAGCTTCACCGAGATTGAACGGATGCTCCAGAACTTCGCCGCCAACACCCTCAGCAAGACCGACGCTCTCCATGGAGAGTTCGCCACCGTCAACTCCCGTCTCCAAGGTATGAAGAAAAAAAATACACGATGGAGATGAAAAAGAAGGAGACCGAGGAGGAGATTGAAACGGTGGACGCAAGATCCATCGTTCTTCTTGATCCATAGATTGAACAATAGGTAAACATCTTTACAAATGGATCATGTGTGCCTCAACAGCAGCACCAGCAAGTGCCTCCAAGGGCAGCACAACGCCGCCAGCTGTCGTCTACACCAACACTGTCCCTCCCGAGCAACAACGACTTCATGATGATCGTCGGGACGGAAGAGGAACTCGGGGGTCCAGGGAGCCTTCCCCCTATACCTTGATGGCATCATCATCGACTACAAGGAATGGTGCTTTACATGACGATCACTTTCGTCATAGACAGTCGAAAATACGTCACGAGTAACTTGCCGTGACGATCGAAAAATACGTCATGTGTCTCACATCATACATTTGCTGGACCAACTAGAGCCCTCACTGATTGCCATTTCATTTCGTCATGGAATACATGATCAGCAACAATAGCCAAAGCCTATAGTGATGAACTTAAACGTCATGGATTTGTTCCACATCATTGTCCATATTGGCATGTGCGTTCATGTGCTCGTCGACTCTGGCTCGACACACAATGTCATCGACATCAACGTCACCTGCATCATCGGCCTCTTCGAGCAACGCATCGACAACACCATCCTCGTGGGTAGCGGGGACGAGGTGCCTGCTTGCTGCTCCGCATCCTTCACGGTACCTCTACACATCGAGAGCGACATCTTCAACATCGATGTGTACCTCCTCGACCTCGGTCATGACATCGATGTCAATCTTGGCACACCAGGGCTAGCAAGCCTAGGCCGGGCCTGGAACTTCACCAATAGGGCCCTGGTCTATGAAGGAGAGGGGCGTTGACATAGGCTATACACTCCCCCACAACTCCAAGCGTCACCGGTGACCCTAGTGAAGGGTTATGAGGATGCTACGCTAGCAGAAAAACAAATTTTTTTGACCTCATAAACTAAATTCTACTCCTAGTTACAGGTTACGGGATTACCACTAGACGTGCAGGTGCAGTGGAAGCGACTCGATGTAGTCGAACGCGTCGTAGCAGTGCCGTGTAGTTACGTGGTCGTCCGTCCGTTACGTCCATTCTCCTCTTGTGGATCATCCCTCGTGTGGTTCGTCCTTGACCTCCAGATGCAGCACCTCTGAGGTATCCCACACGTACCGGGAAGAAGCACCACAACCCACATACTTGTTATTCCCTTGCTACATGATATTTGGTCCAACTCAGGGTAAACACTTAACCCTAGCACAACCATGCATTTATTGATCCAATCACTCGATTGATCCAGTGATATCTCTCTCACATAGAGAGGGGTTAATCCCATCATGATTGTCTATGTCTCATAGCATGTTTCCTAACAACCCCGAAGACTATCCTTATAACTACCCAGTTACGGATTAGCGTTTGACAATCCCTAAGTAGGTCGTTTCACATCTTGAGTACATATGACAATCTCAGGTCTAGGGACATAACACACATGACATGTAAAGAGATAATAATAATAACAACATCTCATGTCGGGTCAGTCCAGCCTACATGTCATACATGTTCCCACATTATTAGTTTGACACCTCTAGATCTATGACTTGTGAAACATAGTCATCAATTAATAATGTGATGATCTAATATTCATGTGTCTTGTTACAACTCTGATCAGGGACAACATTAGAATAACCATATAAGTAAAAGAGTTCCCCATAGAATTTACATAATTGTCAATCGATATAAGTTGTCTTTAATGGATATTCATGAACACATAATATATCATGGCCAATCGCAATATCATCATCTCTATGACTACCTCTAGGGCATATTCCCAACACCTAGCTCGATCGGTGCCCTACTGTCGACCCTGGCACTATGACCGGCGATGATCCCATCTCACGGGCTAACGAACAAGGCACATCGAGAAAGATTACCCAACGTCCTCGACAACTTTAACGACAAGGAGAACATCATCTTCGACCACATGTGACAAGCCACCAGAGAATAGCAGAAGCTACGCATAGTTGTCATAGCCACTGTAGCTGGCAAGGCGGTCAATGCATGGACCTTCGACGAGGGACTCATCTTCTTCGACGGTCGCCTCTACATTCCCTCAGCATCACCATTACTACCGAACCCTATGCAGGTTATCCATAATGAAAAACCAGCTAGCATAGAGCTACTAGCTCTAGGCGCCCATAGATAGCCGACAACACACCAGGACAACAAGATGCCCCCCACATCATGCTCGGGCGCCCGTGGCCTTCACAGCGTCCCATGGTAGGGGCAACGGTGGCCTTCATCGATGACCTAGGCCATATGCTAATCAAGACCAATAACATCAACATCGACATAATACCAGGCTCGGGACTCCACTGCATATTACCAAGTGACTTCGACACCGACTCCTTCAAGTTTGGTGACATGATGGACCTGACAACTCCACACGCAACGTGCACAACAACGATAATCTGGCATCGACTACCCGACTACATCAACTCCGACGCTGACAACCACATTTGCCACTTCAATAGACCTCCCAAGGTGATGGCCACTTCAAGTCCCTCGCCACCACCTCCTAGTCGTAGCACAAGGAGGCCCCCTTTCAGGTCATAGCACTGGAAACTCCCTCTACCACCTCTTCAGCAACTTGCACTACTTATTTGACTTAGCTCCTCTCCAAACCCTCCACAACGTCATCCTCAACCCTTAGGCGTCAACAGCTGGTATGTGTTTCGGCGCGTGGACGCGTCGAGTGGAGAAGGAGGGACAACTATCATGCGTGCAACACGGGCTTTCCACCCCAACGGAGAAAATGGGCTAACTCGGGCTCGGGAAACTTCCCACACCCGAGTTAGCCCATTTTCTCCGTGAGGCGGAAAGCCCGTGTTGCAACCATAGCACGCACCCCTAGGGAGGCGCCCTAGGGGGCGTGCACGTAGGAAGGAGGAGGGCAGCCTCGACTCCGCCACCGCCAGTCCCGCCAAAGTTATCCCAAGTTTCCAAGTTGAGTCCCTCTATATTTTGGAAAGAGTTTGATAAAATATAAAGAGTCAATTTATTAAAGGAGAATCTATATTTATAAGGCTCTCCTAGCTAGCTTAGGAGTCAAGCTAGACAAACTATAAATACATAGGGGGTGTAATCAATTTAGATCAAGCAATAAAGAAAATTTCTACTCCAACCCTCTCTCCCTCTCCCTCTTTCTCTCTCCCTCTCCCTCTCCCTCCCACACATGTCACCGCTTGACGATGCCCTCCGCCGCTACTGGAGCCCAGCGTTGTCCCTCCCCCACCCCTCTAACATCATGCTAGTACAACAAATATAAAAGAATAAATAAATGTCGCTAGTTTTCAATCACTCACCAGATCTTTGATCTGCTTGCAATGCGCATACACAACTGCAACATTTCCGGCTATAGCAAACAAATACTCTAAGATAAGTAATAATGCCACATGATTCACATCTAGCTGAATAAGCATCAATGATACCAGGATAACAAGCATCATTAGAACAAACCAACTACAAGCCTTTTAGGGAATAAAAAAAGAATCATTAGAGAGAAGTGATAACTAATCATTTCCTTTTAAAAAGGAAGCAAAAGGTGAAGGAATTAGTATTGTCATATTGCTTAAAATAGACAAAAAAAAAACTTACCGTTAGTTATTGGTGCTTATTAAAATAACTAACTTTTCCCCACTCCTTGTGTGCATACGCAGTTAACAGAAGCACTATATCCTCGCCACATCCAAAAGTGTTTTTCAAAAGCTAATCCACCCCTTCATCCTTTTGTACACTGTTGTAGCATAGAGGATCCATGCCATACAATTAGTATTTCTTATCTCTAAGTGATGCCGCAACCCAAATTTTCAGTCATTTTGAAATCACCCTTCCATACATAATAGATTGTTGGGGCAAAGGAGATAAGCATTGATGCCCCACTACCAATCACCGAGCATACATAATTGTCTAAAATCTTGGAGATCTATTAGGAAATAGAAACCAATTAGAGATATAATGTGACACTATGTTCACAACAAAATATAATCAAATATTGAATTGGGAATCAAACACTAATAAAAATAATAAATTTGGATCAATTTGGACCACAAATTGCATTTTCTAGGAAAATCAGTATGGAGCACAAGTGGGCCAATAAAAATCGACATGAGCCTATATGGATAGTTTGAGTTGTTTTCAACCCTAATACGATGTAAATTGCTTCAATCTCGTGAGAAACTTAAGACCGTGTTTAGAAAAAGGGTTTTCTAGGAACTATATATATTGAATCACATCCAATTAAGGTAATTCATACACAAACAAGTCGAAAAATCAATCTACTACTATATTTTTCTATCTTTACCTCTTGCAATCCGCTACTACCCTACTGAGTCAAAACAATATGTATCCTAACTTTTATATAATATATCTTGATTCCACATGAAGGTCTCACACAATCATACAGAAAAATTAGTAGTAACATAAAATTTGATAGGATGTCGATATGCTACTATCTCGGTACAAATAATGTTAGATAGTAAATGATCCCACCTAAGATATTGTTACTGAAACCTTGATATAAACTGTTCATTTCTAGCACCAACTGTTCATTTCTAGCTCCAACCAATTATCTAGGCCCATCACGCAGAGCTGGATCAGAGCTGGTGAAAGGTCTAGGCCCTTGTTTGGGTTTTGATAATTAATGATAATTCTTGTGGACTAACCTTTTGAGTTTAGTGTGTAGAGGCTAAATGACAGATTTCACAAGTTGAGATGGATATTGGCATTGGTTTGAATGCTAGTATGTTGGAATATTCAAATCAAACTTAGCAAGCAAGTGAAGATCGAAGCAAGACTTGGCTCGATGACCAGTTGCAAGTGTGAAGGGCAAGTTGAGGCTTTGAAGTGATGGATCGCAAGGCGGTGAAGCTTGAGCAAGACTTGGTGTTGAAGGACCGAAGTGACGGTGAAGAGCAAGTGAGGCTAAGGTTGATGGACTTGAAGTCTATGCGGCGGTTTGAGTGGTCCACATCATTTTTGAAGATCAAGCTTGAGATGAATATGTTGGGTGACACTTACCTTGCAGAATCAAACTGTGGCATTTGGATATGTGCAAGGCGAAGTTATGAAACATAGGGTGTTTTATTTTACTGGCTATGAGGTGTATAGAGAAGATTAAGATAGTTGGATTTAGGATTGATAGTCGTACTATTAAGGGGGACAATCTTGCTTTACAATTCGTTATCTAGTGCCACTTGTGAGCTCTAACGTTGAGGTACGTGTAGTAGTAAGTGGCAGAAACCTTTGTGAAAAGTTTTGTTAAAAGCTAACCGATGGCCCTAACTCTTAAGCCTAATCTATGACATTAGAGAGTTTAGCCTAATAATCCTCCTAGTGTTGTCTTGGTCTGAAGAGACAAATATGAAGTAGGGTTTTAGGGATGCCTTTTGCCTTAGGGGGTACAAGGTTGTATATATAGGCCGGCGCATCAATCCTTAGCTCTCGGATCAAACAGACCTTAAGCGACAGCGTAGATGCATATCCTAAGATGGTGGGAGAACCGGCATTGAAGCGGAGGGCGATCGGGCCCTGTAGTAGGCCGGCATGCCTAGGGGTTAGGCTGGTTGTCCCACTTTTGTGGCCAATCGACTGGCGGTGGGTCTTGGGCTTTGTCTTGAGTCAGCTGTCGCAAGTGTCACGAGTTGAATCACTTGTTGTTGGTTTGCTTGTTTGGAATATATGACAATAGTGTGGAATTCATTAGTTTAAACCTCTATCCTATGTTTGGTGATGGAATTAAATATTTATGTAGTTTATGTTGACAATTTATAATTAACATTAATGACCGTCAACACACCGCGTCGTGTTGGGGACCTCAGCGCCTCCTCCCGCGAGCAGGATCAGCGGCTCAGCTCGCGCGGGCTGGATTAGAGGCAGATCGGACGCGACAATATTGGGGTCCGAGCGCTCGGACCCCAGACGCCGTCCGAGCGGGTTTAGCGCGCGCGCATGCGTGCCTCCACGCGATTTTCCCGCCACGCACGCGCATGCCTGCCCCATCTGATTTTCTGGCGCGCCTTTCCTGCAGCCGTATGCACACGTTTATTTCTTTTCCTTTTTTTTTCTTCCTTTCTTTTTCTTTTCTGTTTTTTCTTTTTTTCCCCATTTTTCATGCTTCATTTTTTCTTTATGTTTTATTTATTTATTATATGTTTATCTTTTTTTCTTTCTTTTTCATTTCCTTCTTTTTTTGTTTTATTCCTTTTTTCTAAATATGTTTTTTTGTCAATGTTCTATTATTATTTTAGTGATGTTCTATCATCATGTTCTATTATATTTCTAGCGATGTTCAATGATATTACTAGCGATGTCATGTAATATTATTAGCGATGTTCGATCATATTTCGAGCGATGTTCTCAATGTTTTTAGCGATGTTCTATCATATTTCTAGTGATATTCTACAATGTTTTTAGTGATGTTCTACAATATTTGTAGCGATGTTCTATTATGTTTTTAGCGATATTTTTATTAGATTTTAAGAAAAAATAAGATAAATATTCGTAAATAAAATTTTATCTAAATATATCTATGTGGGATCTTGTCTTGAAGGATTTATTACAACGAATTTAATGGTGCAATCCAAATTTAATTTAGATTTTTAGTTTGTTAGTTATAAGTTTTTTGTTTGTAGATAAAGTGCGTCCTAGCCCCTGCGCATAGTTGCCCCGTGTGTTGCGGGCGTGGGTTGGCGGGAGACCTGGGTGGGAAACGCGCGCCTGCCGCCGGAGCAGAGATTCAGTCCGAGCGATGGGACAGCAAGACGCCCCGATCGGACGGCGTACCCACTATGATTACTGGAGAATAATTAACAAGTACAAGCATCAATGTATAATAGATAAACTGCAAAAGAAAAATGATAGGCGTATGCAGATGTCGCAAATTATGGTTGTTCAATCAAGAGTGAAGAAATAAGAATATTTTGGGAGGATCGACGTCTAAAGCAACTAAAGTGTAGATGTCGCGATACTTGACTCCACCGTGGACTTACGAGTTAAACACTCCTGCGTCCATTCTGTTTAGGTGAAAGTTACCCTCATGATACTTCCATCGCCATCACTGGAAAGATTGCTCAATCAGTAAGCTGGAAAATGTAAAAGAAAGACGCGTTGCTGAATAAGAAAGTCATGACCGAGACGAAGACTCGAAGGGTCCAAAATAGTAGCGCGTGTTTCTGGAAGACAAAGATCCTTAATAATCTTAGATGCATAATTGATTTAGTTCGCTTTCAGAATGGCTGGTGTCTTTTCTTTGGAGGACAATTCGTTAGGCGGAGTCCCACAACTGCGATATCCCTATCCCTATAATTGGTTTCCCGTGTCAAATCAAAAGAAAAGGGTGTCATGCAGGTTATTTCTAATTCTACACAGCCTCTGCATCGGCTCTTCCACCTCCCCTATCTGTACAAGCTTTTGAACAGTTACTTGCTGACTGGAAAACAAGGGTGTCATGATTGAGTAGTGGGATTTGGAGGACAATGACTTACCAATGAGGTCTAATCACATGAGGGGTTTTTACCAGGTTGAGACCCAGATTAGAGTAAAAGTCCTGCGTGTCCTGGTTGAGCCAGAGCCCTCTCCATGTGTGTTTTGTTTCAAGAGTTTGAAACCCACTAAACAAAATAAATAAATTAATATTTTGTAAGTTCCAAGCTTTTCTTAGTTATTATTAATTTGTTTTCAATTTAGAGAGTGAAAGAAATTAATTTTATAAACTGTTTATAATTTAATATAAGTTGTTGGTTGCATTTCATGATGTTGCATTGAATTTAATGCCTGTAAAACTGAGTTTAGAAAATGATCAAATTTTATTTTCAAAAATAGGACAAAACCTATTGGGAGTGTAAAGGAATTTTTATTTTCTTTTCACACAACAAAGTTAACGCAAAAGCATGAATGCTAGAAAATAGATCATATTAACTTGTAATTTCTTTTATAAAACCACGTATTCAATCTTTAAATTGAGAACACACTAAATAAACCTTTTTTTACAAAATTCATTAAATTATTTAATCATTATATTTAGTGTTTTCTATGGACAGCCTAAAATAAAAATTTTGACTTCTGACACATTCTATCCAATAAGGGAGGGCAGATACATTGCTATACAACAATGGTCTTATGATCTGCCTCATGTAGTGCAATACGATTTTTAATGATGTGGAGCAAAGAGAGAAATAAGAGATAAAGAGCTCATTGCTTTGTAAAACAATCACATCATAAGCTAAAATTTAGGACTATGAGACAAATAACCCACAATTTTATTTTTATACTATATATAAGTTAAGGAATTGTGAATTACTATTAGACAACTTAAAAGACAACCGGAGGTGGCGAAGATGGCCAGAGCATGGTGTCCGGAGTTGAGGGAGATGGACGGAGTGTGATGAAGGAGCACCGGCCGATAGGTGGGGCTAGAGGTGTGTACCAGCCTGGCTTAGCTAAAACACAAGGGTTGAGCGTCTCTAGCAATGCAATCTGGCTCCCCCTTGCTTCCACAAGCCTGACTTAGAGGCTACCTAGGCAACCAAACAATAAGTTGCATTATAGAATCTTGGCTAGACTAAGCCAGGCAAACAAACACACCTATAGTCTACTAAGTCGCTTTGAATTATGGACTGTTCTTCTGATGGTTTTTATGGTTAATTTCAACTGTTTCAAT
This sequence comes from Themeda triandra, assembly GCA_018135685.1. Lineage (NCBI taxonomy): Eukaryota > Viridiplantae > Streptophyta > Magnoliopsida > Poales > Poaceae > Themeda > Themeda triandra. The sequence continues at coordinate 1,205,579 of JAENPR010000030.1, read as the reverse complement.
AGTATTATATGAGAAAACAAGCCACAGTATGGCTGATAAATTCGATGAAATAAGCCGTAGAGACGCGTAGACTTGTAGTCAAAACATGTATGGCCATTTTGTTGAGGTGAAAGTTTCCTCGATGACACTTCCATCGCTATAACTGTAGTCCTACAGTTATAGCGAAATGGTGGGATCCAAGGCCAAACAATTATCTTGTTTTTCATAAAAAATGACTGGCTGATTGGAAAAGTAGACGCCTAGTTTCGGTCAAAAAAAAAAAAAAGTAAACGCCTAGTCTATAGACATGGCACCGTCAAAGGATTCAACATCATATCACGCGTTGGAAGTTTGAACTTGGAAGATGCTTGACCCGGACTGAACAGCCATGGGCCCATGCATGACCCCGTCATATACGCGGTGGGGTGGAGACAAAATAACCTGACTGATTAACAAAGCGATCAATAGACTAGTTTTATATATATAATAGAGAGAGAGACTAATGTGTCATATGTGCTCATGAATCGAAGCAAATACTCTGTGAGACGCCATTGGGAAGCTATGCACTACTACAAGAGCGCCACTGATACAGTTCCCATGCTTCATCTCCTTCTACTCTTCAGCCTCGCAGTTTTGCTGCAATTTCAAGGCAGAGCGGTGGTGGCTTTGCCAGGCTCAAACTGCCAGAGAAGGTGCGGCGATGTTGAAATTACATACCCATTTGGGATTGGTGCTGGGTGTGCAATGGAAGGATTTGAGCTCGAATGCTCCAAGCCGCCGGAGGACCGCGCCAACGAGACCTTCTTGGGTACCATGCCACTGCTGAATATATCGCTGCTCCAAGGTGAGATACGGGTGACGCACCGCATCTCATCCATGTGCTACAACCAGTCGACAAGGGACATCTCCTATGTGGAGGGGGGAATGAACCTCAACAATTTTCCCTTCGTATTCTCGGAGCAGCGCAACAAGTTCACGGTTATCGGCTTCAACACATTCGCGTACATGATCGGCACAACTGTGAGTTATCTCTAGCAATTATCATCTTTAAGGTAAGATATGGCTCTTGTAGTAGTACATAGTTTCCTATGGCGTCTCACAACAATAGTTAGCTACGGGTCTCTAGTATATTGACCATGTTTTGATCCATTAGCTGCTAATAATTAGCTGACCAACAGTGATGAATCTAGTATTTTGACAATAATTATGCCACACACTATAGTGGACTTGTATCGATCCGAAGCTAGATGAAGTGTTGGTGCGAGTGCATATGGGTACGGTTGGGGGAGGTTTGTGCCCAAAATAAAGCATACTAAAATGTTGAGGAGTGTGGTGATCCTGTTCTTTATTTGAATTTTAGTCAATAAAATTCCTCCACAAAGTAGTTGCAAATAGGTCCAATACCATTATAATATCGCGAAATATGCATTAAATTGTTACAATATTATTTGTTTGGTCTATGTTTTCTAAAAGACGACTAGCTTTAATTGTGTCATCTTAATCAACCTTATAATAAAGGATCTACAAGCACACTCTTCAACGAGCATATCATGCATGGCTATATCATGCACGCCTATGCTATTTGGACTAGGTCAAACCAGCAGTCGAACCACTAAAAGACCAAACCAAAACCTTTAACGATCTGGTTTACTTAAAAGACAGTCCGTGCAATTGAACCACTAGGAACCTTGGTTGAACTGCCGGTTCAATAAGAACCAGGGCGGTTTTATTAGCTTATCCAAAAATACCCCTTCGTGTGCTTGAGAGAGACTTATCTACTCTCTCTACCCCAAATTATAAATCATTCCAAAAACCTTGAAGAGTCAAAGCATCTCAACTTTGACCAATTTTATATGATAAGATAATAACATTTATGATGTTAATCATATATCATTAGATTTTTTATTAATTAATTTTTTATAATATAACTATTTGATGCCATAAATCTTTGTAGAACTCTCGTATATTGACCCTGTTTTGATCCATTAGCTGCTAATAGTTAGCTAACCAACAGTGATGCATCTAGTAGTTTGATAATAATTATGCCACACACACTAGAGCGGACTTGTATCGATCTGAAGCTACATGAAGTGTGGGTGTGAGTGCATGTGGGTAGGGTTGGGGGAGGCTCCTGTCCAAAATAAAGCATACTAACCGAGGATTTTAATAAAAGTTTTGAAGAGTTTGGTGCTCCATGTTTTTGGTTTGAATTTTAGTCAATAAAATTTCCTCTACAATGTAGTTATAAATAGGTCCAATACCATTATAATATTGCAAAATATGCATATAATTGTTACAATATTATTTGTTTGGTCTATGTTTTCTAAAGGACGACTAGCCTTAATTGTGTCATCTTAATCAACCTTATAAAAGTCTATAAGCGCACTCTTCAACGGCTATATCATGCACGTCTATGTTCGGCTATAACCTACATGTCTATGTTATTTGTACTAGGTCGAACCACCACTAAAAGACGAAACCATAACTTTCATCGGTCCGGTTTACTTAAAAAACAGTTCGTGCAATTAAATCACTAGGAACCTTGGTTGAATTTCCGGTTCCATAAGAGCAGCCGCAATGGAGGGGTAGAAGGGGGTAGTAAAACCTTACTACCAGGTAGATACATTGTGAAGAAAAACAGAAAACAGAGAATAACTCTACCTAGTAGTAGCACTACTACCCGGAAACAAGGAATAGAAAATTCATACTGTATTTCTTTCACTCAGCCTCGCTTCTGATCACTGACAACCCACAAAGTCTGCCACCGCCTGCTCCTTATTACTGGGTAGATATTGTGCAAGTGGTCTGATACTTACTGCCGCATGTACCTTGACCCCACCTTATTACCCACATTGGTATTATACATTGCGCTTACCCTAAAGGCATTCACAATGCAAAACTCTATCACAAAGTCCAAGACTATTTATTATACCTTATTTATGGTATTTCGCTGATGTGGCACCATATTTATTGAAGAAAGAGGGAGAAAAAACAAAACTCCAAGTCTTATTTAGACTCTAAGAGCATCTCCAAGGGACTTGGCATTTGGGTTGGATTTGAGTAAAATGCAAAAAGAGCAAAAAACGCCTCCAATGGTTTTGCAAAACCAAGTTGGCATTTTCACAAAGTTGGCATTTGAGGGAGGAGACTTGGCAAAAATGCCAAGCCATCCACAACTTGGCAAAAGAAAAATCTCGCGTACTTGAGCCAAGAATAGCGCGCGCACGCGAGCGAGAAGGAGGCCGCGGGATTTTTTTTTGGCTGACGGGTCCACTTTCCCAAATGCCAAGTTTCATTTGCCAAATCCCTTGAAGTACACCTATTTTTAGACTTTGCATTTCTATTTGGGACTTTGCAAACAACCACAAATGCCAACTCTAAATACCAAGTCTCTTGGAGATGCTCTAAGTCCATAATATTCGAGGTAATAGATAAATTTAGACTATGATAGAGTCTGCATTGGGACGCTTGTTTTATTTGCTTATCCAAAATACCCCTCTGAATGCGTGCGTGAGGGAAAGTTTGCCCTTTTCTCGTTTCTGGGCGGGAGGCCGGCGGCGGCGCATCTTGCGATTGGGCAGCGCGTCTTGTGGCGGCGGCGCGGCGGCGGCAGCGAGTCTTCCGGCGGCGGCACATCGAGCTCGAGCGGCGGGCCGGGGGCTTATTGCATCGAGCGGTGGCGGGGAACTGGAACTAGCAGCTATGGTGGGCAGGGCGTCAGCGGTCGGCGTGCTGTACTGCTGCTGCTGGGGCCAAGGGCGGCGCACGATGGGCGGCCAGGGGCGGCACAGGCTGGACCTGGGCGGCAACGGCGGGCGGTGGTGCTGCGGCACTGCGGCCAGGGGCCGCGAGATGCGACCACCTCCTTCGGTCCATCCTCCGGCTACTGCATACTCTTGCAGTGCTCCTCCGGCCTCCAGGCTCCAGATTCTGCTGATCTGCACCTCTGCTCTAGTGTTCACTGTCCAGTAGTCCAGTCTACTCCACAACATAGATAGTGGTGAGCTACTGAGCTGAGCTTTCAAGTTTTAAGTGTTGTATATTAGCATACTGTCAATTGATGATTCATGAATCTCTCTTTAGTGTTATAAGTCTATTAGGCATGCCTAGGATCGTGACTGAGTTCAACTTGTATAGAAATCAAGTTTGGCTCAGTAATACATCATGCACCAATAAAAACAGAAAAATAGACCACTACTTAGGAAAATAAAAACTAAGGTACATAAGAATCAAGCTAGCAACAACCTTTATATAGTTATAAATAAAGGACTACTTATAAATAAAATTTAAAGTATAGCACATAAGAATCAAGCTAGCAACCTCTTTGTTAGGAGGCAATATGCAAACCACTAGGCTAACAACATATTATTTTTAACAACATTATTATTAAAATATCAAATATTATGACATGATATTGGCGTTAAGTGAGGGCTTTTTTTTTTTTTTTTTGGAGTATGCGTTAAGTGAGGGCTAGGCTGCCCCACAGGGTATGTAAAATGCCGTGGCTCATTCGGCATACCATATGGGTCAGTCCCTACTAGCTAATATTAGCTAGCTAACTATTAACTGTTATTAACTAGTTTGATTCAATGATATAGTTATTAGTTGAGTATTAGCTAACAATTAGTTGACCCGGTTAGATCCAATGAGCTATTATTAGCAGCTAACTATTAGCTCCATGTATCAAATGGGGCAAAAGGAGAACTTGTGGATTGTGGTTTACTACCGGCTGTATATTTGAATTCTTAGTACCATGGACTGGGGAATTTTAGGGCTTACAAAGAAGTGGAACATTCTTGTTATGCAGAATGTTCTTGGGTGTTTGGCGCAATCCGGGCCCTACAACAACCTCACGGCACAAGATGGGGTTTGCAAAGGTGTTGGCTGCTGCCAGGTTAAGCTCACGGGCAACATGTCTGACTATGACGTAGATTTTGTTCGTCGATACAACACTACCAGCATGAGCACCACATATGGCACAGAGTACTGTGGCTATGCTGTGATGATGGAGGATCGAGCATTCCATTTTCGCACAACATACCTTAACACAACAGAGTTTTGGAAAGAAAACGTTGGTCGTGTCCCAGTGATCTTGAACTGGGCAGTGGGCAATGAGACCTGTGATATTGCCAAGACAAATGCAACTTCGTATGCTTGTGTTAGCAATAACAGCACATGCATTGATTCAGCCAATGGTCCAGGCTACCTCTGCAATTGCACTGAAGGCTACACTGGCAATCCTTACCTTCCTGATGGATGCCAAGGTTGGTATTGCAGTATATAACTGGTTGATGCTTTCAAGCATTTTACGTGTCACTTTTCGATCCTTGAGTAGCTGATCTCTAAATATGATGTTGTGTGTTTGCAGATATTGATGAGTGTGCTGTCAATGTTCCACGTCCATGCCCGGGGCATTGCAAGAACACAAACGGGAGTTTCATTTGCCCAGATCAAAAGCCTCCAAAAAGTTCCTTGCGCTATGGCACTGTGGTCGTCCTAGTTGTCGGTAAATCACTCTTTCTCCCTCTTTTTTCCCCATGGATTTAGTCCACCCATGATTGAATTGGAAATTTAGAATAGCTATAATCTTCTGAAAACTG